>JANRMT010062818.1:44871692-44901200 GCA_026402145.1 Polypterus bichir lapradei | reverse complement strand
TCCTTGATCACAGTAACACTCACAAAGCAATTACTGTATATTGACAATCATGTTACGTTATTTTTAAAATGTTCCCTTTTCTTTTTCATAGCTTCTTTAACACACTACGTCTGTATATATACCCCGATCTACATACTCTCAAATAAATAAGCCACACACCGTGGCGTAATTGTAGAGGCTTCGCCTCTATTGCCTACATCCGAGGTTCGATTCCCGAGAGGGGATGTACTGAGTATGTACGCGTGCTTCTCGGTTCATTTTAACCTCGCATTTCCTTGGTTTGAGACGTATGAAAAAATATGCGGTTAACGCAGAATCATGTTACGTTATTTTTAAAATCTTTCCTATTCTTAGCACAAGCACAGCTGAGAAGCTTCGATGCATGTACTCCATAACAAAAAATAACGCATTTAATCACACTTTCAATTCCAAGCAAAGGGGAACTTTTGTCAATGCATGATTTCCTGGTACATCGATTACACTGATGCACACATCACAGCTACAAAAATGTTATTACACTCGGAATGAAGCGCGTTCCTGATCGGAGGAAAATTTAATTTCAAAACACTACCCGAGCGAAGCCTTGATAAAAGCATGGTTTTGTGCACAGTGAAAACCAAGCAAAATTAGATGCATTACAGAAAGCGGACTTTGTGGCTCTTACTGGGGATCATTGGACTTCCGTGACCGTTAGTAATTCTAATTACATCTAATTACAAAATGTTCAATGATCACACTGTTTTAGCCTAATGTACAAAATAATTTTGGCTAAGGTTACTCAGAGTTTAAAGATTAAGTTGGTCAAATTACCTTTTATGTTTCTGACTTATTTTTTTAAGAAGAAAAACTGCACTTTATGTTGAAATTTTGGTTATTATTATTTAAAGACAATACCATTCTGAAAATGTACTTAAAGTACTTAAACTACCACTTTATTTTTAAGTCTGCCCAATTTTAACCAGGGATGATATTTTTGTTTCTGTTTTGAATTCAAATGCAGTTTAAAAGCATTTTTTTTTCAGAAATTAAAAGAGCTTGAGTTTACAATATTCATGTCCATGTCTATTATTTGGTTCTGTCGCCCACTAAAACCCTTTTAAATTAAAAAAACACATTTGCGATTTGGGGCAAATTTACGTGTGCGATTACATACGATTAATCAAGATTAATTATTACACAGCCTCTAATTAATTGGATTAATTTTTTTAATCGAGTCCCACCCCTAATATATATATGTAGATATATATGTAGATTTGTATATATATATATATGTGTATATACAGTATATATGTACATATGTATATGTGTATATATGTATATATGTGTTTGTGTGTATATATATGTGTATATATGTATATATGTGTGTGTGTGTATATATATATATATATGTGTGTATACATGTATATATATTTATATGTGTATATATATATATATATATATATGATGTATATATATATATGTTTATATATGTGTGTGTGTGTGAGTGTATATATATATATATGCCAGCAACACTCATGATAATGACAAAACAATTATATTGTCAATCATGTTACGTTATTATTAAAATGTTTCCTTTTCTTTTTAGTTCTCTGCTGCCAAACGCGGGTATTTTGCTATGTATATATATATATATATATATATAATAGAGAGAGAGAGAGAGAGAGAGAGATGACAACAACACTCATATCAATGACAAAACAATTACATTAACAATCAAGTTACGTTATTTTTAAAATATTTTCTTTTCTTTTTCATAACTTTTTTAACACACTACTTCTCCGCTGCGAAGCGCGGGTATTCTGCTAGTATATATAGATATATATATATAGATATATATATATAGATATATATATATAGATATATATATAGATATATATATATAGATAGATATGACAACAACACTCATATCAATGACAAAACAATTACATTAACAATCAAGTTACGTTATTTTTTAAATTTTTCCTTTTCTTTTTCATAACTTCTTTAACACAGTACTTCTCCACTGCGAAGCACGGGTATTCTGCTAGTGGATATATAATGTTATTAAAATAAATCTCAAAAATATATTTTATTTCCTCAAAAAATGTTTTAAGCCACACCTGATGTAAACATGTACGAATATGCTAATCCTGCACTACTAGGCAACATTCTCTTGCATATTGCCTGTCCTTAAAATGGAACAGATACACTGGGTGGACCTTAGGGGTCCTTGAACTTGTTAGACTGCTAGGCAGCCCAGAAATGTTTTTTATGAGAAAAAAATACTTTTTTGTATTTAAAAAATAATGTTAAAGAAGTATAAAGATATACTTGTGTATTCCCAAAGATTTTTTTTTCTTTTAATTGAAAGGCACCTTTCTGGCAATCATAATTAGGCCACTATGTCTAAGTTACCTCCATTCACTATTGGCAGTATGTTAGGCCCTGTCCACTCAGAGGTCTGAACTGAGCGTTTTTCTGCTGTCTGTAGCCTCAGGTGGGCGTGGATTGAAAGCCAAGCATTTTCCTGCTCAGACTGTCCACACCAGAGATGTGTGGTCAGGGGAATCAGGTGAGCCTCACCTGTCATCATGAAAAGTAAAAAAAAACTAATAATGATAACGTAAAATAAATTTGTCCACCGGTCTGTGCTATAAGTTTGTTTTCTGTATGATTCCAATAACTTTGATAATTTCTATAGTCAAAATCCCTGAAATGCCGCACTTCCTGTTCAAATACAGGGGAGAAATGCAAGGTGCTGCAGCGAGGAGCTTCACCTCACCTCAGACTGCGCTCTCCCACACACACGGGGTTGATGCCTGCATTTGGCGTGTGCCTGTTGCTGTCTCTCTGTATGTCGCCAATATAATGTTTGCAGACATATTTATTATACACCCGTCTTTCCACAGTCTGGCTAATATCTTTAATGAATATATGTGACATATTTAGTCTTGCTGCTTGAACATGAACTGAAAAAATACAATCTGAGCTGCAGTTTGGCGTTTACCAGAGGGAAACGAACGCGAATGTAGCATCATATTGATGTTAATTAAGCGCCACTATAAAATAAGACTTTAATGCTTAGGTCGCACTGAGCGCATTCAATTAACTAAGATTTGAACGCCCCTGCAGACAAGGCCTTTTAGCATTATGCTTGGGGCGCTTGTGTATACATTCCACCAAGCATCCATTGCCTAAATCCGCTTTATCCTGAGCTTGGACGATGGTCTCTACAGCCTAACCCAGCAAGCATACAGCGCAAAGCAGGAACAATCCTTGGACAAGGCATCACTCTATTGTACGGCAAACACAAGCACATACACAAGCGGCCATTTATTGATTATCGTTGATAATTACAAAGACGGCACAGTTTTTCAAAAATTTCAACATGAATATTAGAAACTGCATCAGATCACTCACGCAATTTTTAATACAAACAAATACTACAATATATACTGTGTCTATCAATCGGTTATTATGAGACCCCCACCTTGACGGCGATTGGAGTAGTAAAATCAAGCTAATAAGTAGTAAGTGTTGCGTTAGTATTAAGTGCGAAAGAAGTGCCAGACAATCCTAAACAATTTCTGCTGAACACACAAAAAGGGAGCTCAGTGTAGCGAGCTGTCATTGTCTCCCTGCTTTGATGTATTCTGTCTGCTTTACCGTCTTGGTGTGTGTGCTCCTCATATTGTACGTACCATGTTTTATCAGTCAGTCAGTCAGTAATTTTCCAGCCTGCTATATCCTAACACAGGGTCACGAGGGTCTGCTGGAGCCAATCCCAGCCAACACAGGGCGCAAGGCAGGAACAAATCTCCAGGCAGGGCACACACACACCCGCACACCAAGCACACACTAGGGACAATTTAGGATGGCCAATGCACCAAACCTGCATATCTTTGGACTGTGGGAGAAAACCGGAGCACCTGAAGGAAACCCATGGAGACACGAGGAGAACATGCAAACTTCAGTGAATCCAGGTCTCCTTACTGCGAGGCAGCAGCGCTATCACTGTGCCACCGTACTGCCCATCATGTTTTGCATGCCTTGATAATGTTTGATTCTGGTGTTGTTTGCATCATTTGGTGTTGTGAGCGTCATATTTCTTTGATACAGTTTATATTATTAAATTATAAAATTTTTGATAAAAATATGCCCAGATAATTATAAGTAAATGCTTTCAGATACAGGTATTCATTTCACATTTTTTCATTCACAATTGGAAGCTGTTAAACATCTTTTTTTTCATTGTCCCGTCTCCAGAAACATATGGAAGTTAACGTCTGCTTGGATTAAACAATTTTTTTTTAAATAAAGGGTATTATTTTATTTTAAGAGAACAAATCTATTTGTTCTTGTACTTAATGTTATTTGTATAATGTGTACTTAAATGTTTGTATCTAACTTGGTATAATTCTTGGCTACTGGAATCAATACAGTATCTATCTATCTATTAATTCTATCACTTAATTTTTGATCAATGTTTAATATTATTTGGATAATATCTCAGTGTAAATGGATCAGATGTAGTCCCTTATTTAACCTTTTTCTCACTGAATATTTGGTTCACATGAAGTGTCTTGAGTTAATTAAGAGCTGCAAAGCTCTTGGGTTGGCTAAAGCCTTACAATCTGTTACTGTCTGATTTCTATTCTTATGAGAGTATTATTATCGATGCCTTTTTTGACGTGTGTTTCCATTATTCTACTTTAACATTTAAATTTATTATTTCTATTGTTATATACATTTTAAAATGTTTTGCATAATACTGTATGTTAACTTTATTATTTAAATATAAATGTATATTTTTTACAGAACTTTAGTGGCTTTGAAAATGTCTGCAAAATAAAATTATAAGTACTAACCATGTACTGATAATTACCATGCAACATTTAATATATTCAGTGTCTTTATCTGGGAGACACAAACACAGACTTCATCTTATTCAATTGAGTCACAATGCCTCTATTTGTATAAAAGAGGCCATTTTCTGGCCTCAAGGAACAATTAGGAGCAATGATTAAAGTGCACATTGCAGAATTTAATTTAAGGCTATTTAGATACATGTCTTTAACACCATGTAGAAATTATAACCCTTTTCTATACAGTCTACCCATTTCAGGGCACCATAATTTTTGGGACAATTGGTGTCACAAGTGTCTGTAATTGCTCAAGTGTGTTTCATTGCTTCATGAGTGTAGGCGTATGATACCCAGGCTTGCATCTACCTACAGACTTCCCTTTTCGTGGTTGAATTAATGGCTCACTGTCCTAAAAATTTTTTGCTCACCTAGCTGTTAGTTCTAGACTGAAGACAAGATGGCTATGCAGTTGCTTCTATTTTATGGAGTGCATCTGTGCAAGATTTTGATGGCTTTTAAATTTATACAACAGTTGTCCGAGTATCTATATTTTTTTCTGTTGGCTTTTGCTGTTGATGTTGCCACTGTTAGTAACATATAGTATAAAAAAGCACATAAGAACAAGTAGCACCTAGAATCATTAACCTAATTTCATCCATCCATCCATTATTCAACCCTATACTATAGGATACAACTACATCCTAACTACAGGGTCACGGGGGTCTTCTGGAGCCAATCCCAGCCAACACAGGGCGCAAGGCAGGGAACAAATCCTGGGCAGGGTGCCAGCCCACCGCAGGACACACACACACACCCACACACCAAGCACACACGACGGACAATTTTAGAATCGCCAATGCACCTAACCTGCATGTCTTTGGACAGTGAGAGGAAACCGGAGCACCACCTAATTTCAAAGTTATGCAAATATTTACTTATTTTTAATTTGAATATTATATCCTTATGTTTTTGGCTAATTTGACAGGTATATTGGTATACAAATAGGCCATAGGAAGATTTTAATGTTCAAAACTCACAATGCTTAACTGTCCTTTAATCAATATATAAAATAAGAAAAATTACTGCAAAAAGAAGTTAGATGTGAACTGTATGAATTAATATCGATTAACCTGCCAGCAATAAGGACACCTGAGTAAACAGCCAGCAATTAGAAAACATGAACCATCTGACTTTATTTGAAAAGAGTCTCCTAAACTTTTAAACTCTGGACAATTTAATCTCATTCTAAACACACTCTGTTTATGTTTTTAATGACTGCTATAGATTGATTTTAAATTTGTTTGGACATGTGCAGAGGAGAGATGCTAGATATACTGGGAAAAGGATGCTAAAGATGGTGCTACCAGGTAAGAGAAAAAGAGGAAAACCTACAAGGCTTATGGATGTGGTAAGAGAGGACATGAAGGTGGTGGGTGTAACAGAGCAAGATGCAGAGAAAAACAGGATTTGGAAAAAGATGAGCTGCTGTGGCAACCCATAACGGGAGCAGCTGAAAGAATTAGAATGATAGATTGATTTTAAATTCTGCATCTTTTCTGACTTGAACCTTGTATGTTTTAGATCATTCCTTTAGAATCTTAAAAAATAGAATGTTACAAACAGGGCCGGATTAAGTTGGGTGCTATTGATGCTGCAGCATTAGGTCCATTCCTGAAACAGGCCCAGATGAAAACAGACGAGAATTTTCCGGAAGCTGAACAGTTTTCCTTTGCTATATTAACCTCAAAATAATTCTTAGAATGAAATTTGGAGTCCGACTTTCAGACGCCTAGACACAGCGTTATTTATTATACCGTTACTATTGTTCTTTGCACTGTGACGTAACTATAACGTTGTTGTGTTTATTGTTAACCGAAGATTTCAAGTCAATGCTATCAATTTAACATTAAACAGTTTACTTAGTAATTTAGCTGCGTTTTTTGCAATATCTTGGAGATTCTTGCCACTTTATTATTGTTCGGTAAGTGCCACGTAGTACATTTTTCACCTTGAAAATTAGTTATACAGTAAAAATCGATGGCTATTTAAATGGTTATCTGTAAAGGTAAAACTAAAAGCCGGCCTACAGGCCCGGCATGGATGTTTAGAATTTTTAAAATCCTCAACAGGATTCTGGTCTATTATGAAATTTAAATCGTGGACAAATTTTTACCCTCAAGAGCCTGATCTGAGTCACTTTGACCCAATGTCTCTGCAAATTAATTTTTTCTTACTTTGTTTCGTAAGAGAATTGCGAAATTTTGTGTATTTCATTGTTAGGTTTTCTGCATTAAGTGCACTTTCAAGACAATTGCTATTGAATGTTGATGTTACATAGTTTGATGTTAATCGTATGATACTACGTCGTTATTATTATTCATGTTCAATTAAGACTGGCTGGTTGCGTCGCAAGCAATTAAGGCTCCTTGTTCAGTATGAGTGCGCATGTACGGTGAGTGTCGAATGCACAGGCACCAATGGCGAGAAAAAATAGGCCTTTTTTGTGCTGCAGCATCAGGCCCAATTTCATCTTAATTCAGCCTTGGTTACAAATACTTTTAGTAATTTGTTAAACCTGGGGTATTTCGGATCCAAATGGACAAACAGCCTGAGAATGGACAACACTTATTGATTATTTTTGTAATCATTGTTAATTCAACATGAATTGAGACGTTTAAGTTTAAGGTGCATGATGGGTAGATAAGAAAGATAGGCCAGAGTAGGAGAGAGAAAAGCAAGGACAGCAGAGAAGGAGAAGAACCCAAAGAAACTAACAAGGACCTCCATGGAGTGAACGCCAATCTGAAGCAACTCTGCACCCAGACTTCAAAAGACTACTCTTTCATCGCCCTTATTTCCTGCATAGGTATTTTTTAATAAGACTCTTTTCAAATACATTTGTTAACCTTTTTCAGTCTCATTTCAAGTACTTTTCCTGCTTTGGCTGCCATCGGTTTTACTGTGTTTTAATTAGTGTTGTTTTATAATAACACTCATTTTATACTGTTTGAGTGGGTCAAGGTATATTGTTAAGAGCGTCTAGTGTGGGTGAGTGCCATATTCCTACAGGCATTATCAGCTAAGAAGAGATGTTTTCAAAAGAAAGCAGCGTGGCGAAGCAGGCTCCAGCTTTGGTGATTGGCAAACGTGTAGCTCAGGTCTGAAGACAACCATTTGGTCTTCTTGTGCAAAGCTAGTAAGTTTGTTTTTTTTTTGTGTCAGGCGGCAGTCCATGTGCAGGTAAGACTATACACGTTTGGCGCTATAAAGCAGATACCTTACACTCATGTAAACAACATATTTAACAGTAACTATAGCGAAAGCCAGGGCTATTCAATTAAAAATTCAGTTGGGCCAGATTTTCAGACCAAGAAATTTATCTGGGCCAGACATTTTTAGTGACCGGTAAGCAGCAGGTAATACATTTTAAAACAACACAAATGAATGTATTGAAAAACAAGTAATGTTTATTTATTGTTTTCCTTTTAAATTTGGTCACTTCTGACAAAGGCACATCAAAAAGTGTATAAAAAACAATAAAAAAGCCATAACTGAACAGAATCTGAGGGAGCAGCAGTACTTTTTTCCACTTTTGAAATAAGAACATACAGTACATCTTTTGGTCATACCTGAACTTTAGCACAACTCAAAATCCAGAAACACGAAATGGTGTATAGTTTTAGCAATAACATTTATTTCACTTTGCTCACATCTTACACAGGCACATTTCAAAATGCATAAAATTAAAAAAGTGCATAGTGCTAGCAATAACATTTGTTCATCTTTTGAAATAAAATAAGTATTTTGGTTATATATGACCCAGGCACATCACAAAGTGCATTGAAACACTCCACCTGCATCCTTGATCCAATACCAACAAGTTTTTTCAAAGAAGTATCCAATATGTTAATTGATAGTGTGCTTGACATAGTAAACTCTTCATTAGATATGGGGGTCTTCCCACACTGTCTTAAAACTGCTGTTGTTAAACCTCTACTCAAGAAAAATAATCTTGACTTTTAGACCTATTTCTAACCTGCCTTTCTTAAGTAAAATTCTAGAAACGGCAATCATTACGCAGCTAAATGATAATCTGAATAAACATTTTTGTTTCAGTCAGGTTTTAGAACAAATCACAGTACAAAAACTGCACTGCTTAAATTAGTTAATAACTTGCTGGTTAATGCGGACAGAGTCTGTTTATCTGTCCTCATCCTCTTAGATGTGAGTGCAATATTTGATACCATTGATCACAATATTTTTATAAATCACCTTAGTCAGTGGGTGGGCCTCTCTGGCAATGTCTTAAATTGGTTCGAGTCTTACTTAACAGGTAGAAAATTATTTGTTGTGGCAATTATACTTCGAAGACATATGATATTCTATATGGGGTTCCACAAGAATCTATCTGGATCCATTGCTCTTTTCGATCTACATGCTTCCATTAGGTCAGATTATCTCAAGGCATAACAAGAGCTACCACAGCTATGCTGATGACATACAACTGTTTTTATCAATAGCGCCTGATGACCCAGACTCTCTTGGATCTTGTTTACTTCTGTTTCTGAATGGATGAGTAGTCTTCTTCTTTCTTCTGCTCCTGTTAGGTGTTGCCACAGCAGATCATCTTTTTCCATATCCTGTTGTCCTCTGCATTATGCTAAGTTACACCTATCACCTGCAGGTCTTCTCTCACTACATCCATAAACCTCCTCTTAAACCTTCCTCTGTTCCTCTTACCTGGCAACTCATTCTTTAGCATCCTTTTCCCAATATATCCAGCATCTCTCCTCTGCATATGTCCAAACCTATACAATCTCGCCTCTCTGAGTACTTTTTCAAACCATCCAACCTGAGCTGACCCTCTATTGTACTCTTGTACTATCCTTGTCACACCCAATGTAAATCTTAATATCAGCTATGTATCCTGTTTTTGGGTCAGTGCAACTGTCTCCAACCAATATAACATAGCTGGTCTCACTACCATCCTGTAGACCTTCCCATTCATTCTTGCTGCTACCCATCTGTCACAAATCACTCATGACACTCTTCTCCACCCACTCTACCCTGCCTACACTCTCTTTTTCATCTCTCTTACACTCCCTGTTACTCTCTACTGTTGAATCCAAGTATTTAAACATAATCCACCATCCCTACTCCATGCATCCTCACCACTCCTCTGAACTCCCTCTCACTTACACACATGTATTCTGTCTTGTTCCTACTGATCTTTATTCCTTTCCCCTATAGAACATATCTCCACCTCTACACGGTCTCCTCGTCCTGCTCTCTACTTTCGGTACAGATCACAATGTCATCTGCAAACATCATACTCCATACTCTTGTCTAATCTTGTCTCTCATGTCCATCACCACTGCAAATAAGAAAAGGCTTGGAACCTATCACTGATGTAATCCCACCTCCACCTTGAATGCATCCATCATTTCTGCAGGAGACCTCACCACTGTCACACTTCACTCGTACATATCCTGTACAACTCTTACATACTTCTCTGCCACTCCCGATTTCCTCATACAATACCACAGCTCCTCCCTAGGCACCCTGTCTTTTGCTTTCTCCAGGTCCGCAAAGACGCAAAGCAACTCTGGCCTTCTCTATACTTCTCCATCAACGCCCATAGAGAAAACATTGCATCTGTGGTGCTCTTTCATGACCTGAAACGATACTGCTTCTTGGTAATCACCACCTCCCTTTTTAACCTAGCTTCCACTACTCTTTCCCATAACTTCATGTTGTGGCTCATCAGATTTATGCCTCTGTAATTACTACAGTCCTACACATCTCCCTTATTCTTAAAAATCAGTACACTGAAAAAAAAAACTCCACTGCTATCTCTCCTAAACAACTCCATGCTTCCACAGGTATGTCATCTTGAACAGTGGCCATTCCATTCTTTAACCTCTTCATAGCTGTCCTTACTTTCTCCTTGCTAATCCGTTGCAATTCCTGATTCGTTATCTCCACATCATCCAACCTTCTCTCTCTCATTCATTATCCTCTCAAAGTACTCTTTCCATCTGCTCAACACACTCCTCACTTGTGAGTATGTTTCAATCTTTTCCTTTATCACCCTAACCTACTGCACATCTTTCCCTGCTCAGTCCCTCTGTCTAGCCAATCGGTACAGGTCCTTTTCTCCCTCCTTAGTGTCTAACCTCTCATACAACTCATCATACGCCTTTTCTTTAGCCTTCGCCACCTCTCTCTTCACCTTGCGCTTTATCTCATTGTACTCTTGTCTACTTTCTGCATCTCTCTGAATGTCACCTTGCTGTCACCCTTACTGCTTCTGTAGTTGCCCAGCTGTTTGGTAACTCCTCACTGCCACCAGTATCTGTCTTGCCTCCTCCCTGAGCTTACAGTCTTTTTTTAACTGCCACCATTTGATCCTTGGCTCTGCCCTCACTCTCCTTCTCTTCTTGATCTCCAGCATCTTCCTACAGACCACCATACTATGCTGCCTAACTAGGCTTTCCCCTGTAAACCACTTGCAGTCTCCAATCTCCTTTAGACTGACCCTCCTGCACAAGATATTATTTACCTGTGTGCATCTTCTTCCACTACTTGTATGTCACCCTGTGTTCTTCCCTCTTCTTAAAATACATATTCACCTCAGCCATACCCATCCTTTTCACAAAATCCACTACCATCTGACCTTCTGAATTCCTCTCCTTGACACCATACCTACCAATATCCTCCGTATCTCATCTGTTCTCTTCACCATGTCTATTGAAATCCACTCAAAATCAGCACTCTATCTCCCTAGGGTACACTCTCCACCACTTCATCCAACTCACTCCAGAAATCGTCTTTTTCATCCATTGCACGCCCAACTTGTGGGGCATAAGCATCAGCAACATTCAACATCACACTTTCAATTTCCAGCTTCATAATCATCACTCTGTCTGACACACGTTTCACTTCCAAAACAGTCTTGACATACTGTCCTTTCAGGATAACTTCCATCCATGCCATGATAGAACAATTTGAACCCACCTGTTATCCACCTAGCTTTTCTCCCCCTTCCATTTAGCCTTTTGCATGCACAATATGTTAACCTTCCTTCCCTCTATAACATCAACTAACTCTCTCCCCTTACCAGTCAAACTGCTAACATTCAAAGTTCCTAACCTCACTTCCACCCCCTTTACCTTCTTACTACTCCTACCTGTGGACACTCCTTCCCCCTCTTCTTCATTTTCTTTGGCCAAAAGTAGCCCAATTTCCGCCAACACCCTGTTGGCTGACAGTAATAGTTACGGCCGTTGTTAATGCAGACCACAACAAATTTGGTATGGAAATCTGTATTGTTGTCCGCATATTTGATCTGCTAAAATTTTACACCGGATACCCATCCTGATGTAACCCTCTCCACTTATCTGGGCTTGGGACCTGCACAAAGAAACACACTGGCTTGTGCATTCCCAGTGGTTGGTTCTGAATGGATGAGTAGTAATTTTCTCAAACTAAATAAGGAGAAAACAGAAATGTTAATTATTGGCAAAAATGGATATAGTGAGGGTATTAGAAATAAACTTGATCCATTAGGCTTAAAAGATTAAGGTAAAGAATTTAGGTATAATTATTGCCTCTGACCTAAATTTTAAATCACATATTAATCAGATTACCAGGGGCCTCGTGTATAAATGGTGCGCACGCACAAAAATGTTGCGTATGAACATTTCCACGTTCAAATCGCGATGTATAAAACCTAAACTTGGCATAAAGCCACGCACATTTTTAAGGGTAGCTCTAACCCTGGCATACGCAAGTTCTCCCCTCGGTTTTGCAAACTGGCAGCACCCAGCGTCAAAGTAGTACAACTGTTCCAGTGTGGTTTCCCTTTCTTTTTTAGATCCACATCCCTGACACGGCTTTATAAATACACTGAAATTAACCACATACTGTTTATTAGTTTAATGCATCTGATTGTAATTAACCTGTAACAATATAATGGTTCACAGAATGGTCAAACTATTCTAAATACCATAGCTGCTTTTGTGTTGTTAGTGTCACTGCACCTTTTTCTTCTTCTTCTTTCAGCTGCTCCCGTTAGATGTTGCCACAGCGGATCATCTTTTTCCATATTACTCCCACTGCACCACTCTGAGTATTTATATCACTGTATTTGAGTGGGGAATCACAGCTCTACAGCAGCTGACTGGAAAGAGAATTATCGGTATACAGCATCAAGCACACACTGCCTCAGCCATGCTGTGCAGAGCCTTTCCTCGTGGTTCAGAAACAGTTTCATCCCAAGAACTATAAATGCACTCAATCAGTCCATCAATTACTCTTTGCAGAACTCTTTGTACGTTTAAGTACAATTACCTCACTGTAAACTTACGATACAGTTATAATATTGCACAACCTGAGCCACTTTGTAAAGAGCGCATTTACATATGATGACGATATTTTTAAGATGAAATGCAGCAAAATATGTTTATTATATTACATAGATAAAACTTTAACTTCATTTAAATAATCTATATTGTTAATAATTAAACATGCCAGAACACGGTGCCGCAGAGCTAGCGAGGAGCTTGTGCTCCGTTCACGGATTGTTCCTGCCTCGCGCTCTATTCTTGCTGGGGCTGGTGCGACAAGGGAAGGATAGATGGATGGAATAATTAAACACGTACTACGAAGATATTTCAATGTTCCTTACAAGTTTTGAAGAATCTGTGTTCTAAGCTTACAGATGGCTAAACATCTATTACAGAGCTGATTGTGTGACGATTGGTCACTTGGAGAAAGAAAAGGAAGGAGAAGAATTGGAGGTTAGTAAGTTTGAAAGAGACAGTACTGCTGCAATAAATCATTTCATCGAAGGTCGCGCACGGCAGAGCAAGCATCTTGCGTGAGGCACGAACAATCATTGTGCCACCATGTTCCCATGTTTAATAAAATGATATCATTTTCATGATGATAGGAGTTAAAGCAAGTATACATCTCAGTATTTTAATTATTCAGAAAGCTGTTATATCATGAATGTAATGGATTCTGTGTCCTGTCGGAGGAAGAGAAAGCCCGTTTAACAAGCAAGTAGTGATTCACACACACAGAGCACATAGAAGATCAAATACAAAACAAAGCATTTAACGTGCTACTTTAGTTACGATGGAATTTGAGAAACTAGTAAATTAAATGATTTTAAGATGAAATTTATGATGTTCTACTTTAATGACAAGATAAGCTACATGATTAAACTGGAAATTTAGAGATTAAAGTTGACATTTCGTGCTTTTTTCCCACTGTGTGCCTATTTTGTTTTCTCTGTACCCTAATAAGCTTTCATATGACACTCAGACGGTGGGCTACAACGGCGACTATGATATCTGACAACTTCTTTTTTATTTCGGGCACTATGCAACTTTGTGAACTTGAGCTTTCGAGTTTCTCCAACACTCTATGTCACTCGATCAACTTACTTTTGTTGTTTATACCACTGTTCAAACCAACAAATAGTATGTTTTTCCTTGCCTCCACTTGGTATTCTCTGAAATTCTTCTATTTCCTCCCATGCTTTTGCCATTGCCTTTTCACAGAAGGCTGAGCTTAAGGGCTATTTATATTGATTTGCATATTCAAAAAGGCGTAATTCTGGGAGGAGTTGGGGCGGGACAGCAGGAGCATGCACATATGTTACTTTTCACGCTGACCGGGATTTATGTAGCAGAAGAATGTGGAAGTTGGCGTTCGCACTGATTTATTCATCTGGATATTTTTGTGGGTACGTACATTTCTGCTGTTGTCCGTACGCCATGTCATAGTGTGAATTATTTGCACGCCGTTATGCATGAGGCCCCAGGACAGCATTTTTTCACTTAAGGAATATAGCAAAAGTTAAATCCTTTTTAACTTTGCAAGATGCTGAAAAATTAGTTCACACTTTGGTTGTTAGTCCACTAGATTACTGTAACGCACTCCTTTCAGGACTACCCAAGAAAAACATCAATCAGTTGCAACTAGCGCAGAATGCAGCCACCAGAATCTTGATTAGGAAATAAAAATCTTAACACATTTCTACAGTTTTGATGTCATGACATTGGTTACCTGTGCCATTCAGAAATGAATTAGCAAAAATATTGCTAATAGTTTACAAAGCCTTAAATAATCTTGTTCTGTCCTATATATAGAAATGCCTGTCACTTTGCGCTCCAAATCGTAACCTTAGATCTTCAAATGAGTGTCTGCTTATAATTCCAAAAGCTAAACTTTAAAGAAGTGGTGAGGCAGCCTTCTGCTGTTATGCACCTAAAATCAGAAATAGTTTACCGATAGAAATTCTCCAGGCTAATGCGGCGGAGCACTTTAAAAAGCTGCTAAAAACTTATTATTTTAACATGGCTATCTCATAGCTACATTTTAGTGTATACCTGTTAAATTATATGTGAATTAAATTATCATTTTCATCAAGGCTCCGCAATCCATACTAATCCCTATTATTCTCTGCTGTTCTTTTTCTGTTTTTTCTGTGGTGGCAATCTGATCAAGGCACCATGCAGTCCCTACATTGATGAATTGAAGGCAGTGCCCCAGATGTCCACATGACTATCATCATCAAATTCTTTCACTTGAAGCCTTATAACTCTGAGGGCTGATTTAGATAATTTATGTTAGGTTAAATGCCTAGTGCTGGGCGGTTTCTTGGCCTTGGAATCCCTGCAGATTCAGTTTTTTTTTCTCCAGGCCATCCAGAGTTTTTTCATTTATTTCTGTCCTCTTACTTTATTCTTTGTTACTTAGTATTGCCTAATTTTATTTTAGTTTCTTATAAACTTTTCTTTCTTCATCTTGTAATGCAATTTGAGCTACACCATTTGTATGAAAATGTGCTACATAAATAAATGTTGTTTTTATTTAACAGAATAAAAAAGAACTATCAGTGTTATCAAAGCTATCAGTGCACAAACCCATAAGTAATAACAGTAACTAACACACACAGATACAACGTCTACTGCACACTGAGGGAACATAGGTTCGATTTAAATAACCACATATGTGATTAGCAGTGCATTTTTTTTATAAACAAAAAAAGTGATGGTAAACATATGTTGTGTTTGGATTAAGTTTGAGTTACTGTGAAGGTATATACTCGTAGAGGCCAAGAATCCTAGCGCTACATGTTTTGTTTCTTTGGTGAAAAAACATAACGTTTGAAATTGACAAATTGTTGAGTATAATAATAATAATTCTTGTCATTTATATAGTGTTTTACAAACTCCACAGAGAGAACACCTAGGACTTCCATTACACCACCTGTGCTGATGTACCGTGCTACATACTATTGTGCTTGATAGTTTAAAATTACAAACACATAACAGAATTTCCAAAATTGAAGAATTCTTTGCTTTGAGTGTTAACAGCCATGAAATCGCAGGATCGAAGTGTGTAAGTGGTGGGCCAACCAATCGTATGAAGAAAAGTTCAGAGACAGTGCTTGTCAGTAATGAGGCTGTAATTGGAGTAACAATTAGATTCAATTTTGAAAAACCCACATTCGCACTCTTTTGATGTAACTGGAATACAACCAAGACTCAGCACACAATTTATTATAGAATCATTTAAGATATAGTCGGTGCCATATTGGTGTACCAGCATACAACGTAATGGTGCGTACCATCGCAAAAAAAAAAAATCACTGTATCGTAGACTACTACCACCACTTCTAGACACACACCAACGTGCTGCATTGTGGGTTGAATGTTGCTAGGCTTGCGTGGAGAGTTGCATTCATGGTCTGTACTACTGCAGGAATTTATGTAGGAATTCTTGAAGGCTAGTGAAATGTGTTTTTCTTAGTTTTTCTCTCCGTTTCTGGTGGGACACAGGCTGGGCCACTCGCTGGTTGCTTCTGGGATGCATGTGGCCAGCAGGCCACCATTTGAATAGGCTGGGTGTAGGTAAACCAAAATAATGAACACAGGACTCTCCACAATAATATATTAAAGGTATAGTGATAAGAGCACCTGGTGTGGGTGATTACCATATTCATGCTGGGGTTAGGAGCCGAGGAAAATATGTTTTCCAATAGCACCCGGGCAGTTGAGGGGGCACCTGCTTTGGTGATTGGCACAGGTGTAACTTAACCGTTTGGTCTGCTTATGCTGTACTAGTAAGTATCTTTGCTTAAAGCAGCTGTCCATATGCAGATTAGATTGTACATGTGGAGTGCTATAAAGCATCTATATTAAGGTAAAATTTCACAATAATACATCAGTCCTAGTAAGTATGGGACTCAACTAGAGCCATACCAGCCTGCACAGGTAAAGTTATTAAAAGCTTCAACAGAATTTCAGCAGGGGGCCGGGCTGCTGTTGTGGTGACACAGCCATTCTACAGGGTTGTTTTGATCAGGGTAAGAGGGCCCAATATAGCATCATTTCATGTGACCCAAAATCTCTATCGGAACCCCTGTTTCACATTGTTAATGGTGCTTATGTTAATAAATATTGTAACTTTATATTACAAACAATGTGTGATATTTTTACTTGGGGCACTGATATGGTTTTATGATTTGTCTAGCCCCGAACCTAAATGTCACTCTGCCAGGCTAACAATGGCTAACAATGATTTCGCCTATTATAATAATTTCTGCTATTTCACTAATATTCACAAGTAAATTGGTGACAATTGTGCATAGTAATACCCCACTTCCTGCTTCAGCATGAGAAGAGTAAGACTGGACTCCAAAAATTTTGATTATCAGCTACTTCCAAAAATCAACATAAACCTCTTTAGCTTTAGATAAGCACTGGAAAACATGAGTTGCAGAAGAAACCAAGGAGGTAGGGGTGGAAAGGATCAAGAGAAGAAGGACAAAAGGTGGATGGTGAGAGACAGTTAAAAGAGGAAGAAAAAAGTGAGGAAAGGAAGTTAAAAAATGAGAAACAACTGAAAGGTGGGAGGAAAGGACAAACTGTTTTGTTTACACAGTTAGTGTATGTTACAAAAGTATACTGTTGTTAGTGTTTTTTGATTTTAATAAAATGTTTGTTTGGCAAAATGAAGGCAGCCTGAATTATTTTCAGTGTGCAAGTACTTTTCTTGACTATATTTAAAACAAGGAAAATTCTTATATTTACTCTGGATACTTAAGTACACATATATTGGATACTTTGAAATGTCTGCTTGAATAGTTTTCTTATGGGCAACTTTTACCTAAGTCATTTTCTAGAAAGGCATCTCTGCTTTACTCGGTACTGGTTGTTGGGTACTTTGTACAACACTGACAATCTGCACCTGTAACACCACATCTGAACATTTAAAAACAAGGGAACGACTCTTGAGTGACAGTTGAGGTAAGACTTTACATGTGCTTTTAACTATGATTTTTGGTTAGAGTCTTGGTTTGATTTTTTACACTGTTGAGAATTCAACTGTACAGTTCCCTGCTTGTTAGAAGGCTGCTTTCTTGATCTGTCCCTTAAACTACACCAACTTAATCTGAATGCCTAGTGGGTGCCTTCTGTTGCTACAACAACTGTGGCTTGCTCATTTCAAACAAATATAGCCATTGCAGCTAAGTATATATCTCTACAGTCCAAAGCCTCCATGCTGATGCTCCAAGTAGGTGGTGTTGACTTCAATGAGCACTAATAGAGTCTTGCTGCAGACCTACAAAGCTGTGCCTGGTTACACTCTGGTTAAAATTAGGATTGTAGGAGGGTTATCTGACTCAAATATTGATGACTGTCCATTAAGTCAATTCCAGGTATTTGGATCTGCAAGATGGTGGATCTGGGCTGCAAAGATACCAGAATTATTGCAGCCGTGGTTTTGTTTAATTAATAACGCTTATTCTTCTCTGGATTTGCATATTGCAAATATTGTACTTACACATTAAGTGAATTAAAAAATGTTTTGGCTAACTAGATGTGAACTGCACTAATACTCATCGCTGTACAGATTATTTGTTTTTGTTTGTTTTTTTAAGAAGGCAATGTCTCATAACTTTTATCAACTAGGGAGACTTGAGACTGAATTTGGAACCTTGTCCATGTTACTATACAACTGCTGAAAATTTTTTTATTTTAAATTGTTTTCAGTTTTGCTGTTTGTCCATAATCTGTTTTTTTATACAGACTACAAAAATACTTGTTTTTCTGTTTGCAGTATTCTGCTTGAAAATTATTTGTATGAAAATTAAACTGAAACAAGTCATGTCCTCCTGTTTCTCAAGTGCAACCATGGACGTCTGTAGTACTGTAAAGGACATTAATGAGCATAGGCATTTTAGGAGTGATGTATTGTGCACAAACATGTTACTTACAAAGGGAAAATTTCAGAGACAATATTAGACAAGAGTAAGTGAATTATTTAGAATGGCTGCATGGAGTAGGTACCAAACTTTTTGAACAGCTCGTTTCTTTGACAGAGTTGAGTTTATGTAGTTTCTGTATTATAAGTGATTAATATATTGGTTTATGTACTAACACGAGTGGGGAGTTCTGTGCAGTCTTATCTTTGTAGCCTGTCACTTGGTATTTACCAGCATAGAGAATGTAAGTGGTACACCATACTTGAAAGATGATTTGAATCCATGTGATACATTAGAATTAAGTCTGATGTTCAGTAGTCCATAAAAATATTAAGTTTCAGTTTGAGCTGCTCAGAGGGAGACGCTGCAACCTAAAGAGCCAGCATGCCGCCACACTAGGAAGAAAAGAGCCAAAATGGCCGCGGACCGGAAGTCCCACCCGCTGGCAGGCACGGGATTGGGCGGTGTGTCTTGTGTGCCCGCCGATGATTGGTTGGAGGTGGGACCAAGGAATGTCCGTCCCGGGCCAGAGAGAGACCCGATTGGGCCAGAGGGAGAGGCCAGCTGGAGGCAGACGACACGTACGGCTGACAGAAAGCTAAGCCCACCGACGCCTGTCTCCCTGTTCTTGCCGGTGACTCTGCGCGAGCCGGAGGAGTGCCTTCGGTCCGTAGAGTCACCTTTGTTGCAGGTGCTACGTGCTCTCTCCGTGGAGCTGGAGAAGCTGAGGGGGATGGCGATCACGTCATCAGAGATGCCGCGTGCTGCGGAGGAACGGTGCGACGCTGGAGCCTTTGGCCAGAAGAGCACGGCGGGGAAGGTGAGTACAGCCCTCCCCGTACAGCATGAGGGAGAATTCACCGAAATCGGCCATGATGTTAATGACCGGCAGCAAGTAAGCGATTCTCCAACAGCGGATGCGGCTCCAAGCGCGCTCCAAGCCCGCGGCAGTCTCCCGTCGCTCTGCAGCTGGAGGCAGACGGGGCTGGAATTGAGCTTTCGCCATGCTCAGACCCAGACCGTCAGAGCGTCCAAGAGGAAAAGGAGGAATCGAGGGGAGAATGCCGGTTCCTCCAATAGGAAGGGACGTGTCACTGGGTGCGCACTTCCAGTGAAGGGCCGTCCTCTGCGGAGGCAGAGGGAAACCCTTGGGTGGGAGGAGCCGCCTGTGAGAGCGGTCCCGGTGACGACGAATGGACGGGCATGGAACCTGCGGCGGAGGCGCCGAACAGGACCGAAGCCCCAACGAGCAGTAGGACCTGCCCCGTTGGGAACCTGCCCTCCTGGAACGGGCTGCTCTGCGGGAGGACTCTCCACCGGTGACCGGATGGTGCCCCGGCTAGCAGGGACTATGGAGGCGAGAGCGGCGCTAACTGGAGGGGCGCGACAGCCTCGGAAAGGGTGCCGAAGTGGTGAGTTCTAGGGTGCCGTGATGGGCCCTGGGTACGTAGTAGGACCCACTCCGGGGACATGCTGCCCTCTCGGGATGTGTCGCTCAGACCGACGTGTCATCGCTGGCAGTGGGGCACTGTCACATGCGGCTGGGGGTGGAGCCCAGCCGGGACGCCCAGGAGGACCGGAGGAGGGCTTGTGCCTCCTCCAGACCACGAGGGGGCGACCGGCCAGGTTGTGTTGGGGGCCACGGGTAGAGGGCTTGGAAGCTTGGAAGCCCAACCCTGCCTGAAGAACCCTGGACCTCAGCACTTCCGCCACACAAGGAAGTGCTGGGGGGAAGAAGACTGGGGACACCCGGAGGGCTTCCGGGTGCACAGCCGGCACTTCCGCCACACAGGGGTGTGTCCGCGGGGATTGCCGGGAAAGCAGCTGGAGCCCATCCGGGCTGGTATTTAAGGGGCCGCCTCCCTTCATTCATCGGCAAGGCGGTCTGAGGACTGAGCAAGGCATTGTGTTGCCAGGAGTTGAAGGGGTGATTGGTGCTGCGGCACTGGGTTGTGCACTGTACATAGTATTAAAAATAAACGTGTGTGTGGAGAACCAACATGTCTACCTGTCTGTGTCCGGACTGTACCGCACATAATTTAATCCTATAATGTTATTTTACTCCGTTTTGCTTAATAAACACACAAAATGATCATCTAAAAAATTCATTTTAGTTTCAAACATTAAGCTACAAAAATGCATAAAAATCATTAACTATTAAGGACATTTGCATTTGTTAATTTCTGTAAATTAAAGTATGATCACATTTTTGTTTGGGATTAGAGCTACATATCCATTATCACATTTTGGAATCCTCTTGTATGCACCTTCCACTCAGTGACTGGTTAAACCATTTTCCATGCTATTTTTATCTGTCTAAAATGAATTTGCAGGGATTCAGTAGAGCCAAGTATAAAGTGTGATCAGAAAATTACCAAATTTGGCTTGGAAATAGTTAAATTCTAGTTAATACTTGGTTTTGAATTAAGTCTTGCTATTATCTGAACCTGGTCTTGACTTGATCTCGACTAGTTGTAATCTTGGAGTTGTCTTGGACTCGACAAAGACAGAATTAACTACAACTCTACTATGTACAAGACATTAAACTCGACTTTTACAAAAGGTTCTCAATCTTTTTAAATCAAAGGCATCTAACAAATAGAGTATTAACATTTAACATAATGATATCTATACTAATAAAAGGCAAAGCCCTCACTGACTCACTGACTCACTCACTGACTGACACATCACTAATTCTCCAACTTCCCGTGTAGGTGGAAGGCTGAAATTTGGCAGGGTCATTCCTTACAGCTTCCTTACAAAAGTTGGGCAGGTTTCATTTCGAAATTCTACGCGTAATGGTCATAACTGGAAGCTATTTTTCTCCATATACTGTAATGGAGTTGAGCTGGATGGCCATGGGGGGCGGAGTTTCGTGTGACATCATCACATCTCCCACATAATCACGTGAACTGACTATCGACGCAGTACGTAGAAAACCAGGAAGAGCTCAAAAAGGTGCTGAAGAAAACATGCATTATATAATTGAGAAGGCAGCAAAACAATAAGAAGCGAGCGACTGACATATACAACCATATTCATGAGTGCTGCTACTTCGTAAACAAAGCACGGTGTAAACCTAAAGTTTAAATTAAGTTCATAGACAGGCCACCGCTGGCGTTTGTAATTTAGTGCCTGCCCATATAAGGCCGTCCGTCAGCAGCAATCCAATAGAAACACTGCCGCTAAATATTCACGGGTGAAGGACTGTGCTTATGCAGAGGAAGATGAGATGGTCAGGGTGGTGTTTGGCACAAACTCAGCGAAACTGCGAGAGAAACTTTTAAGTGCCGGGTCTTAGCGAACATTAAATACAGCCATGGACATCGCATGACATGGCACCAGCACAGCTGGGAACCTTCGATGCATGTACACCGAGCGGCTCACGTGAAATGACGCAGTGCACAGACAAAAAGCAACAGTTCCAAAGAGTGCTGAACAAAAACCGAATTACACAATTGAGAAGGCAGCAAAAAAATATGAAGCGTCTGACACATACAAGCATATTCATAAGTGCAGCTACTGCGGAAACAAAGCACACGGTGGAAAAAGTCAATGTCCCGCTAAAGGAAGACAGTGTAAAAAAAAAACCTGTGCATGCAGTGTGTCACATCTCAGATAAAGAGGAAGACGAGCTGTTTATTGATGCAGTAAGAAACGATTCGATGAATGAAACCTGTTATCTTTACAACGATTGACAAACACGGAATTTAACTTGAACACAACACATCGTACAAATACGAACCTGATTGAAAGAAATAATGATAATCAAATCCTTGATGACAGCAACACTCAATAACACTCACAAAACAATTACTGTATATTGACAATCATGTTACGTTATTTTTAAAATGTTCCCTTTTCTTTTTCATAACTTCTTTAACACACTACTTCTCCGCTGCGAGATGCGGGTATATATATATATATATATATTTATATATGTATATATATACCCCGATCTACATACTCTCAAATGGACAAGTCACACGCCGTGGCGCAATTGTAGAGGCTTCGCCTCTAGCGCCGACATCCGAGGTTCGATTCCCGAGAGGGGATGCACTGAGTATGTATGTGCGCTTCACGATTCATTTTACCCTCGCATCCCCTTGGTTTGAGACGTATGAAAAAATATGCGGTTAACGCAGAATCATGTTATGTTTTTTTTAAAATGTTTCCTTTTCTTAGCACAAGCACAGCTGAGAAGCTTCGATGCATGTACTCCACAATGCGTTAAAAAAAATAACGCATTTAATCACACTTTCAAATCCAAGCAAAGGGGAACTTTTGTCAATGCATGATTTCCTGGTACATCGATTACATTGATACACACATCAGAGCTACAAAAATGTTAGAGTCGGAATAAAGCGCGTTCCTACGACTGATCGGAGGAAAATTTCATTTCAAGAGACTACCCGACCGAAGCCTTGATAAAAGCATGGTTTTGTGCACACTGAAAAACAAGCAAAATTAGATGCATTACAGAAAGCGGACTTTGTGGCTCTTAATGGGGATCATTGGACTTCCGTGACCGTTAGTAATTCTAATTACATCTAATTACAAAATGTTCAATGATCACACTGTTTTAGCTTAATGTACAAAATAATTTTGGCTAAGGTTACTCAGAGTTTAAAGATTAAGCTGGTCAAATTACCTTTTATGTTTCTGACTTATTTGTTTAAGAAGAAAAACTGCACTTTATGTTGAAATTTTGGTTATTATTATTTAAAGACAATACCATTCTGAAAATGTACTTAAAGTACTTAAACTACCACTTTATTTTTAAGTCTGCCCAATTTTAGCCAGGGATGATATTTTTGTTTCTGTTTTGAATTGAAATGCAGTTTAAAAGCATTTTTTTTTTTCAGAAATTAAAAGAGCTTGAGTTTACAATATTCATGTCCATGTCTATTATTTGATTCTGTCGGCCACTAAAACCCTTTTAAATTAAAAAAAAAATTTGCGATTTGGGGCAAATTTTCATGTGTGATTACATACGATTAATCAAGATTAATTATTACACAGCCTCTAATTAATTGGATTAATTTTTTTAATCGAGTCCCACCCCTAATATATATATGTAGATATATATATGTAGATTTGTATATATATGTGTTGTAAAATAAAGAGAAAACACAGCATAAAGGTTTGGGGTTTCCGGCTCCGTATACTGTAAACAATTCTCTCAAACTCAGGTCAAAATATACAAACATAAAGTGTTCATATGCGCGACGCCGTATATTGGCGTCGGCGGCCATTTTATAAAGAAGGAGCCGGAAGTGGAGGAATGCTGGGAAGGGACCGTGAGGGAAGATGGGATCGATGACGTCAGGAACAATGGCAGACCTAACCGAGGCGGACCTAACCGAGAGGTCGTGGATGCGAGAGAGGGCATCTGCGTTGGCCTGAAGGTTGCCGCGGCGATAAGTGACAGTGAACTTATACGGCTGTAGGTCCAGGAACCACCTGGTGACCCGCGGATTCAACTCCTTGTGCAGGGACATCCACTGAAGCGCAGCGTGATCAGTCACCAGAGTGAATTCGCGGCCCAACAGGTAGTAACGGAGATGGGTCACTGCCCACTTAATGGCCAAGGCTTCCCTCTCCACCGCCGCATACCTGGTCTCTCGGTCCAGCAGTTTCCGGCTTAAGTACATTATGGGGTGTTCGACACCATCGACGCTTTGGCTCAGCACGGCCCTCAGGCCTGTGTCCGAAGCGTCGGTCTGGAGAATAAAAGGGAGCCCAAAATCGGGTGTCTTTAATACAGGTGTCGACGTAAGGGCCTTTTTCAGGTCACTGAATGCGTGTTCTGCTTTGTCGTTCCATACCACGTGTAAGGGAGCGCCTTTTTTTGTTAAACTGGTCAAGGGCGCTGCCCTTTCGGAGAAACGGGGTACGAACCGGCGGTAGTACCCCGCCAGCCCCAAGAAAGCCTGCACCTGTCTCTTGGTATTCGGACAGGGCCATTCCATGATGGCTTTGATTTTTGAACATTACGGTCTCACCTGCCCTCGTCCCACTAGGTAGCCTAAATACTTGGCCTCCTTCAAGCCAAAGAAACACTTGCAAGGGTTAATGCGGAGACCGGCTTTGGCTAGTGTCGTAAGGACAGCCGAGACCTGCAATAGATGCTCCTCCCAGGTGCCGGAATAGATGACCACGTCATCCAGGTAGGCGGCACTATAGGACTGGTGGGGCTTCAGCACGCTATCCACCAGACGTTGGAAGGTCGCCGGGGCGCCGTGCAGCCCAAATGGGAGGACCTTGTATGGCCAATGTCCGCTAGGGGTGCTAAAGGCTGTCTTTTCTTTTGCAGATGCCGTTAAAGGAATTTGCCAATACCCTTTCGTCATATCAAGAGTAGTCAAGTATCGAGCCGTACCCAGCCGTTCAAGTAGGTCATCAATGCGGGGCATCGGGTAGGCATCGAATTTGGAGACCTGATTCAGACGTCTGAAGTCATTACAGAACCTCCAGGAGCCGTCCGGCTTGGAAACGAGGACGATAGGACTGGACCAGGGACTATGGCTCTCCTCGATAATGTCCATATCCAACATACGTTGCAACTCTAGTTCCACTTCAGCGCATTTTGCCTCCGGGAGTCTATAGGGCCTTTCCTGCACGATTACCCCGGGGTCTGTGACTATATCGTGCGCAATCAGCGAGGTCCGGCCTGGCGACTCGCTCACTACTTCGGGTACGGCGTGGATTGCATGGGTTATCTCCCGCCGCTGTAGTGGTGTTAGCTCGTCGCCAAGGTTAAGGGCAGTCACGCTAGAGAATAGGGAGAGGGATCTACGTGTGTTGGGAGACTCCTCCTTGTCTTTCCAAGGTTTTAATAAATTGACATGATAGATCCTCTCGCTCGGTCGACGATTAGGTTGTTTTACCAGATAGTCGACGAGCCCCTTTCTTTCCTTAACCTCGTATGGCCCTTGTCAGTGAGCCAGTAACTTGGAATGGGAGGTAGGGACGAGCACCATCACTTGGTCCCCCGGGCAGAACTCCCGGAGGACGGAGTTGCGGTTGTAACACCGGGCCTGCGCTGCCTGCACACAGTTGCGCCACATACTCCAGGATATTGGAGGAGGGAAGGGCCTCGGCCTCCCAGCCCTCTTTTAGTATGTCCAAAAGTCCACGGGGTTGTCGCCCATACAACAACTCAAAAGGGGAAAAGCCCGTAGAGGCCTGGGGTACCTCGCGGTAGGCAAAAAGCACAAGCGGTAAGAGCTGGTCCCAATTCCTGCCATCGGCGTTGACTACTTTGTGGAGCATCTGTTTAAGCGTCAGATTAAAACGCTCTACCAGCCCGTC
Source organism: Polypterus bichir lapradei (assembly GCA_026402145.1). Taxonomy (NCBI): domain Eukaryota; kingdom Metazoa; phylum Chordata; class Cladistia; order Polypteriformes; family Polypteridae; genus Polypterus; species Polypterus bichir. The sequence goes on along the minus strand of JANRMT010062818.1, from coordinate 44,874,758 downwards.
TGTTTGCGGGTGATAGACAGACGTCTTCAGGTGCTTTATCCGGAGTAATCTGGCAACTTCCCTGAACGTGTCTGAGGTGAAGGGGGTTCCCTGGTCCGTAAGGACTTCTTTGGGTATCCCCACTCTAGAAAATAAGTTGACTAGTTCCCGTGCGATATTTTTTGTATTAGCGGAGCGCAGGGGAACCGCCTCTGGGTATCGAGTAGTGTAATCCACCATGACCAATATGTATTTATGGCCACGGTTTGAGGGCTCCAGGGGTCCTACTAAGTCCACCCCTATTCTGTCAAAGGGAACGTCAATCAGGGGTATGGGGACGAGAGGAGCGCGGTCCCTCCTAGGAATCTGGCGAGTCTGACATTCCGGACAGGATTGGCAGAAACGCCGGACCTTCTCATTGACCCCGGGCCAGTAGAAGCGGAGTTTTACCCTTTCTAAAGTCTTTTCAGCCCCGAGGTGGGTGCCTAGGAGGTGAGCGTGAGCTAGTTCACATACCTCCCGCCGGAAGGTACACGGCACTAGCAGCAACTTCCGCACCTCGCCCTCGTGGGTCGTACCCGATACAACAGATCATTCTCGAGAACAAAAAAGGCTCGCGTGGTATGGATTCTCCAGCTGGTGAGCTGCCTGGAAGAATAACCGCATTCCAGGCAAACCGCAGGGAATCATCATTCCACTGCTCTCTTTTAAAGGAGGCAGGCGTGGACCGGAATTGATGGTCCAAGCTGCTCAGGGGGTCTTGGGAGGCGGTCATTGGGAGAGTTCCCTGGCTCGTCCCTTCACCGGCGGATAGCTCCGGCTCAGGATCCGTTGCTGGGGAAGCATCCCCCGATGTGCCTGCACCATTACGGCCTGCCCCAGAGCACGGCGTGGAGACCGCGGGAAGGGTGCCTTGCCCCCTCATAGCCAGACCCAGTGAGGCCCCGGGAGCGGTGTGTGTCTTACCGCATTTTCTGTGTGACCAGTCTTGTCCCAAAATTACTGGATAGGGGGGTTCGGGCAACACCGCGACCAACAACCTGGACAACTCCCCCTTCCAGGAAAGGTAGCACTCTGCGGAATGGTAAGACCTGGTCTCTCCATGCACACGAGTGACTTGCAAATGTTGTTTCAGCCACTGTCACGGTAATACATAACGGCGAGCGACAATGGTTATGTTGTTGCCGGAGTCAAACAGAGCCACCACCGAGTGCCCATTTACCAACACCACTCCCTTGTTTGGACTCGCCAAGGGATGCGGCGGAGCACAGTACCTTTCTGCGGAGGCCCAGGTGCAATCCATCGGCTCCATGGGGGTGTTCAAGGGGCAGGTCGGCAGTAGGTGGCCGGTCTCTCCATACTTGTAACAGCGCGGGGAGGCTGGCTTTTCTTTGGGTTTCTGTGTCGCTTCCGCAGCGCGTCGAGAGGGCTCGGGGGTGGCCGCCCGTCCCTGTCGGTTCCCACAAGCTTGCCTTTCTGACCCCCCGGCTCAGAAAACCGCAAGCTGACGCTCCAGGACTTCCAGGAGTCCTGGCATGTCCTTATATGGATGGCGCCGGACTTGCTGGGCGAGGGAGCTAGGCAGAGCATTAACCAGGCCCTCACAGGCCACCTGCTCCACGACCTTCCGGGCTTGGGGACCCTCGGGCCGTAGCCAACGCCCCATTTTTCCCCAGAAGTCAAAAGCCTGTGCTCGGGCCGGCCTCTCGGGGTCAAACTGCCAGCTCCGCCATTCGCTCGCCTGCTGGCTCGGCGTGATGCCGTAGCGTGCCAGGATCTCCTGTTTTAGGAGGTCGTAGTCCTCGGCCTCCTCCTCGGGGAGATCATAGTAAGCCCGCTGCGCGGGTCCCTTCAGGTAGGGCGCCAGAATGGACGCCCACTCGGACCGCTGCCACTCGTTCCGGGTGGCCGTCCTTTCAAAAATGCCGAGGTAGGACTCCACATCGTCCGCCTCCATCATCAGTACTAGAGGCGGAGGCTTTGGACGAGGTGGGTTGGTCCTTACCCTCTGGGCTTCTGCCAACCTCGCCTTCGTGGCCTCCAATTCCTGGGTGGTAGCGGCTTACGCTTGCTGCAGGGACTGGATCTGGGCATTCATCCCCTGCAGCACGGTGTTGAGGTCCTGTCTTTCAGTCATTTTATTTTTTCTTCTTCGGAGCAGTATCCTGCCGACTACGCCACTGTAAAATAAAGAGAAAACACAGCATAAAGGTTTGGGGTTTCCGGCCCCGTATACTGTAAACAATTCTCTCAAACTCAGGTCAAAATATACAAACATAAAGTGTTCATATGCGCGACGCCGTATATTGGCGTGGGCAGCCATTTTATAAAGGAGGAGCCGGAAGTGGAGGAATGCTGGGAAGGGACCGTGAGGGAAGATGGGATCGATGACGTCAGGAACAATGGCGGAGTAAGGGCGGAAGTAACGTACTGCGGGCTTATGATGGAAGAGCGTCTTTTGTTCTGTAAGAAAGCAAAGGAGAAAGGTTAGTACCCCGCCACTCCCTGCCGGCGAATCCCTTCCGAAGCGTGCTAGGGTCCGTCCACGATCTCCTACTCGCACGTGCGTGACAGTGTATATACAGTATATATGTAGATATGTATATGTATATATGTATATATATGTGTGTGTGTGTGTGTGTATATATATATATGTGTATATATGTATATATATATGTATATGTATATGGATATATATGTATATGTATATATATATGTATGTATGTGTGTATATATATATTGTCACGCTTGGGTCACAGATTTGCACAGAGACACAGGAGGTCGTAGAAACAAGAAGGATTCTTTTTATTCAAACACTGCAAACAAACATTTCTCTCTTCAAACTTGCTCCTTAACAGAGTTGTCAGTTTCGTCTGTCAATTAAAGGTAAGTTCCTTCCTCTTCGTATGAATACGCGTCAGGAGCAGAGGTAGTAGTTTGAGAGAGAGAGAGAAAGCAAAACAAATCAATACCCCAAAAAGACAGGCGCTGCGCGAGGCTTTTTAAAGTTGGCGGAGTGCCGCGCGAGGCTTATATTACACGATATAGTGCACGGACAAGGAGTAATGTGAGGGTAGTCGGTGTTTC
>JANRMT010062818.1:44831223-44861692 GCA_026402145.1 Polypterus bichir lapradei | reverse complement strand
AGTGGGTCTGTGGCTCAGAATAAATGATCACCACACTCGTGGCTTAAAGAAGGGGCATGGTAGTGTGGCAAGAGTGGTTCCTGGGGGTAATATGGGCTTGGGCATTTCTGCACAGAAGTGCACAGGTGTGGGATTGCCCATGTCTGCAATTGATGTCGGGAGGTGCTAATCGCTGCACCTGTGCCACCTCTCCATTATAAATAGTAGGAGCGTGAGTGCGGAGGGGAGAGAAAGAAAAGAATGGAAGGGAGAAGAAGGCACAAGAGGAAAAGAGCCAGTGCGGGTGTGAGCGAGCGAGTAAGGAGAGCAGGCTCGCTGGTGAAGACAGGCAACTGAGAAGAGAACCCTGAAGGAGTGTTTGGTCGACACTTTGGGGGGGGGGGGGGCGGCCTGGGGGGTGGCAGAAAGAAGCGGCCGCTCCAGCTGATCATTTTTTTTTGTCAATATAAAAAGGCAATCTGCAACAGTGTCCAGTTTTCCTACTGTAATCGGAGCACTGTACTGCACTCATATTGCAATAAGGGCATCTAGTGAGAATGAAGTTGCTTTTGTTAACTGTTAGAGGAGTTTCATTCCATTGACACAAGTCATCTGTGATGCCAAGATGAGACTGACAGTTACTAGCACTGCTCTGACATGAAAGGCATCTGCAATTACAGATGCCATTTGCAGATCAAAATCATAGAATATAAATGTGGTTTTTCCTCCTCCTGTTATACATACACTCTTCTGGCGACTAGTGATCTACTTCGTCACCAAAGATTGGCTGGTAGAGCTCATGGCAGTCACAGCAGCGACAGCATAATCATTGAATATATTTGTGCTTGTTGATGAGCCAAAGTGCTTAGACTACTGAATTAAGGTTCTTTGCAAGCCTCTAATTTAGAGATGAGAATGTTTATCTCTCACTACTGGATGTGACATATGGCAGCCTGCATTATCAGCAAGTGAAAGTCTGAAGCATTGTGAATGCATATGTATGTGATAGATTAACATAGTCCATATATGGTTGTTCCAGGATGGCAACCAGGTGGGATTAAAGGCACATTCACAGGCACATTTACAAGATGAATGTGATTTATAAGGGGTAAATTGCATAGAATTTTGGGTATGCCAGGTTTTATAAATCAGACTTTTTTTTTGGATTACGCATTCTTCTGTTTTTTTGGCGTGAGAATTCTGAAGGTGGCCAGTGCCCTCAGAGTGGAAGGACACAGGGCATTCTCTCCCCGGGATCATTAGACTGAAGCCCCCCTGGGTTGTGGCAGCACCCACGGATTCCCACAGGGCACCATGGGAACATGAGTTCTTTGGCTCAGCCCTGTTGAGTTCCATGGGTGCCACCAGGGAGCGCAGACAGGACTAGCAAGCTCTACTTTGTCGGGCTTCAGCCTAACCCAGAAGTGCTCCTACGCCACAGTTATGGGACACCAGAAATACTCCCAGATTTCAAATAAAAGAAGCCGCTCACCTCAGCTCCACGAGCCAGAGTCATGAAGAGGCGGACAATGCTTGATTGGAGCAGCAGAGGCAGAGAAAGAGAGGCAGAGAAGATGACAGATATAGATCACTACTGTTTGCTTTATTATCTGTATTGTGGTTATGGGATGGGAAACATTTAGTGAAGAGTGGCCCATGAATAAGTCTGTTTGTGTCAGGTGTTTGGGGAGCTGGTGGCTACAGCATATTATTACACTGGAAGTTTTATAAATGAGACCCCAGGACTGAAACTGTAGAGCCCTGGTCTAGGGCAGGATTCTCCAATTCACCTAACAGTCTTATAACAGGCCATAGTAGGTGCAGGTTTTCGCTTCAGCCAATTTCCACATTAGACCTTTCTCTGCTGTTCTTATTCTTCTTTCGGCTCCTCCCGTTAGGTTAGATCATCTTCTTCCATATCTTTCTGTCTTCTGCACCTTCTTCTGTTACACCCATCACCTGCATGTCCTCTCTCACCATATCCATAAACCTTTGCTTAGGCCTTCCTTTTTACCTCTTCCCTGGCAACTCTATCCTTAGCATCCTTCTCCCAATATACTCAGCATCTATCCTCTGCACATGTCCAAACCAACGCAATCTCGCCTCTCTGACTTTGTCTCTCAACTGTCCAATTTGAGCTGACCCTCTAATGTACTCATTTTTAATCCTATCCATTCTCGTCACACTCAATGCAAATCTTAGCATCTTTAACTCTGCTACCTCCAGCTCTGTCTCCTGCTTTCTAGTCAGTGCCACTGTCTCCAATCTATACAGCATAGCTGGTCTCACTACCGTCCTGTAGACCTTCCCTTTCACTCTTGTTGCTACCCGTCTGTCACAAATTACTCCTGACACTCTTCTCCACCCATTCCACCCTGCCTGCACTCTCTTTTTCACCTTTCTTCTACAATCCCCATTACTCTGTACTGTTGATCCCAAGTATTTAAACTCATACACCTTCACCAACTCTACTCCTTGCATCCTCATCATTCCACTGACCTCCCTCTCATTTACAAACATGTATTCTGTCTTGTTCCTACTGATCTTCATTCCTCTCCTCCCTACAGCATATCTCCACCTCTCTAGGGTCTCCTCAACCTGCACCCTACTATCGTTACAGATCACAATGTCATCAGCAAACATCATAGTCCACGGGGATTCCTGTCTAATCTCGTCTGTCAACCTGTCCATCACCATTGCAAATTAGAAAGGGCTCAGAGCCGATCCCTGATGTAATCACACTTCGACATTGAATGCATCTATCACTCCTACTGCAGAACTCACCACTGTCACACCTCCCTCATATTATATCCTGTACAACTCTTACGTATTTCTCTGCCACTCCTGACTTCTTCATACAATACCACAGCTCCTCTCGAGGCAACCTGTCATATGTTTTCTCCAGGTTCACAAAGACGCAATGTAACTCCTTCTGGCCTTTTCTATACTTCTCCATCAACATCCTCAGAGCAAACATCACATCTGTGGTGCTCTTTCTTGGCATAAAACCATACTTCTGCTCACTAATCATCACCTCACTTCTTAACCAAGCTTCCACTACTGTTTCCCATAACTTCATGCTGTTGCTCATCAATTTTATCCCCCTGTAGTTACTACAGTCCTGCACATCCCCCTTATTCTTAAATATCGGCACCAGTACATTTCTTTTCCACTCCTCAGCCATCCTCTTGCTTTCCAAGATTCCATTAAACAATCCGGTTAAAAACTCCACTGCCATCTCTCCTAAACACCTCCATGCTTCCACAGGTATGTAATCTGGACCAACGGCCTTTCCATTTTTCATCTTCTTCATAGCTGTCCTTACTTCCTCCTTGCTAATCCGCTGCACTTCCTGATTTACTATCTCCACATCATCCAACCTCTCTCTTATTCTCTTCCTTCATCAGCCTCTCAAAGTACTCTTTCCATCTGCTCAACACTCTCTCCTCGCTTGTGTGTATGTTTCCATCTTTATCCTTTATCATCCTAACCTACTGCACATCTTTCCTTGCTCGGTCCCTCTGTCTAGCCAATCGGTACAGGTCCTTTTCTCCATCCTTACTGTCCAGCCTCTCATATAACTCACCATACGCCTTTTCTTTAGCCTTCACCACCTCTCTCTTCACCTTGCACCTTATCTCCTTGTACTCTTGTCTATTTTCTGCATCTCTCTGACTATCCCACTTCTTCTTTGCCATCCTCTTCCTCTGTATACTCTCCTGTACTTCACCTTTCCACCACCAGGTTTCCTTTTCCTCCTTCCTCTGTCCAGATGTCATGCCAAGCACCCTTCTTGCTGTCACTCTTACTACTTCTGCTGCAGCTGCCCAGCTGTCTGGTAACTCTTCACTGCCACCCAGTGCCTGTCTCACCTTCTCCCTAAACTGAACCTTGCAGTCTTCCTTTTTCAACTTCCCCCATTTGTTCCTTGGCTCTGCCTTCACTCTCTTCATCTTCTTGATCTCCAACGTCATCCTACAGACCACCATCCTATGCAGCTTAACTACACTTTCCCCTGCCACCACTTTGCAGTCTTTAATCTACTTCAGATTGACTCTTCTGCACAGGATGTAATCTACCTGTGTGCATCTTTCTCCACTCTTGTACGTAACCCTATGTTCCTCCCTCTTCTTAAAATTTGTATTCACCACAGCCATGTCCAACCTTTCTCTGCTGTTAATAATATAAATTATTTAAATTTGATGCCTCATTAGTTCTTTTATCTTACCTTGCTAGGCCATTTCTGATATTATAGATTGTTTACCTGAGGATGGACCACAGTAGATTTGTACTTCTTGGTCCTTCACATAATTATTATTTTTTTCTTTCCACGAACTGCAATGAAAAAAGTAATTTCATGTAGGTACAGATGGTATCAGATTAAATAGTGAGGCCGTTGGTGTCTTTGCTCTTTGGCTACAGATTAAACAATTTAAACTGAGAATGTGTCAATTTTATGAATTAAGCAAGAAGTGAAGGGTTTAAATAATGAGCTAAAATAAATCTCCAAATAATTCTGCATTAGTCACAGTAATTGGTTTCTAATCAAAAAACTAGCTGAACTGAAAATGAGCAGTTAGGCACTACAACCCTCTAGGAAGAAGCATGAATTATTTGCTTTAAAGACATCATCAGAAAAACAAAATATACAATATCATAAATGTGAGGTGAGGCAGAATGGAAGCACTAATTAGACAGAATTAAATAACTTGACTCAGGAACAGGAACATCAGGAATTGGCTTCTACATTGGTGATTGGCCGAATTGAAAACCTGCAACTTGTGTGGTTCTGCAGGACCAACAATGGAGACAATTGGTCTAGAGTGATGTTAATTGCAACAAATAGTTTTTGAAAGTATGTAAGGTACACTGGTACACCAGTTTCCTTAGCGATTTGACTACATAGCCTTTTGCTCACATAATCAATCAGATCAGTTGTGACAATGAACTAACATGGGACTGCAACAAAACAACTATTTGACTCAACCACGTTTTCATTTTTTTTCAACATTCAAACTGAAGCAAGTTTCCAAATACATATAGCTTTCTGGGTTGTACGGATTCAGTTGAAATTTATGGTAAATTCACTTGCCTTTTGCTCTTAAAGCAATTAATGAGCAAACTACTTTTTGTGCTTAACAGAATCCATTTTCAACAATGACATTGGGTATTGTAATAGTGAAATCTTTCATTTTGTGGAAGAAGCAGGTTGAGGGGCTCCTTTAGAAAAATAAAAGGTGAATTTTACATCCTTGTCACCAATGTGAAATATTAAAAAACTTAAATTTAATATGAGACCATAATTTCTCTTGGTGTAAAAGTTCCTACTAACTTCTCTTTTTTCCACCTTTCATTGCACTACTATGGGAGAACTAAGACAAATCTAGTCTTTAAATGTCACTTATTTATATTTGTTAAGAAGTAAATGCAATACAATATAGTTATTTATAGCATGCTTTACAACAAACAAAATGTGTATAACAAAAATGAAACTGATATCAAATTTCAAAAGTTGTATAATAAACTTTACTTATCTACATCATACATAATGTTCAAACATTAATGCACATTATGGGCATTACTTCTATAACATTCTGTTGCATATTGTTAAATATTAAATTTATCTTTTGTCAACATAAAGTGATACATGTGCATACACACTTAGTGAACAGCAAATATCAATAATTAGTATGTTGTTGTGATTAATGCTTAAAATATTTATGCAAATATGAGCATTTTCCTATATATACACATTTATTCAGCTTGCATAAATCTACACAAACTGAAGTATCTTAGCTTGTACTAGAAATATGAGACATTATGTGAGCTACAGAATTTGTCCTTTTGGAAATGTAAAAATTTATATATAGAAATTAGTAAACAAAGCTAGCCCTTAAGGTCTAGGAGTTACCAAAACGTATTATTTCAGTGAGAATGAGAGGCATATATGGAGTTGTATTGCTTATTGTACAAATGTTGTAAATAATATTTTGAGTAATAGTTTTACACCCAGTGATTCCTTGACTTATTTTATTTGCCATTGTTTATTTGTTCTATGCATTGATTTCATGAAACATTAAATCATTAAACTACATGCATTTCCATTAAAACTGAAAAAACTGTGGTACTGTAAAACTTTTCACTGGTAGTATGCTTTATGACAGTTCTGATTGATCACAGATAAGGTTGCTATTTACTGTATGTGCTTTCTTTTGTCAGTTTTTATAGCTGGAATCATAACATTAAAATGCTTAATCTTCGCTTTTAAAAGTGTTTGATCATATTTTGAAACCTATAAATTAAAATTACAAAATATTGATATTAGGCTTATTTAAATGCTCGACATAATGTTTTCTTCGAATGGTACTAGTGCACGGGGATTCCTGCCCCTTATAGTACTTGCCTATCATGCAGTCCCTACATGGATGGATTGAAGGTCAGATGTTTACATGTCCATCTTCATCTAATTCTTCCATGTGAAGCCTGAAAACCATGAGGGCTGATTTAGATAATTTGTGTTAGGTAGAATGTCCAGTAGGAGCTGGGCAGTCTCATGGCCTCAGAACCCCTGCAGATTTTTTTTTTTCTCCAGCCCTCTGGAGTTTTTGTTTTGTTTTTTTTCTGTCCTTCTGGCCATCGGACTTTACTTTACTCTTTGTTGCTTAGTATTGTGTAATGTGTAATGTGTAATGAGCATTTAAATAAGCCTAATATCAATATTTTGTAATTTTAATTTATAGCCCCGGTACTCCATTATAAACAAATTAAATGATTTCACCAGGATAGATTTACCTGAATTACATAGTATAATCTCTCAACTGAAACCCTCCACTTGCGTCCTTGACCCATTACCAACAAGGTTTTTCAAAGAAATATCAGGCGTGCTAATTGACAGTATTCTGGACATAGTTAATTCGTCATTAGATACGGGGGTCTTTCCAGACTGTCTTAAGACTGCTGTAGTTAAACCCCTGCTCAAGAAAAATAATCTTGACCCCTCTGCCTTTGAAAATTTTAGACCCATCTCTAACCTGCCCTTCTTAAGTAAAATTCTAGAGAAGGCAGTCATTTTGCAATTAAATGACCAAATCAATAAACATGCTATTCTTGATAAATTTCAGTCAGGCTTCAGAACAAATCACAGCACAGAAACTGCACTTGTTAAAGTAGTAAATGACTTGCGGGTAAATGCAGACAGAGGCCATTTATCTGTTCTCATCCTCTTAGATCTGAGTGCTGCATTTGACACCATTGATCACAATATTCTTAGAAATCGCCTTAGTCAATGGGTGGGCCTCTCTGGCAGTGTCTTAAATTGGTTTGAATCCTACCTGGCAGGTAGAAAATTCTTTGTGAGTTGTGGTAATCAAATCTCAAAGACACATGATATCCGATATGGTGTTCCACAAGGCTCTATCCTGGGTCCGCTGCTTTTTTCAATCTATATGCTTCCAATTGCTTTACAATGTGAGTTACCACAGCTATGCTGATGACACACAGCTGTATTTATCAATAGCACCTGATGACTCCGACTCTTTCGATACACTAACACAATGTCTTACTGGTATTTCTGAATGGATGAATAGTAATTTTCTCAAACTAAATAAAGAGAAAACTGAAATTTTAGTAATTGGCAATAATGGATTCAATGACGTTATCAGAAATAAACTTGATGCACTAGGATTAAAAGTTAAGACGGAAGTAAAAAACTTAGGGGTAATCGTTGACTGTAATCTGAATTTTAAATCGCATATTCATCAGACCACTAGGACAGCATTTTTTCACTTAAGAAACATAGCAAAAGTTAGACCTCTTATATCATTGAAAGATGCTGAGAAATTAATTCACGCTTTTGTTTTCAGTAGATTAGATTACTGTAACGCACTCCTCTCAGGACTACCCAAGAAAGACATAAATCACTTGCAACGAGTGCAGAATGCAGCTGCTAGAATCCTAACTAGGAAAAGAAAATCCAAACACATTTCTCCAGTTTTGATGTCACTACACTGGTTACCTGTGTCATTCAGAATTGACTTTAAAATACTGCTTATGGTTTATAAAGCCTTAAATAACCTCGCTCCATCTTATATATCGGAATGCCTGACACCTTATATTCCAAATCGTAACCTTAGATCTTCAAATGAGTGTCTCCTTATAATTCCAAAAGCTAAACTTAAAAGAAGTGGTGAGGCGGCCTTCTGCTGTTATGCACCTAAAATCTGGAATAGCCTGCCAACAGGAATTCACCAGGCTAATACAGTAGAGCACTTTAAAATACTGCTGAAAACACATTACTTTAACATGGCCTTTTTATAACTTCACTTTAACGTAATACTGATACTCTGTATGTTCAATTCTTCATAATAACTATTCACAGTGGCTCCAAAATCCATACTGACCCCTACTCTCTCTTCTGCTTCTTTTTCCGGTTTCTTTGTGGTGGCGGCCTGCGCCACTACCACCTACCCAAAGCATCATGATGCACCAACATTGATGGACTGAAAGCCAGAAGTCTACGTGACCATCATCATCAAGTCCTTCCATGAGTACCCTAAATACAAAGAGGACTGTTTGATTTATGTTAGGTAGATTGCCCAGAGGGGACTGGACGGTCTCTTGGTCTGGAACCCCTACAGATTTTTTTTTTTTTTCTCCAGCTTTTGGAGTTTTTTTTTTGTTTTTTCTGTCCACCCTGGCCATCGGACCTTACTTATTCTATGTTAATTAATGTTGACTTATGTTTATTTTTTTATTTTGTCTTTTATTTTTCTATTCATTTTGTAAAGCACTTTGAGCTACATTTTTTTGTATGAAAATGTGCTATATAAATAAATGTTGATTGATTGATTGATTGAATGTTATTTTTAGATTTTTCTTTTTTCTTTCTTCATCTTGTAAAGCACTTTGAGCTACATCATTTGTATGAAAACTTGCTATATAAATAAATGTTGTTGTTGTTATTCTTGACATTACTTCAGTTTTTTTGGCAAGCTACTGTTAACTCATGTATTTTCAAATGAAACTCCCCAAACACAGACATATTGCTAAATTAAGTACACAGTACATTTAAACAATTTACATAACATTATTTAAAAAATATTAATCTGTCAGATATTATAGAATCAATGTTTTATGTTGAGATGTGTGGTATGCAAAACTGTAGCCAAAAGAAAAATGATTAATCCAGTTGTTATTTTTAGAGAGCAATATGCATGGAAGCTTCACAGACAGCTTTTAGTTGGTTTATTTTCAAGAATATATTAATTATCGGACTAAAAATTTGAGCTATTGTTAGCACTTCTGCCACAAATGACTGGTTGCCATCAGTGTGAACTTTGCAAATTTTTCTGCCTATATATGCCAGAGTACTGGTTTTCCCTTCCACATCCCTAAAGACATGTGTGCCGTGTTAATTGGAAATTCTAAATTGTAAATGTGTGAATGATGACTGTGAGTGTGTGCAACAGTAGACCCTGTGATGAACTGCTCTCTTATCCATCGTTATTTAATGCCTTGTGCTCAGCATATCTCAAATTGGCCCTGGTTCAGTGTACCCTGCAAAGTACTCCCATGATACGCTCATGCACCTGTAACCCTTCATGGAATTATGCAGTATTACACATATGTGAGTAGGGGGCAGTATAAGTGCTTGTGTGTTGACTGTAATGCCACCCTGGGACATGAGAGGACACTGTCACTTACATTTTCTGTTCTTCTGTCTGCAAACCAGAGGATCTGAAAGTTGAAGACACATGAAGACATGCCCACTTCTTTTCCAAACCCCTCCCCTTCCAGGGTAAAAGATATAATGGCCTTCATTACAGGAAGAAATCAGTCCGTTACATGGACTCATGTCTGGAAAGATATTTCTTGATTTTTTCTTAATTTTCTGGTTGTGCACATTTTTTCACTTTTATGAATATCACTGGCTGGCGCCCCAAATCTTTACCTGTGTCTTGCCTTACCTTTTACAGCTCATATGGCAATGCAATGTTATGCTTCCCACTTGCTTGTGACAGTAATACAATATCAGTAACAGTCAATGAATGCAACAACTTACTTTCAAAAATGACAAATCACCCAGTATATATAAGAACAAACATCAGGTGCACTTGTGCAGTTGTCATTATGAGTAACTGAGTCTTATGACTGCAATATAAAACTGCTCACAAATATAGAGGTATGAGTGCAAATGGCCCTGCATCATTTTCCAGAACAGAGAAGTAAAGAAACTTATCAGTGGAGGATGGCTGAAGTCTTACATAAAACTATGACTTTCTAAGGCAGGGTGGGTTATGTATGTTCTGGAGAGAATGGAACAATATACCAGTAATAGTATGTACTGGCTTCAGGTCTCTGCAGTAGTTTTCAGTCTGAAATGAGTACATAGTATTCATCAATTCAGTCAGTGACAACAAACTCCACTGTTCATCCATACTGTTCATTCAATGTTTTGGTGCATTCTCTCAATAATAAGATTTGTTTTGTCTACTTCAGGTCATCAGTGATGGAAACTCAATAAAATGTACAGCCTCTGGCTCTCTCCATAGCAACTACTTCTGATGTAGATGGGAATGTGTTGTGTCATCTGCCTCCAGAAGTTCACAACTAATTCCTTAAATCTAATGATATTAAAAGAGACATTGCTGATTTATCACAACTGTGTCAGAAGGCAGATCTGTTCAAAGCCATTTTATCATTCTGGTGATGAGACTTACTATGACCACACAGTCATATGTGTGAGGTTGTTTAGTCAGATGTCTAATCATGCTGAGGGGTTCTTCCAATTAAGAATCCAAAGTCAAGTTGCAAAGGGTGGTATAATGTCCCAGATATGGAAGCCTTGTGATCAGGTTTGAATGTACAAGAACTTTGGGGCTGATAACTGTGAAATGGATAAGGTGCATTTGAGAAAGCATGTTATGTATAGTTTTACTATAATGCTTAATGTCTACATATAGAAACAAATTTTGCCTCTATATCTATCTATATATTTATAAAATCCAACGTTGGTCTGTATGTCTGTCTGTCTGTTTGTTTGTATGTCTGTCCACTTTTCAGGACAGAAATACTTAAAGGATATAGATAGGGTTTTTTCTATAATTTGCTTGAACATTCCGGCTGATTTTGTGACTTCTTTCATCGCGCTAAGTATCATAGTTTGCTTGCGGTACCAATTTATTTGCGCAAATATGAGAGGGAGGCTATGAGCCTAGAAGAGGGGGTGGAGCCCTCCTCACTCACGCGCCAGCCTCCACTCGAGTCGCTTAGCTAGCGATGCCTGTTTTTTCAACAGACAATATCATTTACAGATTGTTAAGGAGTAACGTTTGTTGTTTTTGCCAGAGATATCATGGTCACGTGCTTTTCTCCTCACGCAGGGTACGCTCACCCCGTCAGAGCTGAACATAATCAGATACAGTGGCAACGTTTGACGTTGGAGCTTGCCTACCTTCCACTTGGCCAGGATTACATTTTTTAATGTTTTTATTGATTTGTAAAGATTGTCCTGTTTCACTACTAGGCAGGCGGACCCGCAGGGGACAGCTAGTCTTTCATAAAGGAACACATTCAAATATTAGCAATAATGTGCACTAAACATTGTTTGGAGTGAAATCCTTTGGACAAGCAAATAATGTGTTGTTTTTGACAATTTCAATTTTTAAAAGAACTGTATTATCTGCCAAATTAAACATATTTTGTAACTGATATATGTAGACAAAAGCTGCAGTTTAACAAAGGTGGGCTGTAACATAGTTAAACAGTTTGCTGCATCAACTCTCCATCTTGCATACCTCAAAACATATGCTCAAAATTAGCTTAAAGTGGTGATTTTAAATTTTAAAATCAAAATAGAAACTGAAAATCAGATTAAAATACACATCAGCATTTTGAATTTTCATATTGAAAAAGAATGACTAGATACTAAAATGGCTTGCTATATACAGTCATTAAACATTCTCACATTATCCCATCATTCTTCAACAGCTCAGCAAATTACCAGAAAGTGTCTACGTCACCCACAAAATTAGAACCTAGAACCCATATGTACATGTATCAGAAGAAATACTTGATATCCTGCTCCATTATAAAAAATATCTTTACTAATACTGCAATTTTTTACACGTCCATCTATTTTCCTAACCCACTAATCCAGGACATTTTGGAATAGCATATGCTGCCACAAAAATAAAAGACTTCTAGTTTTTTTCTCAGAACAAAATGTGTCAACTGAAATGAAGGACTGTTGAGGAGCATTAGTCCCACTTTCAGCATTACAATAATTAGTGTCATCAGTTCCCATATGGTTACTGAATGTTATGTAAAGAAATGGTTTATGTAACACAGTGGTAAACATAATTATGCCAGTTTTTTTAACATGTTGCAGGTATCACATTTAGAATGAGTTTTTATTTACTAAAATAAGTGTAGTTTATTAGTTTAAACTAATATATGTTGTCTTTGTACCATTTTCAGTTAAATATGGATAAAACAGCATTTACAAATAATTGCTTTCTGTTTTTATCTGTATTTTACATCCTGTTCCAACTTTTTTGGAAATCAGGTTGTACATATTACTGTTTTTTGTTAGATATGCATGTTTTAATAGAGTTCATTCATCCATAATTAACATAACATTCTCGTACCCACTTAATCCAGTTCAGGAAGTTGTGGCCACAATCTATCTTGGTTGTATTGGACTGAAGGTAGGAACCAACTCCTTTGCAGATTACACTCAAGCATACAACTCATATTAGGTCAACCCTTAGTGATTCATTAAGCATGTCTTTAGTATGCTGAAGAGAAAAATAAGTGTCTAGAAAAAAATGCATGTCGACAATAAAGGGACATGCATATTCCACACAATGACTAGGCTGGGAGAACAAATAATCACAAACATACCACAACAGAGGTTTAAATAAAGTTACAAAGTTACTGTCATTTGCATGCTGCAGTTTAACAAAGGTGGGCTGTAACATTATAGTTAAACAGTTTGCTGCATCAACTCTCCATCTATCAGCATTTTGAATCGTCATATTGAAAAAGAATGACTAGATAATAAAATGACTTGCTATATACAGTCATTAATCATTCTTACATTATCCCATTATTCTTCAACATCTCAGCAAAATACCGGAAAGTGTCAATGTCGCCCACAAAATTAGAACCTAGAACTCATGCGTACATGTATCAGAAGAAATACTTGATATCCTGCTCCATTATAAAAAATATCTTTACCAATGTTGCAATGTTTACACGCCCAAGTATTTTCTTAACCCACTTATCCAGGACAAGGTTACTGGAGCTTATCCTAGTAATCATTGGGCACAAAGAAAGAACAATATCTAGAAAAGGTACCAGACCACCGCAGAGCCAACGCACACCCACGGATCAGTTTAGTAATGCCAAATCATCCAACCGTCATTCCTTTAAACTGTCGGTTGAAACCAAAGAACCACCGCGCCAACATGGGGATAACATGCAAACCTCACGCATGAAACACTCGGGACGCGAACCTCGTCTCCTTATTGCGCACCGTGGCGCCATCCATAAATCTTTTTCACTATTTATTTTACCTTAAGTTAATATTACGTATCTGATTTCTGTTAGTAGCACGAATTTCCATGACAATCGGACAGTGCATCTGTTTATTTTCCTCTCCTAACTCAAATACACGTGTTTTGTAGGAAGTATAAAATTCACCGGTTACCTGTCCAATGAGTCGTCCCACCCTCAGACTCCGCCCCTGGGCCGAATTTTTTGATTGGACACTTAAGCTCCGTAGCCACCCATGACGCGCCCGTTGCTAGGCCGGTAACTGGGAGGAGAGAGGCGATGTGATAAGAAATAGTAGGTGGGGCTTGGATGACTCAGATTGTTATTTAGAATGAGAATTTGAGGCGGCAAGGTTGGCGCATGAAAAAACTATAAGGCGCAATAAGTAATGTATCATGTAAGCAGTTACTGATTATACTTGTATAGGTGGGTGTAACTGATATTATCAGTAAAGAAAAGCTAAATACTTAATGTACAATGTAAGCAGTTACTGATTATACTTGTATAGGTGGGTGTAACTAATATTAGCAGTAAAGAAAAGCTAAAATAAGGAAAACTGTTATTTTTCACCTGCAGGACACTGTAACCAAAAAGCCTCCTTGTCCATCTCCCCCAACCGAGAAGCCCGGACGACTTACAGGTACGTGTAGGAGTGTACCAGCGAAAAGACGCGATATCTAGGTACAGTCAATGGTAAAATTGCCGAAATATTTTCACAGACATGCTGTGGGATATTAGTTTATTATTAAATAGATATCGTGGTTCATTTAATACACCGGCATGGCATGTGAAAGAATTTATGAACAGTGTAAACAGTATTAGTTAATCGACGATCGTAAACACCTAATAATTAAACTTGTTTATAACCGCATTACTTTAACATATTAATAGGTTCTTGCGTACATTAACTGCTGTATCTTTTTGTTACCCGGATTTCGTGTTGACTAATGATTTCAATGGGTCTATTTCAGTCTTTTCGGCTTCCGTTATTTTTATTTCTACTAAACCTTTTTCTTTTCTTTAAGCGTTGTGCAAAAGTAGTACATTTACAAAGATATGACAGACAAGTTAAAAAAGGTATGGTTTTAATGTGACTTACCAATAAATACAACATTATTTAGCTAATAAGTTGTATTTCGAATAAGGTATATTTCCAACTGCTTAGTATGAAATGTGTTTTGACAATTAAATAAAATACTGTTAAGATTACTGAATTTTAAAATAATGCGAATAAGGTTGTCAACTGTATTACACTTCTGTGATTTAAGATAGTTGTGAAATTCAATACAGTTGGTAGAGACGTTTAACTGCGTAAGTAAGTCAACAAGTTTAAACCAAGTGGAATAATGTACAATGGACTGCGACTAGTTCAGCGTTTCTCAACCTTTAAGTATTTGCGACCCGAGTTTTCATAACAGTTTTAATCGCGCCCCCGAAACATTTTTTTGAAATGTAGATGCATATTTTATTAAACCAACTTAACTTTAATCGATATTTATCTAACTCTATATTTATTGTTCTAGTATCAGAATGTAGTTTAAGTTAATTTGTTTTGGTTTCAACAGATTTTTTTTTTTTCATATTTTTGATTCTTGTTTTCTTTTTTTCACATCTTCGCGCTCCCCTTTTTGTTATTTTCCCCCGCTCCACAGGTTGAGAACCACTGGACTAGTTCAATAAAAGCTAGAATAAACATCCAGCTGAGTGAGCACAGCTAGCGAGACACATACATTTCTTTTATGTATAAGTATTTAAATATTGCTTTGGGTATCAAAGAGCTTTGTTACTTGCTATATACCCAGGATAGTACTTAATCGTACTTTGTTAATATCCAGCTTAGGGTTTCTTACTGACAACATATGATAATTAACCATCTGTAGAAGGAGTCATTCTGTGTATGCCAGAGTCGAAATACAGTAACCATTAGGAGGCAATCAACTCTGTCTCCCCAGAAAGACAACAGACAAGGATACTGAAAGTGTTGTATTTTTCAGCACTAGCACTTCAACAAGTTGTTTTAATTATTACACCCACCTTGGAAATGAGAGTGTTAAGAAACATAATTTTATTGAATAAATGTAACTATACCTACGGTTAATAAATAACATTATCAAACCTACTTAATCTAACTCTGGAACATAAGGAAGTTTAATAAATAATGAATAAATAATTAATATCATACAATGTGTTGATTGGGCAGCTGTTATTATCTTTTGGTAAATGAGTGCTATGTTGTGTATACTGTACTATAGTATGCTTTGTACTTGTGTTTTTAGGGATGTGGATATTTTAAGAAAACAGAAAATATAAAATGAAAGACATCTTAGAATTTCTGACATTTTATCTACATCCCATTTAGGAATGTAGTTATGAGATGCACATTGATTAGAAAGATTATTATAAATAAATTCTAGTAAAAAATCATGTTTGTTCTAGTTCTGCATAAGAGAGTGAATGGGTACATTAGTGCAGTGATTTATAAATGCTCTTTTATCTAAACTTAATTGAAAACACTATAAAGACAAGATATATAAGACAAGATATATAATGTTTTACTGTATAAGCTTAAAATAAAGTTGTAAATATAAGCCAATTCCAATTTTGACTTTTTTGCAAAACATTACACAAAAGTTGAGACAAGTGTCTATTTACCTAAGGAATGTGTCCAAAAACCTGTTTGGAAATTTCCACAGGTAAATACGTGATTAGTTAACAGGTAATGCTGTCATGATTGCTTAAAAGAGAAGCATCCCAAATTGCTCTTTCATTTCCAAGAAAGAGTGGAGTCTCACCACTTTGTGCTAAACTGTATGACTAAATAGTAGCACAGTTTAGAAACAACATTTCTTAACCTGTGATTGGAAAGAAATTAGGGATTTATCCACCTATGACCCATAACATCATTAAAGGATTTTGAGAATGCAGGGAAATCAGAGTAAATAAAGGGCAAAGTCACAAACCAATATTGAATGCCCACAAAAGGAAGCTAAAACTATAGAACACAAAGTGGATACCACACCTCTATCTACAATCAGAAATGCTTGCAACTTCTTTGGGCTAAAGCTTATTTGAGATGGAGTGGTACAAAGTAGAAATGTGTGCTATGGTTTGATAAGTTCCTCGTTCATCCTGTTTTTGGAGAAAATTCACTTTGTGTCCTCCAGACCAAAGAGGACAAGTTTCATGTTTTGTTACCATTACCAAGTTCAAAAGCCAGATTCTGTCACAGTATGGAGGGGGGTGTTAATGCCCATGACATGGTAAACTTGCATATCTATGAAGACACAATTAATACTTAAGGGTACATACACATTTTGGAATAGCATATGCTGCCACATAAATAAAAGACTTCTAATCTTTTTCACAGAAAAAATGTATCAACTGAAATGAAGGACTGTTAAGGAGCATTAGTCCCACTTTCAGCATTACAATAATTAGTGTCATCAGTTCCCATAATGTTACTGAATGCTATGTAAAGGAATGGTTTATGTAACACAGTGGTAAACATACTTATGCCAGTTTTTTTAACATGTTGCAGGTATCACATTTAGAATGAGTTTTTATTTACTAAAATAAGTGTAGTTTATTAGTTTAAACTAATATATATGTTGTCTTTGTACCATTTTCAGTTAAATATGGATAAAACAGCATTTACAAATAATTGCTTTCTGTTTTTATCTGTTTTTTACATTCTGTTCCAACTTTTTTGGAGATTAGGTTGTACATATTACTGTTTTTTGTTAGATATGCATGTTTTAATAGAGCTCATTCATCCATAATTAACATAACATTCTCGTACCCACTTAATCCAGTTCAGGAAGTTGTGGCCACAATCTCTCTCAGTTGTATTGGACTCAAGGTACGAACCAACTCCTTTGCAGATTACACTCAAGCATACAACTCATATTAGACCAACCTTGAGTGATTCATTAAGCGCTTGTCTTTGGGATGCTGAAGGGAAAAATAAGTGTCTAGAAAAAAAATGCATGTGGACAATGGAGGGACATGCATATTCCATACAATGACTAGGCTGGGAGAACAAATAATCACAAACATACCACAACAGAGGTTTAAATAAAGTTACAAAGTTACTGTCATTTGCATGCTGGAAATGGATGCACCAGTTAAGTGAGGCATTATTTCTTAATTTATTTGCAAGGTCCAATAAGTAGTCAGCTGAAAATTGAATTTCACCAACAGTAAGGTCAACTGAAGTCAACAATAAATACCTGGCTGGTGTGGTATGACACTGCACTAATGTGCCATACTATTAGCATAGTACCCCATCACTAGTGTCTTGAAACCTAAACTTTATTACAGCACTGTGCAAAAGTTTTAGGCAGGTGTGAAAATGCTGTAAACAAAGAATGCTTTCAAAAATGGAAGTGTTAATCATTTATTTTCATCAAATCAACAAAATACAGTGAATGAACAAAAGAGAAATTTAAATCAAATCAATATTTGGTGTGACCACCCTTTGCCTTCAAAACAGCATCAATTCTTCTAGGTACTCTTGCACACAGTTTTTGAAGGAACTCGGCTGGTAGGTTGTTCCAAACATCTTGGAGAACTAACCACAGATCTTCTGTGGATGTAGGCTTCCTCACATCCTTCTGTCTCTTCATGTAATCCCTCGACACACTCGATGTCGAGATCAGGGCTCTGTGGGGTCCAT
This sequence comes from Polypterus bichir lapradei, assembly GCA_026402145.1. Lineage (NCBI taxonomy): Eukaryota > Metazoa > Chordata > Cladistia > Polypteriformes > Polypteridae > Polypterus > Polypterus bichir. Next base: position 44,843,481 of record JANRMT010062818.1, on the reverse strand, counting down.
ACCATCACTTCCAGGACTTCTTGTTCTTTATGCTGAAGATAGTTCTTAATGACTTTGGCTGTATGTTTGGGGTCGTTGTCCTGCTGCAGAATAAATTTGGGGCCAATCATTCGCCTCCCTGATGGTATTGCATGATGGCTAAGTATCTGCCTGTATTTCTCAGTATTGAGAATACCATTAATCCTGACCAATCTCTAACTCCATTTGCAGAAATGCAGCCCCAAACGTTCAAGGAACCTCCACCATGCTTCACTGTTGCCTGCAGACACTCATTATTGTACCGCTCTCCAGCCCTTTGACGAACAAACTGCCTTCTGCTACAGCAAATATTTCAAATTTTGACTCATCAGTCCAGAGCACCTGCTGCCATTTTTCTGCACCCCAGTTCCTATGTTTTCATGCATACTTGAGTCGCTTGGCCTTGTTTCCATGTCGGAGGTATGGCTTTTTGGCTGCAACTCTTCCATGAAGACCACTTCTGGCCAGACTTCTCCAGACAGTAGATGGGTATACCTGGGTCCCACTGGTTTCTGCCAGTTCTGAGCTGATGACACTCCTGGACATCTTCTGATTTCAGAGGGTAATAAGCTTGATGTGTCTTTCATCTGCTGCACTAAGTTTCCTTAGTCTACCATTGCGTCTACGATCCTCAGCGTTGCCGGTTTCTTTGTGCTTCTTCAAAAGAGCTTGAACAGCACATCTTGAAACCCCAGTCTGCTTTGAAATCCTTGCTGATGCAGTATAGCTACCTCGTCTCGTCTCGTGCCGTGCCGTGCCGTAAAACTGTCTTCCACAACCTCACCTTGGTAGCAGAGTTTGGCTGTTCCTCACCCAGTTTTAAGCCTCCTACACAGCTGTTTCTGTTTCAGTTAATGACTGTGTTTCAACCTACGTGTGACATTGATGATTATTAGCACCTGTTTGGTATAATTGGTTGATCATACACCTGACTATAATCCTACAAAATCCCTGACTTTGTGCAAGTGTACCTATAAGAATTGATGCTGGTTTGAAGGCAAAAGGTAGTAACACCAAATATTGATTTGATTTAGATTTTTCTTTTGTTTGCTCACTTTGCATTTAGTCAATTGATAGAAATAAACAATCATTATTTATATTTCTGAAAGCATTCTTTGTTTACAGCATTTTTTTCACACCTGCCTAAAACTTTTGCACAGTACTGTATAATTATCAATATATATCAATTATCAAGGTGGATTTTGCAAATTATCCTGTACAAGTAATAGCGGTATTGTCACGTATACAGCTAGAGTAAAATTCTTATCTAAGTGTACAAGCAGCATGTAAAACACACACGTTTCAAGTATAAATTCAAAATTATTCAAAACCCCTTCCAATTGTAATGTGTATTTTGCACTATTCAAACACTTGAAAAGTGTGTTGAAAAATGAAAAAGTTTGACAACCCAGCAGGTTAAATTTGAGAATGTGTTTTCTGTTGAACTCTCTTGCTACATTTAGGTTCGGATCTGGCACCCCATAATCCTGTAGCTGAAAAAGTTAATTAATAAAACGAATGTATGAATTACTTGAGGTAAGACTGGTCACTAATATAATTGGCCAGCTGAACATTATATATGTAGTACCATCTTCAAAAATCATTCCGTGCCAAGGGCTCTATTCATTTAACAGAGTCTGAGAGACGATGTATTACAATTATTTATTTGTGACTTGTGTTTAATGCTTTTTTTGGCAAAATTCTGTTTGTCGACATTTATAAAAAATTACAAAAGAGAAAATAAACTGTTGGCTTTTATCCATCGATCTGTTTTCAAATTTGCTAAAGCTATTTAGCTGAAGAACTCTTAGCATATCGCAGGAATTTAAACCCTGTCCAGAGCAGGGCTCATTTATACATACAGGGCCAATTAAGCGTGTTAGTCAATCAAACAAAATAGTCTCTTTGATTTGAAAGAGTACTTAAAGATAAAAGAAATCTCGCGGAGAGGAGTTCTCGGTTGACATCCTGCTTGAAGCTTTAAAAAAAATACAGGGACTGCGCACTTCCTCTGTTTATGTCACCTGAGCAAGCACTTCCTGTGAACAACGCAGAAGGGTCAGACTGAATGGCTGCCGCTATTTGCAGGGGTAGCTCTAGGTAGAAGAAAGAGCTGAATATCAATAAGGAATTGCATAACCTGTGGTGACACGAAAGCTGTTGGCACAGTAAGTCATATTCTCGCGTAAGAACACTGCACGAAGCAGGGTTTGCCAAACAACACTGCGTAAAATTGGAAACGCACAACGCTCTGCTTGCAGATGTTTCGTAAAAAAACGAAGCTATGGTGCTGCCGTATAACTGCCAAAACTGCAGGGTTATCAGGACGCCGTCGTTGCCTCGTTAAATTGTAATACTACAGCAGCACGATAATCTTCCCGGGGTTGCAACATGTTAAGGAGGAACATTTAATACTGTCTGATTGCACTCAGGTGTGTACCGTGTTATTTTTTTAGTACAAGCAAATACTTTGGAAAGTGTACATTTGCTTTTATAGTCTAACGGCAGCACGAACTTTTTGTGTAAAAATGTTTTGATAGAAACCGCACCCGCATTTGTAAGAAAAGGAAAAAAGTCTAAGACGACTGAATTCTGTGTGCTTCCCTTTCCGACACAGCATTAACTCTGTAATATAAGAATAAACTTGATGCGTGTTCATTACATATTAAAATGTAAAACAAAGTACTTTAGGCGAACACCGTTATCTCTCCAAATGTAGTACGTGACACTTTGTTGGAAAGTCACCATAACAGCTTCTCGAAAACCTATTCAAATAGTTTTTTTTCCCCCAAATGTAATTTTTTTTGGAACCTAACATGAACAATAATTACGCAAAATTTTCACTTGTATATTATATAGAGCGGTTTAAGGTATTACCTGTCTCGGTATATACCACGGAGAGGTCAAACTTTGTTCTACATTTACAGAAAATTCCAACTCCAGACTAATCACAGCAATTCATACTTTTATTGTGACCTAGGCTGGGGGGCGGCAGATGTCCTTTGACTTAAATTGAGGAGCATGAGACTAGATGTTGTGTTTAGCAACAGTTGCAGTCTCTCCTAAACTCTTAGAGATGGGTATTTTTTTGGGTCACGCCATACACCCCGGTAGGCAGGCCAGATGCTCGTGAAAAGTGCTCAAATCTTTGGCCAAATAGTTGGTTCGATGACACAAAATAGTAAAAATAATTAATGGTTGTCTTGCAGTCCCAAATCCCACTCAGTGTCCAAAACGCATTACACATTTAGTCTGTGATATTAAGACATGTGTTGTTTAAGAGGTTTTTAAATGTAACTCTTTACATACCATGGTCTCTGATTGCACTGTTTAAAGTTTGTGATATTTACTTTTGATACCGTAAGAGATTTCTTTGCAGTTCAGACTTCTCGCAATTTACCACAGGCGCGGAGCAAGGCAACCTGCTTAGCTATTTAAATAAACTTCTTCTGACGTTGAAACCTACAGACAATATTTAGACTTTTGATAATCTAAAAGTACAATGGTACAATAAACTGAACCAGCCTGCACCTTTTGAAGAAACTTGAAACGTGCACTACTTTCAAAGGTTCGGATGAGCTTATTAAAGCAGACTGTTTTATCTTGGACTGTTAAGTCCAGATGTGTCACATACTCAACCCCCACAAAATATGAGATTGTAATAAAGTTTATCAAACTGTTTATTAATACAAGTGCAGTGTCCGTGCGAGTGACACTGCAGCATGCATAGACAGCATTAGCTGGAGATTCAAAAATTCAGTCCTTTGTGGTGGGTGTAGTGTGTAGGGGGGTTGCAGATTTGTGGTTGAATATCTTTTTTCCCCAACTATTTTCGCAGTCTTTTACTGTTAGTTGCTCTCGTTGTTTAGTAAGGAGACCTTTTTATTATTATGAGAAATTTTGAAATATTTGATGTTTTTTGCAAAAACTTCACACCCCATGGTTCATTTGATTTGTCATTTTCCTTTTAACATTTTCCATGTGAAGATTGTACCCATAATTGTTTTCAAACACAATGAGTAGAGCAGACACATCTCCAAACTAAACTGAATGTGAAAGTGAAGCAATTACTTCCTGCAATTTTCAATTATCTGTTCATTAAGTAACCTTTCTTACAAATGAGCAGACAATTGAGTATGACCCTGAATTACATACAAATATGACATCTGACAAATGAGAGGAGACCATTCTGTCCATCAAGCTCTTTTGTTTAGTAATGGTTAAACTGTCACAGTATGTCAATCAGATGCCCACAACTCTTTGCATAAATAAGTGCATTCTGGCTTCAGTCCTAAACACACTTTCTCTAACTGTAATTTCCACTGGTGTTCTTAAATGCGTTATTCAACATTGGAAGAATTCTGTGGGATCTATCTACTTTCTCAGTGTCTTTAATTACGTCAAAGCAGTCTACTCCGTGATTGAACAGGTTTAATTATTGGAGTCTGTCAGAGTAGGACATTATGGAGGAATATGTCCAATAAAGTAAATAAATGCACAAATAAATAAAAGTGCTGTGAAATGGGACACTAGATAAAGAAAATGAAAAATGAGCACAAATGTTTCAAAGAATGTTTTTGTTCCTCATTTATTTAGTTGTTTGTAATATTCCTTTAAACACAAGATTAAATGTGGCTTAAATTAAAAACTTGTCAAACCTGAGCAGAAGCTCATTTTATACTTTTTTTTTTTTTCTTTGTCACATTCACAATACTATTTATATTTCTGTATCCCCCGCGACCCGAACTCAGATAAGCGGAAGAAGATGGATGGATGGATATTCCTACATAGAACAGGGGTCTCAAACCTTTTTTCCCCTGAGAGGTACTTTTACAAAATGAAAATGGCCAAGAACTACTCATGTTTTTCGCACATTTATTCTCATAGCTTAATTCAACCCAAACAAACTGAATAAGCTTGTTTTGCCTGAATACTTAGAAAATGTTGGTATCCACAACTCACATTTTGCATTAAAACATCACAAAAAATATTTAGTTCACCAGCAAGTGCATTTTGTATGTCTGTATGCATTTTCTCACACTACTGAATTAAAAACATGAATGCTGTCAAAAGAAAACAATGCAATTACAAATACAGATACTATTTAAGTTGACATTTAGTTACATGTCACTGTTTCACTTCACAAGAGTTTTAGTTAGTCAGATGACTGCCACTGCATGGAGTCGACGAGAGCGGTGTATGGTGGAATGTAGCCACTTACGTTCACTCTTATGGAGTCATTTAAATGTTCATCTGTCAGTCTTGTTCTGAACTTTGATTTCATGACATTTATGTCAGAAAAGGCAGACTCACAGAGGTATGTAGACCCAAACAAAGCAGACATTTTCAGAACTGCTTGGTGAAGATTCTTATAGTTACAGTGGGGAACATAAGTATTTGAACACCCTGCGATTTTGCAAGTTCACCCACTTAGAAATCATGGAGGGGTCTGAAATTCACATTATAGGTGCATTCCCACTGTGAGAGACAGAATTAAAAAAAACAATTCAGGAAATCACATTGTATGATTTGTACAGAATTTATTTGTATTGCACTGCTGCACATAAGTATTTGAACACCTGAGAAAATCAGTGTTAATATTTGGTACAGAAGCCTTTGTTTGCAATTACAGAGGTCAAACGTTTCCCGTAGTTCTTGACCAGGTTTGCACACACTGCAACAGGAATTTTGGCCCACTCCTCCACACAGAACTCCTCTAGATCTGTCAGGTTCTGGGGCTGGCGCTGAGCAACACAGAGTTTCAGCTCCCTCCAAAGATTTTCAATTGGATTTAGGTCTGGAGACTGGCTAGGCCACTCCAGAACCTTGATATGCTTCTTACAGAGCCACTCCTTGGTTATCCTGGCTGTGTGCTTCGGGTCATTGTCATGTTGGAAGACCCAGCCACGACCCATCTTCAGTGCTCTGACTGAGGGAAGGAGTTTGTTGCTCTAAATCTCACAATTCATGGTCCCATTCATCCTCTCCTTAATACATTGCAGTTGTTCTGTCCCCTTCGCAGAAAAGCACCCCCAAAGCATGATGTTTCCACCCCCATGCTTCACAGTAGGGATGGTGTTCTTGGGATGCAACTCCTCCTTCTTTTTCCTCCAAACACGGCAAGTGAAGTTTAGACCAAAAAGTTCTATTTTGGTCTCATCTGACCACATGACTTTCTCCCATGCCTCTTCTGGATCATCCAGATGGTCATTGGCAAACTTCAGACGGGCCTGGACATGTGATTACTTCAGCAGGGGAACCTTCCGTGCAATGCATGATTTGAAACCATGACGGTCCCAGCTCTCTTCATGTCATTGAACAGCTCCTCCCGTGTATTTCTGGGTTGATTCCTCACCTTTCTTATCATTTGTGATACCCCACGAGGTGAGATCTTGCATGGAGCCCCAGTCCGAAGGAGACTGACAGTCGTCTTTAGCCTCTTCCATTTTCTGACAATTGCTCCAACAGTTGATCTATTTTCACCAAGCTGCTTGGCAATTGCCCCGTAGCCCTTTCCAGCCATGTGGAGGTCCACAATTTTGTGTCTGGTGTCTGTTGACAGCTCTGTGGTCTTGCCCATGGTAGTAGTTGGAGTCTGACTGACTGTGGGGTGGACAGGTGTCTTTAAAGAGCTCAGACAGGTCCTACTAATTAAGATTACTAAGTGGAACAGAGGTGGACTTCTTAAAGGCAAAGTAACAGGTCTTTGAGAGCCAGAATTCTTGCTGATTGCCAGGTGTTCAAATACTTATGTGCAGCTGTACAATACAAATAAATTCTGTACAAATTATACAATGTGATTTCCTGAATTTTTTTTTACATTCTGTCTCTCACAGTGGGAATGCACCTACAATGTGAATTTCAGACCCCTCCATTATTTCTAAGTGGGAGAACTTGCAAAATCGCAGGGTGCTCAAATACTTATGTTCCTCACTGTATCTGGCTCTGCTAAGCTCCAGAAATGCCGAGAATGCTGTTGATACTTTAACTGCACATTATTTTCAATTATTTATTTTAACTAATACAGTGCAATCTCAAAATGGATTAAATTCATTTTATTCCTCAGAATCCTACACACAACACCCCATAATGACAACGTGAAAAAAGTTTACTTGAGGTTTTTGCAAATTTATTAAAAATAAAAAAACTGAGAATTCACATGTACATAAGTATTCACAGCCTTTGCTCAATACTTTGTCGATGCACCTTTGGCAGCAATTACAGCCTCAAGTCTTTTTGAATATGATGCCACAAGCTTGGCACACCTATCCTTGGCCAGTTTCACCCATTCCTCTTTGCAGCACCTCTCAAGCTCCATCATGGTTGGATGGGAAGTGTCGGTGCACAGCCATTTTAAAATCTCTCCAGAGATGTTCAATCAGATTTAAGTCTGGGCTCTGGCTGGGCCACTCAAGGACATTCACAGAGTTGTCCTGAAGCCACTCCTTTGATATCTTGGCTGTGTGCTTAGGGTCGTTATCCTGCTGAAAGATGAACCGTCTCCCCAGTCTGAGGTCAAGAGCGCTCTGGAGCAGGTTTTCATCCAGGATGTCTCTGTACATTGCTGCAGTCATTTTTCCCTTTATCCTGACTAGTCTCCTAGTTCCTGCTGCTGAAAAACATCCCCACAGCATAATGCTGCCACCACCATGCTTCACTGTAGGGATGGTATTGGCCTGGTGATGAGCGGTGCCTGGTTTCCTCCAAACATGACGCCTGGCATTCACACCAAAGAGTTCAATCTTTGTCTCATCAGACCAGAGAATTTTGTTTCTCATGGTCTGAGTGTCCTTCAGGTGCCTTTTGGCAAACTCCAGGTGGGCTGCCATGTGCCTTTTACTAAGGAGTGGCTTCTGTCTGGCCACTCTACCATACAAGCCTGATTGGTAGATTGCTACAGAGATGATTGTACTTCTGGAATGTTCTCCTCTCTTCACAAAGGACCCCTGGAGCTCTGACAGAGTAACCATCGGGTTCTTTGTCACCTCCCTGACTAAGGCCCTTCTCCCCCGATTGCTCAGTTTAGATGGCCGGCCAGCTCTAGGAAGAGTCCTGGTGGTTTTGAACTTCTTCCACTTAAGGATGAAGGAGGCCACTGTGCTCATTGGGACCTTCAAAGCAGCAGAAATTTTTCTGTAACCTTTTGCAGAATTGTGCCTTGAGACAATCCTGTCTCGGAGGTCTACAGACAATTCCTTTGACTTCATGCTTTGTTTGTGCTCTGACATGAACTGTCAACTGTGGGACCTTATATAGACAGGTGTGTGCCTTTCCAAATCATGTCCAATCAACTGAATTTACCACAGGTGGAATCCAATTAAGCTGCAGAAACATCTCAAGGATGATCAGGGGAAACAGGATGCACCTGAGCTCAATTTTGAGCTTCATGGCAAAGACTGTGAATACTTATGTACATGTGATTTCTCAATTTTTTTATTTTTAATAAATTTGCAAAAACCTCAAGTAAACTTTTTTCATGTTGTCATTATGGGGTGTTGTGTGTAGAATTCTGAGGAAAAAAATGAATTTAATCCATTTTGGAATAAGGTTGTAACATAACAAAATGTGGAAAAAGTGATGCGCTGTGAATACTTTCCGGATGCACTGTATATAATACCAGTAACGGCGTACTGCATGATAACGGCAGTGAATACACTTGACTTGAACATTCCTAGTTTTCATACTCTTTCTCTGTCTCTGTTTAGCATTCGTTTGCTCAGAGGTAGATGCGCTTTCTGCTTCCTGAGGAGCTCTTCTTTTCTCCACCCTAGCAGCCCGCTGCTTCCCTTCTTTCATCTGCATCTTTTTGCGTTAAAACTGATTGTTAGTTTTTGTGTTGCAGTTACTTAGTACGTTTTCTTTAATTTTTCACTTAAGCTAGCACTTGAGTCTTCAATCTGCCTCAAGAATGATTAGCGAAGGTGGTACGGAATGAGAACGACGCCCATGCTGCGTGCTGCCGAGAGTTGATTCTACAATAAAATAAAAATAAAAAGAGTAAAAAAATCATCACCCGAAAGCGGTAGTAGACGTTATGTAGTATATGTGTACCAAATTTCAAGTCAATAGGTGAAACGGTTTGTGAGCTACAGGTGATTTAAAATCCTGGACAGACAAACGAACAGCCACGGTAGCGTATTATATAAGAAGACTAGCAAAATACCCGCGCTTCGCAGTGGAGAAGTAGTGTGTTAATGAAGTAATGAAAAAGAAAAGGAAACATTTTGAAAATAACGTAACATGATTGTCAATGTAATTGTTTTGTCACTGTTGTGAGTGATGAGTGTTGCTGTCATATATATATATATATATATTTACACACACATATAAACATATATATATACATATCTATACATATACACATATACACACACACATATACATACATATATATATATCTACATATATACACATACATATACACACACATATATACACACAAATACATATATATATATTTATACATACACACACACACATATATAAACATATATATACATATACATACATATCTACATATATACACACACAGCTATTTCGTATCAGTGCAATACGCTGCTTGTTAAAACGGATAACTCCCGCTCTTACGTGCAAGTCTGCGTGGATATTATGAACTATCGTATTTGTTCAAGTTCTATTTAAATTTTAAATAGAAGGAATTTTTATTTAGTCGACAGAAATATCTTTGGTAGGAATGGTAAAAACAGACAGGAATATTATTCCTGAATAAATCAACTCAAACCTTAAACAACTTATAATATTTTGCTCTCCATAAAAATATATGCTGTCTAAATTATACAAGTTAGAAATAAAGTAAACTTTAAAAGAACAAACATTCAAATTTCTTTACTCTTATGTAATTTTATATAAAAAATAAACTTAGATTTTAAATATCCCAAAAGATTTTGCTCTCCATAAAAATATATCCTGTCAAAATTATACAAATTCAAATATGAACATGCTGCATAACAAAACCTGGAAATATAAATAAAATGTGTTCCTTTCAGCAATAACAAATCAAATCATTCAGTTGTCTTTGCTCATATGTCATTTTAGAGCTGGACGCCTGGCATCTTTTTTTGGCAACAAGTTCGTTTATGTTTGGTGTGAGGTTCTGTGTTGTGGAGATTCTCAGGATGGACTGCAGGTGCTCATCAGTGAGGCGACTCCTGTGTGCTGTTTTGTTAGTCTTCATGACTGAGAAGAGCTTCTCACACAGATATGTGCTACCAAACATGCACAAGGTTCGAGCCGCATGTAGACGGACTTTTTTTGTTCTTCAAAGTCACCAAAGCGCCGTGCGCTCAGTTTATCAGCAAAGTGCGTATTTGGGAACACCGTAGTGACGACTTGGTTCAACATTACTTGGCAACAGGGAAAGTGGGGCAAGTTGCACTGGTGCATTTGTGTCTCCCATAAAAGCAGCTTCACTTGAAATCACTTTGTGATTGTGCACGGGTAAAAACGTCTGCTGAAGTGTCAGATTCTTCTTTAACTCTTCTGCTTTCTGTATCTTCTGCATTGCATTCAGGTCTTTCAGGTTATCATGATGTTTTGTCTCATAGTGCCGTCTTAGATTAAATTCTGTAATTACAGCCACATTAGCTCCACAAATGAGACACACGGGTTTACCGGCAATGTCAGTAAACATATACTCAGCCTCCCATCGGTTTTTAAAGGCTCTATTTTCAGAATCAACTTTTCTCTTCAGCATCGTGTGGGCTAGCTTCGCAATAACTTGCAGCATCATAAGCTAGACTTGATTAACGCGGTAAGTGTTCGGCAAGGCAGCTGAAGCGCTGCATTATGGGATCTGTAGTTTATTGTTTTACCAGCGCTTCATATACCCGGGCCATTAATAACAATAATACAGTATATAAAATGATCTCGCGGGCCGGATATAATTACACGCCGGGCCGGATGTGGCCCGCGGCCCTTGAGTTTGACACATATGGACTAAATAGAACTTGAAAAGATATATTTTTTCGTACATCGAGCCCGCGTGCTATTGTGGTTTTGCCTGCATGCCTCAATAAGTCATCCTCCCCTCGCTCTTACTTTTTTACCGTTCATCTAATGAATACACTGAGTATGGCTTTACCAAAACAATCATTGATGGCGAATAAAGTATCCATTATTCGAGTATGTAGATCGGGGTATATATATACATATATATATATACCCGCGTATCGCAGCGGAGAAGTAGTGTGTTAAAAAAGCTATGAAAAAGAAAAGGGAACATTTCAAAAATAACGTAACATGACTGTCAATATACAGTATTTGTTTTGTGAGTGTTACTAGTGTTGCTGTCATCAAGGATTTGATTATCATTATTTCTTTCAATCAGGTTCATATTTGTAGGATGTGTTGTGTTCAAGTTACATTCCGTGTTTGTCAATCATTGTAAAGATGACAGGTTTCATTCATCGATTCGTTTCTTACTGCTTCAATAAACAGCTCGTCTTCTTCTTTATCTGAGACCTGACACACTGCATGCACGGGTTTTTTTTTACACTGTCTTCCTTTAGCGGGACATTGACTTTTTCCACCATGTGCTTTGTTTCCGCAGTTGCTGCATTTATGAATATGTTTGTATGTATCAGACGCTTCATATTTTTTTGCTGCCTTTTCAATTGTGTAATTCGGTTTTTGTTCAGCGCTCTTTGGAACTGTTGCTTTTTGTCTGTGCACTGCGTCAGTTCACGTGAGCTGCACGGTGTACATGCATCGAAGGTTCTCAGCTGTGCTGGTGCCATGTGGTGCTATGTCCATGGCTGTATCTAATGTTACCTAAGTCCCGGCACTTAAAACTTTCTCTCGCAGTTTCGCTGAGTTTGTGCCAAACACCACCCTGACCATTTCATCTTCCTCTGCATAAGCACAGTCCTTCACCCGTGAATATTTACCCGTGGCAGTGTTTCTATTGGATTGCCGCTGACGGACGGCCTTATATGGGCAGGCACTAAATTACAAACGCCAGCGGCAGCCTGTCTATGAACTTAATTTAAAGTTTAGGTTTACATCGTTCTTTGTTTCCGAAGTAGCAGAACTCATGAATATGGTTGTATATGTCACTCTTTCGCTTCTTATTGTTTCGCTGCCTTCTCAATTATAAAATGCATGTTTTCTTCAGCGCTTTTTGGGCCTCTTCCTGGTTTTCTACCTACTGCGTGATTATGTGGGAGGCGTGATGATGTCACACGAAACTCCGCCCCCACGGGTTTCACGCTCATCTCCATT
>JANRMT010062818.1:44800027-44825631 GCA_026402145.1 Polypterus bichir lapradei | reverse complement strand
AGAATGATATAGTTCAAGAGTTTTTCTTTTCATTTTGCTGATTATGGCCCACAGGTAATGAAAACTCCAAATTCAGTATCTCAGAAAATTAGAATAATACATAAGACCAATAAAAAAATATTTTTAATACAGAAATGTTGACCTACTGAAAAGTATGTCCATTTATGCACTCAATACTTGGTCGGGGGCTCCTTTTGCATGAATTGCTGCATCAGTGCGGTGTGGCATGGAGGCGATCAGCCTGTGGCACTGCTGCGGTGTTCCGGAAGCCCAGGATTCTTTAATAGCAGCCTTCAGCTCATCTGCATTGTTGGTCTGGTCTCTGTCATCTTCCTCTTGTCGTTTAGGTCAGGTGAGTTTGCTGGCCAATCAAGCACAGTGGTACCATGGTCATTAAACCACGTGTTGGTACTTTTGGCAGTGTGGGCAGGTGCCAAGTCCTGCTTGAAAATGAAATCAGCGTCTCTATAAAGCTTGTCAGCAGAGGCAAGCATGAAGTGCTCTAAAATTTCCTGGTAGACAGCTGTGTGCTAACTTTACACTTGATAAAGCACAGTGGACCAACACCAGCAGATGACATGGCTCTTCATATCATCACTGACTATGGAAACTTCAGATCTTGCATTCTGTGCCTCTCCTCCAGACTGTGGGACCTTGATTTCCAAATTAAATGCAAAATTTACTTTAATCTGAAAAGAAGACTTTGGACCACTGAGGAACAGTCCAGTCTGTTTTCTCCTTAGCCAAAGTAAGATACTTCTGATGTTGTCTCTGGTACAGAAGTGGCTTGACACAAGGAATGCTACAGTTGTATCCCATGTCCCAGCTCTGAATCTAGCCGCAGTCCACTCCTTGTGAATCTCCACCAAATTCTTGAATGGGCTGTGCTTTGAAATTCTCCTAAGGCTGCGGTTATCCCTGTTGCTTGTGCACTTTTTTTGCTGAATTTTTTCCCCTCCACTCAACTTTCCATTAATATGGTCTGTGAACAGCCAGTGTCTTTAGCAGTGACCTTTTGTGGCTTACCCTTCTTGTGGTGGGTGTAAATGAATGTCTTCTGGGCAAATGTCAAGTCAGTGGTCCTTCCCCATGATTGTGTGACCTACTGAACCAGACTGAGAGACCATTTAAAGGCTCGGGACCCCTTAGCAGGTGTTGTGACACCATGAGTCTACAATATTGAACTTTTTCACAATATTACATTTTTCTGAGATACTGAATTTTGGGTTTTCGTTAGCCATAAATCTGTATAATATAAGTTTAACTTTTTGAATTGAATTACTGAAATAAATAAACTTTTCGATGATTGAGATGCACCTATAATCTTCAGACTTGCATGCAAGGATGACACTGCCTTTAAGGTATCTGCTAGATAGGGATGCTCCGATCAGGTTTTTTTTAGGGCTCATACCAATCATCGATTTTTATGTTACTGGGTTGGCTGCTTTCAATACCATTTCAAATCTTAATTTTCTTTATCACTTTAAAAAAAGTCTATTTACTCTCAGCTCCTGCATAACCAGATACAGAAGTGTAACTGGCCTATATTAAAGTTTTAAAATTGGTATTCTTATAATTAAACTGTTCATTTTTTATTAACAAAATTAAATTCTGTAGGCTTAAAATTCAGTGACCATAAAAACACTAAAATACATTTTCCTTCAAATACATACTTCAACTAGTAAAATGTGTACAAAATATTTATCCATAATTCATATGGTATAAAAAATAAAATACTTCTCATAATTACAAGTTGTCATTTTTTTTTTCTGTAACATACCTGAAATAAAGTTTAATTAAAAAAAGTAGTTTTTTAGTCAATTAAATGATATTGGTAATTAAACACTGCTTAAATGTAAATATAAATGAATTTACAGGGTTTTTTAACCATTTTCAATCGTTAATTGTACTGCAGCTTTCTTGCTGCTAAAATATACATTTACTTTATATACATTTAAAATGTTTATTTTTCAACTGTGTACCAGCTAGACAATCATAATTCCTGAGGTGTAATTATAAATGTTAATTACCATTTTAATAATGCAGTACTTGTTTCTTACCAAAATTAATACTGTATGACACACACAAATAAAAGAACGCAATACAACTCTTTAAAAAAGCCTCAGATGTATCAAATGTTCATATGATGTTTATCAAGAAGACACAATTCTAACAATCTTATCAAAAAACACATTTTGCTGTTAAGCTAAAACACCTGCTGTTTACTAGGCAGCAATTTCAAATTCTTCTTTCTTGTTTTTCTAATTAAAAAATTAAGCTGCAGTACTTAACATAAACTTGTGGTCCACACTAAGACCAAACGTGTCCAGTTTTAATTAAAGGGTAAAACAAAGGTCTTAATTTTTTAACCTCATTAGTGTTACATTTTTCCTCAAAAAACCATGTCAAAAGTGTTGCATTTTTTGGCTTGAAAAATGAAATTTTTATTAGTTCTCATCTTTCTAATATAAAATTTGAAAAACACTTAAGTACAAAATCAGAAGTGTAGAAAGTATAACAATACAAACAATAATAATAATATGAACAGCACACTGCACACGTGTGAGAGACACAAACATCACTTGTGTTTTGGTTTCACTCACTGTTTCAGTTTTACTACTTGAAGACAGATTCACCTTGTCATCACTACTGATGAGAGACTTTTCTTACGAGACACTATTATGAGGCTAGGAGAAGACATGTCACCACTATTGCCCAAGTAACGCTTTGGCCTGATGTTTACGCAAGACGCATCTATACCGTTGCCCGAGTAATGTTCGGCACTAATGCTGTTCGCACTTTTACAGCCCAAGTAAACCTCGGGTCTTATTCAAGGCGAGTTTGTACCATTGCCCTAGTGACACTCGGGACTAACACGTTTAGTACTGTTTTTACGGCCCGAGTGATGCTCGGCTGTAATGTTAAGGAGGTTAAAGTAGTTTTTCTTGTCGTTTTTCTAATTGCACAGGTTGACTTCGTTTTTGTCATTTTATTACACTCCTTCATTAAACGTAAATAGTAAGTGTCTCTGGTTTAAAAAATAAACAAAAAAGCCTTGACTTGCCGCTCTTTGTTTATACTACATGAAGTCTCAAAAAAAGAGGGTAAAAACAAAGATCCACGCTGGCTCAACTACTGTGTTACCTTGCGTAACGCAGCACGGCAAGTAATTTACTTTAAAGCTTAAAAAGGCAGGGGCTGTGATTGGCCAATTTATTAATTACCGGTTGAGTCTTTTTGTAATGAAAATCAGCTGGTTTAGATCAATGGTTGATCGATCAGAGCATCTCTACTGTTAGACCTCTACCATTATTTTCAGTCTGGTAGCTTGACCTCTCTTCTCCCCAATCTCAAGGATTGCTATTATTAATAATATAATTAAAAATGTTTATTGCCTATCTCTGCAGAGTACAATGGGTAAATAAAATTTAAAAAATAATTTTTGAGTGGAGTATTTCATTAACCCTTGAAAACTTTGTTGTGCACTTGGCAGCAAATCTTATTTGCCATTTTTGTCATTTAACTCTTTTAGGGCGGATGTCGACTTTTGCCGACGGCAGGGGGTGAGGGCGCATGTCGACAAAAGTCGACATCCAGGGGTAGAGGGCGACAATCAGCTGTTAATAGTGACAAAACTCACTGTTACGTCACAGGCATTCCCTCTCTGCTTGGAGGAATGTTAGACTCATTGACTCGGCATCTAGTCCTTGCATGTGCGTGAGTTACAAAATGTAAACAAAGGCAAGATGGCATCGACGTCTAACAGGGGAGCAAAGTGAGTGCAGAAAAGAAAATACTCGGCAGACGATGTTTTGCGCATTATCGCTAAGTCGGACTTTGATTTTTCAGAGTCTGATTTTTGTTGACATTGATAAGGAGATCGAGCAAGAGAGTGAGGAACTGGCATCAGCTGATCGGACACCAGCTGAGCGCATTTGCGCAGCCGACGCACCTATGGCAAGGTTTGTGTGGGAGGAGTACCCAGACATTGATCCGTGGGAGCCAAACTGGCTACCGGACTTCACAAGACGGCATGGCTTTCTGTTGGACACGACAGATTACCAGCTGCTGGACTGCTTCAGGCTGCTCTCTACTGATGCTGCTTTTCAGCTACTGTCAGACGCAGCGCAAGTTTTTGAATCGCGGGCTGTGCTTGCACCACATTCACGTTTTTCAAAGTGGAAACCCACAGCAAAAGATGAGATGAAGGGCTTTGTGGCATTACAAATAGAGATTGGACTAGATTGGCGATATAATTTCTGGGAGCATTGGTCCAAATATGCTTTGTCCCCTGGTGGCTTTGGACAGGTTATGCCACGTGATAGGTACATGCTGCTGCAAAGTTTTATTCACTTCTGTGATAACCAGAAGCAAATCCCAAGGGGTGAGCCAGGCAATAACCCCATGTATAAAGTTCAGTCTCTGCTTGACATTGTATAACCAACATACAAACAATTTTATCAGCCTGGCCATGATTTGTCTGTGCATGAATCTATGATAAAATAAAAGGGATGTCTGTTTTTCTGCTAATATATGCCAGAAAAGCCCACAAAGTATGGCATAAAGGATTTTGTATTGGCAGAAGCAAACACTGGTTTCTCCCTGAAATTAATTACATATACAGGAAAGTAATTCTTTTAAAGAGAAAACTGTCCATTGACAAGTCACGTTGTGCTGGAGCTGCTTCAGGGCTATGAACATTTGGGTCATGTGTACATGGACAATTTTTATACATGCCCAGAATTGTTCATGGAGCTACAGAGCAGGGGAATTGGAGCTTGTGGCACAGTGAGGGTGAACAGGAGAACCATGCCTTAACAGTTGAAGCCAGACAGGCTGAAGATGAAAAGACGTGACAATACGGTTTTCATGCTGGTGGAAAACTTGGTGGCAGTGGCATGGCACGATGTCAAACGGGTGACTTGTCTCTCTACAGTACACACTAACAATATATGTGTGAGAGTGCAGCAACAGACAATTAATAATGAAACACTAGTGCAGTGTGGCAATGCATGCAATTGGCAGCTTTAAGTGATATCAAACTTTGCAGGATTTTGCTGTGTAACATATATGTTATATGTACAGTAATCCCTCGCTATATCGCGCTTCGACTTTCGCGGCTTCACTCTATCGCGGATTTTATATGAAAGCATAACTAAATGTATAACGCGGATTTTTCGCTGCTTCGCGGGTTCTGCGGACAATGTGTCTTTTTACTTCCTGTATATGCTTCCTCAGTTGGTTTGCCCAGTTGATTTCATACAAGGGACGCTATTGGCGGATGGCTGAGAAGCTAACCAATCAGAGCACGCAGTTAAGTTCTCCTGACTGAGAAGCTAACCAATCAGAGCACGCAGGAGCTATGCAGTGTTAACCAGGAAGTCTCATCTCGTTCATTCAGCATCAACGTGCTTCGCTGTGTAAAGAGTTGTGCTCTTTAGTGTTTATCTTTGTGCATAGGCAAGCCCTTCATTATGGCTCCAAAACAATCTGCTATTGCTTCAGGTGCCGTGCCCAAGCGCAAGAAGAAGATGTTAACGATTGCCGAAAAGGTAAACGTTTTGGATTTGTTGAAGGCTACGATTCTTTTTATTTAAAAAGTAGGAAAGGAATATAAGATCTACGGCCGCAGTGTCCTTTTAACCAGGGTGCAAAACGAGTTGTAAGGGGATGTAATAAGGCAGTAGTCTGGATGGAATCTGCTTTAGGGATTTGGATTGAAGACTGCCAGAAGAAGAACAACGGCAGTGCTACACAATCGCCTGAAGTGGCTCCTTTACAAGGGCTGTAACGCTCTCCTTTGTTGTGCAGTAAAATTAAACTCATTGTTATCGGACAAGTCATCGTGTCATTGTTGGTGAGTAACCATAATTAATTTTCTTCTTACAGTGCTTAGTACATGTACGTACGTTTAGTGTCACTGTACACACATTTACTGTATACATATTTTTCTTGCATTGTACGTATTTATTGCTGGTGCCCTGTCTATCGCAATGGCTGTAACATATGTGATATCGGAGACACTCAATATCTTTAAAATAATATTTAGGTTTTACTGTATATAAACAGTGTGTTTATATACATAATTTCAATGAATCTTACCTAATATCTAAGAGAATACAAAGGGATTATGCTGCATAACGCTGGGGGAATATTTATAAACAGTGCGGGAGAATTTATAAGGGCTTAAAATATATAAAAATAACCATACAAACATATGGTTTCTACTTCGCGGATTTTCACCTATCGCGGGGGGGTCTGGAACGCAACCCCCGCGATCGAGGAGGGATTACTGTATGTGAAATCATATAGTATGCAGGCTCATACTACATGCAAGACAGTAACATTTGTCAAAAGTAAATATTTTTTGCTGATTTTTATATGTTAAACAATTTGTGCTCTTTTTTTTTTTTTTAAAAAAAAGGTAGTTTTTGGAAAAATATTTAGCCCTGGGAGAAAAGAAACAAAAAAGAAATTAGCCCTAAAAGAGTTAAATTCCTGTGCCACTTTTCTTCATCTGTTTTGGAATTGTCATCTAGTCTCTGCTTTTTGGTCTTGTATCCCCAACTGCCTATCTTCTGGTCTCTTTGTTAGTATTCTGTTTTTGCCTCATACATTAATTCTTCTGGACCTCTCTACTCTTAATCTCATAATTGTCCAGCAGAGTTTATTTTAAATATATATGGTTACAGCAAAACTAATTCTTGCTTCTCACTGTAATTCTCTTGATTAAATTCTCTGTAAACTTCTGATAGTCATCATTCTTTACTTTAGTCTCATTTGAACTTTCTGTAGTTGCAGATCAGTGTATCATCTCATCCCAATACTGAGCAGTGCAAGGCTGCTGTGCATTTAATTGAGAACTGGCTGCACCTTTCACACCATTCATTTGTGTCTTATCCCCATTTTTACATTCTGTTTAGTCTCTTTTTCTGTGTTTGTCTGCTTTTGGGTTTTTTGTGTCTGTTGTGTTTTTCTTCTCACTCTGTATGAGAGTATGAATTACGTTTGATCTTTTTGGGATTTTTTAACAAGATTATGTGTGGGGTGGGTATAGGTGTTTTTGTTATTGTATTACTTTGATTGTTGATGTTTGGCTTTAATTAATTTTCATGACTGTTGTTTTCTTGTTAAACCTCAATAAAACATGGGCATAGACTTAAAATGCTGGATGTGTTTTTCAGAAATGTTGTACCATATGTAACTGATTTGATGCATGGTTGTTGCAGATTGGGTGGCTGTATCATGTAGTTGTAAACAACCCTTTCCTCATCATTCCAAAAATGCCCTTTGGCAATGTGATGTGGAGAATGTGAACGCCACTGAAGCAGTGAAAACTCCATGTCATTTTCCCGGAAACATTTGGTCATTTGCCTATAAACATGGTACAGTATCATGCTTAAAGTGCCCATTTGAGTGTGAATAGATTTTAGCCATGAAAGAATGGTAGTAATAAAATTCAGATGCATATTGTCATTCAGACATTCCTCAGTGAGTATCAAGGCCCTAATGCATTCAAAGAAACCAGTTCCCAAACCATCACACTGCCTCCACTGGGACTGAACTGTTGAAGTCAAACAGGATTTCTTGGTTAACCTGCGTCATTTTCACCAAATACTGATCCTTCCATCAGTAACCTAGGTATATCTGACCATTCCCCAGTAGTCCAGTTTTGATGCTTCTGTGCTCACTTAGAGCTTTGGTACCTGGTCTGTTCTTTGGTCGTTGTAGCTTATTCAAGGCAAACTCTGATAAGTGGGGGATTTTTAGATGACGTTGTGCATACTGTAGACGAAGACTTCAGACCAGACAGCAAGTGCGGTTATAAAGCAGCTTTATTTTTCAGAGTTACGGTGAGAAGAGTTTTAGAAAAGCAGACAATCAAATATCCATGACAGCGTCAGGGCTCTTCTGAAACCCCGTCTGTTGGGTGGGGCAAGTTTTTAAACCCCTAGAATGCGTGATTTAATATCATTATGAAATGTAACAGTTGACACTTTTATTATACACAATCCTTGAGCCCCTTCAACGCCCCTTGTGCAACTTGATTTCTTGGCCCCTTTTGTTATGGCTTTCAGATGTAAGCTAAGGGAAAATTTGATAAGGCAGACTCAGGTGTGGAATGCTTAGACCTTAAGTCCTTTGCACAAATATTTTTCTGTTTGCTAAAACAAAGCATGCTTTTACATGGTTTAGTAAAGCTTACTTCTCAGACATGAATTAGTACAAGGGAATGAACAGAACATTCGTCTTCCACAATACCAATGTTAAATTTGGATATGACTTGTCTTATTTTGGCTCATCTGTCATTTTCCACAGGTTCCCCTTTCACTGCGAGTTTTTAAAAGGCATGATGACAGGCATTTGTGAGCTGATAGAACTGACACAGCTAGCACCAACTATCATGCCACATTCAATATTATTAAGGTAATATGCCTTTTCCAATGCTTAGCTGAACATTAACAGTCTGGTTTATACAACACACTTCTTGCATAATGTAGGTTTTGTGAATGTGGAATTTGTATGAAGATGAGGTATCTGCTTAATAACCTGGCAGCTGAGTGTGAATTTAGTAGATATTCAATAAATAATTAAAATTGAATGGTTAAATTTAACTAATTGTGGATTGTAGGATGAACAAGAAAATCCTGTGACTTTTTTTTTTCTTTACCATCAGTTGAGCACTTGCTTAAATAATTTTTCCATGCTGCTTAATTGACAAGGGAGTGACTGGGTAGCAAACTGCTTAGGTCTTTTTGAGCTTTTTACATAAGGCAGAATATTAAGAAAATTCATGGTGTGTTTTTTCCAGGTTTGCTTAATGCTGAAATTTTTGGTGAATATTGCAGTAGCCCACAATAAATTGGAATGCATTATACATTTAAGGAATCATGCTGTGATCTTTCAGAACTTAAAAATCAGGCAAATTATCATACCATACATAAGGTTTAAAATATTGTTTAGAAATATTGAAAAATTAACCCAAAAATATTTTTTTTTTTCTATCTCCTCTGAAAGTGAATTGCTCCTTGGCCAGTCAACAATGATTAAAATTGTATACTTCGAGGGTGATAATCAGTAATTTTATGCAGTAGTTTTTAATTGACTGTTGTATTTGACTGTTTTCAAATGTATGTGTGTGTGTGTATATATATATATATATATATATATAAATCCTGGAGAGAAATACTAGGGCGACAAGATGTAATCTTCATGTATAGATCACGGAATACACTTAAAAGACTTACAAGACTAATGAGATTGACCACGGGGCGTCTTACGGGGACCTTAAACATGAGACTTTGTGCCAAGAGAGAGACCCAGGACTGTCTTGCGATGGCATAGAACATGAGATTCTTGCAAGACATGCCCAACTTACAACCAATATCAAATAAGAGAATGGGCAGCAACACACTCAGTTGTGTTTTGGCTTTGAGCACACACAGATCCAGGGCTCTCAGCACGTATAAAGTGTATAAGGACATTATGTTATAAATGAAACGTAGACGACTAAGCAAAGAAGAAAGCAGCACGGACAAAAGAGACTCAAACGTGTTGGAGAGACAAAAAAGAAAAAGAATAATCTAGGTGCATATTCAGAAAATAAGGAAAGTAATTATCAACCCGGAACAAGTGGAATTGGGGAAAAAAAAAGCATGTAAAATCTGGATATTGGCGCTGTACACATGCAGAGCAGGTTAGAGATTATGAAAGCAGTGGAATTCGAAAGGCTCAAAAAAAAAAAAAAAAAAATGGAGCATACACGTGGAGAAAGTTAAAGAATATGAAAGTAGGAAAATTTGAAAGTATAAAAAAGAAAGTAAAGATTGCAGTAGTGCAAACAAACTGAAATTATTACTTGAAAAAGGGAAAATAATCTCCACAGACCAGATGTCATTGGAGAAAAAGCAGGATAAAGCGAGGTCAAAAATAAGACAGTAGAAAACAAAGTAAAACGTCATAAAGAGGCTGAAAAACAAGGGGGTCAAACACATGCAGAGCAGGTTAGAGATAATGAAAACTGGAATTCAAAAGACTCAATAAAAAAAACATAGGCGCGAAACACATGCAGAGCAAGATGCGGAATATGAAAGCAGAAAAAAACGACAGGGTCAAAACAAAGAATGTAAACATCACAGCACAAAAAAAGAGAAATTATTACTTGGAGAAATAACGAAAAGTTGAATAGAGATCGAATATATGGACATAGGTGATATGTCAGAAGTATGTAAATATTGTAAGGTTTTCAAGTTTAAGTCAAGAGAATTTCCAAAACGGAGTTTACCTCACATGCATTTATTGGTTACTTCGCAAAAAAAAAATTTTTAACTGCTGATGTTGTAGATCGTTTTGTCTGTGCTGAAATTCCAAAAAGAGAAACCTATCCTGAATTATGGTACAAAGTCATTAAAAACATGTCTCACTGACCTCATTAAAAAGATTCAGCACATTGGAACTTGAAAGATTCCAAATATTGTTTTTACAGAAGTTCTGAAATTAAAGTGAAACTAATGAAAAAGCCAAATACTACTGACTCACTCGTCAAGAAATCTCCCGAACCACGAGGGCTTGGGACTTGAAATTTGGAATGTAGATCACACTTGGCCCATAGGTGCTCTCTAAAAAACATTTTAAAAATTTTGTGGTCCAAGCCAGACGTTTCTTGAAAGTTTTTTAGACCTATTCACTCCATTTCTTTCTAAAATAAATTAAAGTAAATTAAAAATACTTTCATTTTTCTGAAGAGTACAAGTTTTGTTTTGATATTTTTGAGTTTCCACAAAGCGTTTATAATTTGCCATTTATTTTATCTTTTTAAAATAATTTGGTTAGGTTATTCCAAGGTATATTACAGCAAATGTATTTTTTTTTTTTTTGAGGATTTTGATTTTTATACTTTTTTCATTTTATTCTTTTTCGTACTTTATTCAAATTCTTCTATTAAGTTTATGCCTCTTTAAATAGACCCGTAAAACTATGTCCGATTAAGTAATTGTCCCTCACTGCGTGGTGATAATGAGTGGTGACAGCGCGTGCCTGTTCTCCTCTCTGGCCTACCTTGTGTACTGCACCGCCTCCCTGGCCGCTCAGATGCGGGTTGACGTTGTTAGCCACGCCTCTAATAACTGGCGGAGGTTCAAGCCGTACACCATGACGTGGACCAGCAACCCTTACTGCACCAAGCCTGTTATTTTTGATTTTGATTTTTGTTATCAGGTTTGGTAGATTGCTTAGGATTTATACTTTTTTATGATCTTAAAAACCCCTCGAAAATCTATTTTAATATAATTAATTTTATAACATTCATTTTCATCTATTTTTTATTAAGAAATTTAGCACTTAAAACTTACGTGGTCTGGTTACTAAATAATACTGGGGTGGTGATGGGATCACTGGGTCTTTAGTCCAAAACACGTTTTGATCATGCTGTCCAAACCCCCCATGCAACCGTGCCCCACCTGATCTGACTCTAAGTAACAGCACTAGCATAAATTCACACCCGATCTGACACTGTTCGTTTTCAAATAATATTGCATTAGTGCGATGATGTTTTCTGATTGGTACTATTCAGGTCATAAAATGATTTCTTCAAAATGTCATATATATTGTCTCTTTCAGGTGTGTAATAGAAACCACAGCATAGAGAGAAGTGTGTACACTGCAACGGGTACACATGTCGTAAATGCAGGAAGGATGGTCCTTGCGTGTGTGTGTGTGAACTGTTAACATTTGAATTTGATGATTGCATATAGCGCTGAACTGACCTCTGTGTACTATTGTTTCCTCTGCATGTCCTGGTGTACAGAAGAAACACCACCATACAGCAATGTGGACACTGGCAAGATTGGGGGGAAAAAAAAAAACACGCGCAACACTCAGTCACTGATTACAACCGCAAGATGTTATGCGAATGAATATGAATAATATGAATAATGTTGCATCCGTGCCACATTTTCCAAAATGTACTATACAAGTCATAAAATTAATAATTCCAAATATCATATATACCTATATCTTTTTTTTTTTTTTTGGCATCATAGACCATAAGGTGCATAGTAATTCAGCATGAGCAGGAACACTGAATAAAACTGAATACAAAAAAATCAAGTAACGGTGAGATACGAAGAAAGCAGATTCACCAGCGTTTTGTGTGTCAGCTTTTATCCCTCCAGATCAGAGAATGCCCAGTTCCATTGCCTCAAAACGGCAGTCACATCTACAGTTACTCTCAGTTTCAAATAAAAACTAACTGTGTCATATCCCTGGGTGGGGGGGCGGTAGTATGTATCGTGATCGTGACTGAGAGAATAAAAGTGAAAAAAATAAAAGGTAACTTTTACAAGTCCTATAAATGTACAGCATCTGTTACAGGCGCACACAAAATGTATGTGTGTACTGTATAATATTAACAATAAGAGCAGCTTACTACTGAAAACGGCAAATATAAGAGGCAGTCAGGATCGAACTGGTGATTCTTGATTACAAGTCATCAAATCTTACAGTGGCGCCATGGAAACTGTTGTCTTATCCTTGAACCTTTTGTGAAAGAGTTTATTTGTTCTTTGGACTTCAGGTTTCACACATTATATAGTATTAGGGATGCCAGGGGCGACGACCTGGCCGGGACGCCTTGGAGGACCGGAAGAGGGCATGCACCCACCTCGGACCACGTGGTCCACCCTGGTTGCTTTGGGGGCCACGGGTAGAGGGCTTGGAAGCCCAACCCTGTAGGTTGCCTTGGGAACCCTGGACCTCAGCACTTCTGCCACACCAGGAAGTGCTGGGGGGAAGAGAAGCAGGGACACCCGGAGTGCTTCCGGGAGTACAGCCGGCACTTCCGCCACACTGGGGAGTGTTGGCGGGAGATTGCTGGGAAGCACCTGGAGCACATCCGGGTGTGGATAAAAGGGGCCGCCTCCCTTCATTCGAGGCTGGAGTCGGGTGAAAGTAGGACAAAGCAGGAGAAGCGAGATTGGAGATGGCCCGAAGAAAGGCATTGTGTGAGAGGCCTGGACTTTGGGGGACTTGTGGTGGTTTGTGTGCACTAATTAACTTTGCAAATATTGTAAATAAACGTGTGGCGGTAGAATTACAACATGTCTGCCTGTCTGTGCCCGGGTCCTGTTCACAATAGTTTATGCCAACATTTTGTCATTTACTACTAAAATATGAAAAATGTTTCTGTTTTAACAATGTGTTTACACAGATTATTGTACAAATGGAACACACATGAAATGCATGTGTTCCATTAACAATCTATTATTTCCACTCTAAAACTCCAGCACTTCACTCCCAGATCATCAATCAAGGCATGAGCTGGTAGAACTGTGTGCACATTCTGTGGCGGTGGGGGATAGAATACCAGGCTGCTTGCTGCTTGTCTTAATCGGCACATTTACATGACAAAAGACACTGACAGAGAGGTGCGAACAGATTTAAGGTGGGCCGGATCTACGAGTTTTTTTCGTAGGCTCTGGTAATTCTAGTGTTAAAGCTTTTGTGTCACCACTTTCCAATATACATTTAGTATGTTTTGAAACATGCTCTGTGTGCACTTTCTTCAGTTATATTTCTGTTCACTTAAAAATTTTGATGAGTCCTTCCTACCAGCTGTGAACATCTTGCTGGGCTTAAAAGGGCTGCTCTTAACTGGTTCAGGTCATAACTAAATGGTAGACACTTTTCAGTGACTTTAAATTCCTATTTTGTCTTCTGCTCCTCTTAAATGTGTTGTTCCTCAGGGATCCATTTTGGGTCCTAATTTATATATAATTTATATATACCTTCACCCTATTGGAGCTATTTTTTAGTAAATTTAACATTTATTTTCACTGCTATGCTGATGATACACAGGTTTATATTCCCATCTGCAACTCTGCAATGAATCAATTGCACAACTGTCTTTTTGAACTAAGATCCTGGATGGCTTATAATTTTGTTGATCTGAATCAAAATTAAATAGAGGTGCTTATAGTGGGTCCATCTGCTAAAGCCCAAATTGGCCTTGGACTTCTCGGCTCTTTCTCTGTCTTTTGCAAACCTCAAGTCCGCAATCTTGGTATTATTTTTGACAGTAACGTCTCTTTTGGGAAACATATTAATTCTGTAGTTAAGAGTTGCTTTTTCCAGCTTCGTCTTTTAGGTAAGATCACGCCTTATTTATTTTCTAGGGATCTTGAGAAAGCCACTCATGCTTTTATCTTTTCTCGCCTTGATTACTGCAACTCGCTGTATTTTGGGATTAGCAAATACCAGATACGCAGATTACAGTTGGTCCAGAATGCTGCTCGCTTTCTTGTTGGTGCAAGAAAGTCTGATTCTGTTTCTCCAATATTAGCTTCTTTACACTGGCTGCCTGTCAGTTTTCGAATTGAATTTAAAATCTTATTGCTAGTTTTTAAATCTTTACATGGGCTTGCTTCTGCCTGTTTATCTGAATTGCGTGCTTTGCACCAACCATCTAGAATGCTTAGATCTTCTGGTCAGTTGTCTCTTGTTGTCCCTCGTACCAAGCGTCAAACTAAGGGGGACAGGGCTTTTGCAGCTGTTGCTCCTCGCCTGTGGAACTCTTTACCTCATTACATAAGGAATCATCTTCAATTGAACTGTTCAAAACAAGATTAAAGACTCATTCCTATTCACTTTCTTTCCGTGACCTTCAGTAATACTGATGGTTTCCTCATTGTGATTATGTAATCTTACTTCTGTTTATTATTTACAGTATTTTATTTATGTTCTTTTATTTCTATTTGTTATTTATGTTAATTGTATGTTTTTTCTTCTTTTATTGTAAAGTACTTTGGCCACAGCATTCCTGTTGTTTTAAATGTGCTATATAAATAAATTAACACTGACTATTTTTAAAACTCACCACATAAGATTTTTAATTTTTCCAATAATGTTAATATAAGAAATATAAATAAATCATCAACAATACTAAGTAATTAATTTAAAGTAGATTACGATGTGAAGGCAGTTATTAGTGGAGTAGATCAGTATTACACAGAACGTTTAGAAATTTCAGTGTTTAGTAGGAAGTAAGTTAAAATTGATCAAAATTAAAGAATAACAGCTTTGTAAAGTCACTTAAAGGAATACTACATGTAAAAATAGTCATTTTATTGGTGTTCTATATCATTTGTTGCATATAGTAATGGTCTAAAAAAGAAAATGTAAATTTGTGTTTTCTTGGATATTAGAGGTGACAGATTTTTTTTTTTTATTACAAAGAGCCTCAATGGAAGCACAGATCGAACAATACTGGATAATATCAAACATCCGTAAAAGAAATCTGTTTGCTTCTGTCTTTCAAATCCAGTGTAAAAATCTAATTCACATGTATTTTTGCTAAACTATTGTTAAATTAGCCACTTCTTGAAAATGCTGTCATGTAGGACTTGTATCACATTCAAATAAGATCAAGCTTTTCATTTGAAGATCTGCCTTGTTTTTTTCCGCAGTTTATGAAATTGCACCTGTGAACTGACTTTCTGCTTGTTTGTTGAAGCACAAATATGAGGCATAATTTCCACTTAATGTTTTTATCTGCTTCTTTTATTTGTAATTCTAAATGTATGCTACTCTCACTCTATTCCATGATGCACCATAGCAACCAATGAAGGAGTTTCTGAGCACGAATCCGGGCCAATGAATGAAGAGAGACTTGTGTCATCAATTCAAAAAGATTTATGCAGATTAAAGTTTCTTCTTTGTCCTACATGAGGGCATTGTCTGGAAGTGTTTTATTTAATAATATTTTATGCAACACTATTAATGAGTTTTTTTTTTTCCATGGACTTCTTAACAGTATTTACTGTTTAGTTTGGGTCTCCAGTAAAGCCTGTTGCATCAGAAATTTTGTTATTGCCAGTCTCCATTAAAACAGATTTTCTCTGCCATCACTAAAAACAATGCAAAGTAAAAAAAAAAATAATAATAATTTTGAGTAGAATATTCTAGTGACCTGAAGCATAGAATCTACAAGTGTATGTACCAATATCTCTTTTTGCCAGGTGTTACAGATGAATGCTGCATAATTTAACAGTATTAATTATAGGAAATATTAGATTTAACCCTTTTGAGGGTAAGCTTTGTTGGGTGTTTAAATAAAATGTGTGATGCTCAAATTCAAGACTCAAATTTATTGACATTTAACTGGATCCAACAGCAAAAACATTTGTTTTAATAGCATTTCATCATCTCTGAATATAGCTCAAAGTGCATTATAATTGTAACTATATTAACCAGAGTTACAAATAGAAAGTACAAAAACTAAAGAAGAGTTATTTAGACAAGGGTATGTACAGCAGTGGGAGTTTGAAACAAAATATCTATGGCCAAAAGACTACCAAGCCTCTTCTGAGCATTCTACAGTACATAAATGTATCACTATTAACAGAATATTCTTGTGGAGATTGTTTTAGTTTCTCAGCATCACAGGTGGCTGCAACATGCTTTAGTCACATGGTCGTGGTGGCACATTACAGTACTCACTGAGTCCCAGAAAAAAACACACAAACGAAGCAGTGATTAGTAACCTGTCTATGAAAGACAATAAGAAGAGCCAATACCAACCCCCCATGACAGAAGGCCACTAATTTCTTAAGAGCGATCAAGAAAAAGACATCATAAAGATGTCAGTTTTTAGTAGGTTTTTTTTTTTTTTTAGTGTTTAACTTTACTGGTCTAGCACTTACCTAATGGTAAAGTACTTGACATATTTGAAGCCTCAAAATAAAATGCTGCATTGCCAAATCTGTTATGTTTTACTCTAGGAATACTGAACAAATCAGTGTTAGAGGATCTATGTTTACAGTTTGGAATGTAATGAGAAAGATGGTCTGAAATAGAAGGTGCTAAATTGTTCAGAACCTTGTATTCAATTAAAAAGTCTATGTCCTACAAGACATAGACAGCCAATATAATAATGCTAAGGCTGTTTTATATTTTTTTTTTCTGTGGTTAAGATCCTTGCTGCTGCATTTTGGATGGATTGCAGACAAATCTGATGTAGGACAGCATTGCAGTATTCTAGATGGCAAAAGGCAAAAATCACATTTTAACTTTTCAGGATAGATAGAACCTTATTTGTCCTTGGGGAGAAATTTTGTTTTTTACAGAAACTCTTTAAAAATATATGCATATGTAGTTAAGTAAAGAAAGAAATAATATACACACAAATGGCACATAAACTACAGTAGAGTCTCGCTTATCCGACATAAACGGGCCGGCCGAACTTCGGACAAGTGAAAATGTTGGATAATGCCAGGTGTTAAGAAAAAACCTATTAAACGTCAAACTATGTTATAATTTTACACATTACGAACCTAGTAATCATGTTTTACAACAAAACAGCAGAATAAATTAACTGAAAAAATGAACTTAGAGTTACAGAATTGTCTGACGTTAAATACAGTATGTACTGTACTTAAAAAGTTCAGTCCTGTGATGATTTAAAGACATTTTTGATCGTAGTCTGCTTTCCTGACGAGTGCCGTTTCTTCACTGTGAAGTCTCGCCATATTTCTAGCATCACTATGTCAATTCCTGAAGCTTCTTCTTGTTGCTCAATGTAATTAATTGCAGTTTCTAGCTTAACTCCGTCACTAATATAGTCAACATCCGTACGAGCGTTTACTGTTTACTACAGCATTGTGACTGCGTGTGTGTGTTTGTGCTGTGACGTGGGAGTCCCTGTCTTGCACCTGAAAACTCGAAGCTGAGTCTCAGTACTTTTAGCAACACCAGGTTTATTAAGCTTGAAACCGCAACAGATATGCTGATATATGATGTTCCTGACATTACATCTGTGAAACTAACCAGTGGTTTAGAGCCTTGTGGACATACTTGAGGATGTCAATGTTTTGCCAAGTGGGCACGAGAGGTCTGTTTGCGAGGTGCAGTCTATGTCCAAAGCACTGAAGGGGAGTCCAATTTTTCCGTGATGCAGCCTTGACAATGTTCACACTGTCGTCTGTAGTAATACACACCTCGTTGTCCTCTCTAGGCCCACAGGATGACAAAGTTGCCTTGAGTGCCATTGTGATAGTTTCTGCATTGTGATCCACTGTGAAATGCAATATGCAGTTTGCAGACATTTGCTCTGTAAATCCATTCCGCGGATTAGAAGTAAGACTTAATGTAAGGCTCTGATGTCTTACTCAACCACAAGTCTGTCGTAGTGGCATCTTGTAACGCAGCCTCTAACTTTATCATAAAGCTGCGGAAGCACCATCTCAGAAAAATGTTTTTGGCCAGGAAGTTTAATCCTCTGGTTTCATTACATCCAAACGTTTCCTTAAGCCTTCTTTTTCAACCACACTCACTGGCACAGTGGGGGAAATAAGAATTTGATCCCCTGGTGAATTTGTAAGTTTGCTCACTTACAAAGAAAGTTTTATGGTAGTTTCATTTCAATGGAAAAAGACATAGTATGAACCAAAAATCCAGAAAAAACACATTACGTAAAGGTTATAAATTGATTTCCATGTTATTGAGAGAAATAAGTATTTGATCCCACCTTCTCCTACCTACAACCCAGCCAGAATTCTGGCTCCCCATGTGGCACACAGATTACATTCAGTCAATTACAGATAGTCCTGATCTCAACTGGTTATGTGTATAAAGCACACCTGTCCACAGCATCAGTTTCTTTTATTCCAACCTCTCCACTACCATGAGTAAGAAAAAATAGCTGTCAAGGGACATCAGAGACAAGATTGTAGACCTGCACAAGGCTGGAATGGGCTACAAGACTATCAGCAGGAATCTTGGTGAGAAGGTGACAACAGTTGAGATCAAGAGTATCTGTAATTGATTGATTTGATTGATTGTAATCTGTGTGCCACATGGGCACAGAGCCAGTCTGTGGGAGACAGAATTCTGGCTGTGTTGTAGGGGATCAAATACTTATTTCATTCAATGACATGCAAGTCAATAACTTATGTAATGTGTTTTTCTGGATTTTTGGTTGATATTCTGTTTCTCTTCATTAAAATGAAACTAACATAAAAATTAGAGACTGTTAATTTCTTTGTAAGTGAGCAAACTTACAAATTCAGCAGGGGATCAAATACTTATTTCCCCCTCTGTACTTCGTCATGATGTAAGTGACAGCATTTGTTGTCCTGATGCCTTTTTGACTTTTACTATATGGGGTCATAGTGGCAAATGATGACAAAATTGACTGCTGTTTAGGAACAACACTGCTGCTCGAAGGGTTACTAGCCACATCACTTGAGGGTTCTTTTTAACACTCGATATATTCGACTAGATGGTATTTTTTTAAGTTATTAATATAGGTTTGTTGTAAAAGTCTTTGCATTCTGGCTTTATTGCTTGCAAAGATGCAAGAGATTTAACTTTTGAAGTGTTTAATCTTAAAAGAATATTCCACTCAAATGGAGAGAAAGAAGCTTTATCACATCACATCACAGAACTTAATAGTTACCAGTTCTGTATAGTGGAAAACAATGTACAAATGCACATAAAAAAATTGCAATATTCTTCATGTAAACCACATTTCCTTTATCAAGTTGCTAGCTCAAAACATGCAAAACAAATTATTTGCTGATATTTTGCTAAAAAGTTACTGAATTATCAGCAAGTGCAGGGGTGCCCACACTTTTTTGGCTTGCGAGCTACTTTTAAAATGACCAGGTCGAAATGATCTACCTACATTAAAAATGCTATATATACTAATATATATATATATTATAGCATTCGTAGTCTGAAACAAAGTCTGATTGTATGGGTGGTTGCCTACCAGGTGATGTGTGGTGGTTGGTCTGCAAGTCAGCAAACATCCGCCACGATGCGAGAAGCAGATCATAGAATGTTACATAGTTAACTGTCAAATAATGCAGAGAGTACGCGACACGTGTTTCACCCTATTTTGGGCTCATCAGACATACACACTGCACTCCACCCCGATCGAACCTCGGACATCAGACAAACGCACTTCGATTGTGATGGTGTGAGAAAAAAAATACTCTTCCAATTCCACATCCAGCCCATACCCTCCCCAAACTTTTTTTTTTTTAAATCCCTTCTTTAGTCGATATAAATTGGAAGGCTAACTAGATCACAGCCAGAGTTTTGCAGTAGCTTGCGCGTTTGATCGTGCGTACGGGATGACCAGTGTGAAGAAAAGAAATCTCTGGCCGCCCTGTATGTCAATCAAGTGACAAATGCCATAGGGAGGATATATGATAGACTAACGTTTAAAAAATCTTTTTTTTGAATGTAACACGATCTACCGGTCGATCGCAATCAATGCATTGGGCACCCCTGAGCTAGTGTATAAACTGGGAACCCAAAGAATCATGGAAGAGAGTTTTTGAATTGTAAACTGGATCCTTGACCAAGGTGAGAAGTGGTTCTTCAAGTCATAAGGGCAATCCCATAAATCTTTGGGTTTACTGTTTATGTACATTCTGATAAATTAGGTAGTAACTGTTGAACAATATTTTAGAAAATAAACACTTGCAAGGCAAAAGGTCTAAAGAGAAAGTGATTGACTAAAACAATAGTCCAGTTGGTACTCAAAGGGGCTTAAAGTAGACACACTCCAGCCCAGCACATAAAGATATAGCCCTGGGTCCAAAAGCTGCAGCCTAATACATTTTTGAGGGGCTTCCCCCTTCATCAGGTCCAGATGACTGATTTTAATACTTGATGTTTGTTCTATCCCTACACACATGACAAAATAATTATATTAATAACTAATTTAGGATGTGTTATTGACAAAGAATACATTCATACAATTAGTGATAGAAAATAAGAGATTGTATATGATGAGAAAAAGCATTATTTGGACAAAAATCATAATTCTTTTTTCCAGCCTAGAAATACGATGGAGCTGAAATTGACAGTATTCATGGATGCTCGCATAAAACAATGCTACTGAAACAGTAGCCTATTCTTGGGTATCTTGAGCCGTTGCCAGTTAACATGGTGGCAAATATCCCCACCATTTAACATGTTTCATTTTTTGGTTGTCAGTGCAAATCAAAATGTATTCAAAAGCCACACTTTCATCTCTGTAAAAGGATGTTGTCAAAGCATTTGTAGAACCGTTGTAAACTCAAAAAATAAATAAACTTAATGCATTCGAGAATGCCATAGATTAACACTTAATTAAGCAGTTATTTAAAACTAGACATTAAGCCCGTTAAAATAACGGGCGCTAGAACAGTAGTGCATAAACATTTGTATGAACAGTCTATATTAAATGGCAAGGGACCTTGTATGTGGCTGTAATATGTGTCACTGTATTGTGTGCCTTTAATTTTCTCTCTCAGTAATACTGGTTTGTATTTCCATAAAATGCCTGTAATTTTGTCTGACAGTAATACAGTGGAACCTCGGTCCAAAACTCTGGTTGTAACCCGATTTGGTCGTGAACCGAAGTAATTTCCCCCATAGGATTGTATGTACTGTAAATACAATTAATCCGTTCCAGACCGTATGAACTGTATGTAAATATATTTTTTTTTAAGCACAAATATAGTTAACTATACCATAGAAAGCACAGCGTAATAGTAAACTAAATGTAAAAACATTTAATAACACTAAGAAAACCTTGAACAACGGAAAACTAACACTGCAAGAATTTGCGCTATAGCCTTATGACCCGCTCACTAAAAACTCTTTTTTTAATGAGTTTTAAGCACAGGCGAAAAAGTGAACATTTGAAAAATCTGTAATTTAATAAACAACCAAGAAAAGTAACATTGCAACAATGCACGCGCGTGCCTGTGTGTGTGTCTCTCTCTCGCGGGCCTGCGTGTGTGTGTGTGTGTCTCTCGCGTGTGTGTCTCTTAAGTGCGCGCCTCTGTGTCTGTGTGTGTGTCTGTCTGTCTCTCTGTCTGTCTCGTTCGTGTGTGTGTGTGTGTGAGTGAGATGCACGCGCGCGCGCCTGTGTGTGTCTCTGTCTCTGTCTCTGCACAGGGAATGCACAGGAAGAGACTGAACACGTGCTGTGTGGCCCCGCACATGCGCACTTCTCCAGAAGACACACACGGACACTGTGTGTGTGAGTGAGTGAGTGAGTGAGTGAGTGAGTGAGTGAGTGAGTGAGTCGGTCGGTCGGTCGGTCGGTCGGTCGGTCGCGCGTACCTGTGTGTGAGAGAGTGAGTGATGCGCGCGCGCCTGTGTGTGTCTCTTTCTCTCTCTCTCTGCACAGGAAGAGACTGAACACGTGCTGTGTGGCCCCGCGCATGCGCACTTCTCCAGAAGACTCACACACGGACACCGCGCGCCTGTGTGTGTCTCGTGCGGGCCTGTGTGTGTATCTGTCTCTCTCTCTGCACAGGAAGAAACTGAACACGTGCTGTGTGGCCCCGCGCATGCGCACTTCACCAGAAGACACACACACGGTCACCTGGACAGACACAAGGGTTTTATTAAAGAGGATTCTGGAGAGGCAACAGAACATTTTTCAGCAACATCATCAAAGCACCAGGTGAAAAAATTTCTCATAGCAGAATCATGTTTTATTCCTCTGCAGCAGTTCCAGGAAGTAGACATGGATAGATGTTTGTTGGTACTTGGTGTATTATCAAACTACTAGACATTAAGCCCGTTACAATAACAGGCGCTAGAACAGTATTGCATAAACATTAGTAGGAACAGTCTATATTAAATGGCAAGGGACCTTGACCTCATTCTGTTTGTTGTGTTAATTTTTTTTGTTAAAAATATTTTTGCAAGAAGCCTAAAGTAAAATAATATTAAAAAAATAAAATAGGAACGTATATGGCAATACAGTAAGTATAATTAATATTGCCTTAGTGTAAAACTTTGTAACAATCTGTAATACACAATATCTGAAAAAGATATTTAGGAAAAAGTTTTTATTTTTTTACCTCATGAAATTTTTCAATAAAATTTCATTATAGACAACATTTTTTGTAAATACTCTGCGTTTGGCAACAGTTTGCCTTGTTCAGGACCATCTACAACGTTGACAACAACATCTTTAAAACTTCTAACTCTTGATAAAGCAACATATAACTGACTGTGGCTGAATACTGGTTCTGGCAAGTAAATGTCAACTTTTTCTAAGGTTTGCCCATGAGCTTTACTAATTGTTATGGCAAAGGCTAATGTAACTGGAAATTATCGCCTTCTTAAGGTAAAGGGTAAATTAGTAGAGGATGGAGCCAAATCAATACGGGGAATATTCTGGCGCTCATTTTCTTTTTCTCCAATTGATCTATTTGCTCGTATTTTTCTTTGTCTTTCAGCCTTTCTTTTGTTGATGTTTACTTGCTGAGCTGACCGTTCTTCCAGGAGATGTTGTTTATATACGATTTGAGTGTCTGTGTCTTTTGTCCTACTTGACGCGATTCACTGTGTGCCCAGCTTCCAGTGTGTGTGCGTCCACGTTCGCACCGAGCCCATTGCATGCGCACTTCACCAGAAGACACACAAACACGAACACGTGGACGCACACAGTGGTTTAATTAAAGAGGATTACCGTTGAACTACCGTTACTTGCTTTCTTGTAAGGCCTAGATGTATTTTCTAGGAATAAGTGAACTCACTACATTCATTACCAGATTGGTCTACTCTCGCATACACATACATAGATATACACATACACATAGAACCTAACCACATAAGTGCCATATGAATGACGCATACATAGCTCTTCATTCCCTAGCACTTTTTTTTAGTAGATTTACTAATCATTGGTATGAACATCGTACAGTGTCTTAGATATATCTCAGATGTAAATATTTGTTCACCAAGAATATATTTACATACAAAGGCTCAACATCCTTTGCTATAGGCCAGTTATCAACCAATGATACCACACTTTTACTGTACTGTTCCCTCTGTTGGATGCAACTCATCTCCTCAACCTGATAAACACTGCAGATTGAAGTGTATTGCAACCTCCTACTGCTCCAGGTGCTCTTAATATTTACTTTATTACTTCATTCACTCTAGATATAAAGACAAAACATAGAAAGTTAAAAGTGATGTGGTATTTATTAAATAATATTACCAGAAGAAGAAAGTATAAAAGAAAATATAAATAGTGAAGTCTGGATGTGTATATGGTTTTAGGCAGAAGCTTATGAAGAAGGTCAAGGATTGGAAGTTGTCCTAGGGCGGCCTTCGACCTAGCAGCCGGTGTTATTTATAAGATATTTTCGCTGATGTTCATATGGAACAGTCACATGTGTCTCCTTGTCTGATGTTGCCTTCACCTTCACCTGTTGTTCTTCAGTTCTGGTCCCCTCGTACAAGCCATACCTATTTTAAAATTCAGAACATGTGATATTACACACGTGATTGGTTGGCTGTCCATATGATAAATGACTTTGCTAAAAGTTTTTGATCTGTTTATGCATCTCTGTTTCCAAAGTTCTAAAATCATCAATATTACCTGAGGCATCATCATGGTCTTCTGCTTCATTTACGCAGA
Source organism: Polypterus bichir lapradei (assembly GCA_026402145.1). Lineage (NCBI taxonomy): Eukaryota > Metazoa > Chordata > Cladistia > Polypteriformes > Polypteridae > Polypterus > Polypterus bichir. The sequence continues at coordinate 44,801,192 of JANRMT010062818.1, read as the reverse complement.
TGTTTTAAAGTGATTGATTATTGGTTACAATTCTGGAAGATGAGATGCTTTCATGTTAATTGCCCTGGTGTTAAGTTCATCTTGTTTATTTAAGCAAAATATTTGTTTTAAGGTGTTACAGTTCAGGCAGAGAAGATACTTTGATGTTAATTGCCTTTGTAAAATTATGTTCATCTTGTTTCTTTGAGCAAAAATAAAATGTAAGCATCTATAATTTAAAATTAAAGATTTGCCACTCCCAGGACATTACGCACTCAGTATAGGGCTGCTACCCTTCTCAAATAACCATTAGTAATCTATACTAATATAAGGCAAAGCCCTCACTGACTGACTCACTCACTCACTCACTCACTGACTCATCACTAATTCTCCAAGTTCCCGTGTAGGTAGAAGGCTGAAATTTGGCAGGCCCATTCCTTACAGCTTCCTTGCAAAAGTTGGGCAGTTTTCATTTCGAAATTCTACGCGTAATGGTCATAACTGGAAGCTATTTTTCTCCATATACTGTAATGGAGTTGAGCTGGATGGCCATGGGGGGCGGAGTTTCGTGTGACATCATCACATCTCCCACATAATCACGTGAACTGACTATCGACGCAGTACGTAGAAAACCAGGAAGAGCTCAAAAAGGTGCTGAAGAAAACATGCATTATATAATTGAGAAGGCAGCAAAACAATAAGAAGCGAGCGACTGACATATACAACCATATTCATGAGTGCTGCTACTTCGTAAACAAAGCACGGTGTAAACCTAAAGTTTAAATTAAGTTCATAGACAGGCCACCGCTGGCGTTTGTAATTTAGTGCCTGCCCATATAAGGCCGTCCGTCAGCAGCAATCCAATAGAAACACTGCCGCTAAATATTCACGGGTGAAGGACTGTGCTTATGCAGAGGAAGATGAGATGGTCAGGGTGGTGTTTGGCACAAACTCAGCGAAACTGCGAGAGAAACTTTTAAGTGCCGGGTCTTAGCGAACATTAAATACAGCCATGGACATCGCATGACATGGCACCAGCACAGCTGGGAACCTTCGATGCATGTACACCGAGCGGCTCACGTGAAATGACGCAGTGCACAGACAAAAAGCAACAGTTCCAAAGAGTGCTGAACAAAAACCGAATTACACAATTGAGAAGGCAGCAAAAAAATATGAAGCGTCTGAC
>JANRMT010062818.1:44702052-44735282 GCA_026402145.1 Polypterus bichir lapradei | reverse complement strand
TATATATATATATATATATATATATATATTTTAATGGCAAATGAATCATTCAGTGCTTTCTGCAGTGAACTGTTTTATAAGCAAACATGGTTGATACTGAGGGAATACAATAGAGATTTCATATTGATGATAATACACAATTGTCTGAAGTGTAATTCCAGAACAGGAGTGCTAAATTTATCAAAATAGCAGTGACTACAGTTGCCACCCTGGGAGACTAAGAAGAGAAATAAATTGGCAAAAGTCTTAATGACAGCTAATAACGGCAATTGCCATAGTTATTAAAAAGCAATAGGAACCGCTTTACAACCATTACTAATTAGTATGCTTTTATAAGTTAATGAGTCTTCAGCCTTGATTTAAATGCTGTGATTGAAGAAGCCCCTTTAATATTTCAGGATGACTCTGTTTAATGCCCCTGCTTTATTTTCATTTATTTTGAGAATTTTAAGCAGACCTTTGTTTTTATCATAGTTTATACTCTGGTTTATAGGCTTTACAAAAATAGTAATAAAATTAAAGGTGACTTAGCTGCTTAGGATTTTGTATTTCTTTTTGTATTTTGTATTTTCTTAAAAGGAAGAAAAACAACTCTGACTTTAACTGGGTATGACTGTGAGGATAGAGAACTGGATCTGTATGCTTTTGCATCCTACTTCAAAGGTCTATCCTAATACTGGAATGATTTGAACACAATAATCCATTCAGATTGATACAGAATGTTTTCTATAATACTGTGTACTAAGAAACTGTTCATTTTGCAGTAAATCTATGCTGGAGCAAGCAAGCCCTATTGTGGAAGGTTAAATCTAAATCAGAATTAGAGTTCACTGAAGGTCTTATTTTTACCATGAATACTTTTTTACTCTTAGACTTTCATGTGTTTTGTTTTTTTGATTTTATTTAAAGGAGTCAGTGTACCATGCTTGCATACCAAGTGCCCCGGTAGACTAAAAAAAAAACATTTATGTATGTAGCTTCACAGGGATACACTAAAATGTAGAAGTTTTTTAAAAATAGTCCACCATATTAGCCTGCCGAATTTCTATTAGTAAACTATTCCAGATTTTAGGTGCATAACAGCATAAAACTTTTAAGTTTTGCTCTTGGAATTATAAGCAGACATTCATTTGAAGATCTAAGGTTATGACTTGGAATGTAAAGTGACAGGCATTCCAAAATAAAGGACAGGGCAAGATTTAAGGCTTTGTAAACCATTAGTATTTTAAAGTCAATTCTGAATGGCATGTGTAGCCGAGAAAGTCTAGGGGAGACCACTCCCGATTTTTGAAAATAAAACGGCCCTAATCAAGAGACTGACAAGGTCATCGTACAAGATCAGCATATTGTTGTTGACCAGTCACTTTTGCATTAAAAATGTCGTTTAACAACGAAGAGATACAAACTTTGTAATATTCCTGAGTTAGCAATATCTCTAATGAACTGCATGTAGGTAGGTGAAGAGAGCCTGCCAAATGATGAAAAGCTAAACATGCTAGTGTGTTTTTGTATTTATGCTATATTTATTAATTTATCTTTTTTAGTTAATATTTATTATTCTTAATACCAGATATTGTGAAAATAATCCAATAGCAGAATAATGTTTTTAAATATCTGTCCCCATTTTTTCAATGTTTCTCTCTCATCATTCTTTTTGTTCTTCACATCAGCCATATCATACATATTGCATAACAGGGGTGTTTCCTGCCTCGCATCCAAGCATACTTGGGTAGGCTCCAGGTTTCCTGTGATTCTGCTCTGGATAAACAGGTTTAGATAATGTATATATTGTTCTTAATCTCAGATGCTGTCTCTTTCATTTTGTGCCTGTCCATACTCCTATTACCTTCTCTTGCTCTGCTCATAATGGGTTTACTGTTCTTATGCATGGGCTATTCAAGTCTCACTGCCCCTAACCTTGACAATACATGCTTGTTTTTCTTTGTTTCCCTCAATAAAACTAGGTGGGGTCTGAACACTGATTCAAGCCTAAGAGCCCTGTTCTTCCTAAGCCCCTGTGATTTTCATGATCACACCAATCAGAACACAGTAGATTCTATTTTCTGATTTTTGATCTTTTCAGGCCTGCGGATGGCATACTTCTGTCTATAAACTGTCCCTGAGATAGAATCAGAGATCAATATGGTTAGTAGAAAAAGTCCAGTATTTGAGATTTTTGAATGCAATATTGAAAGCATTTATTATAATAAGCACATTGTCTTGGAGCGAGATATGTTGTGGGTTGTAGACCTTTAGAATAAAAAACCCTCACACCTTAAATCACCTAAATTTCATTACAAATTGGCCCATTCTGGGCAATAAAAAGAAAAGAAAAAAAGTGCCAACAGTCAGCACAGATTTGTTCAGCACAAATGACATAGAAAATATTTTAAAATGATAAAATTGGGTTAAATTGTTAATATTCAGTATCTGGTTTTGATTATGCTTGTTTTTATCAGACAAAATCAAAACCAAATAGTAAACTGTGTCATGTAGTATAGTAAGCTTTCACTAACATTAAACTCATATTATATTCAAATCCGTTAAGTGTACAGTTCTGTCTCATTGTGACACAAAAACTAAACTCCATAACATCTTGATAACTGTACCATAATTACTGAAACATTATATATATATATAAAATAGAAATGTCTTTGTAAACTAAAAACTAAATTAAAAGTAAAATACACGATGAAGGAAAACTAAAACTAAACTGAATTTCCAAGTAAGGTCAGAAAAAATATCGAAATAAAAACTAATATAAAAAGGCAAAACTATAATAACCTTGGTGTGAACTAACTTTTCCGCATCTTGCAAAGTTATAGGGGATCTGACTTTTGCTATATTCCTTAAGTGAAAAGATGTCCTGATTAATATTTGATTTAAAGTTTAGGTCAGAGTCAACAATTACCCCTGAATTATTTACCTAAGTCTTAACATTTAAGCCTGATGGATCAAGTTAATTTTTAATAACCTCACTATATCCATTTTTTGAAATAACTAAGATTTCTGTTTTCTCATTATTTAGTTTGAGAAGTAGGTAAGACAGAAGTACGACATTGGGTCAATGAACCACTGAAAGTCTAGACAAATTTAAAAAAAAATGTATAACTGATATCACAGAGATTGTAACAAGAAAGGACAAAGACAATGGGTTCCTCCTAATTGCGTACACCCTTTCTTGCTGAAATGCGAAAATGTAGTTATTTATTTAACTTTACAGGGGCTTATTATTCAGAATTGTGCTAGTCTCGTATAGATACACCCTGGTTTTGTCAGTGAATACAAGGAATGAACTGTTTTGGGAATAAGCTACTTAGGGTTTATAAATAATATAATTATTGATTTACTGATTTATCTTTGTATGTGCAAAAATGTATTCACTGATATCTCCTTTCGTCAGCAAAAATAAATACTGCTTAAAAACTGCCTAGAATCAGTACTAAAAAATATAATTGCCACATGAATTTTTGGATATCAAGATAATTTAGAATGTTTTCATTTGCACAAAGTATTTTATATAAACATTGCAATTTTCAAACCAGGATTATCAGAAAATCACTATTAGATTTGTGACCTTTTGAGACTTTTGCTATTGTAAGATTTACAATTTGTTTGAATGTTCGCATATAGAGAGTACATTAGCTGGTTAATATTATTTATGATTACATATGAAGAGGAATATTTAACCCCTAATGCCCTAAGGGGTTGTGATAAGAGATCTGTGGTGAAGTGCAATTTTACATAAATGTGCCCTGGAGCTGGCGGGTTCAACTGTGTGTGAGCACACGCTGCTCCAGGATTGATTGGGGATGCTTGGCTGATCACTTACTCACATGTAAATGCGAGCAAATCAGTCAGGTGCCTCAGTCACATCTTGGAGTGGGTGCAGGGTCATATATGCACCCAATCAACCAATATAAAATGAGCCTGCATGGCAGAAAAGGGGAAGAACAAAGAAAAATCAAGAAGAAAAAAATAAAAAAATAAAAAAAACGTGAGTGAGATGGCCGAATTTGGGTGCTTGAGGTGGCACAGGATGAGGTGGTCAGTATAGCCTTGTGGTGGACTGAGTAATTGGTGCTCCAGGGGTGGTTCAACCTCCCTGAGCATTTGAGAAGGAGTAGGGAGAGAAGTTTGAATCCTCCTATGGATCCAGTAGATGCCATGAAGGGCATGTAGAAGACGGAGGGGGCCCACTCAGAATGTTGTGACAGACTCCAAGGACAACTGCTGGCATCTCTGCCAGTTAAAAGACTCATTGGGTGAGCTAGGGGAAACAGGGAATGAAAGACATGTTGGGCTTGGGAGGGATAAGAGAAAGAACCCATTCACTGCATTCACTTTATTTCGATTTTTTTCAAAATTTTAAATTTTTGGAATTTTAAATTGCAGTTGGTTCACAGATTTTATCGGATTATTAATTTATTTATTGGAAGTGCTGCACTTTGTTTTTAATAAAGGCACTTGACACACATGTTGTGGTGTCCTCGTTTTCCCAGCTCATCTTGGTATGTGAAGCAACAAGTAAACATTTTGAAACTGTGTTTGTGTACTCATCCATACCTTTCAAAAATATTTTTTATGCCAGTCCTGGAAACAATTTTTGTCTACCACTATGCACATAGAAGCATTACATTTTATACAGTAGATTGAAATTCACACAGGTTTAGTATGTTTTTTATTTAATTATTTAGCTTTTTTCTTGCATTCATATCTGGATTAAAGTAAGCAACACACATAACATTTTCATACCAACCTCTTCCATTTCTGGGTAATAGCATTCAGTCCTTCAGCAAACACCTTCTCAGTCCTTCTCAACAGAGTCAAAACTGCGATCACAATGTGACTGAAGGTATTCACATTCCATATCATTAGCATTCAAAAACTCTAATCTAATAATTCTAGGGCTTCCATTACTGTATGTTTTCTGTTTATGAAGAAGACATATCCCTTGTACAAACTTCCAAGTCTTATGGTGGGTCAACTAAACAATCCCCATGCACTATGACAAACTTTTGTGTTTAAACATGAGCTGTCACACACATAATATACTTCCTGCACAATGATGACATCTAATGTGAATGACCAGTCATTGACAATTGTACACCATTGGAGTCTCTGAACCTCAGCTATCGAATGGTAATAAGCCTTTCAATGTATGTAACTCTAGGTGTGATCTATACTAATAAAAGGCAAAGCCCTCACTGACTGACTCATCACTAATTCTCCAACTTCTCGTGTAGGTAGAAGGCTGAAATTTGGCAGGCTCATTCCTTACAGCTTACTTACAAAAGTTAGGCAACTTTCATTTCAAAATTCTACGTGTAACGGTCATAGCTGGAATCTACTTACATACATATACGGCCATAGCCTACAGCTCGGTCGCCGTGTCAGGTGGAGTTGCGTCCCTCATTGTCACGCCTCCCACATAATTGAGTGCCTGCCCATATAAGGCCGTCCATCAGCAGCAATCTAGTAGACATGATGCCGCGAAATATTCGCGGGTGAAGGACTGTGCTTATGCAAACAAAGATGAGATGGTCAGTCTGAGAGAAAGGGCGAGAGAAACTTTTAAGTGCCAGGTCTTAGCTAACATTAAATAAAGCTGTGGACATCGCAAGATCGCACGAGATAGCACAAACATAGCTGAGAACCTTCGATGCATGTACTCCGAGCGGCTCACGTGAACTGACTTTGCAGGACTGGGAAAGGTAAACCCATGCATGCAGTGTGTGATGTCTCAGATAAAGAGGAAGACTAGCTACTTATTGATGCAGTAGGAAAGGAACAACCCTCTGACGCTGAACAAGCCTTTGTACACATATCAATAGGAAAGTATGGTGTAAAGCTTAAGTTTAAATTACGTTCATAGACACGCTGCCGCTAAATATTCACAGGCAAATCCACAACTTAATACCGGGAATGCCTGTTAAACATCTTAGATTCACGAGTACCGATTTGGGTAGTGATCACTTCGATGAATGAAACCTGTTATCTTTACAATGGTTGACAACGAAGATGAGATGGTCGGGGATAGACTAGACAAACACGGAATGTAACTTGAACACAACACATCCTCCAAATACGAACCTGATTGAAAGAAATAATGATAATCAAATCCTTGATGACAGCAACACTCATAACAGTCACAAAACAATTACATTGATAATCATGTTACGTTATTTTTAAAATGTTTCCTTTTCTTTTTCATAACTTCTTTAACACACTACTTCTCCGCTGCGAAGCGCGGGTATTTTGCTAGTCTTTGATAAAAGCAGGGTCACTCAAATGTGATGTGCTCTTCACCTTGGCATATACATCTGAAAAATCACATATTTTACTGTTGAGAGCAGACAACATAGGCACTTAGTTATTTATTTGAAAGAAGACATCCTTGTGTATGTAAAAATACCATTATTGCATTTGATTGATTTATGAGTTTATTGCACCCTGCATAAATAACTTTAAAATAGGATCGTGTCTCATGCATAAGTGGCAATTCAACAAATCAGGTTAACTTAAACGCCACCAGCACCTCATGCTGTAATTTTCCAAATCACTCCCTCCTGTTTAAGATTTGTCCCAACTTTAAATTTGCAATTGTGATATTAAACCTATAAATTTAAGATTATTATCAGTCACTGAAGTGTATTGTAAAAGAAATAATTATTGCTATCTGTAGATGCCATCTTCTTTACTCCCATCTCATTTAAATATGTATTGTATCTGCTCTCACTACATTAGGTGTATTTTAGATATTATGCTAATAAACATTACTTTGGCTTTTGAAACCAGACGAATAACGGAAACTTAGTGTTTAATTATTTAGAGCTTTGATGTTTTCTGTTTTGTAGCTCCACTAACTATGTATTTATGTGATTACACGCTTCTGTTAATAGGTTAAGTGCTGTATAAATTGAGAGATTTTTCTGTTTCATAGCATTATCAGCTAAGCCACATGAATTTCTCGCTGATTTGAAAGTTTTCAAATGCTAACTTAAAATTTAAAAGTTTTAATTTATAAATTTTATTTTTGCAATGAATACAAGAGCAGCTCATTTTTGGCACCATTGTAAATGGGTATGTGTGAATCTGATGCTCCAGGCTGTATCCTGTTGTACTCCCAGTACAGCCAGAGTAAGCACTGACTCCCATCAGCTAGTTACAAAATGGAGTTGACAGTTGTGTGAACAAACATGGCCATGTTCTTATTAACTAAAAGAATGTGAAGCCTCAGTTTGTTTTTCTGGACTGTGTCTGGTCCTTTATTAAAGAGCTAGTAATCTTGCCGTCATTTCAAATTTGCACAACAACATTACAAGGTAAAATTATTGGAACCTGTATCTGCTATCTGAAGCCAACGTTCCAAGCATTACTTGGCCTCAGCTCTGTTTCCATTGCTGTTTATTAAAGCATTAAATGAAGCTGAGTGTAATAAGTATAGTAATTGAATTTAATGTTATACAGTATTTCTGAAATAAACTGCTAAAAAAAATGAAAGGAACACCTTGAAAACACATCCGGGGCCTCATGTATAAACGTTGCGTACGCACAGAAATGTTGCGTACAAATGTTTCCATGTTTTCTAATCGCAATGTATAAAACCTAACCTTGGTGTAAAGCCACGCACATTTCCACGGTACCTCATACCCTGTCGTACGCAAGTTTTGCTCTCAGTTTTGCAGACTGGCGGCACCCAGTGTCAAAGCAATGCTACTGTTCCTGTGTGGTTACCCTTTCTTAGATCCACATTCCTGACGCGGCTTTATAAATACACTGAAACTAAGCGCATATTGTTTACTAGCAAAATACCGTGCTTCGCAGCGGCAAAGTACTGCCTTAAAATTTTTATTAAGAAGAAAATTAAACCTTTTTAAACTGAGGGAAAATATACCAATAATTATTTGTTAAGGATCTCTTTGTATACCACATTGTCAGTTCGGCCCTCCGGTTGTAATATGACCAAGCTGTGCACTGAGCTTACTCTTGAGCAAGCAAAGTATAGTTGGCCATGTGAAAAGTAATCTTGTCTCAAATCTCACAGCTTGGATTGCTGCTGTCATAATTGGTTTGAGTTTCATGGTTTGTTTAAATTATGACAGTATTTGCAGGACTTGTGTTGAAGTGACATTCTGCATCTGTCAAGTGTTGTAAGCATACAACCAGTTTCATCGATAACTTCGCATCCAGCTTTTGAGAGTTTAAACATTCATAAACATCAAAGTGTCCAGTACTGAAATCGTCACCTGTGAAGCTAAGATGTTTAAGAGGCATTGGTGGTTGTCAAAAGGTGTAAAATATTTTGCCATTTCGGTACACTTGAAAGCGACAACCGAACAATTCAGTGGCAGCCATCAACTCACATGCAGAACCATAGGTAAAGAGCTTAAGCATTTCACTCTTATAGTGCTCCTGTGTAGTATAATTATCTCCTGTACCGTCATCAGTCCACACCTTGAACCTGTCCCAGTCATTCAATACATAAGACACAATGTTCCTCCGGATATCAAGAGTGAGCCTGTATGGCCGTGCAATATGTAACACAGATTATGGAAAAGGCAGGCGCCATCTCTGGGCATGGAAACCACTCGGTAAGTGACGGTTCTTTGATCGATGGTGATCACCTCGATAGACATGTTATTGGGGTTACGGTTGGAACGATAAAGGAAATGGGTACCTGAACAATGTAAAGTAAGTCTAAAATACCTACACAATAACTATAATCGTAATAAACGAACAATAAAACAGCGGAGAAGACGTGGATTAAATGAAAAGGCTGTACTTATCAGCAGGGAGACGTGAATCCCGTGGCAAAGCAAGCAAGGGAATGTAGAGACCGGAGTAATGGATGGCCTTCTATAGGTAGGCAGCCATCAACGTGGGAGGCGTTGGGATGGGGGACCCAATGCCACCTCTCACGGTGATCGAGCTGCAGGCTATGGACGTATATATGTATGTAAGTAGGATTCAGTTAGCGTTGGGAACCCGCGTACCAAATTTCTTGAAGATGGGCCCATAAGTAACAAAGACTGTTGAAAAGTTCAATATAGTGGCCGACAGTGGCATCATACCACTGAAATAAGTATGTACATCGGTTTCGGTTAGCGCAGGGAAGCTACCTACGAAATTTTGTGAAGATGGGGCCATAAATAAGAAAGTTCCACATGGTGGGCGTTGTCGACCGTTATGACCGTTACGTGTAGAATTTCGAAACGAAACCTGCTTAACTTTTGTAAGTAAGCTGTAAGGAATAAGCCTGCCAAATTTCAGCCTTCTACCTACTCGGGAAGTTGGAGAATTAGTGATGAGTGAGTCAGTGAGTGAGTGAGTCAGTCAGTCAGTCAGTCAGTCAGTCAGTCAGTCAGTCAGTGAGGGCTTTGCCTTTTATTAGTATAGATTAGTGTAGCATCTGATTGTAATTAACCTGTAACAATATAATGGTTAAGGGAATAGCCGTAGTATTCCAAATACCATAACTGCTTTAGCGTTGTTACTGTCACTGCACCTTCTTTTTCTTCTTTCAACTGCTCCCGTTAAGGGTTGCCACAGCGGATCATCTTTTTCCATATTACTCTCACTGCACCACTCGGAGTATTTATATCACTGTATCTGAGTGGGGAATCACAGCAGCAGCTGATTGGAAAGAGAATTATCGGTATACAGCATCAAGCACACGCTGCCTCAGCCACGGCAAAACACTTCAGAGACTTTCCTGTACGGACCTCGCGGTTCAGAAACCGTTTCATCTCAAGAACTTTAAACACAGTGAATCAGTCCATCAAGTGCTCCTTGTAGAACTGTTTGTACTTAAAAGTACAATCACCTCACTGTAAACTTGCACTACAGTTATAATATTGCACAACCTGTGTCACTTTATAAAGTACGTATTTACATATGATGACGATATCATTTTAAGGTGAAATGCAGCAAAATATGTTAATTGTATTATACAGATAAAACTTCATTTAAATAATCTGTATTGTTAATAATTAAACATGTGAGGACGCGGTGCTGCAGCGCTAGCTAGTTCATGAATTGATCCTACCTCATGCTGTATTCTTGCTGGGCTGGTGCAACACTGGAGGAATAGATGGATAGAATAATTAAACATGTACTACGAAGATATTTCAATGTTCCTTAAAAGTCTTGAAGAAACGTCGTTATGAGCTTACAGATGTCTATTACATATTAGACGTCTATTACAGAGCTGATTGTGTGGCGATTGGGTATTTGAAGAAAGAAAAGTAAGGACAGGAATTGGAGGTTAGTACGTTTAAAAGAGACAGTACTGCTGCAATAATTTCATCGAAGGTCGCGCACAATCACTGCGCCACCATGTTCCCATTTTTAATAACATGCTTTCATGCCTATCATCATGAAAAAGATATCACGTATACATCTCAGTATTTTAATTATTTAGAGAGCTGTAATGTTACTAATGTAATGGATTCTGTGTTCTGTCGGAGAAAGAGTAAATGTGGAAACACATAGTGATTCACACACACAGCGCACATAGAAGATCAAATGCAAAACAAAGCATTTAACGTGCTACTTTAGTTACGATGGGATTTGAGAAAGTAGAAAATTAAACGATTTTATGATGAAGTTTATGATGTTCTACTTTAATGACAAAATAAACTATGTGATTAAAGTGGAAATTTCGAGATTAAAGTTGACATTTCAAATTTTTTTCCCCACTGTGTGCCTATTTTTTTTTTTCTCTGTACCCTAATAAGCTTTCATATGACACTCAGACGGTGTGTTACGTCTCGCCTTTTCACAGCGACTTTGATATGTGACAAGTTCTTTTTTATTTTGGGCACTGTGCGACTTTGTGAACTTAAGCTTTCGAGTTTCTCCGACACTGTCACTTGATCAACTTCCTTTTGTTGATTATACCACTGTTTAAATCAACAAATAGTACGTTTTTCCTTCCCTCCACTTAGTATTTGCTGAAATTCTTACATTTTCCCCTGTGCTTTTCCCATTGTTTTTTCACAGAAGGTTAAGCTTAAGGGCTATTTATATTGATTTGCATATTCAAAGAGGTGTAATCCTGGGAGGAATTGGGGCGGGACAGTAGGCACGTGCATGAGCATTACTTTTCACGCTGATCAGGATTTATGTAGCAGAAGAATGTGGAAGTTTATGTATGCACAGATTCCTGCATCTGGATTTTTCTGTGCGTACGCACATTCCCGATTTTATGCTTACGCCATGTTATAGTGTGAGTTCTACGCACGGCGTTATACATGATGCCCCAAGTCTGAATGGGAAAAAAATCCTGCTGGATATCTGTACTGATGTAGACTTGGTAATGGGTTAGGGATGCCACATCGTTTGATGTGAATGAAAATTATCAGCCTACAGAAAATCAAAGTGAAAAAATTGATGTGGCGGGCTAGTCCATTTTACTGAAATTTCATTGCATCAATTCCAAATCGTACTCAGTAGTTTGTATGGCCCCCACATGCTTGTATGCATGCCTGACAACATTGGGGCATGCTCCTAATGAGACGACGGATGGTGTCCTTGGGGATCTCCTCCCAGATCTGGACCAGGGCATCACTGAGCTCCTGGACTGTCTGACGTGCAACCTTGTGGCCTCGGATGGACCGAAACATAATGTCCCAGAAGTGTTCTGTTGGATTTTGGTCAGGCGAGCATGGGGGCCAGTCAATGGTATCATTTCCTTCATCCTCTTGGAACTGCCTGCATACTCTCTCCACATGAGGCCAGTCTTTGTCGTGCACCAGGAGGAACCTAGGATCCACTGCACCAGCATAGATTCTGACAATGGATCCAGGGATTTCATGCCGATACCTAATGGCAGTCAAGGTTCCATTGTCTAGCCTATAGAGGTCAGTGCGTCACTCCATGGATATGCCGCTCCAGACCATCACTTACCCACCACCAAACCGGTCATGCTGAACGATGTTACAGGCAGCATAACGTTCTCAATGGCTATTCCAGACTCTTTTACGTCTGTACTCGGGGTGAACCTGCTCTCATCTGTGAAAGGCACAGGGTGCCAGAGGTGGACCTGCCAATTCTGGTATTCTATGGCAAATGACAATTGTGCTCCACTGTGCCGGGCAGTGAGCACAGGGCCCACTAGAGGACATTGGGCCCTCAGGCCACCCTCATGAAGTCTGTTTCTGATTGTTTGGTCAGAGACATTCACACCAGTGGCCTACTGGAGGTAAGTTTGTTTGGTTCTGGCAATGCTCATCCTGTTCCTCCTTGCCCAAAGTTGCAGATACCAGTCCTGCTGATAGGTTATGGACCTTCTACGGCCCTGTCCAGCTCTCCTAGAGTAACTGCCTATCTCCTGGAATCTCCTCCATGCCCTTGAGACTGTGCTGGGAGACCCAGCAAGCCTTCTGGCAATGGCACATATTGATGTGCCATCTTGGCGAAGTTGGACTACCTGTGCAACCTCTGTAGGGTCCAGGTATCACCGCATGCAACCAGTAGTGACCCTGACCACAGCCAAATGTAAAAGTAGTGAAAAAACAGTCAGAACAGGTGAGGAGGGAAAATGTCAGTGGCCTCCACCTGTTAAACCATTCCTGTTTTGGGGATCGTCTCATTGTGGTCCCTCTAGTGCACCTGTTGTTCATTTCATGAACACCAGTGCAGCTGGAACTGATTTAATTTTTATTTTTTTTTATTTCATAAAATTATAGCCTGTATATCACCTTTATTACTGTAACTATTGCTCTTTTAGCTTAAGCATATTTCATTTATTAGTTGTAGTTATTTGTAACTTAATTTGTAATTGTACTTATTATACAACAGATATCAGCAAAGTCTGTCTTATTAGTTAGTCTGACTAGTTCTGCACTGACATGTCAACACTACTAAATTAGTCTGTGAAACTACAGATATTAAAGACTGATTGTTTGTAAGCCTGGAAAGCGTTTGACTTGTCGTAAATGCTTTCTGATTTTTAAGATGGCTCTTAGGGTACATGCCTCCTAGATACTGGCATACATTATGCAGCAGCACCAGAAGTCCACAAAATCATAAGTGGATATGTTTATCCTCTACTACCCTTGGTAGTTTTTAGATTCTGGTTTACTGATTCATAACTTATCAACTACAGTTGCTCTGTTGTGTTTTGTCAAAACATACTTGTTTTATCAAAGTGTTATTAACTGGTTTATTTTGAAATAAAATGTGAGCCTAGTGCATGTACATTAATTGCATGCTTCAGTCTTGCATAATATTCTATTCTCAAATGCACATCATCCTCTTCATGGTTGCTAAGTGCCAGAGCTTATTCAGAAGTGCTGAGCATAAGGCAGGAAACAGCCCTGGATATGGAGCCAGTCTGTCACAGGATGCTTTTAAACCCACACCAAAATTCACATTAGTCTCATTTGGAATTGCCAGTCAATCTAAATAAAAAAAATCTGTTGTACGACAGAGCCGTTGTGTTTTTAGTATGTGATGTACTTCAGTAGTATATTTCCATTTTGATACTTTCTGTTAACCTGTCCATAAATAAAACTATGACTTCCGTGTTTTTTTTTTTTTTTTTGCTTTGTAGCTGTTTTGGATTTGTATATGTCTTGTTTCTTACTCTTTGGGTGTGTTCTATAGATCCTAGGGGAGTCTTATCAGTAAAACAGTTTATTTTCTGTATATTTCTCATTTTTAGTTTATATTTCAGTTTAAATGTTTGGCACTGTATTGTTCTTTTTTTTATCCCTCTAAAGCTCTTGGCAGTGTTACCAATAGCGCAATATTAAAGCATGTTTCATTTCTCAATACTACTGAAACTGTCAAAATTGAACAGGCTCTCTTGCCAACTCTATTTTGTGCCTCTAAGAGATGTTTTCTGTCCTGTTATAACCCTAGTTTCCTCCTGTTTGCATCCCTTTGAATTTAACTTGCGTTACATTTTTTAAAAACGTGTTAAGTATTTAGACTTTGCAGTATGTTAAGAGGTGGCAAACATTTTCATCTTTAATAAGATCTTGGAATCAACAATATTTATATGAAAAGAAATAGTTAATTTTTGCCAAAAATAATTAAAATTAGTATTCATTCTCAGCCTAACTGTATACCAATCTGTTAATCAAGCCCTCTCTGTAAGTGGCTGTTTTTTATGTGTATTTTTTTTTTTCCAAAAAGGATTTCTCTTTTTTTTTTCTTTTTATGAGTGTATTTCTATTTATAATTTTAGTATTTTAGGCTACTTGTTTGTTTCTGTCTTAATTTATTGAAATTCTTTTATCTGCATATGCAATAGAAATCCAGTCAACCTCTCTTATTCTGGAAATGGGCCTGATTTATTTGGATTGGTCTCCAGTATCTTGGAAGAGCCAAATGGATCAGAACATCTAGCAGACTGGTATGTTTTCTTTTATTATCACTTTTTGAAATTCAGATTAGATTTAGTGCAGTATTACAGTTGTGTGCAAAAGTTTTTGACATCCCTGATCAAAAGTAAGGTTTTTTATTTTTATATAGCACATTTTCATACAAAAAGTAGCTCAAAGTGCTTTACATAATGAAGAAAAGAAAAATAAAAGACAAAATAAGAAATTAAAATAAGACAATATTAGTTAACATAGAAAAGGAGTAAGGTCCGATGGCCAGGGTGGACAGAAAAAACAAAAAAAACTCCAGACGGCTGGAGAAGAAAATATAATCTGCAGGGGTTCCAGGCCACGGGACCGCCCAGTCCCCTCTGGGCATTCTACCTAACATAAATGAAATAGTCCTCTTTGTAGTTAGGGTTTTCACGGAGTCACTTGATGTTGATGGTCATACAGACTTCTGGCTTTTAATCCATCCATCATTGTTGGAACATCACAGTGCTTTGAGTAGTTGCGCCACCACCAACAGGGCACCGGAAAAGGAAACAGAAGAGAGAGTAGGGGTTAGTACAGATTTTAGAGCCACCATGAATAGTTATTATAATGAGTTGGATATACAGAGTATCAGGATTAAATTACAGTGAAGTTATGAGAAGGCCATGTTAAAGTAATGTGTTTTCAGCAGTTTTTTAAAGTGCTCCACTGTATTAGCCTGGAGAATTCCTTTTGGCAGGCTATTCCAGATTTTAGGTTCATAACAGCAGAAGGCCGCCTCACCACTTCTTTTAAGTTTTGTTCTTGGTATTCTAAGGAGACGCTCATTTGAGGATCTGAGGTTACGATTTGGAATATAAGGTGTCAGACATTCCGATATATAAGATGGGGTGAGATTATTTAAGGCTTTATAAACCCTAAGCAGAATTTTAAAGTAAATCCTGAATGACACAGGTAATCAGTGTAGTGACATCAAAACTGGAGAGATGTGCTCAGATTTTCTTTTTCTAGTTAGGATTCTAGCAGCTGCATTCTGCACTAGTTGCAAACGATTTATGTCTTTTTTGGGTAGTCCTGAGAAGAGTGCGTTACAGTAATCTAGTCGACTGAAAACAAACACGTGAACTAATTTCTCAGCATCATTCAATGATATAAGAGGTCTAACTTTTGCTATGTTTCTTAAGTGAAAAAATGCTGTCCTAGTGATCTGATTAATATGCGATTTAAAATTTAGATTACAGTCAACAGTTACCCCTAAGCTTTTTACCTCCGTCTTGACTTTTAATCCTAATGTATCCAGTTTATTTCTAGTAGCCTCATTGTATCCATTATTGCCAATCACTAATATTTCAGTTTTCTCTTTATTTAACTTGAGAAAGTTACTATCCATCCATTCTGAGATACAAGTCTGACATTGTTTTAGTGAATCAAGGGGATCGGGGTCATCAGGTGCTATTGATAAATACAGCTGTGTGTCATCAGCATAGCTGTGGTAGCTCACGTTGTGCCCTGAGATAATCTGACCTAACAAAAGCATGTAGATTGAGAAGAGCAGCGGACCCAGGATAGAGCCTTGTGGAACACCATATTGGATATCATGTGCCTTTGAGTTGTAATTACCACAACTAACAAAGAATTTTGTCCCTGCCAGGTAGGATTCAAACCAATTTAAGACACTGTCAGAGAGGCCCACCCATTCACTAAGGCAATTTCTAAGAATATTATGATCAATGGTGTCAAATGCGGCACTCAGATCTAAGAGAATGAGAACAGATAAATGGCGTCTGTCTGCATTTACCCGCAGATCATTTATGAATTTAACGATTGCAGTTTCTGTGCTGTAATTTGTTCTAAAACCCAACTGAAATTTATCAAGAATAGCATGTTTATTTAGGTGGTCATTTAACTGCATAATGACTGCCTTCTCTAGATTTTACTTAAGAAAGGCAGGTTAGAGATGGGTCTAAAATTTTCTAGAGCCGAGGGGTTGAGATTATTTTTCTTAAGTAGGGGTTTAACTACAGCAGTCTTAAGACAAGGTTGTGGCAATAGTTGATGTTAATCTCAATTAGAATAAATAAAATAATCCTAGATGATTTTTTTCAATTTCATCTCTCCTGCATCAGCCCAAAAGTAAGCAGTTTATTAGTATACTGCTGTGAAAAAGTATTTGCCTTTCAATTTATTTGTTTTGACATTCAGCCATTTTTAAAGGAGACTGTGTGCTTTTCTCTGCCGCTTTACTCTGCTGCATATTTTAGGGCCAGGGACGTGGACTTAACCTTGGAAAGTCCTCAACAAGTGCTGCTATTGACACTGAATGTTAATGTCCTGATGTGAATTGCTGTTTCTGTTCCATAGATAGTTAGGCAGTAATAACTGAAAAAGTCTCACTTATGAGCGCTTGCATTCTTTCACTATAGAGAAGCATATTTCATTACTTCAGTGGCCGCTTCCACCATGTTCTGCCACATGCACCTGCCTCACTACGTTGACTCAGGGTCAGAGGCAGCCCACATATCCCTTTTACCCCTGGCTCCTCATCAGCAGCTACTCATCAGAACCACAATCTCAGTCTGCATTTTTCTGATACACATGCAAACTGTACTAGTAATCTGTCATGCGAGACACGGTTAAAACCTTCACACAAGGTGAAGATTTACAGGCTCTACAAGTGCTGTGTCAGTGGTCTGCACTTTTGCCCTCAAGCTGTTGGTGCTACAGCTGCCACAGCTGCTCATGGAACTCCTTTTTTTCCTGGCTTCTGCAGGTAGCACAGAGTTGTCACTGCTGTCTCCCAGCACCAGGGTCTGTATAAGTTTTAAATGTTCTCTCCATGTTTTTACAGATGGTGGAATCCCTTTGTAACGAAATTCATGCGACCGTAAAAATATTTTGTTATAATGGAATTTTCTTTATAAAGAATATGATGAAAATATGTATGCTATTGTAACTGGGGTCACCAGTGAGTCAACATGATGTTGGAACATTTTACACCAGACTTTGACCTGGTCTACCACAGTGGTGATTCTGAGCCACTTGTGGTGTTCTTATCTGATGATGGAAGTTAAAGCGGGACAATTGCCCATGTCCTGGCTCATATTTTGAGTGCTGAAGTAACAGATACTATTTTGATTGAAGTCTTGAGACTACCAGCCTTCTCTATATAATGATAGAGTATCTGTATTTTGCTTGGAAACCTGGACTCAACTTCCTGTCTGTACTGCAACACTGTGACCCAAATTTGACAATTCCTGTATAATTATTTACAGATCATCATCTTCTTTCGGCTGCTGCTGTTGGTGGTTGCCACAGCGTATCATCTTCCATATTGACCAACACAATCTCGCCTCTCTGACTTTGTCTGCCAACCGTCCAACCTGAGATGACCCTCTAATGTACTTATTTATAATCCTGTCCATCCTTGTCACACCCA
Source organism: Polypterus bichir lapradei (assembly GCA_026402145.1). NCBI lineage: Eukaryota > Metazoa > Chordata > Cladistia > Polypteriformes > Polypteridae > Polypterus > Polypterus bichir. The sequence goes on along the minus strand of JANRMT010062818.1, from coordinate 44,717,519 downwards.
ATGCAAATCTTAACATCTTTATCTCTGCCACCTCCAGCTGTCTCCTGCTTTCTGGTCAGCGCTACTTTCTCAAGTCCATTTAACATAGCTAGTCTCACTACTGTCCTGTAGACCTTCCCTTTCACTCTTGCTGATATCCGTCTGTCACAAATCACTCCTGCCATTCTTCCCCACCCACTCCACCTTGCCTGCACTCTCTTTTTCACCTCTTTTCCACAATCCCCATCACTCTGAATTGTTGATCTCATTTATTTGAACTCATTCACTTTCACCAACTCTACTCCCTACATCCTCACCATTCCTCTGACCCTCATGTATTCTGTCTTGTTTTTACTTACCTTCATTCCTCTCCTCTCTAGAGCAAATCTCTAACTCTCCAGGGTCTCCTCGACCTGCTCCCTATTCTCGCTACAGATCACAATGTCATCAGCAAAAATCATAGTTCACGGGGAATCCTGTCTAATCTTGTCTGTCAAACTGTCCATCACCATTGCAAATCAGAAAGGGCTCAGAGCTGATCCCTGATGTAATCCCACCATCAAGTTGAATACATCTGTCACTCCTACTCAAATTCTCACCACTGTCACACTTCCCTCGTATATATCCTGTACAACTCTTACATACTTCTCTGCCACTCCCGAATTCCTTGTACAATACCACAGCTCCTTTCGAGGCACCCTGTCGTATGCTTTCTGCAAGTCCACAAAGATCTGGACTTCTCTATACTTCTCCATCAACACCCTCAGAGCAAACATCACATCTGTGGTGCTCTTTCCTGGTGTGAAACATACTTCTGCTCACTAATTATCACCTCCCTTCTTAACCTAGCTTCCACTACTCTTTCCCATAACTTCATGCTGTGGCTCGTGATTTTATCCCCCTGTAGTTACTACAGCTCTGCACATCTCCCTTATTCTTAAAAATTGGTACCAGTACACTTATTCTCCACTACCCAGGCAACCTCTCACTTTCCAAGATTCCATTAAACAATCTGTTTAAAAAGTCCACTGCCATCTCTCCTTGCTAATCCGTTGCACTTCCTGATTAGATTAGATTAGATTAGATTCACTTTATTGTCATTACACATGTATAAATACAGGGCAACGAAATTCAGTTTAGCATCTAATCAGAAGTGCAAAGAGCAGAAGTACAATAAATATAATATGTGCATATTATGTACAATGATATTTACAGTTAAATGCGATATGTACAGTTAAGAGCACAGTGAAGATGGGAATAGATATATAAATATATATAGATAGATATACAAATGTTCTAAATGCGGATGGCAAATATACATATTTTACAATATACATTTATGTACCTATACATGTATTTGTATGTACTATAATACTATAAGTACTATATATATATATATATATATATATATATATATATACATACAGATGTACAACATACAGGTGTGTTATGTATGTGCAGTAATAATATAAGTACTATTATATATATACACAGATGTACAATATACAGATGTGATATGTATGTGCTGTAATACTATGAGTATTATAATATATACAGATATACAATATATGATATATGATGTACAATGTACAGGTGTGCTGTGTGTGCACAGGTATGTACAGATATGTACAAGGAAGGGAGGAGGAGTAGTGTAGAGGATTAAGTGTGTGGATGTGAAGGTTCAACGGGGGACTGAGTTCAGAAGTGTGACCGCTGTGGGGAAGAAGCTGTTCCTAAACCTGCTGGTTTTAGTCAGAAGGCTCCTGTAGCGCCTTCTGGAGGGGAGGAGCTGGAAGAGTTTGTTGGCTGGATGAGAGGAGTCCTTAAGAATGCAACGAGCTCGGCGTAAACATCTCTTCTTGTGAACGTCCTCAATGACCGGAAGTGGAGTTCCTATGATGCGTTGTGCAGTTTTCACCACCCGCTGTAGTGCCTTGCGGTTTACTATTTACTATCTCCACATCCATCCAACCTTCTCTCTCTCATTCTCTTCATTCATCAGCCTCTCAAAGTACTCTTTCCATCTGCTCAACACACCCTACTCACCTGTGAGCAAGTTTCTGTCTTTATCCTTTATCATCCTAACCTGCTGCACATCTCCACAATCGGTACAGGTCCTTTTCTCCCTCCTTAGTGTCAAGCCTCTAATACAATTCATCATACACCTTTTCTTTAGCCTTCGCCACCTCTTTCTTCACCTTGCGCCTTGTCTCCTTGTACTCTTGTCTACTTTATGCATCTCTCTGACTATCCCACTTCTTCTTCTTCTTCTTCTTCGCCATCCTCTTCCTCTGTATACTCTCTTGTACTTCCCCATTCCACCACCAGGTTTCCTTTTCCTACTTCCTCTGTCCAGATGTCACACCAAGTACCCTTCTTGCTGTCACTCTTACTACTTCTTCTGCAGTTGCCCAGCTGTCTGGCAGCTCTTCAGTGCCACACAGTGCCTGTCTTACCTCCTCTCTAAACTCAACCTTCCTTTTTCAATTTCCACTGTTTGATCCTTTGCTCTGCCCTCCTTTCTCCTCCTCCTCTTCTTGATCTCCAGTGTCATCCTACAGACCACAATCCTTTACTGCCTAACTACACTTTCCCCTGCCACCACTTTTCAGTCTTTAATTTCCTTTAGATTGGCTCTTCTGCATAGGATATGATCTACCTGTGTGCATCTTCCTCCACTCTTGTACGTCACCCTATGTTCCTCCCTCTTCTTAAAATATGTATTCACCACAGCCATGCCCATCCTTTTTGCAAAATCCACTGTCATCTGACCTTCTTCATTGCTTTCCTTGACACCATACCTACCCATCACCTCCTCATCTCCTCTGTTCCCTTCCCAAACATATCCATTGAAAATCGCTCCAATTACCACTTTCTGTCCCTTGGGTACACTGTCCATCACCTCATCCAACTCAGTCCAGAAATCATCTTTCTCATCCATCAAACACCTAACCTGTGGGTTATATACACTAATAACATTCTTCATCACACCTTTAGTTTCCAGCTTCATAATCATTACTCTGTCTGACACTCTTCACCTCCAAAACACTCTTTAAATACTGTTCCTTTAGAATAATACCTACCCCATTTCTCCTCCCATCCAAACCATGATAGAATAATTTGAATCCACCTCTGATCCACCTGGCCTTACTCCCCTTCCATTTAATCTCTTGTACACACAATATGTCAACCTTAAGTCTCTCCATCATATCGGCTAACTCTCTTCCTTTACCAGTAATACTGCCAACATTCAAAGTTCCTACCCTCAGTTCCACGCTCTTTACCCTCCTCCTGTCCTTCTGCATCCGGACATGTCTGCCCCCCTCCTCTTCTTCTTTTTCAGCCAACAGTAGCCCAATTTCCACCAGCACCCTGGTGATGGCAATTGTTAACCTGGGTCTTTACCGATCCGGTATGGAAATTTGTATCATGATCCGCATATTGAACTGGCAAAATTTTACACCAAATGCCCTTCCTGACATAATGCTCCCCATTTATCCGGACTTGGGACCGGCACGAAGAAGGACCGGCACCCTTCCCCTGTGGCTGGGTTACCTGTATAACTATTTACAGATGTAGCTTTTAAAATTTCATTGTACTTGTTAAGATAGCAAATGCTTTTTATTTTAAAATTAAAAAAAAAAAAACTGCTTCTTCAAATACAAAAAAATATTTATTTGAAAATGAGACATTAGATGTAATTTTTACAGAAATATAGGTATGAGTACAGAACAAGTACAGTATCTACACATGACTCAACTACCCACACGGACTCAGAATTCGGCTATTAGTATGACGCTGCACCTATATTCTCTCTGAGACTGGAAATTTCAAAATGGGCTGTCACTTTCTTTTGGTCTAACAAGAAAGAGTTAGCCTGTTGCAGGGTTCTTCAGAGTAGTCGAAAAGTGTAGGTGCAGCATTGTTTCCGATGGGAGTGTGAGCTCCGTGGAAATATGTTCTTTTATATTGCGCCGTTTTAATAAACCTTTATTTAAATAATTATAAATTATAACGGCGATATCCCTCTTTTCGGCGATAGGCGGCGACAAAGTCACAGAAAAGACAGAATATACTTAGCTTGTTTAATGCGGCTTACGTTGCTATATAGACAGGGAAGACCAGCGATTTTCATCTTTAAACCGAGGGGATTCGGTCGTGTAGAAATTGCTTTTTTCTGTCACAACGGAGGTGGGTTTTGAGTCTATAGCTTCCACTCAGTCAGGTTCTCAAAGCTTGGCAAGGTTCCAGCTTCTTTTATATTGTGTCCACATGACCAAATCCCCAGTACAATTACCAAACAAGGCAGACAAACTTGTGCTGAGCATCAAACAGGCAGGTCAAATAACACCTAGTCTTTTTAGGGCTGACAACAGCTGTCCTTGTCTGTCTTTATGCTTTGCTTGGCCCAGCAATTCTGAATGCTGACACTCTGTGCTAAATCTGGCTCAGCTCTTCATAGCATGTTACAGAGAAAAAGAATGAAAATACATTAAAAAGATCTAAAACAGATACAGTGACACAATTCTTAATATTATAACAAACTTATTATAACAGACCACCCTTTGTCACTTGATCTGTGACAAAACAATCCCTGAGAATCTTATTTACAAAGCAAAAGGTAGTCAGGTTCCCTTCACCATGTAAACAGCTCCTCAAGAATGCTTGTAAAGCCGTGGGGTGTAATGGCTATCTGGCTCCTGCTTCACCCGTCTAATACGCAAATGTAAGTAAATGTTTGTAATGGTAAAAATGATAATAATAATAATTAACAGTACAATTGGATGAACAAGTACATTTAAAATAGTGTTACTCGATGGTGACCACTTAGTGAAAAAATCCCACCAGTGATGTGTCGATATCTCTTCAATTTCTTCTGCAGAGGTAATTACTTTAGTTTCATCAGTTTTCAATCTTACTAGTAGGTCCTTTGCTTTTTGTAACGTTACATTAAAAAGATGTTCATATTGTTTAGCATGCTCTAAAATCGCTTTATATTTAGGTAGTTCTATTTCGTAGGCAAATTGTAAGTTTAGGAATGGGTTAGCTTCTGCTTCCCAATGTATATCCTCCCATGTAGTTAACATGTAGGTTCTTCCATAATAGTCATCTTGTATATTACTCACATTGGTGCGACAGGATACCCCTGGGCCCTTATAGTGGGTACCATCACTCCAAGTGATGTTATTTATTGTCACTGCACATGCAGAAGTGGTATCAGTTTGAAACACTTCAGTGGAGTTTACTGCTATTTGGCGCCAATAACAGTCTCCAGCTAAAGGATGCAAACAGGGGTGTGGCAATGTATCCACCCTTTGACATACGAATCCTTCTTGCCAGTTATAACAAAAGGCAGGTTCAACAGTATTATTATTTAGATCTATCCATTGTCTATCTACTATGGGTTCCCACCATGTTCCTCCTAGTAAAACAGGTAAAACATGAAACGGACACCAAACATTGTCCTCTTCAGCAGTGGTTGCTACCTGAAATACAGCTTGACATATTGATTCCTCACATATGAAAGACTTTGGCTGCAACCACCAGTCTGATGGTAATTTTAATTCTTTTCTCCAATGTTGGGGGTTTTTGAATCCCCAATCTGTCTTAAAATTTAAATACTGCTGTATAGCAATAATCTGTTTTAAATAGCAAGCTGATTCTTCATCTATGGCCCATTGGCTTTGCAAACCAGTCCATAAGGACTCATTTAACCACCCATGGTGCATCTTCCATAATAGCAACTCCTGTATATGCCTGTCTACCAACTCTGGCCCCCAGTGAGCCAAAGTTTGCAAACTATTGGCTTGTTTCACACCAATAGATGATATTTTGTGATATATTGCTGCTATATCAGCAGTATTAAGAGATCCTAAACCTAAACCTCCTACTCCTAAACAAGTTCCTATAGCTCCCCACATGTCTCGCTTTGGCCTTCGTTTTATTTCTACCTTATGAGGAGGCCATAAAGATTGTATGGTTCTACAATTATATGTTGCACCTGTACTGTGTGGTACTATATGTTCTCCTCTTGGAAACTCGTGACGTTTTATATCAAACCCACTAACATTAATGTTGAGTGCTACAGTAATTATGTTATGTGCTATCCTAGCTTTTTTACAACCTTTCATTTGTCTAAGTAATGTTGCATCAAATGGGTAACCATTCCCTCTCCTAGTCTTATGAATTTCCCATAACATTACTGGTACTATTACATTCGTTGTTGCTTCCTGTTTAACCACATATAATATTACATCATTCTCGGGAGTTGATATTGCAGTCAGCTGTTGCCCCCCTTCAATTGTCCAACATGATAGTCCATTAGAATCAGGTTTACAGTTCATTATAGCCAACCAGACAGATACGTTATTATGCACAGTCACAGTTATTGCAGTGTCTTCATAAGTCATCACAGGTAAAGGTAACAAGTCAGGATATTCCAGTTTCATGGGAAATGGAGCCGTAGATGTCTTGTCTCGTAACTGCCAGGTACAGTTCTTGGTAAGGGTGAAGTTCAAGGTCACATACTTTTCCGTTTCTGGCGTATCAGCAGCCCAAAAGACTTTGTTATAGGGGGTGCATCGACTCCATCCGGTCCATAAACCATCTATCCCGATTATTCCACACGTGAGGATAATCTGTGTAAAGGAAAGCAGAGGGGCGACTGAGAGCCCGTTAAAAGAACCATTCTAGTGTCTCCTGGTCCTGCAGCTATTATTTCTCCTGCCCTCGGCTTTTGCCCTGGAGTTAAAACCCATACCTTTCCTCCAATTTCTCCTTTAAACTGTTCAATACTGACTAAAACAGTTGTGACTTTTTCTATGTGCAATTTATATATGGCCTGTCCTTCAGCTATGTGTATGTCTTTACTGCCTTGATTTTCTAATACTAAATACCATTCAGTTAAACAGATCTCTAATGTCTCTGTTAAGCATGCATCTGTTACAAGCATTTCAACATTTATTCTAACCTCCCATTCCTTTGGCCACTGACCTGTTATTCCCAAGCTGAGTCTTTCTGAGGAGTTTAACTTGATTGTAAGTGCTTTAGGTGCTCTAACTAATAACCCTGTGGGAGTTAATTCATTGTTTGCCAGTGGACTAATTGTTGTCAGGCGGAGGGCACACACAGGTGGCTCTCCTCCAACATTTTGATGTCGCATAAAAGGTGTGGACCCAGCCAACAGACGATTATTGAGATTAAATAAGGCTTGCTTTAAAACTTTAGTCCATCCTTTAAGATGATTGTGCCCAGTTTCTTTTTTAACTTGTTCTTTCAACAGGCCATTCATTCTCTCAATACGTCCTGCAGCCTGTGGGTGATACGGGATATGCAGAGTCCATTGAATGCCAGCTCCTTGAGCCCACTCTTGTACGTCTCTTCCAGCAAAGTGGCTTCCTTGATCACTTTGGATTTCTTCAGGCACTCCATATGCTTGGATTAAATGGCTCAGTCCATTAAGTGTAGCTTTCTGGTCAGCTCTTGTTGATGGATAAGCTTGTAACAGTCCAGAATAGGTATCTACTGCAGTTAAAGCATATAATAGTTTATTTTCTCGTGGCAGTGGCCCAATGTAATCCACCTGCCAAATTTGTCCTGGTCCCATTCCTCTCTTCGGTTTATCAGTTGCCTTCTTCTGTAGGGGCCATTGTTTTACTTCTGTACATGTGGAGCAGTTATTCACTATTTGTTTAACAATATCAGTAGTGACGGGTATACATCGCTGATGACACCATTGATATGTTTTTTCTGCTCCCATGTGTCTGGAAGTTTCATGAGCCCACCTTGCTAATGATATTAAGGAAGGCTCGATTACATTTACTTCAGCATAGGGGCACAGGTCTTTATTCTGTGTTTAGGCTTCTTCCAGGTTGATTTCTCGAACAGCAGCTATTAAATCAGCTTGTTGGTTATATAGCCTCTCAAGGGATATCAGAGGGGCATGGGCATCTACATGACCAATGAGGGTTTCCCCTCTTGTGCCCATTGTCCAAAGCTGCTCCCACAGTTCTGTGCCACCCCAGAGTTCTCTCCCATGAATAGTCCAAGCAGCCCTTCTCCACATTGTGATCCACACTGTTAGTCCTTGAAAAACTGCCCAGCTATCAGTATAAACAACAATAGGGAAGCTTTGATTTTCTGTTAATGCCATAGCGACGGCAATAAGTTCAGCCCATTGGCTTGATTTACCTTCCCCCTGTTGCTTCAGGATGGTCTCAGTGTGAGGTTGATAAGCCACTGCTCTCCAAAGCCTTTTTCCTCCTTCCACAGTTGCTGACCCGTCTGTGAACCAGCTGTTCTCCTGTTGCACTGGTGTCAAATGATCGTAGGCTGGTGCTTCTTTAAAGGGCGACTCCACTACAGGCAGAACAGGTGGTATGTCATCTGGATCCTCATAAATCACAGCTCCGGCCATAGCCCCTTGTAAGGCACTCGTGTCTTTGCCTTCAAAGTGTGCTCTTGCTTGCAAATACCATTTCCACTTGCATAAAGTTTGATTTTGGGCAGCGCCTGCTCTCGCTCCAAGGCCATTATCTCTAACCCACCCAGCAATGGGCAAGTTAGTGCGTAGCTTTACCGGAGCAGGACCTGTCTGTCTCTCAGTGTGCAAAAGAGCCCAGTATGCTGTAAGAAGCTGCTTTTCAAGTGGTGTATATTTAGTCTGTGAGCCTGTCAGTTGTCGGCTCCAAAAGCCGATGGGAATCCGTTTGCATCCATTCTTCTTCCATAGGCTCCACGTCGCAATATTATTCTGTTCTGTGGCTTCCAGTTCAAAAGGCAAATTAGCTTTTAAAGGTCCCAGTCCTTGGTGTTGGACTAAAGCTTCTTTAGCTGCCTCAAAAGCAACTTGTTGTTTTTCTGTCCATTCAAACTGTGCCTTTTTCTTGACAACATCATGTATAGGTCTTAAAATTAGTCCCAAATGTGGCACAAATGCTCTCCAAAAGCCCATTAAGCCCACAAAGGATTGAGCTTCTTTTTTGTTAGTTGGTGCCTTTAATTTATACAAAGAGTCAATTACTTTTTGGGGCACTCGTTTTTCTGGTCCAAACCACATCATGCCCAGAAATTTAACTTCGCTGGCGGGTCCTTGGATTTTATCTTTATTTATAGCCCATCCTCTGCTCTCCATGTGGGATATTAAAACTGGCAATGCATTTGTTACTGCTGCTTCATCCCCAGTTGACATTATATCATCCACATAATGGAAATATCGTACCTTTTCTAAATCTGAGCAGGTAGCCAGATCTCTTGCTACAAGTCCATGGCACAACGTAGGGCTGTGTAGGTATCCCTGTGGCAGTACTTGAAAGGTGTACTGTCTGTCCTTCCATGTAAATGCAAACTGATCTTGACTTTGGGTTGCAATTGGAATAGAGAAAAAAGCATTAGCCAGGTCAATAACAGCATGCCACTCTCCTGCATTAGCCATGATGTCTTCTATGATGGTCACAATATCAGGAACTGCAGCAGTCAATTGCGGTGCTTTAGCATTTAGACCTCTGTAATCGATGGCCATTCTCCATGAACCATCCGGTTTTCTGACTGGCCACACAGGAGAATTGGAAGGGCTAACTGCAGGTCGAATAATTCCTACCCGCAATAACTCTTCCACTGTTTCTCCTATTTCTTGCAAACCACCTCGCAAACAATACTGTTTTAAATTTACAGGTGTGTCAGGGACTGGAATTTCTAAAGGGGTCCATTTTGCCTTTCCTCTTACTATTGCTTTTACTATTCTACACATGACATTACAAATCCCAAAAGAAAATGTTCCCCATTCTGTTTGGAATGACTTTCCTGTAAGAATATCTATCCCCAGACTATATTCAGGCAATTCTGAAATAAGCACCTTAGCTTTAAAAGAGGGTGACTTTCCTATTGCTAAGTATACTGTGATTAGTTTCGCCTGGATATCTGAGCCTCCGTATCCGTTTACATTTACAATTGGTCCTGAAAAGTTATGTGGATTCCCGTGAATTAATGTAACTTCTGCCCCAGTATCCATAGGTGCCATAACCTGATGTCTTTTTTTCCCTTTACCCCAGTAAATGGTTAGCGGGACGTACGGGCGTCGGTCTCCTGCATGAATGAGTCGTACCTCCCCGCCTACAGGAGACCTGCCATCTCCTCAATATGTTGGTCGGGGTGTGCGCCACTCGTTCCGAAAGTTAAAAAAGCGTTTCGGTTTGTGTTCGGAGTATTTTGTTTCCTCCTCACTAGGCGGTGCAGTTGGAGGGATTCTGCCCTCGTCTTTTTTAGACTTTCTCAGAGCTTGCCATCTCTGAAAAATTTCCCCTGTTGGTTTGCCATCAATATCCATTTTATTTATTCCTGCTTCTATCAGATCACGCACCATCTTTGTACGGCTTATTCTTTGTATTGTATGTCCTGCTATGGCTCTAACTGGTCTCTGCCCAGCCGATACCGTTGCTCCCAATTCATCTAACTGACCTAATAATGCGGCCACATCCCATACTGTCTGCTGATTAACTCCGGCGAGCATAGATAATAGAGCCCCTTTTAAATGATGCGGTGCATTTTTTATTAAACGGTTTCGAATTCCGGCAGTGAAGGCTTCATTATCAGGGCCAGCAAATGCAACTCCTGGTGCGGCTTTATAAATAGCTGCCTGCACACCCATTTCTCGCAGCTGCTGAATTGCTTCAGAAGCTGTGCGCCAAGATCTATCAATGTCTTCCGCGTCTCTCGCGTCTGGATATGCGTGTTTCACAGCGTTTACCACCCATTCCACTATTGATACGATCGCTTGATTCTGATGGGATGCAGAAAAAGCTTTCGACATGATTGAATGGAACTACCTGTTCACTACATTAGAGAAATTTGGTTTGGCCTGAGCATTTGTACATTGATCAAACTACTGTATACCAATCCAGAAGCTTCAGTTTGTATTAACATTTGTTCAGACTACTTTAAACTAGAATGTGGTACCAGACAAGGATGCCCCTTGTCACCATTGCTATTTGCAATCGCCATTGAACCACTGGCAGTTCACTGTTGAAATGCTTATCAGATAAAGGGGATTGATTATTAGAGAAGGACTTGAACAGAAAATCTCTCTATATGCAGATGATATGGTACTGTATATATCAGACACACAAAATACTGTGCCTGCAGTCTTAACAGCACTTACAGAATTTCAAAAGATCTCTGATCTCAGAATTCATTTGAATAAAAGTGTGTTCTTTCCAGTGAATTCTCAAGCATGCAATATCAGATTGGACACCTTCCCTTTTATCAGTGCAGATTAGTTTAAATACCTAGGGGTAAACATCACAATTAAATTTAAAGCTCTTTATCAACAAAATGTCGCTGTCTGTATGGAAATTAAAAAATTAAGCAAGACTTGCATAGATGGTCAACCCTTCATCTCACTCTAGCTGGAAGAATTAACATTATTAAGTTGAATATCCTTCCTAAGCTTCTCTTTTTATTTCAGAACATTCCAATATACATCAATAATTTATTTTTTGAGCAATTAGATTCAACCACAACCTCATTTATTTGGAGCTCAAAACATCCACGTATTCAAAGAGCGACCCTACAAAGACCTAAGGCAGAAGGTGGCATGGCTCTACCTAACTTTCAGTTTTATTCTGGGCAGCAAACATACAAGCTATAAAAGCCTGGACAGAAATAGATGAACATACACAGGCTTGGTAAGCAACAGAAGTAAAATCCTGCAGTACTTCTTTATATTCCCTGCTTTGTGCCCCAATAAATGCAAGTTATCGCAGATATACTGATAACCCAATTGTGCTTCACGCACTCAGAATATGGAACCAATGTAGGAAGCATTTTAAGATGGAGAATCTTTTATCTCTGGCACCTCTGCATGAGAACCGTCTTTTTCAACCTTGCAAACATATGCAGTTTTTAATATCTGGAAAACATTTGGGATTAAATTGCTTAGAGATCTGTACATAAACAACATCTTTGCATCCTATGAACAATTACATTCCAAATTTAAGTTTACAGCAAAGCATTTTTTTCACTATCTTCAAATTAGAAACTTTATCAAACAGAACCTGCCCGATTTCCCTTATCTCGTACCTTCCTCCATGCTGGAAAAAATATTGCTCAGTTTGGAGGACTCGGACAGCATTTCTGCAATATATAAAATTATTTTACAGTCCCTCCCTTTCAAAGATCCAAGAGGACAATGGGAAAAAGATTTATAACTCAACATATCAGAAAAGGAGTGGAAGGTAGCAATGCAGAGAATTCACTGAAGCTCCATATGCGCAAAGCATACAATTATTCAACTTAAAATTATATATAGCGAGCATATCTGTCTTGTTTAAAATTACCCAAAATGTTTCCAGGGCAAGATCCAACCTGCAAATGCTGCAATCAAGTCCCAGTTGCACTGGGTCACATGTTTTGGGCCTGCACCAAATTAACACCATTCTGGACAAAAAATTTTAAGTGCCTTTCAAACAGCCTTGGTGTCACAATCCCTTCTAACCCGTTAACAGCTGTGTTTGATGTTCTCCCAGATGGGCTTAAAGTGGAGAAGGACAAACAAACTGTGATTGCCTTCACTACATTTTTGGCACACAGACTTATTTTGCTAAACTGGAAGAATCCTAACTCTCCTCTTTTAAGTCAGTGGGTAACCGATGTTTTACACTATTTGAAATTGGAAAAAATTAAATTCTCAGTTAGAGAACCTTTTCAAAATCTGGCAGGATCTAATCAATAATATTTTAGAATAAGTTCTTTAAGCACTGTGGAAAAGATTCTTTTCCCATATTCTTTTTTTATTTTTTTTTTATCCGCCTATTAAATTAATCAATTTTTGTATTTTGACCAGCTTTAAGTTTTACTCTGTTGGCCATGCTCTCTTTCCCAGGGGTGGGGATTGGGTTGATTTGTTTTCAATCCTATTTTTTATAAAAAATGATCTATCTGTATGGAATGATTACAATAAAATTAAAAAAAAAAATTGAGAAGAGCAGTGGACCCAGGATAGAGCCTTGTGGAACACCATATAGAATATCATGTGTCTTTAAAGTAGAATTACCACAACTAATAAAGAATGTTCTACTTGCCACGTAGGACTCAAACTAAATTAAGACACTGCCAGAGAGGCCTACCCAATGACTAAGGTGATTTCTAAGAACATTGTGATCAATGGTATCAAATGCAGCATTCAGATCTAAGAGGATTAGAACAGATAAACAGCATTTGTCTGCATTTACCCGCAAGTCATTTACTGCTTTAATGAGTACAGTTTCTGTACTGTGATTTGTTTTAAAACCCGACTGAAACTTATCAAGAATAGCATGTTGATTGAGGTGGTCATTTAGCTACATAATGACTGCCTTCTCTATGATTTTAGTTAAAAATGCACGTTTGAAATAGGTCTAAAATTTTCAAAAACCAAAGGAATATGTCAAGAATACTATCAATTAGCATGCCAGATACTTCTTTGAAAAAACTTGTTGGTATTGGGTCAAGGACTCAGGTGGAGGGTCTCAGTTGAGAAATTATTTTATATAAATCAGGTAAAACTATCCTTGTGAAAGAATTTAATTTGTTTAAAATGGAAACCAGGGTTTAAGAGGATCATTATTAGGGAGATGTACTATATTATTTCTAATATTTTTTGATTAAAAAATACAACAATAGTCTCACAAGTTTCACTGGATGTTTTTGGAGGCATTCCATTTAGTGACCTAGGTTTAACAGATGATCAATTGTGGAGAATAAGACTGTGGGATTATTAACATTGTTATTTATAATTCTAGAGAAATAACACCGCCTCTCAAGACGGACTGTGTTGTTGTATTCTGTTATTTTAGCCATCAATTTCTCATAGTGGATAATCAGTTTTTTTTTTTCTCCACTTACGCTCAGCTCTCTGGCATGTTCTCTTTAGATCAGACACTCTTTGGGTCTTCCATGGTGTAAGAGTGCTAGAAGATTTTTTAACTGTCTTTTCAGGAGTGACTGTCTGCAACAGTTCTGACTTTAGTATTAAAACTTTCCACCTTACTATTTACATTATCCTCACTATTTTAGTAAGCACTACAAACAGACTGGTTGCTTGGAATGTTTGTAAACTTTGAAACTGCTGATGAATCAAAGAAGTGTTTTTTCTAACAATACTCTTTTCGTGAATTTTTTCTGTCAGTGTTATAGTGTCGAAGGCAAATGAGAGGTCTAGAAAGATGAGGACCGATGACATGTTAGTAGCTGTAGCTGGTCGACCACAGTCAGTAGAGCCGTCTCAGCTGAGTGGTTCTGTCTTGAAGCTGGATTGGTTGGTATTGAGCAATCCGTTCTGTACAAGGAAGGAAGAGGCCAGGTTAGAAACAGCATATTCAGGTTTTTTGAAAAGAAAGGAGAGATGCACCTGTAAGTATTAACTTAGCATGTTTGAAGATGGTAGGAAATGTCCCTGAGCTGAGTGATGTGTTAGTGATGTGTGTAATTGCAGGAATGAGTTAAGGGGAGATGACCTGATGGAGATGCGAGGGTATTGGGTCAAGTGGACTGGTATTGGGGTGATTGCAGAGGTGTTCAGAAACATCAGTGGCAGAGAGTAGAGAGAATGTGGAGAATGTTGTGTGTTGCTTGAAAGGAGGCATAATGTGTTGCAGCAAGGGTGAGAACTGACTGCTGATAGTAGCCACCCTATCCTGAAAAAAGGTGGCAGATTTATCACCAGACAAGGAGGTTGGGAGAGGAGTATTAAGAACTGGTGTGAAAACAGAGATCAAATAACGTGTTGGTGGTGGCTGTTAATTCTAGTCTGATAGAACATTACCTTAGCATTGATGGTGGCAGAAGAAAAGATACTTCTACCTGAGCCTTTGACTTCCTCCAGTTCCTTTTGGCTGTCCCGACCTTTGTCTGTTGTTTGTGGAGTGCTTCAGAAAGCCAGGGATAGGAGGGTCTTTTACGTGCAGGTATAGAGCAGAGAGGACAAATATTGTCAAAACAGGAGGACAGAGTAGAGCATAGGGTGTCTGCGGCATTGTTGGTGTGTTGAGAAGAGAAGTGGTCAGAAGGAGTGAGAGCGAACTATGGAAGTGAAATGGGTGGGAGAGAGGAAACTGAGGTGTCAGGTGAAGGGTACAGTTGGGGGAGGTCAGAAGAGGGAAGCAGCAGAGACAACTGAATTAAAAAGTTGTCAAACGTATGTAGGGGAGTGACAGCTGCATTTGTGGGAGTGCAGGTGTGTAAGAGAATGAGGTCAAGCAGACTAACACCCTTGTGAGTGGGTGGGGTGTGTGGAAGGAATATCCTGAGCAAACCTGCAGGGCGATTATACAACAACAATGGTCATGTTAATTGGAAAAAAGACAGTAATAGCATGATATTCAAAAGTGTTGAGGTTGCATACGAGGTGTGGCAGAAAAGTAATGAGACTGGCAACACTGCAAGTGATCTGGCAACGCTGCGCTGTTGTCCTTGATAGAGCACGTGTATCAGTTCCCTCCCATAGCTCAGTGCGA
>JANRMT010062818.1:44635253-44647052 GCA_026402145.1 Polypterus bichir lapradei | reverse complement strand
GCCCAGTCTGAGGTCCTTAGCACTCTGGAGAAGGTTTTTGTCCAGGATATCCCTGTACTTGGCCGCATTCATCTTTCCCTCGATTGCAACCAGTCGTCCTGTCCCTGCAGCTGAAAAACACCCCCACAGCATGATGCTGCCACCGCCATGCTTCACTGTGGGGAATGTATTGGACAAGTGATGAGCAGTGCCTGGTTGTCTCCACACATACCGCTTAGAATTAAGGCCAAAAAGTTCTATCTTGGTCGCCAAGATAGTACTTTTTGGCCTTAATTCTAGTCTGATGAGACCAAGATAGAACAAAGAGTGAAAAATTGAAGGAGGTCTGAATACTTTCCGTACCCACTGTATATATGTGTGTATATATATATATATATAGAGAGAGAGAGAGAGAGAGTTTTACTGTCCAATAATGCAAAGAGTATGCGACACGTGTTTCGCCCTAATTCTGGGCTCATCAGGCATACACACTAACTGCACCCCCTCTCGGGGAATCGAACCTCGGACGTCAGTACTAGAGGCGAAGCCTCTTGCGTGGTCGTGTGGTTCGTTTATTTGACAGTATGTAGATCGGGGTAGTTATATATACACACACACCATGTATATAATAGAGAGGTAGATGTAGATAGATATAATATAGATTAAAATGTGTTAATTTATACATTACCAACAACAGCTTCTAGGAGTTCAAATAATAAAAGGATGCAAATAAATGAATAACAATGATTAACGGCTAAACAAATTCAGTTAGTATCAGCTATTGGCTGTCTGTAGGTCTTGTAAAGCAGTCTTGACCTCTCCCAACAACAATGCATCAAATTTTCCATCACACACAAAATAGAGACAAAGCTCCTATCCCATAGGCTGATGGTCAAATCAAAAACAGCATAGTCCCTTGGGGTTTTTGCTGGTTGAGTGTATGAAAGATACAGTATCTATAACCTAGCAAGGAATAAGACCCTTAGGTAATTGAACCACCTCCACTTAGGACAAATTGTAACTTCCCTGTAGACAGACAGCCTCTTCATATGGGAAAAGCCCCTCTTGTAAGCATGGTCAACTTTATCTGTGAAAAAAATGTCATACATAAATAGCCAAGAATCCAATTGCCTGGCTTCACCTTCATGTAAGTATCCATTAAAATTAAAGCAAGGGAAGGAGACAAAATGCTTCCTTGGCTGACTCCTACACACATTTACAGAAGTTAAACTGATACAGACTAAAGTTTGTAAACACAAATTCCACAAATACAATGAGACCATATACCCTTGCAGTACCTACCACACTATGGAGGTGGTCACAAGTCTCCTTGAAGTTCTGAAAACTTTAACAAAGTCTCCCAGCACTGCCTTCTCCAAGGATGGTCATTGTCTTCATCCTTGCCATTCCCCAGCCACAATTGAATATCCACTCCAGTCCCTACTACATACAATTGCATTATTTCCAGTCTGCTAGTATTTCTCAGTCACATCTGGAAAGACTTTTTACTAATGTTGCATGGACAGCCTCTTGTTTAAATTTGATGTTTCCCTTTGTCTTTAGCGTCTGTGATTAAGTCCTAGGATCACTGATGTGCCATCGTTGCTTTTAGCTAGAGCTCTTTTTACCCTTCCATTTAAGTTGTAATGAATGTCTTCACTTTAAACATTTACAGATTATTCCTTTCCTTCTTTACATTACTAATATAGCAGATTAAAACCTTTTTACAAATGGTAAGGACTTTAAGACAACACTTGAGTTGATAATATTGCTAGACCGAATGGCTTGTTCGCATCATACTTTTTAAAAAGTTCTAACAAGACTTTGTTTGAAAAGTTCTTAATAGTGCCCATCCCTGTTAATAGTTGTCATTACTAAAGTGACCAAATTAACATGTTACTGTATGTGGCATATTAAATACAGATACTGTTTTTACCCAAAATTTTGTTTCTGGTAAGTTTCTGACAAGACCATCTTATGCATAAGCTTCTTGTTGTTTTTTTTTAGCAATGCAAAACTGCTTTGGATCAATTTCTTGTAATTTTTGGGAGAAAATAGCCTTTGTTTTCCTGTTTGTAAGGGTTGTTGTGTGAGTGATCAGACTATGATTTTGCTTAAAAATCCAGAAATTGAAAATGACTTAGGTTGTCATTACCTGTACTCAAAAAATGTATCACTGTAAGACAGGGTTACATTCTTCAACATATCGTATATAATGTTAGCTTTTCCGTATAGCTAAGTTGTACTAATGAATGGTAGTTTACCTTCAATAACCAAACAAATGTCACAAATTCTATGTTTGCAGATTCTGTTGCTGTTTTTATTGTTCCTACTAACTGCATGTTTCTGCGATTCAGTTTCTGTTAAAACATTGTATAAATATGTGTACACTGTACACATTGTATAAATATGAAGATGAAGATTAAGCATCAAAGCATTGAAAACACTAAATGCATTTTATTTTGGTAATCAAAAATGGCACAACTCATTTCATCACCGGTAAAGAGAAGCCACTTCATTTGAATCTTTCTTCAATGTTTACTTGCTACACTATCATTTGCACTGCCAATCCCTTTCACATCCCACAGTCCCGTATACATAACTGTTGATATGTGCGAGTCGCATTCTATCATGACCCTAAAGTGTATACTGTACATAGGTTAGAAAATGGACAGATGGTTGGACTGATATACATCTGTAGAAGTGCTTATTCCAATCTATGAATGAATGCAAAGCCTCTTGTTTATTTATCAGGGCTATGTAGGACACTATTTAAAAGTGATGAATTTCATTGTCTTTCCATCTCCTGTTGCAAATGTGCGATAATACAAGTTAAACAATTATACCTAATGTGGTGGGTAACATTATTTTACTCTCAGAGCACACACAAACCTATTCCTGAAGTTAATTCCATAATGGGATAAAAGTGGTAATAATGCAAGCATTTATGTGTGTGTTTTATTTTTTAAATAACAAGTACAATTTTTACACTTGCACTGAAGTTTTGTTGCAGAAACAAAAAAGCATTTTCACAAATCAACATCAGCTTTTTTGTTCTCAACATATGTTGATGTGGTGCTGTATTATCAAATTATCTAATTTTGGCTCAGTTTTTATTATGTGTTATTGTGCTTCCTGAGGTAATTTGTCTACTTGCAGTCATCTACTTTCTCAGTACTACTGATACTGTAAAAACTGGTACCATTACATTTTCATAACTTTAATTCCAAATTTATACCTAAATATTGTTTCTTTGTGACATTTACTCTGATGTTATTTGCTACATACTGCAGTGTTGGCGTCTGTGCATCCAGAGATCCATTTTTGAACTTGCTTTCTTAATAGATTGTGGTGTTTCTTTTCTTATGGGATGTTCGGTTGGAGGGTTGTCCTTGGGAGTTTCCTAGCAAAACTTAACGTGTGTTTTAGTTTGTCTGTGAGAAAATAGAAGTTAATTAAATGTCCTCTTGACGTTTCCTCTGTTGTCACTGTATCCTATAAAATTGTTTTTTAGATACTACTTTATTGTTAATAATAAAAAGATGTTCATCCATGGCATTAACTGCATATTACTGTATGTGAACAGTACTTACAAAAAAATAAATAAACCAAAAGTGAACTATTTCACATGCTAGGGTTGAACATGTCTTCTTCCCCCTGCAACACTGTACTGAAATAAGCTATATGTGGAAACTAATTAATGTTTGTTATTAATTGCCAATAAGTTTGAAACCTAGTGTATACATGGTAATAATAAAAGTCACAAGACAGTAGTCAGTATAAATACAGTTTAGATTTGGGAATTTCTTACATTTTATTTGAAAACTTATTTTTTCTAGGAATACTACTTCCAGACTGTTTCCATCATTGCCAGTAGAGAACAGTGACTGTGTTGGCTACCCAGCATTAAACAACAGATCTCCTGCTTTTATTGATACAAAAGAACTCTACGCTGAAAATTTTCAGAAATCGCCAGAAACTCAAAGTGATACCCTCTATGAAGGTGTACAGGATCTGAGCTTGATGGAATCCTGGCTTTCTGCTGTAAAGAAGGACACCAGCCTGGCAAACCTTCAATCAGCACATTCCCCACAGTGGATCTATGCACAGGACTCTACCTGCAGGAGTAATATGTTTGATCAGGAAGCAGATCTCAGTAGTCACGAGTATAATACAGACCCATGCATGCACAATTTTACTAAAGAGCTGCTTAATGGGGACCCTGAGAAGAATTCTTTCGATTTTAGTTCTTATGCTTTCCATAATCAAAGTAACAGTAAAAACTCTGGACTTCAGAGAGGGGACAAAAAGGATCAATTCCGAGAGAAATTAAGCAAGCAAAATCTTGTAAACCAGAGTTCTATGAATAACCTGAGGAGTATGCACTTTGTAGATGGTTGGGGCCTACAAAAGCAAACATTTAAAAATTATGAAGATCATAGTAACCTTCAGTCCCTTAAAAAAACAATTCCACCACCACCAAATTCTTTTGATCAACCAAGTCTGAAAGAAAATGGGATAAACTGGAGGAACAACTCTGATATAATGATTAATAGCCAAGAATGGTGTACTGTAAATAGAAAATCTTCTGATCAAGCAAATTTAAAACTTCCAGAAAAACATGCTTTTTCTTCTCATTTCTCTCAGTCTGTAAACTCCATGCTAAAGAGTGGAGAAAATTTGTATTCAGCCAAGAGTGGGCATTTGAAACCTGACAGAGATCATTTAAGCCCCACTGGGAATTTCAGCACTTCCTACCATATAAACCATGTTGTAAGCTCACAAGCTTCATCATCTGAAGGTTCCAGCTTTTCAGTTGATAGCAGTCTCAAACAAGCATCTCTCGTTTCAGTTTCCCAGCCTGCCTGTTTCTCCCCGACATCTTCAGTTTGTGTAGCTACCAGAAAAGATAAAATGTCTATAGGAGATAATCCAGGCTGTTGGCTTAATCTCTTCAGTGAGAATCCAGGACAAAATATTTCTATTAATGTTTCAAGGCCGGATCATATAATGTCCAAAGAGATCCAGTACAGTAAACAGCATGGCAGCATTTCTACTGGCTGGGGATCCTCTGATTCACTTAGAAATGAACAGTTTCGATTTCAGAACAAAACAAATCAGGATATTCAGGATGACAGAAAAGGAAACAAGAAAAATAACTGGTACCCTCAACCCCACAACTTTGGTTGTTCCACCAGACATCAATATATTAATAATCTTAGAAAGCATAACCAGGGTGCCTATAACACTTACGATTTCAGCAACTTATTTATTCCAAATTTCCCTTTAGTGACACCAGAGTTAAAGCAGAATTTCAGTTGTTCACAATTTAATCATAATGCTAGTGCCTCCCCTCTCCCAACATCTGCTCTCCCTTTTCCCGACCTTATTGATCTTCTTCGTTATGAAGACTTGAGTCACTTGGGACCTTCAGTTGATGACATTTTTTGTGGAGACCTACCTCCACCTTATTTTGGTTTTCCTCAGCATTTCAGGTTTCGCTCAATGAGGAATCGCAGCGGTCCTGCCAATGAACTCCACATGCAGCTGGAAATGTGTTATGAACAGTGGCGGGCCCTTGAGAAGGAAAGAAAAAAGGTTTGAGTTGTCTTTTTTGATTTTAGCAAAGGTTTTCATTAATTTGTCAAAATTTGTGTAAATATTGTTGACAACTAGTTTCATAAGTGCATTAAATATGTATTCTTATAGATATTTTTTATTTTAAAGCAATATTTAAAACAAAATAATTAGTTTTATTACATAGCACTTTAAATAAATTTTCACACATTATCTTATTTAAGATTTCCTTTTACAGATGTTTTGAATAGATTTGTGAAAGATGTGTTGAATATTACCATTGTGCACATCTCCAAGTTGTACTTTCTCACTGCCTCTTACCATTTTATCAGTAAGTTGCTTCCTGTAGCTTGTGGTTGGTTGATTATACCTGATTATACCTAATTAAGTGAATACTGCATACATTGAAGTCAAAATCAAAGTGAACTATTTTGTCATCTCAACCATATACAAGTATACAGATAGACGAAATTGCGAAGCTCAGGGTCCAGAGTGTAACAACATGATGTGCAAATAATAAATTAAAAATAGAATTAAAATTTAAAAAATTAAAAATTAAAACACAAAAAAGACAAGGCATTGTGCAAACAGTATGCCTTGAATCCCTAAGAAGTGAAATACCCTTTTTACTCTTTGAATTAAAAAACATTAAGTAATTTTGTATATTATTCTTAGACCAGTTCTTCTTGTTCCAGATAGTTGCATTTATGCATTCCACTTGCACTGTCATCTGTTTGATTTTGGGCTGATCTTAATTCTTGAGCAGAGATTTCTTTGTATATCTAAGCCTCAGCCCTAGACATCTGAAAAATCCTGACACAATGCTAATTGGAACAGTAGCTATACATTAGAATTATGTATTTGATATTGTTGTTTATATTTTTGAGAGTACAAAACATAAACAGTAAAACACAATTTCATCACAAGACACAATCATTCAATCATTTTGTTCTGTATTTTTATTTTCAAAAATCAGAACATTCCAGTGGCATGCTATTGAATCAGATAATGACAACTTAACTGATACGATTTACTACAAAATGAATGCAGAGGGGAAAATAATTTATAATATAAGTATTGTGCTCCCCAAACTAAACACTTTAGCCCTCCCCCTTCCTTATATCTATTTAAACAAAAGGAAAGGTTTGGCATGTTTTTATCAAAATGGCATTAATAAATTCTTGCTAAAACCTTTTTGAGCTCTTCTATGTAGAGAAAATATTTTTTTCTAACTTAAAGGATAAGTTCTGTATTGTTTTTAGTCAGTTATTTCTTTGCAAATATGACATACAGTATAAACATTTGTCATGCAAAATTGTGTTCTAAAGTTAAGCATTTTCTATAAATTAAAAAAAAATACATAGCTAGTAGTAGTGATTTATATTGTAACCTTTGGTGCATGGAGAACCACTGGAAACTAAAAACCTAAAAACTTGGTGAATATGTCCTCTTTGAAGCGGCAAACGAAAACGTGCTTTCTGTGTTTTAGCCACATATTATTTTTTTTCCCTCTCAAGGTAAGGTTATGTATGCTATTTACTTGTGTGATAGGAACAATGTCACATAAATATGGGAGTAAATCAACACAATACTAAGCACATGGCTCAAACACGTTACTATGTTTTTTGTCTTTTTTTATTTAAAAATTACATGTATAAGCTATTTTACAATATGTGTAATCTCAAGACACGGATCAATGCTCATCAACAATATCGGCTTAAAGAATTACCCTCTGCTTTTCAAGTCAAAGTCAAAGTGAACTTTATTGTCATCTCAACCATATACAAGTGTAGCTGCGTTTTCCCAAAATTACCAAAGTTCTGCAGCTTCAACTCAAAAAATGGGATTCAACAAAAGCCTGACGCGCAGAAATGATTCCATAGACAAAATATCTTTGTTTTTAAAAGTTTAGTTAAGTTTCAATATAAAACAGTTCACACAAAAGGAAAATTAAAATGGCAAAAAAAGGGAAAAATTCTTGTTAAGAAAAGTTCAGTTTTAAGCTCATCTTGTTACATCTCAAATCGTTACTATTTACTTAACATTTCTAAACCATTTCAAAACGTTTCAGTACCATTTCTAAACAGTCAGAAAACTGTATGCTTATCCCATTTCTAACTTGAAAATAGGTCTTTCAAGTCCCTCTTTACTGGGACTTGTTCTTACAAAAACTAAGCTTATTATCACACTGTTTCTCAGTTATAGTAAGATGGTTCCAACTCTTGCTAACTTATAGGGGGAAAAGACTGTACCATAAGTTATGACTATGAAAGAAATTTATATTCTATTCAAATTAAGCAAACATTAATATGAGTTTAACTCAAAACTTTAACTTTCTAAGATTGGCTCTTACATTTCCGGCCCCTAATTGGCTATGCAGGAGCGGAGACAATTACTTTACTTCAATATGAACCAATTACTTTTATATTAACTCTTCTTTTTAAATCACTAGCAATAACACTGCAAAAAAACATTTTAAAAATGTCATATTTCAAACATCGGCTGTTTCTTGAAGCAGGCACAGTTTATTCACGGGTCTGTCCAGTGTGCTGGTGTTGGTCTGCACACAAACTCTTCTGACTACACCTTTAGCATCTGGCATTGTCTTGATGACTCGACCCATTACCCAGGAATTGCGAGGTGTAGCTTTGTCTACAATTAGAACAACGGCCTCCAGTTCAAAATTTCTTCTTGGTGCAAGCCATTTTTGACGTTCTTCAAGTATTGGCAAATACTCTTTTATCCATCTTTTCCAAAACAAATCAGCCATGTATTGAATTTGTTTCCAGTGTCGTTCTTGGGTATGGTTCATTTTCTGAAATGAGTTCAGGTGGTATTTCAGGTTTTGTCTTCAGTAATAACAAGTGATTGGGTGTGAGTGATTCCAAATCATTTGGGTCATCTAATGTCCTGATGTAAGGGGTCTGTTATTGAGTACTGATTCCACTCTACACATCATTGTAGACAGGTTTTCATCGTCGAGCGTTTGTTGATTTAGTGTTGAATTTAAGATCTTTCTTATGCTTATGATTTGTCTTTCCCAGACTCCACCTTGAGGAGAGGCTGATGGTGGATTGAAAATCCATTTGATTTGTTCTTGCATCATAGCGTTGCTGATTTGTGTTCCAATTTTTTAATAGCTTCTCGTAGCTCTCTTTCTGCTCCAACAAAATTTGTTCCATTGTCTGAGCGCATGATTTTAACTTGTACTCTTCTATCCGTAAATCGGAGTATGGCTTGGATGCAAGAATCAGTGTCTAAGCTATGTGCAATCTCTATGTGCGCAGCTCTGGTTGTTAAACACGTGAAGATTACTCCGTACCTCTTAACTAGACTTCGACCTCTTTTGACTAGAAATGGGCCAAAATAACCAACTCCAACATTAGTGAACAGTGGTTGGTTTGGTGCTAGGCGATCTTCTGGCAAATCTGCCATTTTTTGCTCCCCTACTTTCGCATTGTATCTTCTGCACTTTGAAATTATTTTTCTGATAGCTGAATTCACTTGAGGTATCCAGTATTTCTGGTGTAACTGTGCGAGCACCTAGTTGTGCCCACAATGTCCGATTCGTTTATTAATGTGCTGCAATATGAGAGAAGCAACATGTGAATGCTTGTGAGGAATTTCTGGATGTTTAGCTTCTTTGGGCATTGCCACTTTGCAGAGTCTTCCTCCAACTCTCAGTATTCCATCTTGTATGATCGGGTGAAGTTTATAGATTTGGATAAAATTCTCTTCTACTGTATCAGTGAGGTTCAAAAACATGTTTCTATTTAGTTCAGTCTCATCTACATGCGTTATACTTCTAGGTGAGTGTTCATTGATTGTCAGTTCTCTCATGCAAAGACTTTATTGCTTATGATTTTAGGCATTCTCAGGGTGCATCACAGACTAGTTCATCTAGGTTAATGGGGACGTCAGACTACATGACTGGTCACAGAAGTAAACCTCAGCTTCCTCCACTTAGTGAATATGAAGTCAGCAACTGTAATTTAATTCTTAATTTATTAAATAAATCATTGACTTTAGTCTCGCCTTCTTTTACACATCTTTGTAAATAAAGACCTGCACTGTTTCTTAAATAGGTTACTTTTTTTGTGCTTCCGTGTGTAATGAGGCAGAAGTACACAATAAGCAAAAATAGTCATATATTTGAAATATTAAAATGAGTCTTTCAATTTAAATACTCAGTTGTAATAGAAATTTTTCATTTTTCACACCCCTGATAGAGGTCCATAAAGAGCTAGATCACCTGTAAAGTACCAAAAATAATATCATATTCTTAGTCACTGACCTTTAGTAAAATTGTCACTGACCTTGAAATAATCTAAAACAATACCCTACATGTTTATGTTTAAACATTCATTTTTAAACTTGTGGGAGTGGCCAGGGCCACCAGCAAAAAATCATATATCAAAAATATCTATGTATTGCCTTTTTAATTTATTTTTTTTTTACTGGAAGACAATAACACTCTATACAATCAAGTCGAACTTGTACAACAAAGAAAATCACATTCCATGCAGTTAGGTGGAACTTAAAACAATTCAGCTCCCAACTAAGATAAAGACAAGAGAGCCAACAATCAGAGTGAATATTTAAAATCGGCAAAGAAGGAAGATTATCCTTTCCCCTAATATAGATACTTATCCTAAAATGTTATTGATTAGATCCTGCAATGTCTTTAAAAAAATATTGAACAGATATTCTAAGTGAGAATTTGATTTTTTCCAGTTTCAATTAGTATAAAACATCAGTTACCCATTGACTTTTAAAAAGTGGGTTGGGATTCTTCCAGTTAAGCAGTGTAAGTCTACGTGCTAGTACTGTGATAAAGGCAATTAGAATCGATTTGTCCTTTTCCACTTTAATCTGGGAGTACGCCAAACACAGCAGTTAATTGGTTTGGAGTGATTGTGACACCATGGCTTTTTAATAAGCATTCATAGATTTTGGTCCAAAAAGATTGCAGCATTCGAGGATTGGATATTGTCATGAATATGTTTTGGACAATTTTAAATGAGATAAATGTGATTGGTGAAAAGTTTTAAGTTAAATGATTGAATGCTTTGCACATACGGAGCTAGATTGTGTTCTTTGCATGGCTGCTTTCCACTTCTTCTCTGAGATAGTCAGTGTAAGGGCCTCTCTCCACCATACCCTAGGAAATTTTAAAAGGAGAGACTTTTAAGATGTTTTTATATATTGTGAAGATGATGTCTTGAGTCTTTAAGACTGATCAGTCTTTCAGGGGGGTGTGTGGAAATTTGGCTAGGTTCTTTTTAGCAAAATTTCTGATTTGAAAGTATTGAAAAAATGTGTTTCTGGACAGTTAAATTTGAAGTACCTGTATAATTTTGCATAAGATGCAAAAATATTATCTGCATACGCTTCTGTAAGTGTTTTAATCCTGGACGTTTTCCAAAGATTAAGTACTGGGTAGGTTTGGGAGGGTTGAAAAAAGTGATTATCATGTACAGGTGCAACAGATAAAAGCTTATCTGCCTTGAAGTGCATCCTGCATTTAGCTTCCATATTCTGAGTGATTGATAGACAATTCGATTATTGGAATATTGACAATAAGTTACATTTACTGGGGTGCAAAGCAGGACATTTAAAGAAGTACAACAAGATTTTATTTCTTTTGTTGACCAGGCTTGTGTATATTCATCAATCTGTGTATATTTGCTGCCCAGTAATATAATTGAAACTACGTAGTGCCATGTCATCTTCTGCTTTAGGTCTTTGTAGAGTCACTTTTTGAATGCATGGATGCCTCAGGTTCTTGATAAATAATGTTATAATTGAGTCTTATTAATGTATATAGAGATGGTCTGAAATAGAAAGAGAAGACTGGGAAGGATGGTCATCTTGTTAGAATTGATTCTCCCTGCTAATGTGAGGAGGGTAGACCGTATGCTCACATTTTGTTTGACATTTTCCAAGCTGACAGCAAAATTTTGCTAAAAAACATCTTTGTTTACTTGTGATATTTACCCCTAGATATATAAACTATTCTGATCAAATAAATAGACAGATATCCAGTCTAGTGTTCTGTGCCAGAAAAGGCACATTTTTATTCAGATAGATTTTGAGACCAGATATCTTTGAAATTCTGCTAGTACATTAAGGTCTACTGATAGATGTTTGTGGGTCTGATATACAGGGTGGGCCATTTATATGGATACACCTTAATAAAATAGGAATGGTTGGTGATATTAACTTCCTGTTTGTGGCACATTA
>JANRMT010062818.1:44617460-44630253 GCA_026402145.1 Polypterus bichir lapradei | reverse complement strand
TTTGATTTTGTCCTGATAAAAACAAGTATAATCAAATCTAGATACTGAATATGAACAATTTTATAAGTTTTAAAATATTTTCTCATGAAAATCACAGGGGCTTAGGAAGAACATGACTCTTAGACTTGAATCAGTGTGCAGACCCCACCTAGCAGTATTGAGGGAAACAAAGAACAACAAGCATGTAGTGTGAAGGTTAGGGGCAGTGAGACTTGAATAGCCCAACATCAAGGACAGTAAACCCATAATGAGCAGAGCAAGAGCAGGTAATAGGAGTACGGACAGGCATAAAACGACAGAGATAGCATCTGAGAGTAAGAACAATATATACATTATCTAAACCTGTTTATCTAGAGCAGGATCACAGGAAACCTGGAGCCTACCGCAGCAGGTTTGGATGTAAGGCAGGAAAAATCCCTGGTATGCAATGAGGTTGATGTTAAGAACAAAAAGAATATGATATTTCAACTATCTATATTGACAGAGAGAGAGAAACATGAAAAAAGGGAGACAAATATTTTAAAATATAATTCTGCTAATGGATTACTTTCACAATATCAGGTATTTTGAGTTGAAAATATGAACTAAAAAAGACAAATGAACAAAAATAGAAAAAATACAAAAAAACCCATAGTATGTTTAGTTTTTCTTCGCTTGGAAGACTCTCTTCACCTACCTACCTTTGTTTGTGTCGCTTCATTGTTAAACAATGTTTTTAAAGCAAAAGTGATTGGTCAGCAACAATATGCTGATCTTGTATGATGACCTAGTCAGTCTCTCGATCAGTGCCGTTTTATTTTCAAAAACCAGGAGTGGTATCTCTTACACTTTCTTGTATACTTGGATATAGGGATGGATATTTGAAGTGTAAACCACAAGAAAATTATTATATTTTTATATTATGTATGTTAAGGAACAAT
This sequence comes from Polypterus bichir lapradei, assembly GCA_026402145.1. NCBI lineage: Eukaryota > Metazoa > Chordata > Cladistia > Polypteriformes > Polypteridae > Polypterus > Polypterus bichir. The sequence continues at coordinate 44,629,333 of JANRMT010062818.1, read as the reverse complement.
CAACAACAAATCAAATCAAATTAATAATATATTGAACAATTATTATAAAAGTAAAGTTGAATAAATCAGACTCTGCAGCTGTACGAATAAAAAAAAAATGTGTTCAGGTAAAGTACCACTTCCGGGTGATGTATTTGGTCCAAATACACATCTACAATTGTAGTGTAACAACCACATGCCAAATTTGAGTTTGAGTTATCGTGTTTATATACACACAGACACACTTGCGCACACATACCATTCCAAAAAACAATATTTTTGGACTCTGGTAGGTCTATAACACAAAGATTCATCAAAATATCGAGGTTGAATGTTTTCATGATTACTATACTTTCTCTATACCTCGTATATGAGAAAGTAAACACGATTTCTCCTATGCAAAGTGTCAGGTGAATGGCTATCGACAAAAAACAGTCACCTGAGAAATAAACTGAAACGTTACTCACTCGTGATTTTTCTGTCCATATGGTAAATGTTTTGTTGACCAGCACATTCTGATTTCAGCCGTTTCAATTACATCTTGATATACAACAAGCGCAAAGAAAGGCAGCACATAAATTGCTTTCTATTTCACACGCTTTACACACCCGTATTCAGCTTGCTCTGTCACCGCAAATGCTGTGTGAACACCCGCCCTCCATCACCAGGTGCCATTCACTGGATGAATATATGCGGGCGGCTCGTGGTGGATGACTTTCTGTTTTAGAGTTAAATTTACAAAGGTTAAAGACTAACGGCAAGAATATTCATTCAAAAACGAAAACTAAAAATATTTTAGTAAATTATTATTTTATTTCAGTTAGTCTTTCCAGCTACTTTAATAGTTTTATTTAGTTTTAGTTTTTCATTTCGGTTTTGTTAATTATTTTATTTCAGTTTATGAAAATGTTTTTTTAATAATAGTTTCAGTTTTGATTTTAGTTTTCGTTAACTATAATAACCTTGCCGCCCACCACACACGGCTGCACCGTTCGTTCTCATTGGGCGGCTGGTAATGCTGCAAGCGGTGACCCAGTTGTGGCTGAACGGAGGCCATTGAGGGTGAACGGGGTGGCAGGGGGTAACATTGTAGTGTGCATCGGATGGCTCCCTATTGAATGGGGGCGATTCACTACTCGCCTTTAGCTGCACCGTGTTTGTTCTTGGTGGGCGAACGCTGCAGGCAGCATACTGTAGTGGAGGTGACTGTGAGGTGGGCTGGTGATGATCCGCCCGTCGATGCCCCCATTCATTCTCAATAGCAAGCCTGCTTATACTGTTACGCACATAGCAGGAAGTCGTCTCTTGTCAGTACATCAGACATATTGACGACTGGTGCCTTCCTGTTGTGATAACATGTACAGTGCTGTGCAGAAGATCTTAATCTTTTGTCTTCACCCTTTAACAATGTCTCTGAAACACAAATCTGATGCAAGTGCTGGTTAATACAGTAAAGAAGAGAAACACCATCACCATTGAAAATAAAGTAGAAATAATAAAAAGGTCAGAGAGAGGTGAAACTCCATCATTCATTGGCAGAGCACTTTGTTACAGTCGGTCAACAATAGCATTTATTAAATTTACGTACCTGTTCCGACTTAAATACAAATTCAACTTTAGTACAAACCTACAGTCCCTATCTCGTACGTAACCCGGGGACTGCCTGTACTTACAATTGATTCTTCTCAGGATGATTATATAAAGGATATCTTGGATAGATATTAAAACTGCTAAATATCACTGCTGCCAGTGGAACACTCTCTTAGACGCCCCTCTCCCGCAACAGATGAGTAACCCATTAGAGGGTGAACCGAAGGGGTCGGTTTATGTGGCATACACAACTTCAAGTCCCTCCTGATCATTTGTGCTTGAGACAGCCATTGGGTTACTTTTTATCTTAAGGGTGTAATTTCCTGCACATAATATGGACCAAAAATGATGTACAAGTAAGTTTTCTTTTTCAGGTCCAGAAGACCAAATATAGGAGTGGAACCACAAAAAGCTTAAGGTCTTGCATTACTAGATATCAAGACACATTGAATGGTAAATTAGCTGTAAATGTGGGATGTGTTTCGTATCGGTGAGTCAGGATGCACAGGACCAAAAAAAAAAACCAGAAATGATTTCAAAGCATTCATACAGTGCATCCGGAAAGTATTCACAGCACCTCACTTTTTCCAAATTTTGTTATGTTACAGCCTTATTCCAAAATGAATTAAATTCATTTTTTTCCTCAGAATTCTACACACAGCACCCCATGACAACATGAAAAAAGTTTACTTGAGGTTTTTGTAAATTTATTAAAAATAAAAAAACTGAGAAATCACATGTACATAAGTATTCACAGCCTTTGCTCAATACTTTGTCGATGCACCTTTGGCAGCAATTACAGCCTCAAGTCTTTTTGAATATGATGCCCCAAGCTTGGCACACCTATCCTTGGCCAGTTTCGCCCATTCCTCTTTGAAGTACCTCTCAAGCTCCATCAGGTTGGATGGGAAGCATCGGTGCACAGCCATTTTAAGATGTTCAATCGGATTCATGTCTGGGCTCTGGCTGGGCCACTCAAGGACATTCACAGAGTTGTCCTGAAGCCACTCCTTTGATATCTTGGCTGTGTGCTTAGGGTCGTTGTCCTGCTGAAAGATGAACCGTCGCCCCAGTCTGAGGTCAAGAGCGTTCTGGAGCAGGTTTTCATCCAGGATGTCTCTGTACATTGCTGCAGTCATCTTTCCATTTATCCTGACTAGTCCCCCAGTTCCTGCCGCTAAAAAACATCCCTATAGCATGATGCTGCCACCACCATGCTTCACTGTAGGGATGGTATTGGCCTGGTGATGAGCGGTGCCTGGTTTCCTCCAAACGTGACGCCTGGCATTCACACCAAAGAGTTAAATCTTTGTCTCATCAGACCAGAGAATTTTGTTCCTCATGGTCTGAGAGTCCTTCAGGTGCCTTTTGGCAAATTCCAGGTTGGCTGCCATGTGCCTTTTACTAAGGAGTGGCTTCCGTCTGGCCACTCTACCATACAGGCCTGATTGGTGGATTGCTGCAGAGATGGTTGTCCTTCTGGAAGGTTCTCCTCTCTCCACAGAGGAACTCTGGAGCTCTGACAGAGTGACCATCGGGTTCTTGGTCATCTCCCTGACTAAGGCCCTTCTCCCCCGATCGCTCAGTTTAGATGGCCGGCCAGCTCTAGGAAGAGTCCTGGTGGTTTCGAACTTCTTCCACTTACGGATGATGGAGGCCACTGTGCTCATTGAGACCTTCAAAGCAGCAGAAATTTTTCTGTAACCTTCCCCAGATTTATGCCTCGAGACAATCCTGTCTCGGAGGTCTACAGACAATTCCTTTGACTTCATGCTTGGTTTGTGCTCTGACATGAACTGTCAACTGTGGGACCTTATATAGACAGGTGTGTGCCTTTCCAAATCACGTCCAATCAACTGAATTTACCACAGGTGGACTCCAATTAAGCTGCAGAAACATCTCAGGGATGATCAGGAGAAAACAGGATGCACCTGAGCTCAAATTTGAGCTTCATGGCAAAGGCTGTGAATACATATGTACATGTGCTTTCTCAATTCTTTTATTTTTAATAAATTTGCAAAAATCTCAAGTAAACTTTTTTCACGTTGTCATTATGGGGTGTTGTGTGTAGAATTCTGAGGAAAAAATTAATCCACTTTGGAATAAGGCTGTAACATAACAAAATGTGGAAAAAGTGATGCGCTATGAATACTTTCCGGATGTACCGTAAGTAATTTTTATGAACACAGTAATTTTGTATGTATTTGTTGTGCTAAAATTTTATTTTTCTTTTAACTATGTCTATAATGATAATGGCATGGCTTGAAAGTAAATTCCTTTGTTTCTGTTGTTGCCCCAAAATTTTGTTTTGATTAGGCTATAATACAAATAAATTTGAAAAAGTCTTATTTGAAGACAAAAGCTGACAAATGATTTTAAAAGAATGGTGTTTTTATACCATACACTAATTTTGGAATTGTTTTACACTATGCAATGCTACAATAGTTGAAAATCTGTCTTTGCATTTCACTTACACAATTAGCCTGTTTCATACTTTTGAATGGTTACTTTATATTTATTTGAAAACTTTCAGCCATATCCCTTCAAAATGTAGCTTGGGACAGTTTTTTTTTTTTTCTACCTCACTTTTTGATCTACAGTTGTACTCAGAGCTGATTTCTAAAAACTTCTCTATTGCCCATTAAGTATAATACAGCTTCGGATTTCTGCTTAAATTTGAGATCCCTAACAGTTCATGAAAGTGGAAAATAACCATCATAATTAGAAGCACATTAATAATAAAAGGAAAATCATAAAGTCCTCACTTTGACAAGCATTTTTAGTGTCTGCAAAACATATTTTGTTACCTCGGCCAAAATGCTGTGTCACACACTTTGTTTCCATCTTACATTACTTGACATATAATGCATAAAGAAATTGAGTGTCCTCCTTTGTGAGTTGCATGCAAGTTTCTTTAAATTGATTATTGTGCCTGCAGTGTGTTTATATACAAGAAAACTAAAGGTCTTGTCATGGAAGATTAATTTTAGTTTTTCACTGTCATTATTAAGCAAATTCCATAACATACTATATACTACTTACATAATTATCTCTTTCAAAGTCTTTTTTTTTTGTTTACTGTCTCCCGCTCACAGACTGAAGCCAGTCTTGCAAGAAATTTTCTTGGAAAGCGAGTTTCGAGTTCTAATAACACTCCCATTCCTCGTCTCCCAGCCAGTCCTTCTAGAGTTGACCGTTTAATTGTGGACCAGCTACGTGAGCAAGCTAGAGTAAGTCGGTTATGGTGTTGTTTTTACATACATATTGACTTTTATTTTGTCTCCATCAAAATGTTATTTTTTTTCTTTGTTATTCTGTATACAAAAACAATGTTTTGTTTTGGTTGAGCACTTTCAAAATCTCTTATATCTTATGTTGAATATTAAGCATAGGAAACGTTTCCTTTATATTACAAAATTACTTGGTATTTTTTCTATGTATTGTAGATTGTGACTTTAGTTGGGAAGATGGAACGTCTACGCAGTGCTCCTGTACATACAAATATAATCACTGCTCTTGATCATCATTTGGAAGCAATCCACTTAACTCAAGCCAGACGAAAGGATGAGATTGTTAATGCTACTAATCGTCAACGGCAGGGTGCACCAAGATATAATGATGAAAAAGGTTGTAAGGCAGAATTCCTGTTATTATGGTTTAAAAATTTGCCTGCTTAATTTTTTTTTTTAATTCTATTGATTTTATTGTAATCACACAACATTCCATACAAATAGATCAGTTTTTACAAAAATAGGATTGAAACAAAATCAACCCCCACCCCTGAGAAAGAGAGCATGGCCAGCAGAGTAAAACTTAAAGCTAGTAAAAATAAATAAATTGATGAATTAATAAGTGAATAAAGATAAATGGAGAAGAAACAGGAATGGGGAGTGAATCTGCTTCCTCAGTGCTTTAAAAGCTTATTCTAAAATGTTATTGATTAGATCCTGCCAGGTTTTGAAAAAGTTCTGCACAGATCCTCTAAGTGACAATTAGATTTTTTTCAAATAGTATATAAAATCAGTCACACACTAACTTAAAAGAGGAGAGTTAGGATTCCTCCATTTTAGCAAGATAAGACTACGTGCCAATAGTGTAGTAAAGGCAATTACAGTTTGTCTTTCTCCACATTAAGTCCATCTGGAAGTAAACCAAACACAGCTGTTAGTGGATTAGCAGGGATTGTGACACAAAGGCTGTCTAAAAGGCATTTTAAAATTTTGGTCCAGAATGATGTTAATTTGGTGCAGGCCCAAAACATGTGACCCAGTGAGGCTGGAAGTTGATTGCAGCATTCACAGGTTGAGTCTTGCCCTGGAAACATTTTGGAAAATTTTAAACGAGACAGATGTGCTCGATATATAATTTTGAGTTGAATACTTGTATGCTTTGCATTTATGGAGCTCGAGTGAATTCTCTGCATTGCTACCTTCCACTCCTTTTCTGAGATATTGAGTGAGAGATCCTTTTCCCGCTGTCCTCTTGGATCTTTGAAAGGAAATGACTATAAAATGGTTTTATATATTGCAGAAATGCTGTCTGAGTCCTCGAGACTGAGCAATATTTTTCCTGCATAGAGGGAGATGGGAGGTGAGGAAAATTGGGCAGGTTCTGTTTAACAAAGTTTCTAATTTGAAGGTAGTGAAAGAAATGTGTTGCTGGAAAGTTAAATTTCGAATGTAATTGTTCATAGAATGCAAAGACGTTGTATATGTACAGATCTCCAAGTGATTTAATCCCAAATGTTTCCCAGATATTAAAAACTGCATATGTTTGCGAGGGTTGAAGAAGGTGGTTCTCTTGCAGAGGTGCCACAGATAAAAGCTTCTCTATCTTAAAATACTTCCTTCATTGGTTCCATATTCTGATTGAGTGACGTACAATTGGGTTGTTAGTATATTGGCGATAACTTGCATTTATTGGTGCACATAGCAAGGAATATAAAGAAGTATTGCAAGATTTTATTTCTATTGCAGATCAAGCTTGTGCATGTTCATCTGTTTGTGTCCATTTCCAGGTTTTTATAGTTTGTATGTTTGCTGCCCAGTAATAAAAGAGAAAGGTAGAGCCATGCCACCTTCTTCCTTAGGTCTTTTTAGGGTCGTGCTTTGGTTGTGTGGATATTTTGAATTCCAAATAAATGAGGTTATGGTTGTATCTAATTTCTTAAACTATTTATTGATGTACTAGATAGCCGATGCCCACCGTAGCATACAGTGGTGTAAGAATAGGAACGGAAAACAGCTTTCGTCAACCGTTTGTGTCAAGAAATAACCCACTGATTGGAACAGGCAGTTGCCGGATCCCAGAATACAGATGACGTTGTACAAAAACCCGTTGGAAGAGAAGATACTGTTGTTCATTTTATAACAAAGGCTTAGGAAACAACCGTTGCAGTATAATGAAAATAGCAAGGAGTGAAACCAATACCAATGGTCGAGAGAGTACCTTCCTGTAGCAGGCTACAGAAAAGACTCCCAGCTGCAGACATGGCTGAAGTGAAAGGTCACGCGGTCAGGCTGGATATTGGGCGGTGACGTGACACCAATGGGGTCATGAGAAAGGAGCGGGAAATGCGGTAGTCCGAAGGAGGAATAGGACTCGAGAAAAGCAGCGTGGGGAAGGGTTTGAAACAGGACGAATAGGAATCGAAAAATGCCATGTGGGCGGGACCGGGTTTGAAGAGGAAGCGGGACAAACCAGAAGAGAAATATATAAGAGATATTGGAATGTTTTGAAATAAAAAGAGAAGCGTAGGAAGGATATTCATATTAACAATCTTAATTCTTCCATCTAAAGTGAGGTGAAAGGTTGACCATCTATGCAAGTCTTGCTTAATTTTTTCCATACAGGCAGTGAAATTTTGTTGATAGAGAGCTTTATGTCTACTTGTGATGTTTACCCCTATGTAATTTAAACTGATCTGCAATGATAAAATGGAAGGTGTCCAATCTAATATTGTGTGCTAGAGAATTCACTGGAAAGAACACACTTTTATTCAAATTAATTCTTAGACAAGAAATCTTTTGAAATTCTGTTAGGACTGCAGATACAGTATTTTGTGGGTCTGATATATACAGTACCATATCATCTGCATATAGAAAAAAATTCTGTTCAAGTCCTTCTCTGATAATCCCCTTCATCTCATAAGCATTTTGACAGTGAACTGCCAGTGGCTCAATGGCGATTGTGAAAAGTAGTGGTGATAAAGGGCATCCTTGTCTGTTACCACGTTCTAGTTTCAAGTAGTCTGAACTAATGTTGTTAATACAAACTGAACCTTCTGGATTGGTATACTGTAATTTAATGCATGCACAAATGTTTGGGCCAAACCCAAATTTCTCCAATGTAGTGAAAAGGTAGTTCCATTCAATCATATCAAATGCTTTTTCTGCATCCATCGATAATATTATTTCTGGGGAGTTTGACTTTACGGGTGAATATATTACATTAAGCAGGCATCGAAGATTGGAAGTTAAGTGTCGGCCTTTAATAAATCCAGTTTGATCTTGTTATATTACCGAAGGCAACACTTTCTGCATATTTCTAGCTAGGACTTTGGAGAGTATCTTAACATCATTATTCAGAAGTGACATTGATCTGTATGATGCACATTGTAATAGTTTCTATTTTGTTTAGGAAAGACAGTGATTAAGGCTTGGCGAAAAGTTTGATGTAGAATTTTATTGTCTCTAGATTCTGTGAATGTTGCTAATAAAAAGGGAGCTAGCTGAGTGGAGAATTTCTTATAAAATTTGACAGGGTTGCCATCCGGGCCTGCTGTCTTTCCCACTCTGAAGTGACTTTATAGCATCTTGTAATTCTGATAGTCCCAAAGGCTTAATCCAACTCCTCTGCACTGAGAGTATCTATTTGTGGTATCTGTAATGCATCCAGAAATGCATTAGATTGAGTCTTGTCCTCTTTAAACGCAGCAGAATATAAGGACTTGTAGTAATCTCTAAATGTGTGCATTATATTTTTATGGTCAATGATTTTGCCTTCATTTGTGTTGGTGATTGTTGGGAATGCATTGCGAACTTCTTGCTTGTGGATTTCTTTAGCTTAAGAGCTTATTAGCTTTCTCTCCATGTTCATAGTAATGATGTCTTGATTTAAGTATGAGTTGTTTAGTTTCTTTAGTTGTTAAGAGGTTGAGCTCTGAATGCAGAGCCTGCCTTTTCTTGTGAAGAGCCTCACTTGGACACCTGGCATGTTCTTGATCTATTCTAGTATTTTCACAGGTTACCTCTGATACCTTCTTGGTTTCCAATTTACTTCTTTTTGGAAAGATACAAGATAATCTGTCCTCTCAAGAAGGCCTTCAGGGTTTCCCAGAGTATTCCTGCAGAGACCTGTGAGGATGTACTTATCTCTAGAAAAAAACTGATTTGTTTGAAAATAAATTCTGTACAGTTCTCTTTTGCTAATAAAATTGGGTTAAGACGCTATCAGGTTATGCCTTGTAATTACTGTGTCTGAAATGTTTAGTTAGTCATAATATGTAAATGAAATTCTATATACCAGTGTGTATTAAATACTCCTGTATTTTTATTTTGAAATAGTTCATTTTTTTTTTTTTTAAACCTGATCAGTGTTGCAGAATTTGGAGGCCATCGTTGTAACATGTGGCGTAAGTTTCTGGTATTGGATGGATAACATTTTCTGGTCCAAAGGAAAACAAAAAACAAACAAAAACAGACTCGGTACTGTTGATGACAGATGAACATTTTGAGCTGTCAGAAGAAAGTCAGACCATATTTTTGAATAATTTGACAGCTTTAGACAATCTTACTATCAATATGGTAGTTAAATATTGTTAGAGAAATAATGTCTGAAAGAGTTAAGCATCTCCAAAGCCTGAGTGACACTGTCTACCACACAGAAGATTTCATGGTATGACAAGCGTGGATTTTTATCTGGAGAATACATCCAGAAAATTTTGTTATGACAAGGAGAAATGATGAAAGTACCGAAATAAATAACATTTAGGACCTGCAGCTAATAGGTCAGTAAGGCAGTCATAAAAGCCAAGAAAGGAAAGCCATTCTTAGGGCATTGTTTGGTGATAAAATAGAAAACAATAAATATACTTTTTAAGTTAGGATGATTTTGCACTGCTGTAACTTTATATTATGTTACTGCAGTGTAAATATTTCATGTTAATATTTAAGTTTTTTTTTTATTTCAAAGTTTGTATTTTAATGAAGCATACTGTTTTCAAAGCAGTATGTCAAAGCTTGTACTGAAGCTTTACAAGCACATGACTTACATCTGTTAGCTTCAAATGTCGCTGAAACTCCTGGAGCGGTCGGTCTGTTTCAAAGCTGTTCTGTGAAATGGGTTGTGAAACTACTGTTCTCATCTTATGCAGAAAAGATATTGTATTATAATTGGAGTCCAGAAAATGGAATCTGTTATCTGACTATAAAGTAAATGCCATGCTATACTATTCTTTTGTACTGGAACCTATAAGGTGCCATTAATACTATAGGCACATTCCCTAAACCTTCTTGTGTGCCCAGTTCTACAGGCACATTCATTAATCCCCATTATGATTCTCTTTGCCCCTAAAGTTGTTAATGCCTACTTTCAATTTGCCTCACAGCCAAAATCTCCCTGATATGAAAAAGTTGTCTCATAATTAGGAATCCATAGTGGGTTTGTTGGATTTTTGTTATTTATATTGCTATTGTAATGGCACTGATTAATTACATCAACTTGGGGGATGAGTCGCCTGTAGTATTAGTTGGAATTCCATCCGTTACTAGGATAAGACGATTCTGAATCTGATTTGCTTTCTCTATACTTTCAAGTTTATTTTTACCCCCAACTAATCTCCGGTCATTTAAAACCTTCATACAAAAAATACTAAAATAAATAAGTCTCCTTTAAAGGTACTTTTTTTTAAAAAAAAAGTATCCATATTCATGGCCTAATTACACTATGCAATTCCAATAAAAATGTTTCTGTTTGTCAAGAAGATACAATGCTAACATGTTAAACATATTTACATGTAAAATTGAAACATTTGTCTTTTCTTTAATGTAAAAACCATCAAAGCATCACTAATATCCACATTTCTTCATTTTCCATAAAAACAAGAAACACATGCTAGAAAGTGTAGTCTGTAGCAGCAGGTAGAAAGAACAGCATCAGCAATGTAACACATATTGATATGAGTAGCAACATAATTTAACACTCCATGAATTTATGCAGTTATTGGTTTCAAAATTATCATGTACAATGTTTTTAAGACATTTAGTAGTTTTGCACAGTTTGTGTAACAAACTAAAATTCTAACTTTTTTAAGTTTTTCACAGTAAAGTACTATTCCTAGCACTAGTTTAATTTAACCCTACTTTTCCCCTACCATGATATATATTTAACTGAATTAGCACATGCTTTTTACTTTCTCTTACACATAGTAAAAAAGAGAGAAGGTATAGAAATTGTGAAAAAAATTCAACCTCAAGATTTCGATTAGTCTTTTTTAGACCTTCCTGAGTTAGAAAATACCATTTTTGAAATTGTCTGTCTGTGTGTGTAAACATCCTTAATCCGTTCCAGGTCCTTGGACTTATACCAAACAGGATGTATACCAAACTATTTTTTCCCATAAGAAATAATGGGACAATGATTGATCTGTTACCATGAAAAAAAAATCCTATTGCTATTGGCATATTATACATTGATGGGGTTGTATGAAAAAATTTAAACACTGCTTAATACTAAAATGCATAAATACAAAAACAATTAGATGAAATAAATGAAAATTTTACCTCACTTTACTTTTTAATAACGTCCGTTTTTCACAATCATAGATACCGTCGTTCTCGGCAAATGGTATGCAACAGCCATTTCCCGGATACGCATGCCACCTTCATACTTTTCAACAATCAATTCAAATTTACGTGAAAAAACACAATCACGTTGTGGCGATGCGGGTTTTTCTGTATGCTTCCCTCTGCTGTCAGGGAGCCCTTGAACCCTACACCGTTGGTAATGTGCCTCACTGCTAAGCTTATTGGTAACAACAAAGCAAGGGTATGGTGAAAAAGTGTAAAGTGCTTTTATTAAAACAATCAACAAAACAAGGTGTTCAAATTAAAGTGCAGTCTCCAAAGTTGCAATAAATAATCCATAAAATAAGAAGTGAAACGTGGAGGATAAAAACAATAGAAAAAAGTCTTCTTAAAAACAAAGAGGTTAAAATACAGCAGGAAGCATTCTTTAAAAAAAAAAGAAGAAGAAGAAGCCCGGTGCCTTTTTACCTGGCGGCCCCCCTGCTTCCCAACAGGGGA
>JANRMT010062818.1:44588745-44607460 GCA_026402145.1 Polypterus bichir lapradei | reverse complement strand
TATATATATATATACATATATATATATATACATATATACAGTGCCCTTCCCAATTATTGGCACCCCTGGTTAAGATATGTTCTTAGGCTTCTAATAAATTCTTTTTTTTTCCCAAAAAATATAGGCTCACAACACAAAAAAGAGAAAAATCCAACCTTTAATTGAAGTACATTTATTCATTAGGAAATAAATCCCACATTAAGAAATACGTTTTTTTACATGAAATCATTTATATATATATATAAAATTATAAAAAAAAAAATGCTGGAGAGAAACAGTAGGGCGACGATACGTGATCTTCACGTTAAGATCATGGAAGACACTTAAAAGACTCGCGAGACTAGAGAGATTGGCCACGGAACATCTTTTGGGGACCTTAAACATGAGACTTTGTGCCCAGAGATTGACCCAGGACCATCTTGCGATGATGTAGAACATGAGATTCTTGCAAGACACGCCCTACTTACAAATAAATAAGAGCAAGGGCAGCCAGCAACTTGATCCAGGGCTCTCAGCGCATATAAAGCATATAAGGACAATACATTATAAATGAAATGTGGATGACTAAGGGAAGAAGAAAGCAGCGACTCAAAAACGTTGGAGAGACAAAAAAGAAAAAGAATAATCTAGGTGCAAATTCAGAAAATAAGGAAAGTAATTATCAGCCTGGAACAAGTGGAATTAAAAAAAAAAAAAAGCACGTCCAATCAGGACATTTGTGCTATACACATGCAGAGCAGGTTAGAAATTATGAAAGCAGTGGAATTCAAAAGGCTCAAAAAAAAAGTAGTTGGCGCGATACACATGTGGAGAAAGTTAAAGAATATGAATGTAGGAAAATTAGGAAGTATAAAAAAAAGAAAGTAAAGATTGCAGGAGCGCAAACAAATGGAAATTATTACTTGAAAAAGGGAAAATAATCACCATGGACAAGGTGTCATAAAAAAAAGCAGGATAAAGCGAGATCAGAAATAAAACAGTAGAAAACAAAGTAAAATGTCATAAAAAGGTTAAAATACAAGGGGGCCAAGCGCATGCAGAGCAAGTTAGAGATAATGAAAACTGGATTTCAAAAGACTCAAAAAAAAAAAAAAAGGCGCGAAACACATGCAGAGCAAGATACAGAATATGAAAGCTGAAAAATAGCTTAAAGAAAGAAAAATTATTACTCAGAGAAATAACGAAAAGGCAAATAGAGATCAAATATATGGACATATGTGATATGTCAGAAGTATGTAAATATTGTAAGGCTTTGAAGTTTAAGTCAAGAGAATTTCAAAAACGGAGTTTACCTCACATGCATTTATTGGTTACTTTGCAAAAAATATTATTAACTGCTGATGATGTAGATCATTTTTTCTGTGCTGAAATTCCAAACAGAAAGCTATCCTGAATTATGGTACAAAGTCATTAAACACATGTCTCACTGACCTCATTAAAAAGATTCAGCACGTTGGGACTCGAAAGATTCCGAATATTGTTTTTACAGAAGTCCTGAAATAAAAGTGAAACTAATGAAATAGCAACAATTCAAAGAAAAAAAAATCTTAAATGTGTATCCGGAAACATAAAAACGGGGGTTGGCGAGAGGTATATATATGGTTTGCTTTAGATAAATACATTACAGAAGAGAGTAAACAGTATGACAGCTTGTAATTATGAGAACCATTTTATTTTTAATGACATATGTATTACGCTTCAATATTTTCTGCACATATTTTATTAGTTTTGTTTATCAAAAATGAACAGGTTAACAGTTTAATTTAGAACATAAGACTTCTACATGTCTGGTTATTCGGGAGCTTAGTGTAAAATGTTTTTTAAAGTGATAAAGGAAATCGAAATTGGTAGTACAATCCAGCAATTCATAATTGAGGCATCCCTAATATTAAGTGGTATCTTTATCTGATCAAACATAAATAGTCAGATATAGATAACTTATTGTATGGTTTCCAGCTTGTAATTATTAATTATTATTAATAATTATGCCTTTTTTAATGTTTCTCTGTTTGCAGATGTTCTTGCTTTGGCTGTTGCAATTAAAGAGCTTGCACTATATACTCGCAAAGCACGTACTGCCTTATGGTGTGCCCTTCAGATGACTTTACCTAATAACACCTTGAATGCATCCGCTCGGCAGTCAGAGCTTGAGAAGGCCCTTCAGGAACTGAGCAACTTTACTATAGCAGCAGAGCATTCTAACCAAGAAATGAAAGTCCCAAGTGTCTTGGAAGGCCACCAGCAAATGGATACAGAAAATGAGATTCCAAAGAAACAAGGAGTTTAAGTCGGGAGATTAGTATTATTGCTATTGTATGCTAGTATTTGAATGTTGGAATATGTCAGACTGGCAAAATATGAAGATTAGATGATGAAGGCAAGTGCTTTGTACAGTTTCTTTTTCCAATTTAATGTAATATCACTGGAATAGTCACTGCTTGTGCTAGTTTTGGCATAGATGAATATAAAATTCAAAGTGTTTGGATTCCACTTTCTAACTTATTAGAACTTGTGAGGTTGATTCCTTGCAGGCACAGAATATTTTTCATTCAAACCTTACAGGTGTTAAGAAGTTGTGATTTCAAAGGAGGGAAACAAACCCTTTTTAAATATGGTGAACCTGTTGTCATAGATTCATCCATAGTTAAGCATGTACTGTAGTCTGTAAAGAATCAATGTTGAGTATCATGTGATGTGCCAAAAAACTACCAAACATATTAATTTCTGTTTCCCATCATTAGCATTTATTACATATTGCAAAACATTAACAATTGTTATGCAGCAATTGAATAGTCTTTCCATTAGACTGTTTTTTAACAGATAGGCTGCCGTCAGTGTTTCCTGTAAGTTGCAAGTTCTGCAGGTTGCTTAATGTAGCTGTCTTTGCATATAAGTGTTAATTAAATTATAATTTCAGCTGGCTTAGCTTTAAATATACATATAGTATTAGTTGAAAATGTTAATGGATGATACTCAGGATTAGTACCGTGGCTTACTGTACTAACACACAGAGTGGGGGAATTTGAATTAATTCAATGGACAATAATTAGTAACTGCATTCCATGTTTATTTTATTAAGATGCATTTTGTGCATGTATTACTAGTATAATGTTCTGCATAATGGTTACTATTGCCAAGCCTTCCTAATCTACATTTAACTGTTTACTCAGGTAAAAATATACAAAATGGTTTGTTTAGGTTCAGAGATACAAAGTTTTTATTTATTTTATTTTTTTTCATAAATTGTAACACTGTACAGTACTAAATTACCAAAGCTATTTTTGTTTTAACAAATGCTGTTACTGTTTATGGCTTGTTTTTTATTGTATTAGCATTTTAGAGAAAAGTCAAGTAATAGTTGAAATTTGGCTTAGACAATCACTTGAATTAAATGTCTTAAAATTACACAATGTAAATGTAGGAATGAGAGAAAAAACATAAGATCAGGATATTAATAAAAGTCAGAATTGTAATGATTAACTATTCAATACTATATTTTGAAATTTTAAACACCTGTTAGACCTTGTTTTCTGTTTCTTTTAAATATAAGCATTTTGTTATTTTTAAAAATTACCATTCAAGAAGCTGTAATGAAAGTGAAAACAAAGCTAACATTTTGTTTTAAACTCTTACTAGAAGTAGTTAACATTCTCAGGGTGTACTTTACTCTTGCTGGTTACCTTTTAGTTACTAACTTTAAAACAATAAGTTTAATTACTTCATGTGTAAAGTACATTTTTTTCTTATTTATTTATTTTTGTTTAGCAGCTGTGTAAATAATTTTTAAAAAATGTTTCTCCTATTGCTGTGTTAATGGAATTGATTTTTTATTTGAAAAACATTTGAGAAATGTTGTTAATCACACATTCAGATGCACGTTTTCAAACTATTACTTTTGTATTTTCTTTAGGGTTTATTTTTCTTGTCTGTTTTTTATGTTCTTGACACATTCATTACTGTACTTTATTTAATAGTCAGGCCACATGTTTTGTTATGTGCCTGTCAACCTCTTTCAGTTAATCTATTATCTGTTCTACTGTCTTGCATAGTCTTGCATAACATAGCATGTTTAAAAACATATTTAGGTTATTACAGCTCTTACAATAAGAGGAATATCACTTGTATTAATTTTCTTAATGTCACAATTGCCTTTCTTGTTACTTAACTGGAATTAAAAAAAAATAAATAAAGTTGAAGTTTCGCTTGTTGACGCAATTACATAATTTTAAATTGCATCCAGTGAAGATTTTACATTTAACCAGTGGGAAAATACGTGCAGAATTGAAAAACTGATTATTGTGGTTTTTATACCATAATATCCAGTAAATAGAACAGTTGTTTACAATATTTTAATGTTTTATCGCTGAGAAAATATTTTTGCTACTTCTTGTGAATGTACCGGTATATGGCATTTAGGCCGTAGTAGTTTAAGGCCCAGTAGTTTAAAATGAGTATTTAGTAGATTATATCTGAATTAAATGTTTTACTAATTTTTTGGTAAACTGAGCCTTGAATGATGTGTATTTGCTTATTTTCCTTTTCAATCCATAAATTGATTAAAAAAATATATAATTTGCCCTACTCAGATTACTTGGGAATCCTATAGTAAAAATTGCATTTTGGATTAATAAGGTAATAATGAGAAATGTTATAAATATAAAGCATTTTATTGTCTCTAATAATGTTTTGCTGTACATTTAACATGATTGTCTTTCTTGTTCAGTGAAATACATAGCATGGAATGATAAGTTCCTTATCAATGATTAACCATCATATAACAGTTTTTAAATATTAAGTCTCTCTCAATTTTATTAGACACTCCTAAATTTCTGTCCTCAGGTTTTAACAATTAACATTGTACATTTTTTCTCAAACTTGCGTCAGTTGTTTAGATTTTAATAAAATCAAATATTATAAAGCACAGTTATATAAAATAATGATGTTAATGTCCTGCATTGTTAAAATGATTTAAGGATAACAGTGATGTATCATTCATTCAGGTGGTCTGCTATCACTTTAAAATACCTGAATTAGTTTGTATTTTTTCAGTTCTAGCTGTGTTAACATAAATGTAATACATTTCCTAAACATCTGTAGTAAGGCAAGAATGAGAAGAAGAATGATACTTTATTTTGACATAATTTGTAATGTTAGTTTGCAAAAATGGATAGGCAAACACACAATAATACAAAAAAACTAAATGCATAGTTTTTAATGAAATTAATATACAGTTTATTTCATGAGCCATGTGAAATCTTTATGAATGTAGGTCAGTGCATTGATTATATAAAGGTTGTTTAGTCAAAGAAGATATGTGATATTGGTATTTATCATTTTCAAGTATTCTCACTTTCCCATTACTGTCATGCTTTCTTAATACCAAAAAATTGCAGAAATACTTGCAATGACCGTTGGATTACTGTAAATGCCAAAGTTTGACTGGAATTTTTAACAGTCTTAATCTGTGATGACTTACAAAGAGCGCACATTTTTTGAAGAAATTTATGAAATTTCACAATGGTGTACTGTATAAATCTTAGTTTATCTATGATTAAATCATGCCAAGTGTTCAGTCATCTTGCATATGGGATATTTCATTTTTTATCAGTGTTACCAAGAACTACTTTTGGACATTTTGGTCTGATTTATCCTTCCAATGTAAATTGTATCTAGTAAGAAAAGGTTTGAAACAATTTAGCACTATATTTGGACTGTATTTGGTTGGATTGTTCAGAGAAGAAATATGGCTGTTGGCATGAAGCCATTTGTAGATGAAATAGGTGTTTTCTTTTGGAAACACAGTCTGCATAATAAAGCTGTAATTAACTATCTACTCTAATGTTTATTTCCATCATCTTGTTTTATTTCTGATTTGTTTGTGTTTGCTAGATGTGATTTCTAACAAGTTGAGCATGGAGGGTTTACTGCTCCTTTGGTGCAGAGACTTCTTGATTTTATTTCATTATCTTTTGAGAGCACGTTTTTAAAATAGTGAGATCAGGATGAGTAGAGTTTTTTGTTTTTACTGCATTCAAACACTTTCATTTTGCATTGTTCCACTTTTCAGTTGGCCAGATTTTGATGTTTATTGATTCTATGGATGGTCTAGTTTCACCTTTTACCCATTATCAATTGAATACTACAGGATTATAATTAATAGCTGCAGCATATTGATGTCATGTTTTTCACTGTCGCTCAAGTTAAATTTTTTGGCATATACGTCAATTATTTTATGCCTGTTAACTCTTAAAGGAATGCATTTTACAGCTCATTTAGAAGAGAATTGAAATGTTTTACTTTTTGTGTGTATGTGTTTTTTTATGTTGCCAAGGAATAGTTTCTGTATACATTTGGTGGGTTTTTACCTCTTTGGACTGTATTTTATGGAGGTGCATTAAGTTCAATTTATTTGTTTAAATATAAGCCTTATGAAGTAACTGTTTTTGCCAAGTTCAAATAAAAAGTTTTTCTTTTTATGCAAATTTTATACAGATTTTACTTAAACCATGTATTACTTATAGTACAACTAACTGGCAAAAGTATGATAAAGTGTATAAATTACTTTTTTTTTTTTTTTTTTTTTTTTTTTTTTTTAAAAAAATTTTTTTTTTTTATAAAAAAAAATAAAAAAAATTTTAAAATATTTTATAAATATTTTTTTTTTTTTTTTTTTTTTTTTTTTTTTTACCTAAATCATTTTGAGGTATAAACCAAAGTGAGACTTTGGTTAAGCTGTGTTACCTTTTACAGACAAATTTGAATCTATGGTTTCTGCCTGATCTCAGAGGTTGAAGATATCCTAGTTTTTACAATAGCTTTCTATGTTATTAACAGTTGCCCCCTCCAAGACAGGACAAGCAGATGCACTTGATATTATTAGAAATACCATTGTACTTGTGCTACGTAGATGAGCTAAACAATACATTCCCACTGTACTTCTAATAATTTATCAGTCTTTATATATGTTCCTGTAGATGTTAATGTGGATAATATTTCATGGTATGCATTATCACTTACTAAGAAGATTAAACAACATAAAGCAACAGGACATTATAATTTGTACTTTATTCACTGGCTTCAAGGCTGTTAACACTAGAATCCCTGAAGCCGCGCCACCTTAAATTTCTTTGCATCTCCTCATCAGTCTTTGTCTTGCAAATGTGTCGGTCAGCACTGGCAACAGGCAGCTTGCTCACTCATTCCTCCATGGAGGCAGCTAAAGTCAACTCAGACGCTGAAGTCTCTTTATCTGAGTGTGAGGCGTCTAGAATTGTATAGGGTAAATAATATATCATTATTTGGAATACGTACATTTCCTGCATGTTCCATGTTTACAGCGATCTGGGTAAATATAGGATGACAGAAAGTGCGATGTAAGAAATGTTGAACACATAACTAAAACAAAAGATTTTTATCTTACTGTAATAATAACAAAATGCCGAAGTAAAGTCCACATATCAAATAAATACTTTCATAAAAGGTATAACAAAACAAGTACACTTTTATTCAAGAATGCAACTGAAGAAAAATAAATCATTCAATTTCAATGTGGCTGTCAATGAGCAAAAACCCGAGCCCAAATACCAGCCGACGTTCCTGGCTGGTGCAAAGGTAAGAACTGCTGCTTCGTAATCAACAGGTTGTGAGTTTGAGTCCGGGTTATTCCTGTTTTGAGTAGTGAGCTGCTGTTATTATTACTATTATATTAATAAAAACATACATTTAATTTTAGTCTGTAACACCCGGTGTACACTTTTGCTAACTAGAAGATATCACTGAAGGGATATAAGCAGATACACAAATGCTAGTGAATCATGTCGTCTTGGTATCGTTTGTCACTTGAATTTTTTGTTCAGTTTTATTCTTGAATAAAGGAATACTTGTTTTATTATACCTTTGCAAAAGTGTTTATTTTATATTTCAGTAACCACTTGAATGACATCAAATCCGTCTCGACTTCTCTTGTACATGCACACACACATCCATGCATGAAAACATCATTGAATGCAGACAGACTTCTTCGTTTTGGGTGCATAAGCGACATGAAGAAGAGTGTGACTGAGAGAATAAAACTGAATAAAAAAAGTACTAAAAATTTACAGCAGGTGTTACAGACTGAAATAAAATGTATGCTTTTATTATATAACCAGCAACGGCACACTGCACAATAACATGCAGTGAATACGCTTGACTTGAGCCTTCGTAGTTTTCATACTCTTTCTCTGTACATTTACCATTTGTTTGCTCATAGGTTGATGTGCTTGCTGCTTCCTGAGCAACTCTTCTTTTCTTCGGCCTAGCAGCCTGCTTCTTCTCTTCTTTCGTCGACACCACAGAAAACTGGAAAAAGAACAGCAGAGAATAGTTTGGATTAGGGTGGATTGCAGAGCCTTAGTGAAAATGATGATTCAGTGCACATATAACTTAACAAGGGTAAACCAAAATGTAGTTGTGAGAAAAATATGTTAAAGTAATGGGTTTTTAGCAGTTTTTTTTTTTTTTTAAATAAAACAATGCTCAACTATATTAGCCAGGTGAATTTCTATCGGTAAACTATTCTATATTTTAGGTGCCTCGCCACTTCTTTTAAGTTTAGCTCTTGGAATTACAATCTGCACTAGTTGCAACCAATTAATGTCTTTCTTGAGTGTCTTGCAAAGTTATAAGGAATGTATCTTTTGCTGTATTTGTTAAGTTAAAAAAAGCTGTCCAGGTATTCTTATTAATATGTGATTTAAAATTTAGATCGGAGTCATTCAATTATTAAATTACAATTACTTTTAAAGGAAAAAAGCCAACACACAGACACACACAGGTTTTTTGTTATTGCAATTTTAACCGTTTACGAGTTACTTCAGAATAGAATTTATGCAGCTTTTAAGAGCGCAATCAGATTCACCCAGCCTCAGATGTGAGTTGTAAATGTTTGCCTTGTAGTGTCACACATTTATTACAGCAGAAGAAATGATAGGGGGATTAATCACTTTTAATACAGAGTTCAACAGAGTGCAGATAAAGGAACAGAAGCTTTGCACTCATTCCTTGATTGTAATAAACATATCCATATGTTTGTCCATGCATCTGTCCATGTTGTAACTGGTGGATACACTTCAGGGTTGCAGGTGAAACAAAGCTCCAGTGTTGAAAAAACGGCATGTGCAGAATTGTTTAAAATTTGCCAAGCAACACATTACTTGGTCCAAAGAGAAACGGTATAACATTCTGTGGACTGATTAGAGTAATGTTGTTCTTTTGAGGTTTGGTGGTCATCAATAGTATATCAGAACGACCTCCAGGTACTGAATTCAAGCCACAGAACGCAGTGAAAATAGTGAAGCATGGTAGCGCAAAAGTCATGGAATGAGGATGTTTTCATACTATGGTATTGGGCCTATTTATAATATTCCAGGGATCATGAGTCAGTTTGAATACATCAGAGATTATGTTGCCGTATGCCAAAGAGGAAAACTAAATGCATCAAAATATTTGAAGAGAAAATGTCGACAATGCTATGTTTTTGAACAGATTAATATTTCTTTGAGAAGAACACATACTTGATCAGATTTGTTAATGCTTTGATTTGGTATTTAACATGCAGTGTTTCCACTACATTCGAAATATGGAATTAGAAGCTATTAAAAAAATATATTTCGTTTTATTCACTTTTTAATGCACTGCTGTTTATTTGAACACACTTGTATAATCGCCCATCTGACTATGCACTTTATAATAAAGCATCTGCATTTATATTAATATTACAATACCCAGATTTAAGCACTTGTAAAATATAATAATCAGCAAGTCTTGTTATATAACTTAAAACTGGTCAAATAAAATAGGTTTGATAAGATATTACTTGTAAGAGGTACAAAGTTTGCTTGATTCTAGTATTTTCTTGTTTAGTTTTCTTTAAATATAAAGTTTGGCCCTCACAACTAACCGGAAAAGTTGGTGAAAACGGCAACAAATTAGTTTATTGGTACAATGTCATGTTGGCAAAGTGTTAGAGGCAGCAGCAGCATGTTTTTTTTACAAGTTGATGGCTGTAGATGGCAGCTGGGTTATTTTTATAAAAAAAAAAAATGCTCCTTCTGTAAAGGGCAGATAAGCAGAAAGTGGTTCGGAGAGACATGGTGTGATCAGTAATAAATGTGAAATATGAATCGAGCAAAAATCAGTAGTCTATTTGTTGAAACGATTGAGATAAAGCACTTGTGGAGCAGACAGACACTTCAATACATGCATTGATAGTGTCTTGATTAATGCTTGATGTAAACATTGAAGTTATATTGCAAATAGGATGCAATTCTATTCAGTTCTAGGTTGCAGAATCATTTTTTCGCCAGTGATACGGATCAAGAACTGCTGTTCAATCACTAAGTGTGGTGTCCAGTCTTTCAAAATGGCACATTATTGCTTTCTAAAAGCTTATAATTAACTAGCTCTTAAACATGATACAGATAGTATCCTAACAGTTGTTGTTATGCACAGGGGTGTAACCTTTAACCTTTGAAGGATACATATTTGGGCAAATTATGTTACTGACTGATAGTACAGCATGTCTATAGCTAGAGTGTATTTATTGAGGCAATTGTTCATGTAATTTATGGCATAATTCACTGATAAAGAAGGTGTTAATTTGTGAATCATTCATATCCTGATCCTGGCTTGTTGTTCTGTACATCATGACTTCCTTGTATCATTTCTTTATAAAACATCCTAAAAAATTATTGGAAGTTCTCTATTTGCCATTATTACTTTCTGTTGTTACTTTACTTTGTACATTATCAGTTGAGATCAAGTGCACAGCAGGAGATAACCTTACTATCATATGAAAGATTGATTTTGTGATCAGTTAACCATTTTATATGAGTTTTGATGTGTGCCTTGCACTATTACTTTGCTGGGAGATCCACTTGCAGCTAAGCTTTACACTTCAAAGTTTCAAGTAAAATGTCTTGTCTCTTGATAACTTGATAATACATATTGGTCTAACATGTCTAGTCATAGGGCCAATTTTCTTGTGCAGTTTATATATATATATATATATATATATATATATATATATATATATATATAATATAGGTTGTTTTTTTTAAATGTCATCCTGTCTAAAGAAAGACAGCAATACATGTGATTTGAAAATTGCAACTGCACTGGGATATGATATCCTGTTTAAAAAAAAATATGATTTTAGTTAGGTAAAAGATGCAGAAATCAGTCATGAAAGTAAAAAATGTTATCAGAAAAATTGGATGGTCAAATGTTACACCCATGTTTGCATCATGTGCATCTTTAAGTGCTTATCAGTTGCATACAATATTTTCATTGTGAACATGCTGCATTCTTACCAGTCAAATCAATCAGCATCCTGTGTATGCATATATAATTGCACCACAACACCCTCATAACTTGAAAAAATGTCAAAGCTTACATTAATTTTTGTTCTTGTAAAAAGCAGAAGCAATAATGATTCATTTATGTTAATGTAGCCAATTTCCATTTGTATAGCTAGCACATTTCTCCCATTGAAGTAGTATCAATAGTGAAAATAAATGAAGTTGCTGATAACACTTGTAACAGAATTTTTAGATGAAGTTGTTAACTCTGGACCCTTTTGCAGTGGAAGTCCTTGATTTTATCTTTATCAGATAGCTATATGAGCTACTGTTTGTGTTGTGTACTTTTGTGTTTATTTTTATTATTATTTTAAGATGAAAACATTGACTGGTATGGCAGGGTTTCCATCTGCTTTACTTGTTTAAATGCTTTTGATGGTTGTCAAGAAGAAATTTGTATAAATAGGTTAGAGTGTGTTTGGAAAAGAATTCAAGTTATAAAAATGTCCACTGTTTTCCTTACATTCACTGATTGTCTCTTTAAAGCAAGTAGTCTGCTTTATACGATATTTTAAACTATTCCCCTCAGGTGTAAAAACAGGTTTATGATCAAAAAGTATATTTCCCTTTCATGGTTTGTAGGACTTATATTGGCTAAATTCAAAACCAGCTTTAGGCACAAACGTTTAATGCAAGATCAGAAACAGACACAGTTTTGTTTTGTCTGTTGCTTGGCAGTGAATCCATTCAGTGAAGGTGTATAAAGATGCTGTCTAGCTATATGTGACATAAACCAGCATCATTTAGAACCAGTACTAAGTTTGCTTCAAGTTATGTTGTTTAGTAATGTACATGTTTACCTCCACATGCTATCAGTATCACCCTGTGCATTGATTATTTTGTAATTCACTGAGGGTGTTTTTTTTCTGAGCACTCACTCACCATGCAGTCCCATGCTGTGCAGTTCTTTTAAGTGGTTGGTCAACTATTCAATTTTTATTCATCCCAAGTACTTCACATCAGTCTAACCCAATTCAGTAATCTATATTTATTAAGTATTTGATGCAGAAAAGCTGTCCTCAGGAGCATGGGCAACACTTTTCATCATAGATTTGTAAAAAAGAAAAAAATATAATAAATGCCATTACTGTATACAGTATTTCATATTCATTATCTAAAATTATATGCTATAATTTAGAAAATAATCTTTATCTGTGAGAGCTTTATGAGGTGACAGTATAGTAGTACGTATTAGAGGTGCACCAGTTAAGATTTGTATAGGAGATTTTGATCTATAATTTATGTGACAGAAAACTTTCAAATTTTTAATCTGTTTGCCAGTTTTAATGTAGTACATTATCTACAGTTGATTAAAACAATGTTGCAGTGCACCAAGACATTTATTTTTAGCTCGGACAAAAAGTGGGACCCTTTCCAAAAGGCATCATCAGTATGGTTTAGAGTTGAATTTCACTTAAGTTCATCATATTCCATACATTTGGTCATTTCTTTTATTATGAATAATTTTATACAATAATAATACAAAGTAAAATAAATTTTACATTTTCCATTACCTAATATCTTTGGTTACAGTCCGACTCTGAAGTTTGCTTTTTTGCACCCCTTCGACTGGCATGTAAGTGCAGATTGCCACCATCAGCATGCATTTGCGACTTTTGAGTTTTTATTTTATACTTTCTTTTTCCTACATGCTTTATGCTGTCTTTCAAGAGTCTTTATATTTTTAGCCAATATAGCAACTTATTCTTTTGTAGTAAAATAAACCTTCTGTTTAGTGTCCATGATGCAATCTTACACACCATGACACAGTCTTAATGGATTATTTCTGCTTTATTTGATATACTTGTCTATGAGAACTTGGCTGCATTCTAGTTTATTATCTATATAGCACCTTCTGTTTATCTTTGTAAAACAATCTATTGGCACACTTAATATTAATTGGGCATGTTGTATAGTGGTAGTTGGCATCTTATTTACTAAGATAGGTTTCTTTAGTTTTTAGTCAACTTAAAAAGTGTATCAAAATATGAAAATTAAAACAATAGCAATATAAAAAAATAGAAGTAAAATGAGACACAGTGGACGGCAAGTTGATGGTTTTTATAATGAGAGCTTGTGTTATCTTGATTTAAGGAGCTTTTCTGCTTTGGTTATATTACAGTTCAATGCCGTCTGCGAGCTTTTATGGACAAAAGACATTTTTTCAAATGTTTCCCAGATAAATTAAGTTACATACAAGTAACATGGAAGCCAATTGTCCAGCTTAACTTTTCATCAAATCTCAGGTTGTGGTTATTTGTATCTGCACCTCATGTGAGAATCTTCTGAGAGTAGGAGGCTGTTGTCATTAGAGCATACATACCTGCATGTCAGGTTATTTAGACATTGATGTTTGTCTATTTTATAACTATCAGTTTATTTTTTTCTTTTAATTGTAATCCAATTGCATGTCGTTCATATAGTTATTTTAGTTCCTTATATGCATGTAAACCTGCATTAGAATACAGTGTTTTCTAACTCTTTTTGATACTTTTTCAAACATAGTTTGTAGTTGCATCAGTTGAGAGCAGTGTGGTAATGTTTGCTATTTTTATTATAATATAAAAAAAGTAATTTTAAATTTCTTGATTTTACAAACATGGGTTCTATGACAGTTTAGGTCAAGAAATCATTTGCGCCAAAAGGTGCCTGCATCTGTGCAGTTTACAAAATTGTGACACAGCTTGGTTTGCATGTAAATTTAGTTATTTTTAATCGTTTTTACCATTTTGATTAAAAACGTTTTACCAGTTCTATAGCAAATAGAACTGAGCTGCATTTATGGTGCATTAAAAATTGTGGTTAATGCAGCTGGTATTTATAGGACTGCTCTTCACTTTGCTTAAGGATTTTTGTTGTATACTATATAAATTGTTGTTTAGGTGACTCGCTCCCTCTTTTTACAACTAGCATTACTAGTATAATGTTTTTATAAAGGTTTGGTTCAAGTACAGCGGATTTTGTATTTTTTTTTTTTAAATATATATCTCCTAGTGGCATTTTGATAAATTATCACATGTGTTGTTTAAGAGAGATTGTCTGGGCATATATGGTGAAAAAGCAAGATATTTTTATTTTTTGGGCTGTTTGATGTGCAGGCATTTTTCATTTTTGATTGTGAGAACCAGATGGCAACTGGTAACTTCAGTTGGTATTATAGAATGTGAGTAATTACATTGCACTGAGGTTTTATATTATTTACAATGTATAACATTACTTACTTGTTCATCGCTATTGATATACTTTATACAGTATGAATTTATACATGTGTATATAGCATTACTATACATTTAGTGTTGAATGAAGTAAAATTGCTAATGTATTATTTCATATTATACAAGTATTCTTTTTCCTTCTTACTACTTGCAAATCTAATGGAGAAAATAAAGAAACCAATAGGATTACAAAAACCAGTCAAGCCTTTGCACTTAAGATTGTTTTAAATATTTTATTTAGCACACAATGCATTAACAAATGCAAATTCCATTAACAACTTTAAAATCAAAATAAAAGGAGGCATGAGTATGCAGCACTGTCATGACTATTTTTTAGTTCCTGGAAATTTTCATTACATTTTTTTTGCTATTTAAAATGTATGCATCAACATGACAAATGTTCTTTTTCAAAGTGTGGTATGTCAAAACACTATTTAGTTTCAGGTGGTTGTACTTTGTTTTGTATTTAGTCACGTTTTTATGTTTTGTAATCTTGTAACTTTCTCTAACAGTATCCAGCTGGAGAGTTGATGTATAGTTACATTATATTAACATTTTTCATAAAGTTACAGTTCTTAAATACTGAACGGTTGTTGCTAATCCTGACTTCATTAAGCAATATGATAATCATTATTAAATATTTATTAACTTGAGCTGTTTGTGTCAGGCTTTTATGAGTCTCTGATTGTGACTGTATGAAATAACATGGGTGTTTATAGTGTAAGGTATAAGTACAACTTGATGCTTGTTGCTGGTTTGCTAAAAATACGGGAACTAGGAGTAAATCAACCAAAACCTAACCCTTTAGGAGCAAGTCAAGTCTACTTACAGGTTTGATACGTGATTATTATAATTTTGTCTGTTTTTAGCAAAAATTTTTAAAACTTAACACATTTACATTTAAATATACATTCTGTTCATCTTTAGTTTAGAGTTAATGCATTTCTAAATTAAATGCACAGCTGCATTTAAAGCACTGTGATCTATTACACTGTACTTAAGGTTAGTTTATTTCTTTCTGATCGTTTAAAAATAATACACCATTACACTTTATATTATAAAAGGTCTAGTTTTTTCATTAAGGGACATCTTTTACGGGTGCTTTATTAAGAGTTTGACTTGCAATTTTAACATAAAGACATTTCATACAGTGAAGCCAAACAGTGCAATCAGATTATCATTAATAACAGTGTTTATGTAAATATTTAATCTTTTCTGTGCCTTTCTTGTTTTTTCGCCTTTAATGAAAAAAAAAGTTTAGGCCTGCAATAAAACAAATTTATCCAGACCCATTTTTCACTGTGACATTTCTAACTGTTGCTTGTTTGCTGACTTCCCAAATATATAAATGATTTTATACTCTATAACAGATTAAATAGCAAGTATCTTCATTTCACTTGTCATAAAGACACAGGAGTTCTTCTTTTTGAGTTTATTTTCTTTGCAGTTTAGACCAAGGAAATCTGAAATGTATGAAATACTAGCAGTATTAAAGTTGCAATCGTACAGCAAAAGTTAGCACATAGTATTATATACTGACCTGTATGTCCACACTCTGTGAAATTATCGATTTCCCTGTAATGCGTGGTATGTGGTGGTGTTTTTTATTTAAAGAAAACTTCACATCCTCTCTTAGGCCTTGAATGTTTTTTTTTTTCTTATATTTAATGTTTTGTCTGCCCATGTTCATTAGCAATAAAAATGTACAACAGCACAAGGCTCAAAATTCCTGTGGATCAATATAAGTTTTATATATTATTAAACTGTCTTGTTGGTATCCCATGAATTCATTAATGGCGCTAATTTATCTGGAACAAAGCCTTACGCACCATTAACTGATACGTTAACAAAGCTTTAATCTTAAGTATCTTTGCTGTCATATTTCAATAGTTTAAATGTTAAGAGAGTTTTTTTTTGTATTGATGGTGTTCATCATAAATGAAATGTGTTCTACAGTTTACAGTTGCTTGGAATTGCTGAAATCTTTCTTTTTGTATGTCTTAAATGAAGATAGTTTTGAAGCCTGGATAATTATAGTTGAAATAAATTAACATACAAATAAATTATTTGATGTTTCTGATGATTATCTTTGTGTTTTTAATTTTGAAACCTGTTTTTGCCTCCTAGAATCCTTAATATAATCACTCTCTCTTTTTTATTTTATAACATTTTAGAATGGGGTAGAAAGTGATAGAGATTTTGGTGTCTGGCGCGAGGTATGTGTCCTTCAAGTGTAACAATCTAAGTAACTGTTAAAACATTCATTGGGTTTTTCATTCAACATTTTATAATATTTATCTGTGAGGAATTCTAAATTTGTTTATAAAATATAATTCATAGCTTTAATAATGTCGGCAAAGTCCACCTTTTTAGTGCATACTCATTTAATCCAGCAGAGGCATCTCCGAATACCTCCCTTAGAATAGAATTCCGTCCATCCTGTAGTCACTGAACAGCCTCACTAGTCCACTTTGCACTGGTGTTTAACAACAGTAAAACCAGAAAGAACCTGTGCAAAATCGGAGATATCAGAAGGTCTAAAAATTATTAGTGTTTCAATCTTTTTTATTCAAACCATGTTTTTCTTTTAGAAGAAGGAATCATATTGTATTATACAGCATATAACTCAGTAGGGCTTATGCTCAGGTAGTCTGCTTTATGAAATGCTAAGTTGTACTTTTTATTTGACCATTCTGGAAGCTGACAAGGTATTACTTAATGCTAAAAAGTGGAAAAAGTTTGCTTAACAAATGGCAGAAAAAACACTCAGCGTTATTTAAAAGGTGGACTTTGCCGACATTTAGTGAGTTTAACGTAACATAAGTTTTTTGTCAAGAAGCTACTTTCCAACTAAAACAATATTCAAATCCATTTAATATCATAAACTATGCTTTTTCTAAAATATTCCAAAAAATTAAAGAGGAAGCTGAAGAAGTGAAGATAATACATTAAGGATGTCTGAAACAGATAATGAGGTCAAGCTTGAACCGAGTATTTCTACTAAACATTATTCATCTGTCTGTACAACAGACCCCCCCTCCAGACAGAGGCAGCCACAGAGATACGGAGATACAGAGAAGCGTAGGGAGGGCTTGAGTTTTTATTGTGACGCCCCATAACGATGAGAGAGAGACAGACAGATCCACCAAGACAAAGAGGTGCCTGGTTTAAAAACGTGCAAGAAAGGATTTACCGCAAGGTGTCAGTCACCTGCAGATGGTGCAAAAATGTGAATAAACAGCTGGAAAATTGGAAAAAGGAGAAATGTCCTGAGAATAAAAATGAGAAATATGTATATAATATATATATATGTGTGTGTATGTGTGTATATATATATATATATGGATCTTGATCTTTGTTTGTCCATGAATGAATTAGAAGAAGCAGCACTAGATGGCAGTAGAGAGACAGCTAAAACATAGGCATTGCATTAAGAATCTCCTCCAGGCTTATACTACTGAAGACTGTAGTACTCCAGTCACACCTCAAAACACAGACATTCAAACTAAACAAATTGTTGTGCTTTAAATTAACTAAAGAGATCTTCCTTTAGATCTTGATCTTTGTTTGCACGCAAATTCCATGCATGCGTAGACCACCTTCCAGTTTAGTACATTGTTGTTACTCACGGATGTCAACAATGTGCCGGAATAACGAAAGGGGTGGT
This sequence comes from Polypterus bichir lapradei, assembly GCA_026402145.1. Lineage (NCBI taxonomy): Eukaryota > Metazoa > Chordata > Cladistia > Polypteriformes > Polypteridae > Polypterus > Polypterus bichir. Next base: position 44,589,179 of record JANRMT010062818.1, on the reverse strand, counting down.
GGACAGTGTTACGCTGATTAGCTCCTGAGGCCTGGTTAGAGAATGAGATTGCCGAAGATAAAAGGTACATGCCTACGTAACATATGACAGAAAGACAGTGGGTAAAATGAATGACAACGTAACAGCACGTTCCAGAAATTATTATTCTTACGTTGTAGCCGGCGAGTGCTGCACGTCTCAGTTGTACCGTGGCTTGCTCACATGTCAGTGAAGTGATCCCTATTTATGCTTTAAAGAGCCTGGATACCTATGTGTCCCCCTTTTATAACCATTGCTCCGTGTATATTGCCTTACTCTTTGGATTGCCACAAAGCAACCTGCGAGATTGGAGAAAGGTTGAGAAGACATCATGAGAGGAAACGATAGCGTCGTGAAAACGTGATGGACTGTGAACGGACAGAAGCAGAAATGCTCCTACACCACCACATAATTAC
>JANRMT010062818.1:44511079-44559930 GCA_026402145.1 Polypterus bichir lapradei | reverse complement strand
GCGGCCTGGGGGTGAGGACCGGAGTAAAATGCCGGCAATCCACCACAAGGCACACACATACACTGGCGTCATTTTAGCGGCACCAAATCCCCAAATCTGCATATCTTTGGAAGGAAACTGGAGCACAGTGTGGAATCCAAGAAGGGAATACCAGTGACATGACTCCCTGTGAGACAGCAGTGCTACCTCTCTGCCAACGTGTCACCCCCATGTGTGTAATTATTAACAGTATTCATTATTTAAATGAAATTAACGATTTATCTGTAAAATGTAACATACACACTTTAATGCATTTCATCATGAAAGTGATATCAAGTATAAATCTAAAGATTGTAAATGTGCAGAGAGTTGGAATATCATACATTTAATGTGTTCTGTGTGGTGATCTATTGCTGCTTGCAATAGCGATTAAAAACGGATGACATTTATGATGGTCTGCTTTAATGATAAAGTAAACTACGAGGTTAAAGTGAACATTTCGAGATAAAAGCCGAAATTTCCACTTTAATCACAAAATACACGTTTTAACTGTGTCCTTATTTTTTTTCTCTGTTGCTCAATTGCAGCACTGTTCCTTATGTTGTTGTTGTGAAATTGCAAAAAAAGACAGCATGAAAGATGGTATGTGAGACTTTTAAAATGTATCGTGTCATTACGATCAGGAATATGCGATGCTTGAATATAAAAGCACCACAAATGCATCTGTATGTCGGCATTTTGCTTCACCACATTGAACCACTCATCAAACTTTGAAGCACGCATATCGATCCCGTAGGATTCTCCTTTCCTTTCTGTCACATGTAGATAGTAAACAGAGATTTTGACTTCACATTCCAGATTTTATCACACTTTGTTGGTACTACAACTTGCGAACACATTGCCTTAATTTCTGAGGACTTGCTCAGAGGACGTGTCAAATGAACACTGGAAACGCGTGGCAGCCATGATGCGTACGCATTCAGAGCGTGAAGTATAAATAAGCCCCTACAGTCAACATAATACAAAGATTGTCCATAACACTCAAAAGTGTGAAGAAGCAATGTACTTGAACGTACAAAATGAAGACAGTAATTGTCCAGGCAGAAACCTGGTTTCTTAAAAATCCACTTTTACATGGGCAAGCAATCATATGGAGATCTCCTTTGTTAAAATGGTCCAATTTCATTGAACTGCATTAAAACGAGTTAAGTGTGATCATTGGCCACCGTGAATCAGAAAACTCTCACAAACTCTTTTGATTACTAGAGCTATTGGCTGCCTGTCTTGATCAGTTACTGGGCTATAATCCGAAGAAAATATATATTTTGGCCCTTAAAGGTTAATTTTGTGCTTTCTAACCTTTCTGTTCAATTGTTTTGCAAGTGGTGTAATTAAGACGATTCGTTACCAGTGGTCTTTGAATATAAGGAATCACCATAAGGATATTGTTGGAGAAAAATCACCTGAGGGGAGGAAATGTAATTTATCACAGCTTCTTTAGGAACAACATTGAATAAAGACTTTCGCATTTCTCTGATGCCCACAATAAGAATGTGTTTTTTCTTCCGTTTCTGCCCTCTAAATGAGTTAATTTAAACGTTTGGGCCAAAACCTGACTCTTAAGTGCCTTGATCTGCTTACCAGGCAAACATGGCCATTAGTGTGCAAAACACCTTCATAAATTTCTTTTGCTCCTCTTTAGTTTTATTTATGTCTTGACAAAGTACATTGCTTTTTTTGGATACTTATTTTTGTAGTGTCCCTTTATTGCAAAAAGTTGGTCAAACTCAAACTTCTTGATGTCTTCTATGAAGGAAACCATTTAAGAATTGGAGTGTTGCCAGTGGAGTCAGGATCAGTACTGAGAGGTTTCTTCATCAGACTACTAAATGGAAACTACTCACTGAAGACATTATTATTGGACAACGCATCATAAGTAGGAAGTTTATAAAGTGCTGAATATGGATGAGAAATAAATAACTATAGAAAAAAGAGTAATAGTGAGCAGCCTCAGAGTACTGCCCTTGTCTAAGTGTATAAGTCAAATGGAAAACAATCTGAAAAAGACTCCAACAGAAATTAATAGAACCTGACCTGGAACAGGTAAGCTGAAGTGGTAGTGTTTACCAGTCAACATGTGATATCCAGGTGAGCTACATAGTCAGGTTTAGCTCAGCGTGGAGCTTTTTTGTGGTCAGCTGCACTGCTATCTGGTTACAGGTGTGTGTGGTCATTAGACGTAGTCAGTGGAAAGGGGTTCTTGAAATATCCAACAGCATTTTACTAGATGGTTAAGGAGCCAGAACTCAGGTAGGAAGCTGGTAAGTACTGACTATATGTAGTTCAGTTCATCTTTATGCATAGCTTCTGCTTTGAAACCAGATTGCTTTATGAATGGCCATCTCTGCCCTACTCTAGAGATGCCATAAAATAAAGAACCTAGTATGGAGTGGGCATATACACAAACCAGCAAATGGGCACTGTGCATATGCAGTTTGTGACAATGAATATGACACTAACTTTACTGTAATGCAGAGGGGGCAACTCAGTGTTTGCAAGAATGGGTTTAGCAAGTATTTGGAGTACACAATCTTAAGAGAGACAGTGGGTTTAATACTCAATAAGGTATTAACAACATAACAATCCAATTAAAAAGTACAACCTTTTTGGAGGGAAAAACAGAACAGTTAAAGTTAAGTGTTACCAGGTTTACATCAGAAGGTTATTCTGTCATAGTGTTCATTCAATTTCATTTTTAGGTATTAATGTACAGTGGGTATGGAAAGTATTCAGACCCCCTTCAATTTTTCACTCTTTGTTATATTGCAGCCATTTGCTAAAATCATTTAAATTAATTTTTTCCCTCATTAATGTACACACAGCACCCCATATTGACAGACAAAAAAAATAATTTTTGGTGATCTCAAGGATGAACATGTAAACTCCACACAAATATAAATATATGAGTGTCACAGCAAAGGGTCTGAATACTTAGGACCATGTGATATTTCAGTCTTTCTTTTTTAATAAATCTGCAACAATTTCAAAAATTCTTTTTTTTGTCTGTCAATATGGGGTGCTGTGTGTACATTAATGAGGAAAAAAATTAATTTAAATGATTTTAGCAAATGGCTGCAATATAACAAAGAGTGAAAAATTGAAGGGGGTCTGAATACTTTCCATACCCACTGTATATGTGTGGAAAAACTATTTTCAATTTTCTTTATATTGCAAATCCACTGATCATAATACCGTATTACACGCATCCAGTTTTCATCCCAGATCCCTCATCAGTAACCTGTGTCTCAGTTCTTTCATATTCGTTGCATTTGCTCTGAATGGGATGATTTTATTAGTCAAGCTAGGGATATAAAAGTCTGTTTTTCTGAGTAGAGGCTACTCTAAAGCCTGCATTAAGACTGCATTCAAACATGCTCTTTACATATCTGCGCCCATTTGGGAATAGGTAGGGAATGCTGGAAATTGTAGTCTGGCAGAGCAGCCTCGCTGGGATATGTGGGTGCCACAAGAGGGCGCTGCAAGGAGATATACTCCCTGCTATGTGGGATTTCCATGTGACCTGGAGGTGCATCCAGCAGGCAACTGCCCTGGCACTGGAAGTTTTCCCTGGTCTTCAATAAAAAGGACTGCACTCCCTTGTCCAAGCAAGTCAGAGCTGGGAGGAAGGAAAGCAGCACTCAACTGGATGAGGGCAGTGTGGTGAAGAGACAACAACTTGTTTTTGTGCTTAATATTGAGGTATTATATAATAAAACACCCTTTATTTGAACCTGGAACTGTCTTTGTGTATTCATGTTTGGGGCTCACTGGGAGCACCTAGCCTTCACAGTTTTAAACCAATATGTCTCAAAATGTTCAAATTAATCTCTGTAATTTAAGGAAAGATTATGGGTGATCCGTGACCAGGGTTTTACCATACTGGTAGTATGCCATTTCATGCTTTCACTCCTTCCATCTGCTTTTTTTTTCAAGCTAGTGCCATCTCGTTATTAAAGATGTCTGAAACTGTATGAGTGTATGCCAAATAAAATAGTATTCGTCACTCATTTTGAATGGCTGCATCTGTATAATCCACCTGCATAACTCACAATAAAAATAAACAATAAACAGTTACACGCAAACACACTTCTGAACAAAGCCCAGAAATTCTGCTGTTGGTGATGAAACATTCTAGTGTACAATCATATTTTTTCTGCTGTGAAAATAAATGTCTGCAGATGATCTGTGACGGTAAGGGAGCACTCCAATCAGATCAGCAGAGTAATCCAAATGAACAAACCCATTAAGAACAAAGCACACACAATCCTGGAAAAACTGTAATGTAGAGCTGTATTATAATCCAAACAGAGCATAAAATGATGCAACGTTTTTGAAAAAAAGAGAAATAGGCCTCCTCTTTTTTGTAGCTGTACTGTGTGGAATGACTGGAGGTAGTATTTTAAAGATATAAATGGGAAACAAGACATGGCAGGATCAGAAACCAAGTGACTCGAACTAAAACATAAGGATAAAAACCAAAGCTGAAGCTAAATGGTCATTACCAGAAAAAGGAATAAATAACAAAGAATTATGAGAAAGTCTTTTAGGGGTTATCACTCAAACTTGGACAGAGACTGCCATTTAAATGGACCTTATAATCCTTTCTTGTAACTGATGCTGAGGTTATGACATCTAAAGCCACACCCGAAGCAACCTGACCTGCATGATAATGATTGCAAAGAATACATTGCCTGTTTTAATAGATCAGAGAGCACAAAATCATTTTTATCTTCATAATTACATGTACATTCATTTGCTTAGAAGATGCTTTTATCCAAAGCATCTATCAAAAGAGATTAACATAACTGAGTAAACATCAGTCTGGAGGGAGTATTTGGAAGCAAGTGTTACAGAACAAGGTTACAAAATTGACGACTACAACTGAAGAGCTCAGACCATAATATAAGCAAATTACAATTCCTAGGTTACAGAAACCTAACAGCTAATGTTAGACATGAATTCACTAAACAGGAGAGTTTTCAAAAGCTTCTTAAACACAATTAGGGAATCAGAATTTCTAATGGAGGTGGGCACCAGCTTGGAGCTACACATGAAAAGAGTTTGGAAACCTGAGTTTTCAGAAGGAATGTAAGACCTCAAGTGTCTATATATATATATATATATATATATATAAATAAAGGAGCAGACCCACTGACTACTCTGTAGGAAAGCATCAATGATTTAAACTTAACTATGTTGCTACAGGGAATCAATGCAATAATCTGAAAAGAGAAGTGACATGTGACTGCCTTGGCTACTTGAACACTACTGTAGATGTACCTCTACATCTACATCTGTGGTGACATAAGGGAGTACTCTTGGCAACAGAGAGTTGCAGTAGTCCAGATCTGACAGGACCAATGCTTGGACCAGGTGTATCTCTGTCAGATATGGTCTAATCTTGTGGATATTATTTAGATTGAATCTACAAAACCGAGAGACCATAGTTACATAGTCCTTGAAGAACTGCTGGTCATCAATCACCATCCCAAGGTTGGGTACAGACTTGGCGGATATTTGTGATAAAGAGCCAAACTAAATAAAGTTGAGGTGCTGTTTCAGTGAGACAGGCAGAGATTGTGTGGTCCTCAGAAAGGAATGACAGGTACAACTGTATATCATCAGTATAGCACTTATAGGAAAAACTATGTGACCTTATGATAGGGCCTAGTGAGGCGGTGCATAAAAAGAAGAGGATAGGGCCGAACACCTATCCTTGTGGCACCCCCATGCTTGGCTGCTACACCCTCGTATGCCTGGACACATAGTAGGATCTGCCCAAGAAGTATGACGCAGACCACCCAAGGGTAGTTCCAGTGATGCCAAGGTCAGAGTGGGTGGCAAGGAGGATCTGATGGTTGACCATTTCAAAGGCAGAGGAGAGATCTAGCAGAATGAGGACAGATGGCAAGTTGGTTGCTTTGGCCTGCTATAGTATATCAGAAAGAGTAAATAGGGCTGTCTCAGTAGAATGTCACTTCTTTTAAGTTCAACTAATTATAATCAGGCAGTCTGTTCTGTAGCAGAAAGAAAGAGACCTAATTAGAGTCAGCATGTTCAAGTGTTTTTGAAAGAAATGAGACTTGACAGATTGGTCTGCAATTACCTACTTGAGATGGGTCAAATGTGGGCTTCTTGAGAAGGGGGTGTATTAGAGCCTGTTTGAGTGATGTAGGAAAAGCCCCCGTGCTGACTGAGGTGTTGATGATGTGTGTAATTGTAGAAACGAGTGAGGTAGAGAGAGTCTGCAGGAGAAGTGTGAGGATGGGTGCAAGTGTTCAATTTCGGTGACTAGAGAGGAGATTGTGAGACTTGAATGCTGATGACATCCACCTTTTCCTGAAAAAGTTGCAACGTCATCAACCATCAAGGAGGATCAGGGTTGAGGTAGTGGAGGGTTGAGGAGAGAGTTAAAAGCAGAAAACAAGGTATGAGTATCAGAGGTGTTACTAAGAAACATACCTTTGTGTTGGTAGTAGCAGATGAAAAAGAAGACAGGACTTATTTATTCCTTCATTTCCTTTCAACTGTACTAAGCTCTGTCTGTACGCTGTGTAGAGTTTTAAAAGCTATAAGCTGGAGGGTCTTTCCCATACAGACCTGGAGGAGCTAGGACGGATGGCATTAAAACAAGTGGAGTGAATTGAGATAGATAGATAGATAGACAGATACTTTATTAATCCCAAGGGGAAATTCACATAATCCAGCAGCAGCATACTAATACAAAAAAAAACAATATTAAATTAAATAGTAATAAAAATGCAGGCAAAAACAGAAAATAACTTTGTACAATGTTAACGTTTACCCCCCCGGGTGGAACTGAAGAGTCACATAGTGTGGGGGAGGAACGATCTCTTCGGTCTGTCAGTGGAGCAGGACAGTGACAGCAGTCTGTCGCTGAAGCTGCTCCTCTGTCTGGAGATGATACTGTTCTGTGGATGCAGTGGATTCTTCATGATTGACAGGAGCCTGCTCAGCACCCGTCGCTCTGCCACGGTTGTTAAACTGTCCAGCTTCATTTCTACAATAGAGCCTGCCTTCCTCACCAGTTTGTCCAGGCGTGAGGCATCCCTCTTCTTTATGCTGCCTCACCAGCACACCACCGCGTAGAAGAGGGCACTCGCCACAACCATCTGGTAGAACATCTGCAGCATCTTATTGCAGATGTTGAAGGATGCCAGCCTTCTAAGGAAGTATAGTCGGCTCTGACCTTTCTTACACAGAGCATCAGTTTTGGCAATCCAGTCCAATTTATTATCCAGCTGCACTACCAGGTATTTATAGGTCTGCACCCTCTGCACACAGTCTCCTCTGATGATCACAGGGTCCATGAGGGGCCAGGGACACCTAAAATTCACCACCAGCTCCTTGGTTTTGCTGCTGTTCAGATGTAGGTGGTTTGAGTCACACCATATAACAAACTCCTTGATTAGGTTCCTATACTCCTCCTCCTACCCACTCCTGATGCAGCCCACAATAGCAGTGTCGTCTGCAAACTTTTGCACGTGGCAGGACTCCGAGTTGTATTGGAAGTCCGATGTATATAGGCTGAACAGGACCGGAGAAAGTACAGCCCCCTGCGGCGCTCCTGTGTTGCTGACCACTGAGGTCTGTCTGTAAGATAGTCCATGATCCATGCTACCAGGTATGAATCTACTCCCATCTCTGTCAGCTTGTCCCTAAGCAGCAAAAGTTGGATGGTGTTGAAGGCGCTAGAGAAGTCCAAAAACATAATTCTTACAGCACCACTGCCTCTGTCCAAGAGGGAGAGGGATCGGTGTAGCATATAGATGATGGCATCCTCCGCTCCAACCTTCTCCTGGTATGCGAACTGGTAAAGCAGCAGCCTCTCCATTGTCTTCATCACAGAGCGACAGGCCTGAAGTCATTCAGTTCACTATGACGTGATACCTTTGGGACTGGGGTGATGCAAGGTGTTTTCCAAAGCCTCGGGACTCTTCCCCTGTTCCAAGCTCAGGTTGAAGATACGCTGTAGAGGACTCCCCAGCTCCAACGCACAGGCCTTCAACAGTCATTACGATACTCCATCTGGACCCGCTGCTTTGCTGGCACGAAGTCTCCTCAGCTCTCTGCTCAACTGCGCTGCTGTAATTGTAGGTGTGGATTTCTCTTCTATGCTGGTATCAGCAGAAGGATGGTTGGAGGATACAGTACTCCGAGGTGAGAGTGGGTTAGGGCGGTCAAACCTGTTAAAGAAGTTGTTCATTTGGTTTGCGTGAGTGCATTGTAGCACTCATTTAACGGCAGGATGTCTGTCAAGATGTAGGAGAAGAAGAAAGGGGTAAGAGCAGAGAGAACTGAATAAAAACAGGTCAGATGTGTGTAGTTTAATGACAGTCGCGTTTGTGGGTATGTGAGAGAACAAGATCCATAAGTTTACCAGCTTTGTGAGCTGGTGGAGTGTGGAGCTTTCTCAGATTGAAAGAGAAGGAGAGAAAAGAAGCATGTAGAAGAAAGACTGCCCAGGTGGATGTTCAGGTCCCACAGGACTAGAAATTGACAGCCATCATTTGGAATGGCGGAAGGCAGCATGTCCAGCTTATTGGAGAACTACACTTTCATTTAGATTTTAAAATATATGTGAGAAATGGATTTTTCATACTTTAAAATCTTCAAGTCAATGTTTAAAGGGCCAGAATATCCAAGAAGAAGTTATAAAAATATTACTTTATAATAGAATCATAGCAACTCTATGTCCTTTGTGTGCCTTAACAGACATCCTCCCAGCATCCCCTGTGCAGCAGGCCAGGCCATTCTGGTAACTCAGTGATCCAGCTGTATGCTGGGAGATCAGGTGGCACTGCTACAAGGTAAATGCCAGTTAATGCAAAGGAATTCTGAGTTGATCAGAGGATATTAATTCCCCAATCCACTGGACACAAGTTGTCAACAAATAGTTTGAAGACCATTACAGTTGTCTAGCTACTTACTATGGATACTCAGGTCACCAGATCTGAAACAATTTACGGAAATTATGGAGCAGCACCTGTGACAGCCTTTTCCACATTAAAACCGCCTTTGACAAAGTCGTTCCTTCTCATGAAAGAATAGTATTGCCTGTATCCTGCATAATTCAAGAGGCTGCAGAATTTACACCAACATACACAGTAGCTTTTTGTGGCCCAATGGTATTTTAAGACAATTTACATGAATGTTTTCTTTATTTTTTCAGTGTCCTTTACATTGGATTAAATGACTTCTTCTTGTTTAAAATGTTCTCATTATGTTATGCGTCATTATTATTTTTGTTCATTTTCACTTATCTGGCTAAGTGACATTTTACTCCACACATTGATGGTGACTTGTTGTAATGTGAAATTTGCCACCCTCTGTGTTTAGTCTATCATTTAGTTGTTTAATAGACTGCATATTACAATATTACATAAGACAATGCATTTAAAAAAAAACCTTACAGGACTTTCTCTAGTGATGGTTATCTTATCTCTACATTTTATTAGTTCATTGTTCTCTTCTTTCAGGATTAATTCATCTCAGGTGTATTCATTTTGCTAACATTTGAACAAAAAGGTTGTTAAGATGAAAGAAAAAAATCACTTTGCTGTCCCAATATAAGCTGGAGTATTTTTCAGTTTCTTTGTTACACCTTGCCTGATGAAGGTGCCTTAGCTGCCTCGAAAGCTTGCATTTGTAATCTATTTAGTTAGCCAATAAAAGGTTTAATTTCACCCTACTTTCTCCTGTATCAATCTATGGCTAACACGGTACAACACTCTACTGCTATTATTCTCTTTGAAAGCAGTGAGTCTTAAAGTTTCCTAAACACACCGGTTTTGTTCTTTCCATCCTAAAATAGCAAAATCATCATAATAAGCACTTTCTGGTCTTTAGAATTTGTATTGTACATTTATTAAAGCAGCAGAATTATTATTTTTTTTTTTTGCCATTAATAGTGAAGGCCACTGTTTTGAGCCTGTCCTGTCCTACTATATTATCCATCCATCCATTTTCCAACTCGTTGAATCCGAACACAGGGTCACGGGGGTGTGCTGGAGCCAATCCCAGCTAACACAGGGCGCAAGGCAAGAACCAATCCCGGGCAGGTGCACCAACCGACCGCAGGACACACACACCCACACCCCAAGCACACACTAGGGATAATTTAGAGTCGCCAATGCACCTAACCTGCATGTCTTTGGAGTGTGGGAGGAAACCCACGCAGACACGGGGAGGACCCCGGATGTGTACCTGGGTCTCCTAACTGCGAGGCAGCAGCGCTACCACTGCACCACCGTGCTGCCCTCCTACTATATTATCATATATTTAAATGCTGTAAAATAACAGTCTAAAGTGAAATATTTTATAAACACCACACTGCAAAATTTTGATGAATATAGTTGTTTATGTTAGGATTCATATGCAACCTAATATCAACTTTTTATATATTTCTTTAGGACTTTCAAATTTATCCTGTGGTCTAGTGTACTTGTAGAAGGTTAAAGTCTATAACAGCTGCATACTTTGAAAATTGCCATCTGCTTAGTAGGAAATAACATTAGAGCAGCTGTAAAATAATCCCAAGAGTCTTCTCCAAGGAATGAATTACAGTTAAAGAAACATAGGAGTGCCTACAACCACTGGTATTTTCCAATTACCAAGAAACAAAATGCATTTATTTTGCAGCAGTAAATATCTTATGATTTCTTTCTTTTTGATACTTTAATAAAATGTAATGTATTTGCACAGGGCAATACAAATGTTATGCTTTTAAACATTTTAAATAGTTTTTTTTTTGTCCTAATTAATAATTGTAAATACAAAGACAATTTTTTTTCATTCATTCATTCAGGCTTGTTAACAGATACATTTTAAAAGACACTGAAGAAAATTGTTGAAGAAAACATTGTATGGTAGAAAAAAATAATATGATCATACCAAAGAGTGATTTTGACATTAGGTTAATGATATATAGTATCTTGAGAATTATAAAATATCTATACATGTTAAATACATAAAGAGGAAAGACCCGACAAGAATGTAACACTATTTTTGACAGTAGGAAATAATTAACATTACCAATATCTTGTTGTTGCTCCTGTATTAATACTGAATGTTTCTACTATGCAACTTGATTAAGTTAATACATATTAGCATTTCCATACTGACTAAATCCTGTGACAACAGAGTCCTAGTGCATTAGTCTTTTTCAAGCCTGTCCTGCATTACAAACTAACTTTGGTTGTCAAGGAGTACTGCCATTGAGTAATCTGTTTGACCTATGTAATTCAAAAGAGGCTTGCTTTGACAGATGACCCTGACCTGACACATTTTCCACTGCTAAAATTCTGATTTTCTGTTTTAATTCAGTTTTTCCTTCATGATATAAAGAAACACTTTGTATTCAGCATCATTTGACTTTACTTCTCCTAGGCTGACTTCATCTGTACACTGATGTAACAGTGTATGATGTAAGGCCACAATCTGCAGCCAAGTCACATGATATTCATTTCCTGGAATGACACAAAGTAGTGTCTGGAAATGGCAGTATAGGTTCAGTTGTATGTTGGATTATGGCACTAAAATGCCAAGACAAAAATACATTTCTGCTAAAATATTCTAATTATTATCACATATGTAAAAAAATATGTCAAATACTTGTTGTGGTCTTTCTAAAAAATTCTTTCCTTGGAGACTTTAATCTAGTGAATTAGAAATACTGTTTTATGTGTTTTCAATTTCACTGGGTGTATTATATTATTAATAAAATCACAAGACATCTTTCATTGATCTGAATAATAAAACTCAAAGATTCTATGCATCATTTAAAATGCCAAGCCTTGGGAATTGGAGCAGATTTTATGTGCCTTCTTCTATTTATTGTTTCTCGTGCTTTGTCTTTCTTTTACCATGTTAAGAAACACAGTACACAGAGTTACACAAGATTATATTTAATTCAGGTTGTAATATGTTATTATATAACAGTGTTGGATACAAACAGTAGGTAAATGTTTAATCCATTATTTTAATCATTGTAATAACCTAATTAAATGGAGAAGAACTTGTGGCACTACTTAAATTTAAATTCTACTTTTTTCAATGGAATTGGATAACAATGAATATATACTTGGCCAGCCACGGAGAGGAAAATATGCCCTATATGGTGATTTGAAGCTGATTCAGTATTCATTTTGAATATGGTAGTAGGAGATTATCTACTTGAATGATGAGATATTATAGTAAAAAAAAAATCTCTCTTAAAAGATAATCAAGTATTTCCAGCATTCCTATAATATCTGATATTTAATATATTTTGTACTGAGGCATTTAGAAATTTGCTCATCAACAATATTTATACCCTTTAAACAACTTTGCAACAAATCTGAGCCCTTGTTGCACTCCAGGCCTCTAGACCAGCCTTTAAATGCTTCCCTGCTGTCAGTTTTGAGTAGGCATTGGAATCACTTCTTGGTTCAGGGGATGTTGTGTTTTTTGCAAGATGGACACATACTGCTTCTGATGTTTCAGTGCTCCTGAGCTTTCAGTATTTTTGTATAATTCTGTAAAGGCTGATCACCAAAAACTGAGACTGAACTTCTTATATAACATATAACTGGGTTTTTATGTATATATAGCATTATTTGTTTTTATGCATATCATCAAGTCCTTCCGTGAGAACCCTAAATACAAAGAGGACTGTTTCATTTATGTGAGGTAGAATGCTCAATAGGGGACTGGGTGGTCTCATGGTCTGGAATCCCTGCAGATCTGATTTTTTTCTCCAGCCGTCTGGAGTTTTTTTTTTGTTCTGTCCTCCCTGGCCATCAGACCTTACTCTTATTCTATGTTAATTAATGTTGACTTATTTTTCTTACTGTGTCTTTTATTTTTCTATTCTTCATTATGTAAAGCACTTTGAGTTACATTTCTTGAATGAAAATGTGCTATATAAATAAATGTTGTTGTTGTTGTTGTAGGGATGTTGTAAACGTGGTTTGGTTTTTGTTCAGAAATATTTGAACTCTTTTGTATTGGACTATAGTGGTTGTTGTTTGGTACTGGATATATTTTTTAGTTTAGTTTATAGTATCTCGGAGAGTCGCAGTCAGGGCGGCTGATGGAATGGTCCTTATGGATGACACTGCAGTTGTGACCCGCTGGGCTGGCTACTTTGAGCAGCTGTTCAAAGCTGATCCTCCAGCTAGGATGTTGGATATCTCTGGGTCCACGGTTCTTGAGGCTGATCCTCCAATTAGCTTTGAACCACCCAATCTCACTGAGATTGCACAGATGATGAACCAGCTGAGCGGGGGAAAGGCTGCAGGGATCTGTGGTATCCTGGGTGAACTTCTTCAGGCTGGTGGTAAGGTTGTCCTCCTGGCATTGCAAGCAATCTTTACTTCCATTTGGGAGACTGGCATCATCCCACCTGACTGTAAAATGGGACTTGTCATCCCTGTCTGGAAAGGGAAGGGTGATTGCCTGGATTGCAGCAACTACAGGGGGATAACACTGCTCTTGGTGCCAGGTAAGGTCCTTGCTATGGTCATCCTCAATAGGATCCGTGATCACTTGCTCACCTACCAGCGACCAGAACATTCTGGTTTTACGCCTAAGACGTCTAATATCAACTGCATCCTGGCACTGAGGGTTCTCATGGAGCACAAACGCGAATATTGGCAGAGTTTCTTTGCAGCCTTTGTCGATTTTCGCAAAGCGTTTAACTCAGTTGATCGAGCTGCCCAGTGGGACATCCTGAGGGTTCGCGGCATCCCCTCGAGGTTGCTGGATATCATGGCCGGCCTATACACTGATACTGTGAGTGCTGTGCAAAGTGGGGGCAGGACCGCTGCGTTTTACCCCAGTTGATTCTAGGGTTCGTCAGGGGTGTGTTCTTGCTCCTACTCTGTTTAATGCTTGTATGGACTGGGTGTTGGACAAGGTTGTTGGGTCCAGCAGCTGTGTGGCATCTGTTGGTAAAGAAAGATTCATGGATCTTGACTTTGCTGATGATGCTGTAATCTTTGCGGAGTCAATGGAGGCTCTGATCGGGGCACTCGAGAGACTGAGTGAGGAGTCTGAGTGTCTGGGCTTGTGAGTGTCCTGGATAAAAACCAAGAGCCAGGCCTTTGACACAGCCATCAGCAGTGTGTTTGTCTGTGGAGAGAGTGTCGACCATGTCAAGAGGTTTACTTACCTTGGCAGTGACATTCATTTCTCTAGTGAGTCTTCCTGTGAAGTCAGTAGACGGATTGAGAGAGCATGGGGGGTCATGAGGTCGCTGGAAAGGGGTGTGTGGCGCTCACCAATATCTATGCGAAAGGACAAAGGTCCAAGTCTTTAGAGTCCTGTTGCTTCCTGTCTTGCTATATAGTTACGAGACATGGACTGGACTCCTTTGGTACTGTGTCTCTCCAGAAAATCCTTGGGTACCGTTGATTTGACTTTGTGTCGAATGATTGGTTGCTCATGGAGTCTTGAATGAGGCACATTACCTGCATTGTGAGGGAGCATCTGTTACGACACTACGGCCATGTGGCGCGTTTCCTTGAGGGTGATCTAGCTCATAAGATCCTCCTTGTTGGAGACCCAAGTGGCTGGACCAGGCCAAGGGGTCGCCCACATAACACCTGGCTGCGGCAGATAGTGGGCCATTTCTGGAGGGTGGGACTGAACTGTGCGTCTGCCTGGGGGGGTTGCAAACCGGGATCCCCAGTTGTTTCATCGTGTAGTGGGTGTGGCAATGCACTGTACCAGTGCATGCACCCCAACTTGACTTGACTTTTTTATAGTTTAGTTTTGCCTTTTTAGTCTCATTTAAATTAGACTATATAATAACACACTATTGAAAAGGTGATGTTTAATTGTGATTCACGTTTGCTTTTCTAATTATTTTGGGTTACATTACACACTTATTTCTGTAATACTCTGGTGCTACTTCCTCCATCCCATCAAATTAATTCCCTATCCTTTATATTTCCTTTTAACACCTGGATTATTCCTGGTGTCATCCCTATTATTACTTGCATGGTAAATAATGAACTCTGGAACTCCCTGAGCTGTCCTCCTAGCATTTTTCCTAAAAGCTCCTGATAATCATGCAGCCAAGAGCACCTAAAACAACAATAAAATGGCCAGATGCCCTTGCATTCATAAAACACAGTTGTCAATCTAATTCTTTCAGGTTTTCTGTTGCTCCCAAAATTGTGTTAAAGCACAGTCATTTACGTTCAACCAATCAGATTTAACATTTAGCGTAAAAAGTAGTTATCAGGCAGTAGCTGACACATTCATATGTTTTGAAGAAAAGGTAACATTGCCTCCAATATAAGTCCTGTTGGAACTTATTTTATATAAAGACCTGTTATAGCTCTATGCAGAAACAATAATTGTCATTTGTTAAACACGTGGTTGCAGATATACACTGCTGTAATGATACTGCTAGTTATATGATTTATTAGTGTTACATGCCATTGAGCTTTCATGAGTAAACAAGACAGGAGAAAATGAATAATAAATATGATTTAATGCATACAATGGGCTTAAATAATGACTCCTTGTTTGTCCTACATTATTTACTATTATTATCATCTTTTTGGTAGTCAAATTAAGCATTAGTTTTTTGAGTCAACATATACAATAACTTAGGCATTATCCTTAATACTACTCTGTATTTCCCATAAAAATAATACCTGCTTTTTCTGGCTAAAAACTAGATCAATTAAAATGTTTTTCTTAGTATACTGTATTAAATTAAGTGAACTTGATTCATAAAATCATTTCAAGTAAAATTGACTACTACATTGAAATGCATAAGGGACACCATTTCTAACTTCAGGATGGAATAATGCAGTACTATTATCATATTTTAAACACACTGAAATCATTTGATAAGTACTAACTAAATAATTTGAAGTACGGTGCTTGAAAGCACAAGATTATTTTGAAGCCTTATACAGCAGTATGAAGTGTTCAATGGTGTCAAAAGCTATTCCTAAATCTAGCAAGATAATAACTATAGTATTTCCCTCGTAAGAATACATTAGAATGTCATTCACAACATGATTCAAGATTATTTCTTTATTGTGACTGGTACAAAATCTGGACTGAATGTTTTCAAGTTAGGTTGTCATGAGTAAGTTGAGACTGAAGCTGTTAGGTTACTTATCAATTTTTAGAACTACTTTAGTCCCTTGAAATCTGAGTATAACGCTTAGACTGGGTGCTGTGAGCATTCTCTTAGGGCACAGATCATGGAGGGAACCCAGCTGCATGGGTTAGCTACCGAACAGTCGGTTGGTGCCCTAATAAGCTTGATCTATTTTGTAAAATAACCTAGCACCAGTTATTGTTGTTAGGAACAGGTGGTAAGTTTAATTTTATTATGATTTCCTGTTGTTATTAATTGGATAAATAATTCTTAAAAGATCTTGTGCAAGGTACTAAGTACCAAGTTTCATAGTACTATGTTTCTGAGATGACTTTGAAAGATATTTCACTCAATAGTTCACATTTGCCAAATTAGCAACTGTTCTTAACAGTATACAAGAGTTGTTAAGTTTATATCTATTGTCATACACTGAGTTCGTCCTCGGATTCCGGAAAGAACAGGTGCACACTCCACTTTCTTTGTCTAGTTCTGGGCCACATAGAATGCACAGGGAGAGTGTTGAGGGGACACACAGAACTGGGCTGGTCTCTGTGGAGGAAGCGACAGGGACTTATTATGCCCTCTCAGGTGAGAGGGTTGTCCTCCCCGTGGGGCCAAGGCCCCAGAGAAGGGTGGGAATTCCCCAGACCAGCAGGTAAGGTTTTTGCAGACCTGGAAACTAGATCCCGAGTGATGTACCCAAGAGCAGGTGGATGCTTTTTGAGAAAAGGTGGCGGAGTGGTTAAATGTCTCTGAATGCTCCACCTTTCAAATAGTAAAAAAGGTGGCCTGCTTTATTTTTTTGAATAAAGTACCTGAGCATTTCACCCAGCCAGTCTGGGGGGAATTCACTAATATGGACGAGCTCATCTTGCTTGTAGAAACCACCAGAACAACCTTATAGTCTGGGAGAGCAGAACAGTCCTACAGACACCATGGAGGTTATGTCCCTGCTAAACTGCTCCCTTGGTACAAGCCGAAGTTTGCGCCGAAGTCCCTGGGATCGTGGGCACCACCGCTCACTTGGGGACGAGACGGGATGTAAGCAGAGAGGGGGAGGTGGATTGTGCGCACTTTCAAACCCTCTATCAATGCCTCATACGGGAGTGGTAATTATTAATGAACTCAAAGTGGAAGCCCTATTTGACTCTGGCAGCAACATTTCCATTGTTGACCACCGTTACGTACTGCTGCAACAAAGGATAAATGTAAAGACCAGTATAACCTGTGTACACGGAGATATCTGGTACTATAAAACTGCCTGATGTTTCATCAGCCAAGGAGGACTGGTAAAAAAGATCCCCGTAGCGGTCCTCCTGAAGTCCCCTTTTGCTGTGATTCTAGGGCGGGACTGGTCTAATATTAAAACCGGTGAAGTACTCCCGATACTAATTTGGGCCTAGTAACAGACAAGAATAACACGTCGCAGGTTGTCTCCACGCCATGTACTCAGCCAGCGGAGAGTGGTGTGGGAAGCCAAGAGGTGGATGGGGAGCTTCCCGGTCCGTCACAACCTGTGAAGTCAAGAGAGTGTGACTCGACGGATCGGGCTGATTCCCCACCCCTTGTGGTCAGACCAGACCCTCTCTCTGATCTAGGTTTTCAATTTAGACAAACCCCAGCCTCGTTTAAAAGGGAGCAATGGAATGATGACTCCCTGAAGTTTGCAAAGAATGCAGTGATAATATTCAACAGCCAACACACCAATCATCCCATGCCACAGGGTCCCCACTTTGTCATTGAAAATGATTTGTTATATTGGGTAGTGAACATGAGGGGGAGGTACAGAAGTTGTTGCTGATTCCACAAATCTTCCAGCGGCAGGTTGTGAATTTGCACACGCCCACCTCCTAGGAGGCCTCCTGGGCAACAAAAAAAATTGGAGGAATTCAGCTCCGATTTTATTGGCCCGGGAATTAACAAGGAGGTTCGCCAGTTTTGTTTCTCTTGCCCAGAGTGTCAACTGCAGCAAATTCCTAGGAGAGACCGTGCTCCTCTCGTTCCCCTTCCCTTAACTGATTAACCGTTTGAGAGAATAGGGGTCAATATTGTAGGACCCTTGGAACCCTCAGCTCGAGGACATAAATATATATTAGTCCTCATGGATTATGCAACCTGATATCCAGAAGTTGTTCTGTTGTGCTCAGCTAATTCCAAAACCATTGCATGGGAACTGGTAGGGGTCTTTTTGCTAGTTGGCATCTCTAAGGAAGTCCTTACGGACCAAGGGACGCTGTTTACATTGGAGACGTTCAGGGAGACGGCCAAGTTACTTAAAATAAAGCATCTAAAGACCGCGGTGTATCATCCTCAAACCAGTGGTCTAGTGGAGAGGTTTAATCAGACTCTCAAACAAATGTTCCGCAAAGGTGGTCAGCGGGGACGGAAGGAACTGGGATCAACTCCTCTCCCTCGTGCTCTTTGCCTATAGAGAAGTCCCTCAAGCCTCGTTGGGGTTCTCACCGTTTGAATTATTATACGAACGACAACCCCGGGGCATATTGGACATTTTGAAAGAATGGTGGGAAGGAGAGGCTGTTCCCTCAACTAATATTTTAGAGTATATCGCACAGTTATGCGATTTGGGAAAATTCGACCTATCCTAAAAAGTCACATGGAGGAGGCAAAAGCAGCACAGGCCCGCTATTACAAACGTGGCACGATGCTCCGGGAGTTCCAAACTCCCACTCTAAACTACTTGCCCATTGGCAGGGACCAAACGAGGTTAAGGAGAGGAAAGGGCTCGTCAACTATTTGGTGAAACAACCCAATTGTTGACTGAGCAAGTGGGTATACCATGTGAATATGCTGAAACTGTGGAAGGAAAGGGATCCCGATCCCTCCTCCGGCTAGCCCCGCGCATTCTTTGCTCAGACCAACACCCTTAACTTTGTCTCTAACTTAAACAACTCAACAGAGACGAGAGCTTGAAGCAGTTATCTCATCTGTCCCGCAGGTGGTAGACAAAAAAACTGGAAGGGCCTCTCTGATTGCCCACGACATTGTGACCGAACCCAGGGTTATAGTCTGAGAGCGCCCCTATCGTCTTCCCGAGGCAAAGAAGACTGAAGTGGAATTTGAAATCAAGCGCATGCTAGACTTAAGAGTCATAGAGGAGAGTTAAAGTCCCTGGTCTAGTCCAATAGTCTTGTTTCTAAGCCCGAAGGCATTTAGTGGTTTTACAATAACTTCCGTCGACGTAATCAGGTTTCCCAATTTGACGCTTATCCTATGCCTCGAGTGGATGACCTCCTTGAGAGGCTGGGACAGGTAGAATACATGACCAAGGGGTGCTGGCAGATTCCTTTAACCTACTCTGCTAAGGTCAAGACTGCATTTAACACCTCTAATGGACACTCACAGTATCGCGTCCTTCCATTCGGGTTGCATGGGGCTCCTGCGACTTCCCACCATCTGGTGGATAAAGTGCTATGCCCCCATAGCTTGTATAGTGCTGCCTACCTAGATGACGTTGTCATCTATTCCAGCACGTGGAAGGAACACCGCATGTCCGAGTGGTATTACAGATGCTGGGTGAGGCCGGTCTTCGGATCAATCCAAAAAAATGTTTTTTTGGGTTGAAGGAAGCCAGATATTTAGGGTACCTGGTGGGTCATGGTACTGTGAAGCCACAGTGGTCCAAAATAGATGCCATTTTGATATGGCCCTGTATGCAAAACAAGCAGCAGGTCCAAGCATTTCTCAGTTTAGCCAGGTACTACCGCCGGTTTGTGACTTGCTTTTCGGAGAGAGGGGCGTCCTTGAGTAATTTCACAAAGAAGAGGACCCCCAACACTGTGGTATGGACTGATGTGACAGAAGTTGGATTCAGTGACTTAAAACAGGCCCTGACGTCAGCACCCG
Organism: Polypterus bichir lapradei; assembly: GCA_026402145.1. Classification (NCBI taxonomy): domain Eukaryota; kingdom Metazoa; phylum Chordata; class Cladistia; order Polypteriformes; family Polypteridae; genus Polypterus; species Polypterus bichir. The sequence goes on along the minus strand of JANRMT010062818.1, from coordinate 44,539,901 downwards.
TTTTGAAAGCACCTAACTTTTCCCTTCCTTTCACTCTCTAGATGGATGCTTCAGACACAGGCCTAGGAGCAGTGTGGAGCCAAAGCGCCAGTGGTGCTGAACACCCCGTCATGTTCCTGAGCCGGAAACTGCTGGTTCAGGAGACCAGGTATGTGGCGGTGGAAAGAGAGGCTCTTGCGATCAAGTGGATGATTACACAGTTAAGGTACTACCTCCTGGGTTGGAAGTTTACACTTGTTATGGACCATGCACCTTTACAGTGGATGGCTCTACACAAAGAGTCCAACCCTTGGGTCACTAGGTGGTTCCTTGACCTGCAGTCTTATAAGTTTTCGCTCATTCATCGGAAGGGCTCCCTCCACACCAATGCTGATGCTCTCTCTCGCTTTCATGACCTCTCAGTGCAGGACGCCCAACCCTGTATAGCCTCAACTGAACAAACTGTACCAGTGTCACTACGTTTCAGCAAGTAAGCAGAAATCAGATTAGATCATTTGTATAATGTTGTTACCCAACACAAATGAGATCATCTTTATTAAACAAAATTTTAAACTGCAATGATATTGATGGACTTTTTTATGTTTTTTTTTAAAAATACATTTACAGTTACTAATACAGGCATAACTCTGGAGAATCTGATTTTAATTCTCAGCATAATTATTCTTTTTCTATTTGGATGTCAGGTGATTTAGATTATGTTACCTAAATCAATGTATGTCAGACCTCAATACTGGAATAGTAAGCTACTGAAGAGATAAAACAAAGAGGAAAAAAAAAAAAGCCTGTAACTTAAGGTCACAAGCGTCTGACCTGGATGTTGTTCTGATCAGTCAGCCATGTAATTTAGCTGTCATATTTTAGAATAGAATGTAAAACCCTCACCAGGTAGAATGGAAACTTTCTCTTCAAAATCCCAGAACTTCTTAGAAAACCATTCTAATTATTGATAAAGGCTATCCATTTATATGCATACTACATCTCTAGCCAGTGAAGGGAACAAAGCCTTTAATGAACTATGCCTTGTCTAAATAATATTGGTAATGTCCTAGACATAGACATTCTCTGTATGCTTTGGCACACATAAATGTAAAATGAAATTTTAATTGCTGTAAATATTTGCCTTAAAGTGAATACATTGCCTGGGAGGCCAGTTTAACTACAGCGTCTGGACACTTTGCACCAAGGAATCATCTTACTTGAACTGCTTAGGTTGATTTTGGTCATGCATTGCTTCAAATTCCTCTAAAGTGAATATCTTTTCCACTGGCAATTAACTAAGTATCTTGACAGTAAAACTAAAGTAACTGTCAGGAAAATCTAAGCAAAACTATTGTAGCACATTCAACATAAAAATGTGTCTTCAACCATTAACAACAAATCCATTTCAAAATGGTTGGCTGTGTTGCAGACATCAAAGAAGTACAGGGATGTAGAGTATTCTTAATGAACTACAGGAGAGCAGAGATGTTTACTGTAAATGTTGCTACTGCAAGGTATTGACGTTAACCCTCACCTTTTGCCACTAGCTAGAACAAATTCACTCTGATTAACTTTATTCCAGTAGGCTTTCAACTTAACTCAGCTTTTCTTCCGCCCTTATATTCTGTTTCTGGCAATTTGTCTGTGTATTTGCAAAACACATGCAATCAGTGCTTTGTACTTTCACTCAGAAAAATTTTGAATTACAGTTCACTTACTGAGAAATATACTTGCTAGGAAACTGTCAAAGTAAATTGTTTCTACTTTCCATTTTCTTTCTTCCATTTTTTAATGACCACGTTATTAGAGTGGTCATTGTAAAAGGCAAAATGAAAGTGCCTTTTATACATATATGTACACTTGATCTAAGGACATGAACAGAGTTAGCAACAGTAATGCCTGGTATGTTTTTGATTTAAAAATTAAAATTCCACTTTTATGTTGTGTAATTTAAATCCATAAACTCCATGAGTATAGTGCTGTTTCGCCTGTCCGTAGCTGCCAAGCATTAAGCATCTTTTAATTATGAATCAAGACATTTATGTAAATAGGGCACGTGCTATATTTTAACTTTTTAATATCCCAATAATAAAATATTGGATTGTCAATCCAGAGCAGGAAGAGTTCTCTACTCCACACTCTCAGATAATAATGCTTTGCATTTGTATATCAATAAAAAAGCAAAAATGAGTTTCTTTTTCACAGATTATCCAAATTTTTTTAAAGCCTACTTGGCCTATTTCAGGTTCACTGAGAACAGAAGCCTATTCCAGTAGCACTAGGTTCAAAGACAGTAAAGTCATAATAATAATATTTTTTATATGGTGCATATTTAGGATATGGGAGGAAACCAAAGTACACTGCAAATCCATATAAACACAAACATAACTTGAAAAGTAATACCAGCACTTAGCTAATTTTCTAACCTAAGCCAGGTCAGCATTGGCACTGACTGTGCCAACTTTTTCAAAGTTGTTTTTTTCAGCCCTATATTTTCTGCACAACCCTAAAATTGATTGTATATTTTGCTTTAATTTTTTAATAGAATAACTAATATAGGTAGCAACCAAAGGGCACTTACAAACTAATAGGGGGCTGTTCAAGTCTCTATTTAAGCAAAAATAATGGAGAACCCCAGTTATTATATTAAAAATTCACCTTTTGCTACAGTACGCAGTACAATCCCATTGTGGTGTGTATGGACTCCAGTGAGTGGCGGTTCAACCTATCCAGATTTCTGGTGGTCATTAGCCCTGGAGCCAAAAAAAAAAAAAATACAGGTCTAACAGTACAGCCCCAAGTGTTCCACACCGAAAAAGTTACTTGAATGGTCTTAGAAGAACATTCCAGCAATATGATATGAAGCGTTGGAAACAGCAAGTGACTCAATGGCAGGTGGAAGAAAGAAAGGCCAGTGAATATAAAAAATAATAATAAAATAAAAGCTTATAAAGATAACCAGGGAATATTCTTTTGTACTTGTGGATAGTGGATCAGCTAACCCATGTGGAAGTCATAGACTGCAGAGTATGTACAGTAAGTAGGCCCAGCAGGGCATTAAATCTTACATATTGTGCCTTTATCATTATCTTACAACCTCATTGTGTTGAAACCCCAAATTAAAATTATTTTTTTACTTTAGCTTTTTGGTGTTATTTTTAGGTGGGAGGGTTGGAGTTATTCTGTTTCTTTTAATTCTTACAGTTAATGATTTTTGACCAATTTAAAGCAGAACATTACAACTTTTTTTTTTGTCTAGTATAAATTGCGATAAATTATTTGGAAGACGAGTTACATTTCTTAGTAATAATAGAATAGGTCCTTTGTTAACACTAATACTTATGCAAACTAAGATTAAAATGAAATGTGGATGATTTTTAAAAAAGTTAGAATTTTTCAATAAAATGTAAGAATACGTAATTCAGTAGTAAACAGTGTCCAGTTTATAATTTAGTCTCTGTTGAGAGGTACTGCTGCCGTTTATGTGCTGATATCTAACCTGGGAATGACCTGAGCCTATTTTCATTTGCAAACTCATATCTATGTCCCTGTGGATTGCAAAAGTTCAGTTCAATTCAATGTGTTTTATATAATGGTCTTCACTGAGAGCAGGCTGTGGTTATTTCAATTTTAATGTGTACTTTCAATTTCAATTTTCAGTGGATTCGGTAGCTATTTTTATTTATTTACTTTGACTTGGTTAGGGGAAAATCTTGAAAGCTTTTCATTGCTTGTTTATATTTAAGTGTTTGTGTGACATCTGGTTTTATTCCGTATGCCTGAGAGACAGCAATTGTAACAAATAGTAATATGAGGTCCTGACTTACAAATGGGCTGCAAAAATGTTAGGAATTAATGGGTGGAGTATGTGGTTTTTAGAAAGTTTAAATTCTCAAGAACATTTTGCTTTTTGTGTACAATGCTTTAACATGATACATTAAAAAGACCATGTATACACCATAAATTAGGCACTTAACTCACAAAAACTATTGGGTTGTAAGGAGGTACAAATTACATTTTTTAAATGGAAATGTAGAGCAGAATTAAATGGCTGAAGTGCTATGTATGAAAAATATAGGAAGCAATAAAATATTGTAAGGCTACTCATAAAGTATGTGGTAGCTGACTGTGGAATTTGTTTTGAGTCTCTAAAAAGCACTGATAAATAAGCTGTGGTTCAGTTGGACACAAATGACTCTTCCCACCCAAATGTCATCCTGGAAAAGACCAGCTGTTGGTTTGGTCAGAGAGCATGTGGCATTCAAATTCCCAACGTTTATACTAAAATATAGCTGTGTTGAGTACATGCTGCTTCAATATGCAAAAAAATAAGCTAAAAAATAAATAACAATAATGTCACAACAGAAAGCAGTATCAGATGTACTATTGACATTTAGATAACTGACTCAAAAGACTAAATAGTGACTGATTAGCAAACAATACCCAAGACAAATATATCATATTTTGTAAAGCAAAACAAGTACCTATTGAAACTAATTAGTGCATTCATATATTATTTGCATACCAATATTAGGTTAACTTTGAAAAAAAAATGATAGTACTAAAAACAGTCTCTACACTAACATGCAATTAAATACAAATGTGTGTGTATTTGTGGGTTTTTATATATATATATATATATATATACAATGTATATATGTTGTCAGGCATGTACTGTATACAAGCACACGGGGGCCATACAAACCACTGAGTACAATTTTGAGTTGCTATAATGAAATTTCAGCAAATGGACTAGTCTGCCAAATCATTTTTTCATTTTCATTTTCGGGGTGTCTTTGAATTCAGCCCTCTGTAGGTTGATAATTTTAATTTCCATCAAATGATGAAATGATGTGTCATCCTTTCATTAAAACACATTACCCAGTCCATATCAGTATAGATATCCTGCATGATTTTTTTCCCATTGAGATCTGATGTGTTTTCAAAGTGTTCCTTTAATTTTATATATATTTATACATATTCTTATAATTTTATATATACCGTATATACGCGAATATAAGCCGAGTATCTCATCACCTAAAATGTGATGAAAAACGTCACCCTCGGCTTATATTCGAGTCAGGTCCTACTGACCTCGCACATGTTCAGTCTCTCCCTGTGCATTCCCTGTGCAGCGAGAGAGACACACAGACACACACACACACACGAGAGAGAGAGGGCTGGATGCATAAGGCCCAGAAGGTTGTTAAAGAATGCACCGGGCTTGTTTTTAAAGAGACAGGTTCCACCATTGTTTTAACCTCGCTGTACTTAATGAAGACTTTTTTCTATTGGATTTTAACCTCCGCTTCACTTCTGTTTACAGCGATCGGTTCGTAGCGTGCATTGTTGCAATGTTACTTTTCTTGGTGGTTTATTAAATTACGGATTTTTCAAATGTTCATTTTTTTCCCTGTGCTTAAAACTCATTTAAAAAAAAGTGTTTTTAGCGAGCGGTTCGTAGCGCTATAGCGCGAACTCTTGCAGTGTTGGTTTTCTCTGTTATTCAAGATTTTCTCAGTGTTATTCAATGTTTTTACATTTAGTTTACTATTACACTGTGCATTCTATGGTATAATGAACTATATTTGTGCTTAAAAATCTTAAAAAATATATAAATATTTACATACAGTTTGTACGGTCTAGAACGGATTAATTGTATTTACTTACAGCCCTATGGGGGAAATTACTTCGGGTCACGACCAAATCGGGTTATGACCAGAGTTTTGGAACGAATTACGGTCGTGACCCGAGGTTCCACCGTACCAGGTTTGGTCTGCGGGCGGTAGAAGAACTGCTGCAGGCTCTGAGTGGTGCTGTGCAGCCTCTGTGAGACTCATTCTAGGCTGTGTGCTCAATTAATGAGCTGATGCCTCAATTAATGTACGGTAATTTTATTTGTATTTATTTTGATTATTGAAACTTACCAGTAGCGGCTACATTTCCCATCCTAGGCTTATACTCGAGTCAATAAGTTTTTCCAGTTTTTCTAGGTAAAATTAGGTACCTCGGCTTATATTCGGGTCAGCTTATACTCTAGTATATACGGTAGTGGGGGAAATGGGGTGATCTCCTGATGATAATTTGTAGGTTTGCTCACTTACAAAGAAATTAATAGTCTCTAATTTTTATGGTAGTTTCATTTTAATGGAGAGAGACAGAATATCAACCAACACATTACATAAAAGTTAAAAATTGATTTGCATATCATTGAAAGAAATAGGTATTTTTTGATCCCCTACAACCCAGCCAGAATTCTGGCTCCCACAGGTTTATATATATATATATATATATATATATATATATATATATTATAATATATGTATGTGTGTGTGTGTGTGTGACTTTATGGGAGGGTGATTTCTTACCCAGCAAGATGACAATAATGGAAGGACTGTGTAGCTGGAGACACAACAAGGTACACACTGAAGAGGGGTTTTCAGAGGTGTGTCTTTAAAGGGCGAGAGACTCCCTTTGTAGAGGGGATGAAGGTGGGCAGCTTGTTCCACAAGCCAGTCTATTATTAGCTATTATTGCTCAGAAATGCCACAGTTGTTTAAATTTGACCCATGACTCTGTGGAATTCCTCTGTGATGGTGATTATTTATTTCTGTTTTAAAAACACAACCCATGAGTCTGTGTGTGTGTGTGTGTGTGTGTGTGTCCGTGTGTCCATATGTGTGCATATGTGCAGACATCACTTCAAAATTATGGAGCACTTTTGTGATCACTTTGCCGATATGGGTGGCATTTCCAATATTATTAAAAGAAATGCATTTAAAAAAAAAATGAAAAAGTCCATAATTTGCATCAAAGTGAGCTCAACGTCATGATATGTTAAATGTCAACATGTCACATTTTAGAATGATGTTCAGAGACTGTATATTAAGTCCTTGAAAGTAGAATGACAATGTCCATGCAGACACTCCTCTGGACATGCCAGAATGTCTCTTTGTGGTCTAATTAAGTTTCTCTGGACAGAATTTGGCAACAGACCTGTACTTCTATGTTGACTGCTCATTCAAAAAGGGACACAACATTTAATTGGCTTTTTCTGTCTCTTAAATAGTACACCTGGGATGAGCATTTCTGACAGGATATTTCTGAACATTTATGACTGGATGCTCTGTAGTGGCCTTAGAGCTTTATCCTTCATGTTAAGCTTGCCCTTTCACAGGTTAGTTTCAGATGAATGTTTGCCCCAGTAACTGAGCTGGATTTTATTAAATGTTTCTTTCTGGAACAGGCAAATCCTGATTCCATTCCAAAAAGCATGATTAGTGCTATCTATCTGTTTGGCTTTACAGATACCGTGATTCTGCCTTAATCAACTCCAGAGATACAGGTTTGTCTAAATCCTAGTTTTCTGGATCGGAGTTAACCAGATTTCTGTAAATCCTGCCTACTTTAACCTGATTTCATTAATCCTGAAACAGACCCCAGTTGTGGCTAGAAGTGCTTTTCATCCAGACGAGTTCAACTTTTTTAATGCTTACTTTGAGTGCAGCAACAGAGATCCTCCAGAATGAATTCCTGCAGAGAAGCATGATTGTACTTTCACTGGCACTGCAGAGGACATGAGGAGTGCTTTCATTAAAATTAATGTTAGAAAGTCAGCTGGACCAGATCAAAATAAGCAGAAGAGTTTTAAAGATGTGCAGTGATCAGTTAGATGTTTCAGGACATATTTAACCTTTCCCTAAGTGAAGCAATGGTTCCAATATATTTTTAAAATGAAACTTATCATTCCATTGTACATGAAAAACAAAGTGAAATGCTTTAATGACTATCGTCCAGTAGTATTATGATATTCTTGGAGGACAGGTGCTAGAACACATTAAAAGCATTATTTCAGATAGTTTAGACCCCGAGCAGTTTGCTTATAAACAGGTTGGCGGAGAACCTAGTAGCCTTGCACTGCATAGCAGCTTGGAACATCTGGATATGAGAGAGCTGTTATGTCAGACTGTTATTTGTAGTTTACAGCTCTACCTACAACAAGATAATTCCATCCAGACAGATTGCCAAGTACCTAGACCTGGGTCTCAGTGCCTCCCAGTGCAATTCGATCTTGGACTTTCTGACTGGCAGACCCCAGCCTGAATGAACTGATAGACCCACCTCCTCCATTCTGAGTCTGAACTCCGGCACCCCTCAGGGCAATGTAATAAACCCCCTGCTGTACTTTCTGTTTACCCATGACTGTGTATGGCCAGATAGTAGCTCCAATACCATCATAAAGTTTGCTGACGGTTCTGCCATCATAGGCTTGATTACAGATAATGATGAGACAGTTTATCAAGATTAAATTAGGAGTGAGAGTGTCAGAGTGAAGTCAGGACAATATATACTCTCTACATGTCAGAAAGACTAAAGAGATCACTGATTTCAGGAAGCAGGAGGTAAATCATGCCCCCATTTATATGGGGGGGGTGAGGCTGTAGAAAGAGTCAACAGTTTTAAATTCTCAGGGTTACTATGATCAGTGATCTTAGGTATACAGAATACATCACAACACTCATCAGAAAGGTCAATCAGGGACTATACTTTCTCAGACATCTGAAAAAGGTCTGAATGTCTCCAGTAGCCCATATCAACTTTTATAAAGGTACTTTAAAGCCCATCTTAATAGGCTGCAGGGTGTGCTGGTTTGGAGGCCATTCAGGCAAGGATCATAAGGCATTGCAGAGGGATGTGAAAACAGTGCAGAGCATCACTGGGAAATGGATGCCATTTCTGCAGGACATAATTGCCAAGCGCTGTCTGGGAAAGGCAAACCAATTCATAAAGGACTGCAGTCACCAAAAATACATAATGTTATGTTTGATGTTATTTACTGTGAATATTATTAATATTGTATTTAAGTATGTACACTCATGTATGTATTGTTTGATAAGCTCTTTTAAGTGAATAGGGCCCAAGCTGATAAAAACACTATATATTTGAAGGAGTATTTAATAATTAGCTTTAATTTACCTGTCTAGGTGATGCTCCAAATCAATTCTTGGATGGCTCCTTGGGATCTCATCTGGGGAGTGGTCCATAGTACATTTTGTGGTCACCTCGCAGAGTTCCTCACTGCCCTGTTGTTCTTCACACAGTCAGACTTCAACATTTATAAATAAGCTTTCACCTTCTCTGTTTGTGGTTCAGACACGGAGATATGCTGTGTTTCAACAAGTAATTCAAACATGCTCAATGTGTTAATCAAAATAATACACTGTATACAAAAGGATGCTAAAAGATGGATACATGGCTAAAAATACAGCTTTGTACAGGGGTACATAGTTAAGAGTTATATTTTCTCTTCTTAATAATTGTCCAAAGAAATGCAGGAGGAAACAATTTTACTTTGTGATATGCTTTCGAATGTTTTATAAGATCTCTGGTCTTATAACTGGTCGAATGGAGAAATATTTGCTATTGTCTACAAGTTTTTTAGTGTCTTGGTGTTAATTTTCCCAATACATTTAGAGGGAGTGTGACGATGTGGGTTCGGCTCCATGCTCCCATCTGCTATTTGGAAGCCCTTGAACCCAACACCGTCGGTAATGTCACAGATGAGCTAGACAGTTGAGGCAACAACAATAGCAATTGAGCAAGGGGATGGTTCAAATGTGCAAAAGTGCTTTTATTAAAAACAGTCAACAAAACAATCAAAGTGTTCAATAAATAGTGCTGTGCAGTTTCAAAGTTCAATAAATAGTCCATAAAATCACTTGGAGGTAAAAATAGCAAAAAAAAAAAAAACAATCCTTTAAAAACGAGGTTAAAACGTTTCTCAGGGAGCAGTCTTTAAAAACAACAAGCTCGGTGCTTCTTCTATGCTGGCGTCTCACCTGCTTCTCCCGACTAGGCTTTGCAGCAGGCGAGATGCTCTCTGCAGCTGCCCTTTTCCATTCGCACACATGAGACTGAAGACCTCCCGATCCCTGGCTTCGGTCTGGCACTCATCCCAGCCTCGAGACTTGGTTCAATCCAACGGCCAGGACGCTCACATTGGACATTCCCCGACCAAGCCTCCCGACTCCCGCTGCCTTTCCGGCCTTCCGCGGCCAGTCGCCTTCCCCTGGTCACTCCCGCTAACTGGTCGCTCAGTGGGAGCAACATCAACTCCAACCCCTGGGTGTAGGCCCAACACCCAGGCTCTCGCAGCTGCCCGCGAGCGCTCATTCGCTCGCTCACCCACACGCTCTTCGTGGCTCTCTCTTTTGCACCGACCTGCTCGCTCTCTCGCTCCCTATAACCTCCGTCCTTCCTTTTCTCTCTATTTCCTCCCAACCGACTTGCGCTTCTTTTTATATTTCGAGGGGCCATAGCAGCTGCAGCACATTAGCCACGGGAACAATCACGGATGTGGGCAGTCCCTCACCCACACCGCAGATCGCCCTGCCCTACGACTACTACGCCCCCTCATGAAGCTGCGAGCGCGGTGATTATTTATTTAAAAACTGGCTCTTGCTGAGAGCGCTGTGGACCCGCTATACCACATTCCACCCCCCATAAGACTCCAATTGCATGGGAAGGCTCCACACCACTGCCAACCCAGTGCAACTGGAGCTCAGGTCCACAGCTCGGCCACTCTACACTGCACTAAAATGATAAAAGCACTAAAACAATCCCACAATAAAACAAACCCAAGCCCCCTTCATAAAAACAGGACATTAAAAGAACAAGAACCTTAAAAGACATAAAAACCACTCAATAAATAATGTCCATTAAAAAGCTCAGTCCATTAAATGTCCTCTTTCGGCTTGGGTACGTGGGTTCCTCAAAGTCTGGTACCAATCCCACTTGCTGCTCTGTCTCCTCTTCATACCTCACTGCTAGCTCATCCCACTGCTGCCTTTCCGGCCTTCCGCGGCCAGTCGCCTTTCCCTGGTCACTCCCGCTACCTGCTCGCTCAGCGGGAGCAACTTCCAACTCCAACGCCTGGGTGTTGGCCTAACACCCAGCTTACTCACAGCTGCCCACGAGCGCTCGTTCGCTCGCCCACACGCTCCGCGTGTCTTTGTCTCTCTCTTGCACCGCCTTGCTTCCTCGCTCCCTGTAACCTCCGTCCTTCCCTTTCTCTCTTGTTCTTTCCTTTTCTCTCTATTTCCTCCCAACCGACTCGCACTTCTTTTTATATTGCGAGGGGCCATAGCAGCTGCAGCACATTAGCCACGGGAACAATCACAGATGTGGGCAGTCCCTCACCTGTGCACTCGGTGAGAAACGCCCACACTGCAGATCGCCCCGCGGCTTGCTACGACTACTACGCCCCTTACGAAGCCGCGAGCGCGGTGATTATTTATTTAAAAACTGGCCCTTGCTGAGAGCGCTGTGGACCCGCTATACCACAGGGAGATTTGCATGTCTATCATACAGCTTATTACTTAGAATTGCAGAAACAAACAATACATATGCTAATACGTTACAGGCTCTGCCCTAGCTATGAGATTACATGAAAGACAGATAGATGGATAGATAGTAACTGTATTCATCCTGAAGGAAACTGCAGTGTTACAGCAACAGACAAAAAAACACACATAAAATATACACATAACAAGAATTACAATAATCAAAGTTATGCTAACAAGGTACAAATACACATATAAGATGAATTATCTCTAATAAGTGTAAAAAAGTGTGGATATTTAGTAAGTGTAAAGTGGTTAGAATTTAACATGCTTATAAGTTACAATATTATTGTATTGGATGTCATTGACATAGTATATTGCACATGGTGTCACTGTCTGTAAAAATGTATGCATGACCAGGGGCCTCATTTATTAAACATCCATATGCACAAAAAGAGGCTTGATATGTGCCTATGTAACTTCTCATGCAAACACTGGGATTTATAAAATGTGACATAAAAGATAGGATATATTTACACCCTTGATCAAGCACAGAAATGCAGACCATATGCTGTACTGTAATTATTCAACTTATTGTTCTTATTATTATTCAACTATTCATATCACTGAGTCACTATTATAATGTGAGGTGGTACGGTAGCACAGTGGTAGCGCTGCTGCCTCGCAGTGAGGAGGCCTGGGTTCACTTCCTGGGTCCTCACTGCATTGCTCTCCCTGTGTCTGCGTGGGTTTCCTCCCACAGTCCAAAGACATGAAGGTTAGGTGCATTGGCTTGGTGTGTGAGTGTGTGTGTCCTGCAGTGGGTTGGCGCCCTGCACAGGCTTTGTTCCTGCCTTGCGCCCTGTGTTGGCTGGGATTGGCTCCAGCAGACCCCCGTGAGCCTGTGTTAGGATATAGCGGGTTGGATAATGGATGGATAGACTATTATAATGTGCATTGACGTGATAAATGTATTAAACCTCAAATGTATTGAATATGATGTACAGACTTTTTTAGTTCTCTTTTAAGAGGACAAAGCTGTGTACTTGCATCTTAAGAATTTTTTTGTTTTTATCTCAGTTAGCCTACTGGTTGTCACTTCTCATGGAACTAGCCTGTCTTCTTTTCGGCCCACTGTGCTGGAAACCATTAGTTGACTGAGAAGGCACTTTATCCAGTTTTTGCATGGTATCGATGTACATGTAGAAAAGATACCATATTTTGCCAACTTTAAAAAAGAATTTGCAGCAGTGTCTGATTTTCCTAATGTAGTCATTTCACTTAACTGCAATCAAGTTACAATAAGGACATCTAGTGAGAATAAAGCTGTTTTTGTTAATTGTAAGCTGTTATATTTGATTAATGCACAAGTCATATGTGATATCCAGATGAGACTGACAAACATCATGTCTCCATTGCCTAAGTTAACCTGTGATTCATTTATTTTGAGGCAAACCAACTCTGGTAGAGGTATATGTTCTATTTGTGTATGTTCTATACTTTTTCATTGTATCAGCAATCATTAATGATTGCTGATATCATTACATGCCAGGTGATAGCGGCTACCCACTCAGATGCTAGCACCTTATACCTTTGTCAGACACCCAGAATGCAAAGGATAATGCTGCACATGATCTTATGCATTCAGTTGCAGAGCATAGCTGGATGCTCTTGAATGCAGGTGGCAGGGTCTTGATGTGTCAGGAGGGAGGCTGCTGTACTAGCCAATGAACATCTATAACACTGTGATTGCATATGTATGAGGCTGATTAGCATCAAGGCGCATTCACGTTGGTTTTAGATTTTTTTTTTTTAGTGTACACATTTTCCAGTTTTTTAAAGTGTGCATTTTCATAGTCAAATCCACGCAAAGTTTAATAAATGAGGCCCCAGCTCAGTATCATACAGAGGGAACAAGTACACCTTTCCCAATTGTTTACACAATATAGAACCTGATGCATGAGGGTAAAATCAACCTAAAATAGTTCTCCTTGGAGCAGCGCACTTGCCTCGATCTGTTACTAAATGTGTTTATCTGTTTAGTCAAATTCCTCATACAAGGGATGGTTGTTGTCCAGGATAGTCAGAAGCTTTCTGAATGACCTTTAATTCCGATAATAATCAAAAGACAAGTTTATAAGACGATATTATAGTCATGGTGGACTTTAACTACCTGAATATTAACTAGGCTAACATTGCAACTAGCAGATCACAAGAGCAGGAGTTTATAGATATTATCAGTGACTGTTTTTTAAAACAGACTGCTAAGCACCAACGAAGGGAAAATCCTTTCTAGATTTAATATTTTGTAGGGTCAAGTGACCACAAAATAATTAAATTCTCAGTGTTTTGGCAGAGTGTGGGTGCAAAGACTAAAACTGTTAGGTTTGGTAAGACAAATTTTGAACAGACATGGCAAAGTGTAAATGGGATAAAGTTGGATAAACATTGTGTGGAGTGTGGAGACAGTCGAGGATCAGTAGAACAGGTTTAAACATTTTTACACATACATTCACACAGAAGAGGTATATTCCAAAAATTGGAATTAGTAGGAAATTTAAAAAAAACTGTGCAGTGGTACCTCAGACACAAATCCAGGATAAAATAATGTTGTTTTATTGAATAACAATACTTCAATAGGTTTACTTCCAAGGGTGCTCCTCACTGAGCATCCTCTTCCTCCCAGTTCTGGCTCCCCAATGCAGTGAGATGACTCTCTTTTATCTTGGACCCTGAAATACTTCCAGTGTTTCGGTATTGCCTTCAAAAGGTATATCATTAAGAAACTTCCCAAAATAGGGATGTGCATTCTTCACAGTGTCCTCTTGTGGCACCCAAGGACCCGAACGGGGTTGCCCTTCTGCACTACAACTCTCAGGCAACCCTGCGGGTGTCCAAACAGGGCTCTAGCTAGGGGAGCATTGTCACCTCTAATGCTAGTTGACAAATTGTTCTTCTACTTGATCATCTAAACTGGGGAAAAAAACAATGACCATCCTGGCCAGGTTGCACCTCCATTCCTGTGATCCATCCATTATGGCCTCCCGGATGGGTAGGATCTCATTCCTGACCCTAGTTGGGATACCAGTCCACCCAGTCCAACACTTACACAGTATTTTAGTAGAAAAACGGCAGTCAAGGAGGAGGTGAAGGAATAGTAAAGGGGAATTAAAATATTCAGACAGAGAAACAGTGAATGCTCTAAACTTGCATTTTTCTATAGTCCTCACATGTGAGGAAGTGCATAACATTCCAGCAGTCATAGGCACTACTACAACAACAACAACATTTATTTGTATAGCACATTTTCATACAAATGATGTAGCTCAAAGTGCTTTACAAGATGAAAAAAAAAGAAAAAAAAACATAAAAATTAGGGGATACTAATTAGCAAAGGATAAAGTAAGGTCAGATGGTCAGAGAGGACAGAAAAAAACAAAAAAAAAAAAACTCCAGAGAGCTGGAGAAAAAAAACAAAATCTGCAGGGGTTCCAAGGCCAGGAGACCACCCAGCCACCACTGGGCATTCTACCTAACATAAATGATCTAAATCAGTCCTCATGGTTTTCAGGCTTTACATGGAAGAATTAGATGATGATGTGGACCTCTGGCCTTCAGTCCATCAGTGTAGGGACTGCATGGTGCTTTGATCAGGTGGTGGTAGCGCAGATCGCCACTGCAGAAAACCAGAAAGAGAACAGCAGAGAAAGTAGGGGTTGGTATGGATTTTGGAGCCATGAAAAAAAAGATAATTAAATGTATATACAGAATATCAGAATTACTCTAAAATGAAGCTATGAGAAGGCCATGTTAAAGTAATGGGTTTTTAGCAGTTTTTTAAAGTGCTCCACTGTATTAGCCTGGCAAATTTCTATCGGTAAACTATTCCAGATTTTAGGTGCATAACAGCAGAAGGCTGCCTCACCACTTATACGTTTAGCTCTAGGAATTATAAGCAGACACTCATTTGACAATCTAAGGTTAAGATTTGGAGTGTAAGGTGAAAGACGTTCTGAAATATAGGATGGAGCAAGATTATTTAAGGCTTTGCAAACCAAAAGTTGATGGATCTGATCTGGTGGGTGATGGGTGCCCACGGGGTGACACTCCTCTGGTCATGGGCGACTTCATTGCAGCCACTGGCACTGACAGGGCTGGCTATGAGGATTGTCTCAATCCCCATGGGTCTGGTGACCGTGGTGAAAGTGGCTTCATGTTCCTTGACTTTGCAAAAGGTCGGGGCTGCGAATCGCTGGATCCTGGTTCCAGCGCCCTGAACCGCATCGTTGGACTTGATACTCCAATACTGGTGGTGCGGTGAAGGAGATCAATCATATCCTTGTGGACAGACACTGGAGGCTCTTGTAAAACTGCAGGGTCTACAGAAGTGCCCAGTTTGTGAATTCTGACCACAGACTTGTTGTTGCTACTCTTAGGATCCAGCTTAGGTCCAGTAGGTTACCACCTACTAGGAAAATGAGCCTGGACTTGGCCAGATTCCAAGACCAGGCTGTTTCTAATGAGTTTCAACGCAGTTTGTGTGAGGAACTTTTAGATATGGGTACGACTGCTGATCCTAATCTGATGTGGAAGACCTTCCATGACAAGACCCTGAAGGTTGCTGAGGGTTGTGTTAGTGTTACCGGTGTTCCCAGAAGGAGGTGTTTCATCTCGCAGGGTGCCCTGGATATCATTGAGAGGAGTCGCAGCACATGGCTCGATGGCTACTCTGGTCTGTACCGGGAACTGAGAAGGATGGCTGTGAGGGCTTTGAGGGCAGATAAAGAGGCATTTGTTAGAGGAATCTGTGAGCAATTGACATACCATCTGTGATCTAATGACCCACATCCTGCTTACAGAGGAATCAAAGCATTATGCTCAACTGAATCTGTTCTTTGGAGAGTTACAATCAGGGCAGCTGATGGAACGGTCCTTATGGATGACACTGCAGTTGTGACCCGCTGGGCTAGCTACTTTGAGCAACTGTTCAAAGCTGATCCTCCGGCTAGGATGTTGGATATCTCTGGGTCCACGGTTCTTGAGGCTGATCCTCCAATTAGCTGTGAACCACCCAATCTCACTGAGAATGCACAGTTTGTGAAACAGCTGAGCAGGGGAAAGGCTGCAGGGATCTGTGGTATCTGGGGTGAAGTTCTCCAGGCTGGTGGTAAGGCTGTCCTCCTGGCATTGCAAGCAATCTTTGCTTCCATTTGGGTGACTGGCATCATCCAAACTGACTGGAAAACGGGACTTGTCATCCCTATCTGGAAAGGGAATGGTGATCGCCTAGATTGTAGCAACTACAGGGGAATAACACTGCTCTTGGTGCCGGGTAAGGTCCTTGCTAGGGTTGTCCTTAATAGGATCCGTGATCACTTGCTCACCTACCAGCGACCAGAACAGTCTGTTTTTACACCTAAGAAGTCTACCATCGACCGCATCCTGGCACTGAGGGTTCTCATGGAGCGCAAACACGAATATTGGCAGAGTTTCTTTGCAGCCTTTGTCGATTTTCGCAAAGCGTTTGACTCAGTTGATCGAGCTGCCCTGTGGGACATCCTGAGGGTTCACGGGATCCCTTCGAGGTTGCTGGATATCATGGCTGGCCTGTACACTGGTACTGTGAGTGCTGTGCAGAGTGGAGGCAGGACCTCTGCATTTTTCCCAGTTGATTCTGGGGTTCATCACAGGTGTGTTCTTGCTCCTACTGTGTTCAATGCTTGTATGGACTGGGTGTTGCGCAAGGTCGTGGGGTCCAGCGGCTGTGGGGCATCTGTTGGTGAAGAAAGATTCACGGATCTTGACTTTGCTGACAATGCTGTGATCTTCGCGGAGTCAATGGAGGCTCTGATCGGGGCACTTGAGAGACTGAGTGAGGAGTCTGAGTGTCTGGGCTTGCGAGTGTCCTGGATAAAAACCAATATCCAGGCCTTTAATGACCTTTTGGGCACAGCATCAGCAGTATGTCTGTTTGCGGAGAGAGTGTTGACCTTGTTGAGAGGTTTACTTACCTTGGCAGTGACATCCATGTCTCTGGTGACTCTTCTTATGAAGTCAGTAGATGGATTGGGAGAGCATGGGGGTCATGAGGTCGCTGGAAAGGGGTGTGTGGCGCTCCCGATATCTATGCAAAAGGACGAAGGTCCAAGTTTTTAGAGTCCTGGTGCTTCCTGTCTTGCTATATGGTTGTGAGACATGAACGCTATCCAGTGACCTGAGACGAAGACTGGACTCCTTTGGTACTGTGTCTCTCCGGAACATCCTTGGGTACCGTTGGTTTGACTTTGTGTTGAATGAGCGGTTGCTCATGGAGTCCCAAATGAGGCACATTGCCTGCATTGTGAGGGATTGTCAGTTACGGCATTACGGCCATGTGACGCGTTTCCCCAAGAGTGATCCGGCTCATAAGATCCTCATTGTTGGGGACCCAAGGGGTCGCCAACGTAACACCTGGCTGCGGCAGATAGAGGGTAATTTCCGGAGGGTCGGACTGGACCGCATGTCTGCCTGGGGGTTTGCCAACCAGGATCCTGAGCTGTTTCAATGTGTAGTGGGTTTGGCAATGCACTGTACCAGTGCATGGTCCCCAACATGACTTGACTTGAAACCATAAGCAGTATTTTATAGTCAATTCTAAATGCCACGGGTAACCAATGTAGCGACATCAAAACTGTAGAGATGTGCTCGAATTTTCTTTTCCTAGTTTAGATTCTGGCAGCTGCATTCTGCACTAGTTGCAACTGATTGATGTCTTTTTTGGGTAGTCCTGAGAGGAGTGAGTTACAGTAATCTAGTCAAATAAAAACAAAAGTGTGAACTAATTTTTCAGTATCTTACAAAGTTATAAGGAGTCTAACTTTTGCTATATTTCTTAAGTGAAAAAATGCTGTCCTAGTAATCCGATTAATATGTGATTTAAAATTGAGGTCAGGGTCAATAATTACCCTTAAATTCTTTACCTCTGTCTTAACTTTCAAGCCTAATGGATCAAGTTTATTTCTAATACCCTCATTATATCAATTTTTGCCAATCACTAAGATTTCCGATTTCTCCTTATTTAGTAAGATTTGATTGGCAGCTAATCTAGTAACCAATGATCCATTATAGAGGGACTTAGACAGCATTTTGGCTTGAGAAGACTTGTGGCAGGTGACATTTAATGTAAGTAAATGTAAAGTATTACACGTAGGAAGTAAAAATGTTAGATTTGAATACACAATAGGAGGGCTGAAAATTGAAAATAAGGAGAGGGATTTGAGAGTCATAGTGTAATCATCACTATCAACTTCCAGACAGTGTTCTGAAACCATTAAGATGGCTAATAGAATGTTAGGTACAGTGAGTTAGGTATAGCAAGATGTGTTGCCTCAAAGGAGGTTATACTGAAGCTTTATAACACACTGATAAGCCGTCATCTACAGAACTTGTGTACAATTTTGGTCTCCAGGCTACAAAAAAGACATAGAAGCACTAGAAAAAGTCCAGAGAAGAGCAACTAGGCTGATTCCAGGACTGCAGGGGGTGTGTTATGAAGAAAGATTAAAAGAGGTGACATGACTGAAATGTTCAAAATTATGAAGGGACTTAGTACAATGTTCAACAAAAACACAGGGACACAGTTGTTTACCTGTTAAGGGTAAATATTGTGCAAACATTACAAAGTTTTTCTTCACACAGAGAAACATAAGCACATGGAATAGGTTACCAAGTAGTGTGGTAGACAGTAGGACTTTAGGAACCTTCAAAACTTGACTTGATGGAGAAATTAAGTTGATTGGACTGGAGAGCTTTGTTGGATTGAATTGATTGTTTTAATCTAAATCATTCTAAGTTTCTAATATTCTGAAGACTGCTGTTAAAATAGTCTTTCCCAGAGACTCCAACCTGACTCCCAAGATGTAGTCTGTTGACATCACCTGCACTAATGTCATTTCCCAAGCACACTACTCCATAGAAAAATATGCTGGCCACTACTGAGTGATAGAAGGCATCTAAGAGTGGCCTGCATACACCAAACCACCTCAACCTCCACAGGAAATAGAGGCAACTCTGTACGCAGCCTCTACATTGGTACTCCTTTCAAGCCTGTTGTTCAGATGCAGCCAAGGTATTTGTATGTCCTCGCCACCTCTACATCTTCATCATCAAGGAGGACTGTGGAAAAAGTGGGTATGAGCTTCTTGAAGTCTACGATAATATCTTTTGTCTTAAAGGATGTTGAGGTGCAACAAATGTCCTGTATTCATTGTCATGCCCACCACAGATAAACCTCATTATGGTTGTGTCATCAGAAAAGTTCTGTAGATAACGTTATTGGGTATTCATCCATCCATTCATTATCCAACCCACTATATCCTAACTACGGGGTCGCGGGGGTCTGCTGGAGCCAATCCCAGCCAACACAGGGTGCAAGGCAGGAAACAAACCCCGGGTAGAGCGCCAGCCCACCGCAGGATACACACACACACACCAAGCACACAATAGGGCCAATTTAGAATCGCCAATGCACCTAACCAGCATGTCTTTGGAGTACCTGAAGGAAACCCATGCAGACACGGGGAGAACATGCAAACTCCATGCAGGGAGGACCCGGGAAGCGAACCCAGGTCTCCTTACTGCGAGGCAGCAGCGCTACCCACTGCACCACCATGCTGCCCCATTATTGGGTATTGTATCCAAAATCTGAAATGTACAGGGGAAACAGGAAATGAGCCAGTACAGTTCCCTGTGGAACCCCTGTGCTTCTCATGACCAAATCAGATCCACAGTTCTTAAGTCTCGGAAACTGTGGTCATGAAAGTTAAGTACTCCATTTTCCAGGACTCAGTGGTAGAATCAACACTCGTTTACTGGAGCTTCTCAGCAGCAATTTAGGATTGTGTTGACTGAACTACAGTAGAGAAGTCAATCAATACTTAGTACACTCTATTAATCCCCGAGGGAAAATTGTCTTTTTACATGAGGAGGTCAGAGTGCAGGGTCAGCCATTATACAGTTCCCCTGGAGCAATGTTTAGGTTAGGAATCTTGATCAAGGGCCCAACAAACTATTACTTTTAAATAGGTTCTGTTTGATTAGAGCCTTTAATTATTGGAAAAACTTCGTTTAAAATTCTGTGTAGTGACACTCATTTTTCAGCTGATTTTCATTTGGATGTTTGTAACACTGTATGCCCACCCAACCCACTTTGATTCAAAAAGTATGTGTAATACATTATCAAGTACTATTATTAAATACAATCAGTTTTCCAAAGTGACAATCTCAAAATTTGTAATTTTTCCATTTGAAAACAGCAATGGTCATTTGGAAGAAGACCAGATATGAACTGTACAAGCAAGGGTTGGTACACCAGAACCATTATAGCAAAATTGGTAGGAGTGCTCATTGGATTTCATTGGAGGATGAAGAACAAATACAAATAAAGTCTGCAGTGTTTTCCATTAAATGCAAAAAACATCTTCTGTGGACTGGGATGGAGGGAGTTTGATAGACATTAGCTACAAAATGCCTTATTATTAAAGCAGGCAGCACTAGAAATTATGTTTGATAATTTTGATATGTTTCAGGTTTATTTATTTAAAGTTTATTTACAATTGCTACATGTTATAAAGATGCATTGGCACCACAGCCTAAAACTATTACTGCTTCATCTCAAAGTGAACTTGAATATATGTCTGCTAACAAGAAACAGTAAACTAACTTGTCCTCAGTTGTTCTCTTTTACCATATATACTGACTCAGCATGTGATAAAAAATTGTGCTTCACTCTGTTTCATTGTGGCCTATGTATATCACAATTTGTAACAATTTGCAGGTGTAAAACAGTGTGTGCATTTTGAAAAATGTAAAGTTTAGCCTTGATAAAAAAATGCAGTCCATCAGTCTCAAATTCATTATCATGTGTACACATTACGCTGAAATTCCTTTTTCCGAGACTGACTAACTCAACTCTACTGCCCAGCATTCTGAATCTTGAACTGTAGGTTGTGTAAAATATAACTTTATAAAATATAATTAGTAATAATGAGCAATACAGTTTCGCAAAATTGACAGTAAAATTTATTTCATGTGCAATTTCACGACCTTATAACTCACTAAAAAGTGTTTTCAATTTTTTTTGAGGATGGAAATAATGGAACACTGCTCCTTAAGGTTTTGGCATTAACATACACTCCTTATACACTCCCTAGAAAAGGGTCCCAATGAAATTAATGGGGAAAAGTATATTTTGCATATTCAACATGGATAATCACAACCCACTATAACAAAAAAAAAAAAAAAACACTATGAAGTGTGGATTACTTGCAGCTAGCATACTCCTTTTGAACCTGGGACATTTATAGACATAAACCAATGATGGACTGGGCAATGAGGACACACACAAACACAGCAAAGCATAGTACAAAAAGTGATCAACAGTTTTTAGTCAATAAAGTGTTCCAAAATGAAAGAAACTGTTGGGCTTCTTTCAATAAATAAAAAATCCATAATAAATCGTCAAAAATAAGATTCAGTATCTTGGTGGAGGTTTAAAAGTCACAATAAATAAACTAAATTGCAGCGCTGCCATATAAAAAGCTGTTTTGTGTTTTCTGCTGTCTGTCTGGTTTGCTAGTACGGTATTAGGATAGCCCATACAGCGTGTGATTGACAGTGGTACCCTGGAAAGCGGGACATCTGGTTTCCTTTTTCTGGTGGAATTTGCATAAATGTCGACATTTTTGGGTTGGCCAGCATTCTACAATTCAGTCACCTGCAGTTCACAGTTGGCTGGACTCTATTAGGAACTTTGAACTTTTATGTGAACTTCAGAAGTGAGCTGGGGTGCGATTTTTCCAATGCATATATTTTTATTTGCACGCATAGGGGTTATTTTGGGCTGGTGGGGGGAAGGGAAGGGATTGTTGCTGTTTTTTATGTTCTTGACTTTCTTTTTTGTATATTTCTCTTTGCTTACAGATATTGCCTTATAGCTGTTTTTTATATATTGTATATATTCTTTTGTCTGTTTGAGCTAATCAATTCTAAAAGGGACCTACGGCAGGAAGCTTCAGGGTGTGACATTGGCCTATCCTTTTAATTAGCCGCCTTAAAGTCAGGGAGGTGAGCAGTAGCAATCAGCCCGTTTCAGTGTGTTGGTCAGATTCATTACAACGTTATTAAAATTAGAAGGTTAAAACCACAGTTAGGATTTGTGCAATAATACCTCTGGCATGCCTCTGGGCCTCCTTCCAAACTAAAATCTCCTGTGCATAACCTTTACGATCTCCACAGTGACAGGAGATGTCCTCTGGCAAGTACAGTTAACCCCTCAAACTGGCTTGTGTACTCGCCATTTTCCCTTGGTATCCGCAAGGACTCTGCAAGTCCAGCTCCTTTCTCCTGCCACCATCCATTGGCGCCCATGGGAATCACTCGGAGCCGCTGGTTGCTGCTGTTCCTCTGCAGTATATTGCAGGCGTGACCCTATCTCCAGAGCACCCCTGCTTCACTAGGGGCATCATTCCTGACCACAGCGCCTCCTCTTTACCACATCAACTGAAATCCTGTTATGATGTTCAACTTTAATGATTTTCTGTATAAATTCCTGTGCATTTCCAATTAATCTGTATAGAGATTATTTGAGTCCCATGGAACTGAAATATGGGGTTTGATTTTGTCTAGAACCTGTTTTGAGAAAGTTCATCATCTTGTCATGACGCCCTTTTTGATTCCCATTCCCATTTGCGATCAAATTGATGTCAAATACAAAGTTAACTCAGGCATTTTTAGGCTATCCAAGCTTGATGGATACGTCTTGTTTGGCTGCATTAAAAGATCGCCGTTATGGCGGCGCGCATTGACGCAGCAGCTCGGTGCTTTTCATTTCAGTGTTTAGTGTGTATGTGTGTGCTAGTATTACTACTTGTTTTACCTGCATCTTGTCGAGCTGACAACATCTACAGCCAACAGGAACTTCTCAAGATCGGAGTGTGCAGTGAGGGGAGCATTTCATCAGAGTTTCTCCGCTCACACGACCTTCCGGCAGATATAGCGAGGAGTCCAGGCTCTCCGTGGATTATCATTCCTGCGGGCAGGCGACGGAGGCGGCGCAGAGAGAGAAAACAAAAGCGAGGCTGCAGGGCTGGCGCGTTAGCGAGGTTACGTAGGCAACCTGTTAAACCACCGCTCCCCAGTGTTTTTCTCACCAATGCCAGATCTCTCGTCAACAAAATCGATGAACTGAGGCTACAGGTGGCAACAAATAACATCATAAAAACAGCTGTGTTCTGTTGATCACGGAATCCTGGCTTCACTCATTGATCCCGGACTCTGCTATCCAGCTAACAGGCTACACTGCACAGCGCCATGACAGGACCAGTGACTCCGGTAAGAGCAGAAGAGGGGGGCAGTGTGTGTACGTAAATAATAACTGGTGTACAAATACAGTGACTGTAGACAGTCGCTGCTCCCCGAATCAGGAGTATGTGATTTGTTAGATGCAGACCCATACCTGTATATCTCCCTAGAGAGTTTACTGTGGTCTTGATTACCGCTGTTCACATAGCACCGGACACTAATGCAAACTCAGCTATTGAACGTTTACACCGCAGTATTAGCAGTCAGCTGACCAAGCACCCTAATGCTGTGTATATCGTTGCTGGGGACTTTAACCATGTGGATTTAATACCTGAGCTCCCTAAATTCCATCAGCACATCAAGTGTGCCACCAGAGGAGCTAACACATTGGATAAAGTCTACACAAACATTAAACAGGGCTACAGGGCTACACCGCTACCTCACCTGGGACACTCTGACCACACGTCACTGTTTTTAATTCCGGCATACATTACAGTTAGGAAAACTGGCCCTAACAGCTCAAGGACAGTTAAAACTTGGCCAGATGGAGCTTCTCAGCAGCTTCAGGACTGTTTCAGTAGGACCAACTGGGACATCTTTGAACACCCAGACCTTGAAGTGTTTAGTGACAGCATACTGTGTTATATTAAGAACTGCATAGACACAGTCACAGTGGATAAACGTATCCGAGTCTACCACAATCAGAAGCCCTGGATGACTAGGGAAGTCTGGAGGCTGCTGAAAGAGAGGAACACTGCCTTCAGGTCCTGTGACAAGGCCCTCTACAGCACAGCCAGTGCCAGCCTAAAGAGGGGCATTCGAGAGGCCAAGTCAGACTATAAAAGGAAGATCAAGGAACACCTGGATAGCAACAACGGCAGGCAAGTGTTGATGGGTGTCCAGCATATGACCAACTACAGGACCAGTCCCAGAGCTGTGTGAGATGATTTATCGCTGGCTGAGGAACTGATCCACTACTTTGCCCGGTTTGAAGTGGATCCACCAGAGACAGCCAAATCCCATCCAGATACCAACAATAGCCCCATCTTCACAGTGGGGCAGCACAAGGTGAGACGCCCGCTGCGGGCTGTCAACACACGGAAGGCACCTGGACCATGATGGTATCTCAGGACGCATGCTGAAAGACTGTGCAGACTAACTGGTCTGGGGTCTTCACCAGGATATTCAACCAGTCTCTGTCTCAGCCCACTGTGCCATCCTACCTGAAATTCTCTGTCATAGTGACTCTGGCCCAGAAACAGACCATCACCAGTCTTAATGACCACAGGCCAGTTGCACTGACCCTGTGGTTATGAAGTACTTCGAGAAGCTCATCAGGAACCACATCATGTCATTCATTCCTCCCATGCTTGATCCGCACCAGTTTGCCTACAGAGCAAACAGGTCTACGGAGGATGCTGTGGCCACTGTTCTCCATGCTGTTCTGTTCCATCTGGAGCAGCAGGGGAAGCTACACACAGCTGCCCTTCATAGACTTCAGCTCTACCTTTAATACCATATTACCCCACAGACTGGTGACAAACTGTCAGACATAGGACTTCCACACTCCACTTGCCTTTGGGTCAAGGACTTCCTGAGTGATCGCACTCAGAGGGTTAGAGTGGGCCCCTACTTTTCCATACCCATCAGCCTCAGCACTGGCTCCCCACAGGGCTGTGTGTTGAGCCCCCTGCTCTATACCCTCTACACCTATGATTACATTCCTGCCCACTACAGTAACACCATTGTTAAGTTTGCTGAAGATACCAGGGTAGTAGGGCTCATCTCTGGGGGAGATGAGTCCGCCAACAGGGATGAGGTGGAGCGGCTGGAAACGTTGTGTAGGAATAACAACTTGCTCCTAAATACAGCCAAGACCAAGGAGCTCATTGTGGACTTCAGGAAGAAGGCAGACAACATCCAGCCACTCATTATCAATGGGGACTGTGTAGAGAGGGTCTCAGACTTCCGCTTCTTGGGTGTCACCATTAGGGAGGATTTGACCTGGGGAACACACACTGCTGAGGTAGTGAAGAAGGCCCAAAAGAGATTCTATTTCCTGAGGGTGCTCAGGATGAACAACATCCCTGAGAAACTGGTGGTATATTTTTACCGCTGCACAGTAGAGAGCATCCTGGTCTACTGTCTCTGTGTGTGGTTCTCCAGCTGCACAGTAGCACAGAAGAAAGAGCTCCACAGGGTCATTAAGGTCGCCCAGCGGATAGTCGGCTGTCTTCTCCCCTCACTAGAAGAAGTACATAGTTCCTGTTGCCTCAGGAACGTCAAGAAAATTCTTCAGGACCCATCACACCCAGGACATGAATTGTTTGAACGCCTGCCTTCAGGCAGACCAATCAGATCCATAAAGACAAATAGACTGAGAAACAGTTTCTGTCCTTCAGCCATCACCATGCTGAATGCTGCTAAGTGGTCAATCTGACCTAGTGCACCTTTATGTTTAAAATACAATACACGCTCATGTTTATAATACAGCTCTAAGTCAACATTGGCTAAGAGACAACTGCAATATGACGTATGTATGAATGGAAAACAGTGTTCTGCTGTTATGGACTATTTTCTGTATATATTTAGTTATTTTAGTTTTAACTTGAGCGATTGTGTTTTTTATTTTATTTTTTTTTTGCACTGGAAAATTGCACCTAAAATTTCATTGTACAATGTCTATTTGCTATGTCACGCATGCGCGAATAGGAAGCCGCGGAGGGACCTTAAAACACCTCAAAAGATGTTCGCCGGCGGGGCGTGGCGGGGTACTAACCTTGTTTCTTTGTTTTCCAGAATGAAAGACGCTCCGCCATAAAGACTGACCGCAGTACGTCCACTTCCACCCTTCCTCCGCCATCTTTCCTGACGTCATCGGTCCCATCATCCTTCACGCCTCCTTCCCAGCATTCCTGCACTTCCGGCTCCTCCCTTATAAAATGGCCGCCGATGCCTAGTATGGCGTCGCGCATAGGAACTGTTTTTGTTTTGTTGTGACCTGTTTAATTTTATTGTTTACCGTGGATTGTAAACAATATAAGGGGCCAGAAAACCCCAAACCTTTTTGCTGTCTCATATTGACTCTTTTACAGCTACAATGACAATAAAGATTTTGATTTGATTTATTTAATCTTTCTAATTTTTCAAACCCCCGCTTTTAATTATGACTCTGACTCTTCTGATTGTATTTTGGCTTTAACAAATGATTTCCTTGACTACCTGTTTTGACCTTTAATCCATTCTTTGACTTAGGATTCTGCTGTTCATTTTCATTTCCATTCTACTGTCTTTTTAGAGTCAGTATAGATCCTGACTTCTCTTTTACTCTCTCCATTTAATCCAAAGTCTTTTTTTTTTATATATATCTCCTTTCTCATTCTCTCCATGCACATTTTCTACCTTGCTGGTGTAGCTGCTCCACCTGATGACATGCAGAATGTCAATGGAATGCAGCTGAGCCAATCGTGTCTGCACATAACAAGCAATCAGCTCGCCACCCCCATTAAACACACTGTGTCTACACAGCTTTGCAGCAGAACTGTTTGCAAACAAAAGCCACTGCCAATCTGCACTGTTTTTAATTAAAACCACACAATGCCCCCACAATATGCTGCATCATAAAGATGTTCTTCTAGGCAAAAGCTGTAACACCGTTAGGCAATGAAACTTCTACCCAAATTAGCTGAGAATGCATCCTTAGAAAAGATTTAATCATGGATGCACAGGTCAAGGCATCCTCCTATCAGCCCCAGCACACTGCTGCCTGGAGGGAAATATAGTTGCTAAATCAGCACTGCCACCACATTCCAGGTGACATGTAAATACAGAAGTGAAAAGTTTTTCATTTACATACTAGACACGTCATCTTGGGTGAATGATATGAATTTTACTGGTCATAAAACAGTGGAGTTGGGTGATACTGATGCTCTGTGCAAGAGAGGACAGAGCCGACTATACTTCCTTAGAAGGCTGGCGTCCTTCAACATCTGCAATAAGATGCTGCAGATGTTCTATCAGACGGTTGTGGTGGGCGCCCTCTTCTATGCAGTGGTGTGCTGGGGATGCAGCATAAAGAAGAGGGACGCCTCACGCCTGGACAAACTGGTGAGGAAGGCAGGCTCTATTGTAGGCATGGAACTGGACAGTTTGACATCTGTGGCGGAGCGACAGGCACTGAGCAGGCTCCTGTCAATCATGGAGAATCCACTGCATCCATTGAACAGTATCATCTCCAGACAGAGGAGCAGCTTCAGCAACAGACTGCTGTCAATGTCCTGCTCCACTGACAGACTGAGGAGATCATTCCTCCCCCACACTATGCAGCTTTTCAATTCCACCGCTGGGGGGTAAATGTTAACATTATACAAAGTTATTGTCTGTTATACCTGCCTTGCACTCTCCACCTTGCATTTTTTTTAACTTGCACTGCATTTTTATTTAATTAATATTGTTTTTATCAGTATGCTTTTGCTGGAGTATGTGAATTTCCCCTTGGGGATTAATAATCTATCTATCTATCTATCTATCTATCTATCTATCTATCTATTGTAATGAATTTCCGGTTTCATATTCCGGCACTCATCCCCAGGCCGCCAGGAGGAGCTCTCCCGAAAGCATGTACGGGCCCCAAATTCCAGCAGGGCCTCATGGACTATGTAGTTTTTATGCACAGCCCTGCTGGATACCTTGGGGGCCACTGGGAGTTGCTGTCGGGAGGCCAGGGGACTCTTTTGCGCACTATGACCCGGAAGTTGGTCACAGGAAGAGCGACGGGCTTCCGGGGTGAGGAAAAGCATTGTTTACCCTGACCCGGAAGGAATAAGGACTTGTGGACTGCTGGATTGGAAACACTTCCGGGTCAGGGAATATAAAAGGACTGAGGGAGCTTCCAGATGGTGAGCTGAGCTGGGTGGTAGGAGGGCAACGCGTCTGGGAGTGGAGGATTGTTGATTATTGATTTATTATTGTGTATAGTTGATTTATGAGTAGTGTGGAGTGGAGGGTGCTTGGTGCACATTATTATAATAAAAATATTAATTGTAGCACTTTTACCTGGTTTTTGGCGTGGTATCTGAGGGTCCGAGGGAGCGCTACTGCCCCCTATTGCGACACTATCTATCTATCTATCTATCTATCTATCTATCTATCTATCTATCTAT
>JANRMT010062818.1:44494450-44511069 GCA_026402145.1 Polypterus bichir lapradei | reverse complement strand
TATCTATCTATCTATCTATCTATCTATCTATCTATCTATCTATCTATTTTACATTTTTGATATGTTTTGCACAGTGAAACTCTTAGGTTTTGCCATGGACTCAATTTCACTGGCTAGTCATTAATAATAGCCTAAAAGTAGTATGAATCCAGGTCCAGTGCTCTATAATCATACCTGAGAATGCATACATAACAGACCAGCTCAAATTAAACATCATTCTACACAAAGCATCTCCACAAGTTATCACTGTAGCGAGCCAAGCAAAGATTGCACTGATCAAATATACATATACTCATGTCAAATGTACATTGTGACACACATTCATGGCAGACAGCTTAAAGGCTCAGATAATAATAGTTTTCTGCTGGAACACCAGAGGGTGCTGCTAACTTTTCTCTTCCTCTCTCTGCAGACCGGAAGATTGGCAACTATATCCAGCAAAAAGCACTAGCTCCCTGGGAATAAGTTCTTTCGTGATTGTGACATGTTACATAACCTGAATCTATATAGATATAAAATAAAAAGACGATACCCCTCCCTTATTGATATGGCAGTAAAAAAATCACTCAAGAGAAATAACTTAGCTTTGTTTAATGATGGCTTACGCTGTATAACAGACAAAGGAAGCCAATGGCAAAAACCCAGTTCGGGAGTGGGGGCCCAATGTTTAGAGTCTGCCATTTTCACCATTGCAGTGGAAGGATTTTCAGGATTGGATGACGTTATCTCTCATCCCTCCCTCGGCTTCAAAGGTGTGCCGGACAATGTTCCAAGGCTTTATACTCCTTCTTCACGGGCAGGCCCCCACTTAGGTGAATCATGCCACGTCAAACAAGGCAAAGGAGAATACAGTTTCATGCTGACTTTGACAGACAAAAATAGTATACAACAGTCCTGAGTCTGACTACCCATTTCCCAGTTGTCTCTATCTGTCTTGTCTAATAATACTTGCCTAGCAATTCTATATAATGAACCCTTGTGCTAAATCTGGCTCTGTGCCAACTTTGCATGTGAGTAGAAAAAGGCAGATTAATAAGATATATTTGCACAGAGTACAGCGACATATTAAACTTATACTCTTATTACAACAACCTTAACATCTCTGATGTCACTTCTGTTGTCCTTCTGCCTAGACCCACCTCTTACTGTCAGGAACCTATGTTTCCAAATGCTTCACTCTTGAAATGGTCTATCTCACATCTACTGTATATGGTTTTCTTTTGCTTTTTAAACATTTGAACCTGTGTTTTGTTTTACATTATATGGTGTTAGCCTTCATAATCTCTCTGTCTCTTTTGTTGCAACATGTACTTGTGTCATCCATATGAGTATGTGGGTACATACAAGTAAATAATTCCAAGAATTAATAAAATAACGGTTCTAAGTCAAGCTTTTAGTTACATGGCCTGCAGCTGTGGAATGGTCTGACTGGTAATCTAATAGGTTTCCCTTCAGTCTCAACTTTTAAATCGTGGTTGAAGACTCACTATATCAGTTTAGAATAGCCTGAGTAGAGTTGCTGATTAGCAATGATTAACTATTAGTTGCTGATTACTGCATCTCTATTGTTAGTCATTAGTACTAAAACATAAGTAATATGATATTTATAATCTGTTACTAATATTTGCCTATTCTGTTTCTTTTCTCGGTTCTCACACGTGGCACTTGGTGCCACTGCTCTACTGCCAAGTTGTTTGCCTGTCAATGGAAACATTGTCACAGATAAAGGAGCACTAGAATCATCGAGTAGAAGGGTCCTTTCATCAGATTGGCTGGCCCAATTGACTCAGCTGTGGAATGGCCAGTAGTGGGGAGGAAGCTTGTTGGCTGTGGTGTCCAGGACTCTGAACAAATGTGTATCCTCATATGTGATACTTCTGTATTTAATAAGTGATATAAAATATTCTTGCATTTTGCTTTGTAGTTTGTACTATTACTATTGTATTATATTCCTGAGGTGGTAATGAAGAGGATTACTTGTGTTCTGTTTGTGTATTGTATTATTCCCATTTTTTGACACCCAATGCATACCAAATTTACCTAGAAAGGGATCTCTCTCTTTATTGCCTTTCTCAAGATTTCTTCCTTTTTTTGTACTACAAGGATATTTTTTGAAAGCTTTTCTCTTGTCTTCTTAGGGAGTTGAGGCTGTGGGTCTTTCAAACAACAGGGTCTGTTAAAGCCCACTGTGGCATTCCTTGTGTGATTTTGGGCTATACCAGAAATAAATTGTTGTTGCTGCTGTTGATTTATAGCATGTATGAAACTCTTGTATAGTTATGTTTTGTACTGCAATAAATTTGTAATAAATATTACAAAGTTACATGATTGTTATATTTTCAAATTGGGTTATTTTGAGTATGGGTTGAAGGGGCCAGTCTTCCTAAATGAATCAAGCCAGTCCATTACAGTCCATTTATTAATCTTCAGCAATGTGCACATCATTGCCATGTGGGGATGAGGGAGGAGGTAATAAGGAGCAGAATTCCACCAAAAAGAAAAAATGTATACATGGGTAAAGGCAATATTTTGCACAGGGCTTTTTTTTAGTCTTGTGAGTTTTGCCAATGCTTGTTCAGTCTGTGTGTACATATATTTCAGACATAATTATTTTACGATTTTGCAAAGTGGACAATTTGCAACCTTTACTAATACAGTCGACCCTTGACATACGACCGGCCTGACATCCGAACAACTTGATTTACGACCAAAATTTTTGTTTTGATTTACGACCAACATCTTGCGTTACGACCCAAATGCGGTCACGTGTATCCGCTTGTGCGATTGTAAACAAACAGCCGAGAGCATTCGTAAGCGTCAGTCAGAGCCCAGATACATGTGTTTGTGGACGTAATTTCGGTCAGTGCAGTGATTTATCTATATATATATAATTCACTAAGACCATGGCAAGCAAGACGCATAATTGCTAAGGAAGGAAGAGAAGGTAATGAAGGTAAAGAAAGCGATCACAATCGAAACGAAGAAGGAAATTGTGCGGAAATATGAGAGTGGTGTTCATGTGACCGATCCCACTAATACCGTATTTACTCATGTACCACGCACCCTTGTGTAAGACGCGCACCCTAATTTTTACAAAGAAAATTGCGAAAAAAGTTTTGCCCCGTGTACGATGCGCATTGTGATTGTATAGGAAGCGTCTAGAGAGAGAGCGAGCACTGTCGTGCGAGTGCGCGAGCAAGCGAGAGAGTGCAAGTGGGCGAGCAAGCGAGCGAGAGAGAGAGAGCGCGAATGGGCGAGCAAGCGAGCGAGAGAGAGCGCGCAAGTGGGCGAGCAAGTGAGCGAGAGAGAGAGCGCGAGTGGGCGAGCGAGAGAGAGAGCACGAGTGGGCGAGCAAGCGAGCGAGAAAGAGCACGAGTGGGCGAGCGAGCCCAAGCAGAAGAAGTTTCCTCGTGTATGATGCGCACCTGATTTTCTAATGCTAATTTTTGGGAAATAAATACGGTATGTACAGCATGTCGAAATCCACCATCTCGATAATTTTACAAAGAAAAGATTTGTATAAGCAGGCTCCTTCTAAACAATAACCACCTTCCGTTTCATTCTCCTCCTCCTCCCTTCCTGCAGCCCAAAGATGTTAAATTAAATGGTGAGTACAGTATGAAATTGTTGTTTCTGGTAGGCTAGGCACTTTTTATAACTTTTTGGTTAGTACATTAGAAAAATTATTGGTGTTTTGGTAAATTATGCACATTATACAACCCTTTTTTATGAAAAGGTTAAGTAAGTGTTGCAGTGGGAGGTTCGGAACGCATTATGGGTATTTCCATTATTTCTTATGGGAAAAATAGTCTTGACTTACAACCAACTTGAGTTACAACCATCCCTCATGAACGAATTGAGTTCGTAAGTCAAGGGTCCACTGTATATGACTCTCATTCATTGTATTAAAAATATTGATTAATTCAGAGTGTGTGCATGCATGCATGATTGTTTTAGTTGGCAAGTTAACTAATCCTTGCCGTCATCTTTAAAATTTCTGATAGTTTCAGGAGTTTGCATACTCACTGATTAAAGCTTCTATTTAATTGTGCTGCAAATGCTTGTATTGGAATCCCAAAGTAAATTCCATCTGAATGTGTAAATTGTATTTTTCATTAATCTGTGTGTTACTGTCAATAAATCTCTCTATTATAAAAAAAAAATCCTGGGACTAGACATGACTTTCTCAGAGATACTTTCATGTCAAGACTTTTTGCCAAGAGATTTAATCATGCCCAGGGCTGGAAATAAAAGACAAATGAGTTGATGACAAAGTAGAACGTCGTAAAGAATTCAAAAACGTTGGCGCGATACAAATGCAGAGCAGATTAGAGATAAGGAAAGTACTAAAATTCAAAAGTCTCAAAAAAATGATAGTAAACATCGCATTAGCGCAAACAAACGGAAATTATTACTTAAACTTTATTATTACGAAAAGAGATAGAGTACATTGTTCGGATTTAACTTTAAGTCAGAGACTTGTAGATCGTCTAATTCATGTTGCCATCAGGGAAAAGTACTGTTTCTTCCCATTGAAGAGGTGTATCTGCGAGAATTAAAAGATTTGTTATTTGGTGAAAGTGAAATCCATATACACAAGAAGCAGAGACGCAAAGTGGCTGGCGCGTAATGCAGGCTGGGGTGGGGAGGGTTGACAAGCAAAGCGAGCAGGGGGTGAGACCCTCTAGTGTTTCCATACAAAAAAAGTTTTTTTTCTCAATTTCTTCCCTGTATGTTTTATCTTAAACGTGGGAAAGGGCGGTGGTCAGTAACCTGTCCTCAGGTATGAATTAATAATGATTATTAATTGTTGATGGTGAACTACTCAAAAAATGACGATAGCTAGATAGATACTTTATTAATCCCCAAGGGGAAATTCACATACTCCAGCAGCAGCATACTGATAAAAACAATATTAATTAAAGAGCAATAAAAAAGCAGTGGAAGTTAAAAAATGCAAGGTGGAGAGTGCAAGGCAGGTATAACAGTCAATAACTTTGTATAATGTTAACGTGTATCACCCCAGGTGTAATTGAAGAGTTGCATAATGTGTGACAGCGATCTCCTCAGTCTGTCAGTGGAGCAGGGCAGTGACAGCAGTCTGTCGCTGAAGCTGCTCCTCTGTCTGGAGATGATACTGTTCAGTGGATGCAATGGATTCTCCATTATTAATAGGAGCCTCCTCAGTGCCCATCGCTCCGCCACGGATGTCAGACTGTCCAGCTCCGTGCCTACAATAGAGCCTGCATTCCTCACCAGTTTGTCCAGGCGTGAGGCATCCCTCTTCTTTATGCTGCCTCCCCAACACACCACCGCGTAGATGAGGGTGCTTGTCACAACCATCTGATAGAACATCTGCAGCATCTTATTGCAGATGTTGAAGGACGCCAGCCTTCTAAGGAAGTATAGTCGGCTCTGTCCTCTCTTGTACAGAGCATCAGTGTTGGCAGTCCAGTCCAATTTATCATCCAGCTGCACTCCCAGGTATTTATAGGTCTGCACTTTCTGCACACAGTCAACTCTGATGATCACGGGGTCCATGAGGGGCCTGGGCCTCCTAAAATCTACCACTAGCTCCTTGGTTTTGTTGGTGTTCTGTTGTAGGTGATTTGAGTCACAGCATTAACAAAGTTCTTGATTAGGTTCCTATACACCTCCTCTTGCCCACTCCTGATGCAGCCCACGGTAGCAGTGTCGTCTGCAAACTTCAGCACGTGGCAGGACTCCGAGTCATATTGGAAGTCTGATGTATATAGATTGAACAGGACCAGAGAAAGTACAGTCCCCTGCAGCGCCCCTGTGTTGCTGAACACAATGTCAGACCTGCAGTTCCCAAGACGCACATATTGAGGTCTCTCTGTAAGATAGTCCACGATCCATGCCACCAGGTGTGAGTCTACTCCCATCTCTGTCAGCTTGTCCCTAAGGAGCAGAGGTTGGATGGTGTTGAAGGCGCTAGAGAAGTCCAGAAACATAATTCTTACAGCACCACTGCCTCTGTCCAAGTGAGAGAGGCATTGGTGTAGCATATAGATGATGGCATCCTCCGCTCCCACCTTCTCCTGGTATGCGAACTGCAGAGGGTCGAGGGTGTGGCGGACCTGTGGCCCCAGGTGGTGAAGCAGCAGCCGCTCCATGGTCTTCATCACATGTGATGTCAGTGCGACAGGCCTGAAGCCATTCAGCTCACCAGGATATGACATCTTTGGGACTGGGGTGATATAATATGTTTTCCAAAGCCTCGGGACTCTCCCCTGCTCCAAGCTCAGGTTGAAGAAGCGCTGTAGAGGACTCCCCATCTCCAACGCACAGGCCTTCAACAGTTGTGGCGATACTCCACATACTGCTTACCTGGGCTGCTGTAATTGTTGGTTTCCGATATATTTTTGTGAAATAATAAGAAATAATCTGCCCTCATAAGAATGCATTCAGAGTTTCCCAGAGTATTTCTACAGAGACCTCTGAGGATGCATTTGTCTCTAAAAAATTTAATTTGCTTGGATATAAACTTTGTACAGTTTTTGTTTGCAAATAAAAGTGTGTTTAAATGCCAGCTACGAGATGAGTATGTGGGGCATAATGATTTGAGTTCAATGATCAAAGGGGCATAGTCAGAGATAATAATAGCATTGTACTTGCAAGATTTAATCATGGGTGAGAAACCGTTATCTATAAAGAAATAATCAATTCTTGAGTAACAGTGATGTACTGGTGAGAAGAAGGATATGCTCTTGAGTTTGGGTTTAGAAAGCTTCAGGGTTCTGATAAATTGTGATCAATTACAAACTGTGGAATTGTATTTGCAGTGTTAGATGTCATTGCCCCTGTGGCAGGAGACCTATCTACGTCTGGATTTAAAACACAATTAAACTGGTTTGAAAGATTCTACGCTGCCACATTGCTAACAGTGTGAACCTATTAATGTGTTTGCCACAACTACCATACTAAAGGCACTGGATGAAAAGTACTGTTTATTTAGAGCAGTGTGCCGCGGAATTTTCTAGGGGCACTGCAAAAACTTTTATAAAATATTTAAAATTGCTAGTGTTTTTGAATTTTTGGTTGATTAAAAAGATAATGTTTAAAAAAAAATTTTATGTTGGAAAAACAGATAACGGAACACTTACGGAAATTAAGTCTAAGAAATGCTAGAGACTTCAAATGATCGACAAGGAAATGCGCGTCTGTCTTTCGAAAATTGATCCTTGCATCAATCTCATATGTGCTGAAAAACAATCTCAACATTCACATTAATTAAATTTAAGATTTATCCTTTAATTCCTTTATTAATAAAATGTCTTTCAACCTTGTAAAATTAACTGTTTTTATTGGCGATTGTCCATAGATTGTGTCATCATGACTTTATTTATGGGCAGTCCCTCAGGTGCGCCGCGAAAGAAAATTTTTGGACTTAGTGTGCCGCAACTCGAAAAAGGTTGCCTTTCACTGATTTAGAGGTACTGAATTCATAAAATTATACAGAAGAAAAACTACTCATGAAAAAGATAATTAAGAGCAGTAAAATGAGACCATGGCTAAGTCAACCACTACAGTAAACACTATAAGTCCTTGTTTTTGATGGTAACAGATTGTTCCTAAAAGATTATACTGTATTTTATAGTGTGGACATGTAATGACTCATGTTAATATACTGTGTAATACACCATCACTAAGAAGAGAGCCAGTTGCAGAGCTGGTGATTAAAAAAAAAAAAAAAGATTGGCCTCCAAAAATATAGTGATATAGATTTTTTTTTTTATGCGTTTGTTTCTTTTTGGTGAATTGTCTTCTGAAGTCTATCCCTAAAGTCCTACTCTCCACCACCCTACTTGATAATTTATTCCACGTGTCTATGGTTCTTTGTGCAAAGAAAAACTTCTTACATTTTTGTGAAATCTGTTCTAACCACTTATGCACAAGGTGCACTGCAGGACACTGCCATATTTCAAAGTTGTTTGTGTACAATGCAATAAACCCACACGTCAATTAAAAACAATAATGTTATTTTTACATAGCAAAAGATGTCATTGTTCAAATAAATAATAAGCTTCCACGTTGTCTGCTCTTTTTCATTATTAAAATAAGTGATTTGCACACATATACCCTGCGGCAAGCAGTGCGTCGCAGCTGAGTTGGTTTGATTTTATCAAATATCCCTCCTATATCAAGCCACATACAGTGAAAGACACATTACCATTGGATTGCTAATGTTCAGAGCTTTCTAACAATGTATAGTTGTCTGTGATTGGTCATTTGTACTATATGTCACAGCTGTGCA
Organism: Polypterus bichir lapradei; assembly: GCA_026402145.1. NCBI lineage: Eukaryota > Metazoa > Chordata > Cladistia > Polypteriformes > Polypteridae > Polypterus > Polypterus bichir. Next base: position 44,502,791 of record JANRMT010062818.1, on the reverse strand, counting down.
TGAATGGCAATAAATAATATGATGACTATGCAACAGAACACACCGTTACACATTGTTTCGTCAACAGATTGAGTCAGATTCTGAAAAAGGTTTTGACATTATTGAGAACAGCATGTTTGATGAAGGAGTCAAGGATATGCTTGATATATAAATACTGTTTAGTATGACTTTGAAGAGTTACAGCATGCAGGTTTACAGTTCAAGCATCATGGGTTCAATTACCACATCTGGCGGCTATCAATTGCTCATTCTCTTTATGTTAGTTTTCTGAGCAGTGTGCTTTAAATTTCAATTTAGAGAACACAGGAAATGTTTCTTAGAGTAGTGATAAGTAAATGTTATGCTTTTCTTGTACATTTTGAACTTTCACATGAAGGCCTCAATGCCACTGTATTCAGCCCCTCAAAATGCTGTGTCATGAGCACATAGGGAAAAAAAAACATTTTTAGCTATTGACTTGTTTACGGCATAATCCCTCCTCTGAAGAACAGACATAAAAGTATTTTTTTTTCCCATTTCTAATTGTGCTTGTTTCACCCCCGGCTGTCCCACTAATGCCAGCCCCTTCAGGAATGGAGAAACGAGCATGATTACAAAAAGGAAAAAAAAACTGAACAGTGTCCAGGGGGTTGGGGGGTTGAAAGAAGTGCAATCAGAAATGGGATAAAAAGTTTTTGTAAGGCTGTGTCTATCCTTTCAGTGGCATTGTGGGGGAAAAAATCGGGGCTGGATTATACTATGAACATGTCTCATGCTTGCGAGCCAGTGATGGCCTCTTTCTACTCTAAAGTGGCTGAGAAGCACTGGTTTAGGGGTGTCTATATGACTAGCTCTGTGCTCAAAATGCCTGTTTCTTGCCCTGTACCCAGGGCTACCAGCAAAGACATTGTCCTCATCTCTGTAACCTAGTACTGGAAGAAGCTGTTATGAAAATGTATCTATATGCTTAGTTTATTCCAGACAGGAAATGCTAGAAAAAAGCAACAACATCAAGAAAAATAAGAAAAAAAAACTTTGTAGGACAATTGCAACAGAAGGCAGGAGAAGATGGGTGAATTGCAACACAATAAATAATCTACTGTACAAAATATAAGCTTCTTTTCTGTCAAGTGGTAAACTGAAATGGTTCTTAGGACTTGCAAGAGAAATAATTTTGAAAGTAAAGGTTTGGAGGAGTACATAGTGTATGTACTGTATATAGTTACAAATTATTTACTTGTTGCTTCATAGTGATGTAAAGTGTTTTTGTGTATAGAAAAAATAAAAAAATATATAACTGCAACTGCAGTACTTCCTTTAACAGATTGTTTAGGTGCAAGAGACTACAGTAAATGTTTCCAAAAAGAGGGACACATTGTACCAAACATTATAACTTTGCAATGCTAAGGAATATTACATCTAAACTTGACACAATAGCTGACAGATTGGGGCGCAATAGAAACTTAATTCCTGTGTTGTGCTTCATAAAGTTATAGTTATGTACTGGGAAATCCATTTTTTGGAGAGAAATCCCTAAAGCACCAAATGTGTGTTTTATTTAGTTGATATTGGTGTAAACAAAGGTTTTTAGTCATATAAATGTTTTCTTTAAAGTAATAGACATTTATTTTGAGTATGTAATTTAGGTGCAATAATGTCAAAACCCCTTAGGGCATTAGATTAATAAGTTTCCATGTCCCCATGTTCTTGTTGCACAATTTATTTTAAAGCAACAACTTTGATCAACTGTACAGTTTCCTTTCATACTTTTAAGCGCTTTAGTCATGCTGTCTCTTTAATTTTGATTTGCTTAAACTGAAAAGGTTCAACTATTTCAATCCCTCCTCATAGCTCCTACCTCTTAGTACTGGAATCAGCCTAGATGCTCTTCTCTGAACTTTATCTAGCGGTGATACATCTTTTTGGTTATATGGAGACCGGAATTGAACACAGTATACCTGGTGATGCCTCACTAGTGAATTTTATAATTTAAGTATAACCTCCTTTGTCTTATTCTCCAGGCCATGTGATATATAACCTAACACCCTATTAGTTTTCTTGGTCACTTCTTTACACTGTCTGGATGTAGATAGTGAAAAGCCCACTGTGAATTCTAGGTCCTTCTCATAAGACCCTGACATTGTCTGTTTAAATCTCTGAGCCAGTCGTCAGTCCCAGCATGCTTCAAGTCGACCACCATCATACCAGTGCTGAAAAGTCATCAGTGACATGCTTGAATGACTATAGACCAGTTGCACTCATGCCAATCATCATGAAGTGCTTTGAAAGGTTAGTCATGTCACACATAAAGACTAATCTCCCTGCCTCTCTTGACCCTCTTCAGTTTGCATACTGCTCAAACAGGTCAACTAAGGATACCATATGCTCTGCCCTTCACCTCTACCCGACACATCTGGATAAAAAAGACACATATGTCAGGATACTATTCATAGACTTTAGCTCAGCCTTCAACACAATCATCCCTCAAAAGCTGGTTGTAAAACTGAGCAGGTTGTGCCAGAATATCACCCTCTGCAGTTGGATCCTGGACTTCTTGACAGAGAGGCCCCAGTCAGTTTGGATGGGCTACAACACTTCCAGCATCATCACACTGAGCACTGGAGCACCGCAGGGCTGTGTGCTTAGTACACTGCTCTTCACCCTGCTGACTCACAACTGCACAGCCACGCACAACACCAACCACATCATCAAGTTTGCGGATGATACGACAGTGCTGGGACTGATAAGCAGGGATGATAAAAGAGCATACAGAGATGAGGTGGAACGGCTGTCCGCATGGTGTGAAGACAACAATCTATCTCTCAATGTCAACAAGACAAAAGAGATAATCGTGGACTTCAGAAAATCACATCCTGCCCACATCCCACTCAGCATCAACGATTTAGATGTGGAGACTGTTAGGAGTACCAAGTTTCTCGGTGTGCACATAATTGAGGAACTTATGTAGATGCATAACACCTCATCACTAATCAAGAAAACCTAGCAGAGACTACACTTCCTGAGGCGGCTGAACCGAGCAAGTCTTCCCCCTTCCATCCTCACCATGTTCTACAGAGGCACCATTGAGAGTGTTCTGACCAGCTGCATCACTGTCTGGTATGGGAACTTCAACATATCTGACCGCAAGTGCCTGCAAAGGATAGTGAAGGCAGCTGAGAACATTATTAGGGTGCCTTTCCCTTCACTACAGGACATATTTTACAAACACAGTGTCCGCAAGGCCTGCAGCATTGTGCAGGACCCCTTACACCACTCACATGGACTTTTCACACTTCTGCCATCCAAGAGAAGATACTACAGCATCAGAGTCACATCTGCCAGGCTGCAGGACAGTTTTACCCCCAAGTTGTCAGACTCCTTAACCCCATGCTGCCCCCTGGCATCTTCCACACTATCTCAACCATCCCTAAAAACATTTTCCTGCAAAGACTAGTGTGCATGTAGAAAAGAACTGAAAATCTCATACTGACCTTTAAGTATTTTGCACACTGCACTTTCTGTATTATCTATATCTATTATTTATTTATTATTACATATTTATTAATTATATTCATGTATCTACATTACATAATACCATACATTGCATCAATGTTCATATTGCTTACTACATGTCAATATTGCTGTTACTTCTTTGTCTTGCCTTTGTGCAATGTCTTGTCTTGTTTGTGTTTTAATTTTAATTTTAAATTCAAATTAAAATTTTAATTCTCTCTTTGTGGGCGGCATGGTGGCACAGTGATAGTGCTGCTGCCTCGCAGTTAGGAGACCCGGCTTTGCTTCCTGGGTCTTCCCTGCGTGAGGTTTACATGTTCTCCCCGTGTCTCCGTGGGTTTCCTCCAGATACTTCAGTTTCCTCCTGCAGTCCAAAGACATGGAGGTTAGGTGCATTGGTGATTCTAAATTGTCCCTAGTGTGTGCTTGGTGTGTGTGCCCTGCGGTGGGCTGGCACTCTGCCCAGGGTTTGTTTCCTGCCTTGCGCCCTGTGTTGGCTGGGATTGGCTTCAGCAGATCCCCGTAACCCTGTAGTTAGGATATAGCAGATTGGATAATGGAATGGAATTCTATTTTTAATTTAATTTTAATTTTTTATTTGCACTTCATGTTGTTACACTGTGAACCTTCGCAGTTTCGTCTATCTGTATACTTGTATATTGTTGAGATGACTATAAAGTTTACTTTGACTTTGACTTTAGCTAAATCTAACATATCCATCCATCCATCCATTATCCAACCCGCTATATTCTAACACAGGGTCACGGGGGTCTGTTGGAGCCAATCCCAGCCAGCACAGGGCGCAAGGCAGAAACAAATCCCTGGGCAGGGTGCCAGCCCACCGCAATCTAACATATTTACTTCCTAAATATAATACTTTATATTTACTTACATTAAATTTCATCTGCATTAAATTTACTCAAGCCTGTATGCTATCCAAGACCCTCTGTAACAATTTAGCTGATTCCACATCTGCCCTTCCACCTAATTTGGTATCCACTGCAAACTTAATCAGCTTATTGATTATATTCTTCTCCAGATAGTTTTTCATAATTTTTTCACAATACAAGTTTCAATAAAGTGCAACTTCAAAGCATTTGCTATTTCACTGTGTTCTAACTCATCTTTATTGTTTCCTAATACTGTTCCCCTATTCTTGACTGTTCTTTTACTACTAAAATATGGGTCTTCTTTCACCTTTTCTACAATCTTTCTCTCCAGTTGCCTTTAAATCTTGCTATCATCCTTTTTAACCATTTCAGCTTCACAACCATATTCCCTAACAGTTCATGCTGCAGATATTAGTCTTATATGCCTTGCACAGCATTTTTCCTTTGTAACTACATTTTTAGTTCTTTTTTGTCCACCTCTGAGTTTTCCTTAATATCTCACTAGTTGTACATTTTGGGATATACTTGTCCTACATTATTTGAAAAACACTTTTAAACCTGCTTCATATCTCATTGACTGCCTCCACCCTTAAAAGCCTCTCCCAGTTTATTTTACTGAAGCTTTGCTACATCTTTTCAAAGCTGCTTTACCAAAATTAAATGTACTGTACCTTTGTTTTAGAATATGCACTCTGCCAAAACTCTGCAAGAACTATTATGTTATGGTAACAAAAGGTTCTATCACTTTTCCCATTCAATTCTATCCCGATTATTATTGAATATTAAACCTAGACCTGTCTCTCTCCTTCTTTAACATATTGTAGTGCAACTCTGTCTTTTTCCAGGTGCTGTGCAAGCACCAGCTGTTTTATGTAAACTTTGTATTCTTTCTGCTTTTGTTTCTTAACTTGATTTACTAGTTACTAGTTTTGTTTAAACTCGATTTAAAATTTCCTGATGATCTGCAGTCAATAGAAACCCAGGTGCTGGAACATCTCGACTGCCTTTTGGATGTGCTGTGAACTTTGGAAGGGTTGTGAAGAGGACCTGAAGGCTACCGTACATCTGCAACTGCAGTAAATGTAAGAGACACAATAAAAGTATAGTGTATAAAATATTTCTGTAATCAGCTACTAGTGCTGCAATAGCAAACGCCTAAGCAACTTAGTTTCACTGTAACACAAGAGCTGTTTGTCAGAAGACAGAGAGGGAGATGAGTGAGTGCAAGAATAAAAGCAAGGCAAAAAAATTCAGAACTGCTCTGCCATCTATTGTAATGGATAATGTTCGATTGCTGTAAAATATAATTGCCTGCTTTCATAGCAGGTTATGGAGCATACACATACAGTGGCATTTTTTGTTTACAGAGGTGACTTACACATGATATACTTGACATTGTGTTAATGCTGGACAGATTAAATCTTATTTGAGCACACAGAGACAGAGTGCAGTGTGGAACTAGGACAAGAGATGAACTGGCCATCTATGTGAATGAGGAATGGTGTAAAGGGGAGCATATTAGCTCATACCTTTACATTCTAGTTGTCAGAATCCTTCCACATTATTTGACTAGGAAGATAAGTTACATCATCCTTATTACATTATCCTTATTAATATTTATGTGCCTCCCTCTGCAAACGGGGACTCAGAAACAGAAAAGATACACTCTGTTACAAACATTCTAAAATTGATTCATTTTGACCCTGCAGTAATAATATGTGATGACTTCAAATATGTGGTATTGAAAGGAACAATGACAAACATCTGTCAGTTTGTGTTATGTTCCACTCAAGGAAATAACAAGTTGGGCTTGCTATATTCAAATGTTAAAGATGCCTTTAAGTATAAACTTCAGGAACCTTTGAGAAGATCTGACCACAACCTGATTCATCCTATTCCCAGCTACAACCTATTATTTGTTGGCAACCAGTTACCACCAGCATAATGAGGAATGACTGCCTCCAAATGCAAGGCTGGGAAATGATGTGTGAGTCACATGGGGATGATATTGAGAGACTCAGTCACTGCATCACAGACTAAATTAACTTCTGTGTCAACACCGTGGTACCCTCAAAGATAGTGCATTGAATTCCAAACTTCAACCCTTGATTATTAAGGATTTAAAAAGTCTCCTGAAAGAGAAAAAGACAACATTCAAATCTGGTTACCGAGAGTGAAGAAAAGGAAGCTTACAGAGTTAAAATATAAAACAAACTCAATGAGATTAACATGAAACGATGTCTGAATTGACTGGGAATAATTACTGGACTTGAGCAATCCAGGTCTTGTGTGTTAGAAGGGGATGTGAACCAAGTAAATAACCTGACCTACTTTTTAAATAGATGTTTTAACCCAATGCCACCTTCTGTCCAGTGCACCCCCAAACCATCCCTACTACATTAACAACTCCTTCCAATTCAACTGGAATGGCAAATGATAAGTCCACCTCTGATCATCAATTTCAGCTGTCTACAACTGAAAACCAACTGAGGAGACATCTGAGGAAGCTATTCATACGGAATGCCACAGAACAATAATGGAGTCCTTTCTCAAGTTCATAAGGCCTGTGCTAACTTTGTGGTATCCTCTGCCAACTCTTCAGTCTGTCCCTAAGGCTTCAGAAATTGCCACTTAGTCACCTAGTGACTACAGACCTTTGGTACCTACTGTATCACAAAGTATTCTACTACATCACAAAGACCTTTGAGAGACTGTTCCTGGACTATATGAGTCCTCTTGAGGTAGACCACCTGCCTCCACTGCAGTTTGCCTATCTGACAAAGATTGGAGTGGAGGATGCAATTATCTATCTGCTCAAGAGGCTTATTGTCTTCTGGAGAAAGCTGGCAGCACTACGAGGATTATAGTTTTTTAATTTCTCCTGAGCCTTCAGTATCATCCAGCCATTCCTGTTAAGTGGTAAGCTTGGAATTCTGCCGGGGGATGAGCCAATGGTGTCCTGGATAATGGACAATCTGTTCAGCAGACCGCAGTATGTGAGACTTGAGGACCATATCTCTTAAACAGATGTGAACAACAACTTGGTATCACCTACACCTCAGACTATAAATAAAACACCAGATGATTCTGCACTTACGGGATTTATCGATAAGGTTCATGAGACAGAGTATAGGAGTCAGGTGGAAAACGTTGTTTCTTGGTGCAGAAAGAATGGTATGCAACTTAACATCAGCAAAACCAAGAAACTGGTTATTGAATTTAGCCACACCATAGAGCCTCTGTGTCTTGTCAGTATTCACGGAGTGGATGTAGAGATGGTGCATTGCTGCAAGTACTTTGAGGTCCACATCAATTACAGGCCAGACTGATCTCATATATAACACAGAGGAGCTTTATAAAAAGGGCAGAACAGACCTTTTACTTGGGAGACTGTGTTTCTTTAACGTAAGTAGTGATATCCTTAACATATTCTACAACGGTGTGATAGCCAGTGTGATCTTTACATTTATTTACATTTCTATGCCATGGCGTGCTGGGCTGGTAACATTACTTCATGAGAGGCCCACTGAATTAACAAACTAATTAAAAGGACAGGCTCAGTTATGGGGCAAACACTGGACCTCCTGGTGGTAGTAGCAATGCACAGAATAGAAACAAAACCGAGTGACATTATGGACAATACTGTATGTCCCCTCTCTGACACTCTAACTCAGAGTACTTTCAGCCAATTAATTATTAAGCAGAAGTGTGTCAATAAATGCTACTAGGACGCCTACATAGCAACAGCAGTACAGCTGTCTACTGCCTCACTTTGACTGTGACTGTCAAGTCAGACGTTTTCTTTCTGTTTAGTCATTCTAGTGTATGATCAGACTGTAGTGTGTATATATGTATGTGTTTATCTATCTATTTATTTATTCATTTATTTAACAAGCTTCTGTAAAAAATATCATCTATCTATCTATCTATCTATCTATCTATCTATCTATCTATCTATC
>JANRMT010062818.1:44475318-44494440 GCA_026402145.1 Polypterus bichir lapradei | reverse complement strand
ATCTATCTATCTATCTATCTATCTATCTATCTATCTATCTATCTATCTATCTATCTATCTAACTGACTAACTAACTCTAGAAGCGCCATGGGCAATTGGTGTTGTGTTGTTAAATCTTTAATTATTCCATTCTCTGGCTCACTTTTGACTGCATTTGCATATCCCTTTTACTTCAACAGATTCCCACCTGACACTGCTACTGACATTACTGAACATTGTTTCCTACATGTGAATTGTGTGATTTTGGGCTTTATAAAAATAAATTGTATTGTAATTGTTGTGTTTCTTCATGAGACAAATGTAAAATAATCAACTAAAAAATTTCACTCTTAAATTCACACTTAAATTTCACACTTAAATTCACTCTTGTTGGTTCACTACCATAATAAAAAAATCAGCTAATCTGAAAACCATAGGCAATTTCAGTTATTTCAGTGAGGTAAAACACATCTATAAACTCACTTGAAATCAAATTGCATTTTTTTTCACATATCATTGGAATAGAATTTCACAGTCAATCAGAATTCTATGTGGAGAAGGGAGTATCAGGGGTGCCCAGCTCCAGTCCTGGAGGGCCGCAGTGGCTGCAGGTTTTCATTCTAATTCTTTTCTTAATTAGTGATCTGTTTTTGCTGCTAATTAACTTCTTTTGAATTAATTTTAATTGACTTGGTTTTTAAGAAATGTTTCCCTTAATTTCATCGTTCCTCTGAATTGCTTCATTTCTTTCCTTAAATGGCACCCAAACAGAAGTGAGATGTGAAGTGAGTGAGCCAACAGAAGACCAACTAAGTCAGTGCCTCAAACTCCAACCAATTTCACTCCAACCAGTTGCTTAATGAGGTGCTAATTCTTGTCATTTATTAAACTCATTGTGCAATAGCAGACATTTCCAAAATTGTGGATTTTCTCTTTTCTAAGAGCAGATCAGTATTCCTGAGACCTTCACCTTTCTTTATTTTTAGATATTGCATGATGGTCATAGTTTGCTGGTCCGGTTTTGGCTCATTTTGTATCTCATTAGTGTTTGGCTGCTAATTAAGGAAAAGGAAACAATTGAGGAGTCTGAGTCTTCAAGATCAAGTCAAATAAAATGAATTCAAAAGAAGTTAATTAGCAGAAAACACAGGTCACTAATTAAAAAAATGGTTAGAGTGAAAACCTACTGCCACTGGAATTGAAGAGTCGCATAGTGTGGGGGAGGAACGATCTACTCAGTCTGTCAGTGGAGCAGCACAGTGACAGCAGTCTGTCGCTGGAGCTGCTCCTCTGTCTGGAGATGATACTGTTCAGTGAATGCAGTGGATTCTCCATGATTGACAGGAGCCTGCTCAGCGCCCGTCGCTCCGCCACGGATGTCAAACTGTCCAGCTCAGTGCCTACGATAGACCCTGCCTTCCTCACCAGTTTGTCCAGGCATGAGAAATCCCTCTTCTTTATGCTGCCTCCCACTTTGCTGTCCCAATATAAGCGAGAGTATTTTTCAGTTTCTTTGTTACACCTTGCCTGATGAAGGGAACTTAGCTGCCTCGAAAGCTTGCATTTGTAATCTATTTAGCCAATAAAAGGTGTCATTTCACTCTGCTTTCTCCTGTAATGAACTCAAATGCAAGAACAAATGCTGATCTTTCTTTGTGAAAATGGAAGGACAGATGCAACGTGTTACTTGATCATAAATGGGGTGCCTTTCAGAATGATTTGAGTACAGCTATACTGAAATGGTAGCACATGCTTTGAATTACATACACACATGAACAAATTTATTGATTCATGTACATATGTTAAATGGCAGATGCATAAACATGCAAGGACAATCAACAGTTTATTCTTGAATTGTAGTGGAAAAAACTTTCCTCTGTATTCAAATAAACCATTCTCGGATACCAGATGAAAATGCAGAATGATTCTTTGTTTGCACATAGATATACACAAATGTCCCAGTCCATGGAGTGGGCAATCATTAATACAACTGATTCCTTTTTATACTTTTCTATTACCAGTACCTTAGCTAATACATCACGTCATCTGACTCTTAATAGGCAGAATTCTATCATCTTAGCCAGTCAACTACAGCCACCAGTAACTTCATATACATGTCGATTCTTCCATTATTCTAAACATCTCTTTGTTAATATGGGTGTCCTATGGGTTTTCCCATTGATCTTATCACTACTTCATAATAGGGGTGTTTGGGTTTTCTCACTAGTTTGTTCTCAATTTTTAAGGGGGTGTTCATTACACATCTACTTCATTTTAACATTAGCAACTATCTTGGCGACACCTCTAGATGAGGCAAAAGCCTCACGTGCCCAGCCATTAAACTGTATTTAGTTAACCCTTTAGTTACCTTCAGTCCTTTTCCCTATGCTTTTAATAAATAATAAATAATTCATTGTTACAACTTCATTTAAGTATATACTTATATTAAATTGTAAAAATTACCATGTATTGATTAAAAATATTTGATTAAAATTCTACACAATTTGCATCTCCTTTCTTACCAAACTGTAAACACAGTGAGAAGGGAGCTGTCGGTGCACTGTGAAAGGACACAAAAGATGGTCAATGAAACAGACTGACACTGATAACATACACAAGCAGTGCAGAATGTACAAGCAGCAAAACAAATATGAAGCTAGTGCACCCCCTTTGGTGCACAAGCTGCTCAGAAAATAATAGTAGACTTGTAATGTGCACAGCATTATGCTCAGTCCATCATGTTGTATGCCATTTACCAGCATAATCTGTAAAATACAGTATGCAGGTAATGCTGTAATTTTATGAAGGTAATTCAAAATGTTAAGACAATTTGAAAATTATACGGTAAATACAAATGATAAAAGCTGACATAACACAACACATTTGCAATGACTTATGAGTAGTTCAAACACTCATAGCACAACTCTTTGTCATTAGTCTAATTGACACCAAGATCAAATAAACATGGATGCTCTATTGCAGGATTGCACAATTGTTGAACACCATACCTTAGTGATATTTCCTTGGCAGAAGGAGCCTGCCAATTCTGCTGCAATTCACTGAAGGATGTTGGCTCAGTACGGAAGTGAAAATAGCTTGACTCAACAAAACATTTTTATCAATGGGTAGAAAAATTTAAAGTGGGAAGTACAAATGTAATCAACAAAGCTCAGTCTGGTCAACCATCAGCATGATGCACGCAAATCCACATTATGCCTTTGCTAGAGAAGACCGTTGACTACATTATCTGCTGTTGCGGCACATTTGGATATTCAAGTTCAAAATTTATCGTCATGTGCACAGTAAGGAAACACGTTTCTCTGTACAATGAAATTCTTTCTTTGCTGTCCACACCAAATGCCAAAACCAACATATAAAGATAAACATAAATAATAAGTAGCAGATAGATAATAAGTAACAGAAGCAGAATAAAGTATAAAAACAGAATAGAATTATAAAATGTAATTGTGCAGGTAGGTGTGTGATGGACAAGTCCAATACAGTTGTGTGAGGTAGATAGAATGAGGTGGACCATGGTTATAAACTCCAGTCAGTTATTTAGGAGTCTAATGGCCTTGGGAAAGAAAGAGTTCTTTAGCCTAGAAGTCCTGCATTTCATACTTCTATACCTCCTGCCTGAGGGTAGAAGTGTGAGCAGTTCGTGTTGGCGGTGGGTGTGGTCCTTGAGGATCGAGGCAGTTCTCCTGTGGATTCTGCAGTTGTAGATGCTCTGCAGAGAGGGCAGTGGGGTCCTGGTGATCTTCTCAGCAGTCTTTACCACTCTTTGCAGGCATTTGCGGTCCATAGCAGTAGTGTTGCCATACCACATGGTGATGCAGCTGGTCAAGATGCTCTCAACAATGCAGCTGTAAAAGTTGCTGAGGATCTTAGTTGAAATACCAAACTTCCTCAGCCTCCTCAGAAAGTACAGCTGCTGCTGAGCCCTCTTGACCAGCTGTGTGGTGTTAAGTGTCCAAGTGAGGTCCTCACTGATGTAGACACCCAGGTATTTAATGCTGCTCACCTTCTCCACTTCAAGCCCTCGGATGAACAGTGGCCGGTGAGGTCTCCTCTCCTTCCTCATGTCCACTATCATCTCCTTCGTCTTGTCTGTGTTGAGGGTGAGGTTGTTGTCCTCACAGCATGACACCAGACTGTCCACCTCCCTCCTGTAGGCCGCCTCATCCCCACCAGTGATGCGTCCAATCACTGTGGTGTCAACTGCGAACTTTAGGATGATGTTATCTTTGTGGGAGGTGACACAGTCGTGGGTGAACAGGGTGTAGAGGATGGGGCTGAGGACGCATCCCTGTGTGGTGCCTGTGTTTGTGATAATGGTGGCTGAAATCCTATTACCAATCCTGACAGACTGGGGCCTGCCAGTCAGAAAGCCTAGGAGCCAGTCACAGAGGGTGGGGTGCAGGCCAAGTGCAGACAGCTTATGGGTGAGTTTATGGGCGAAAACCATGTTAAAGACGGAGCTGTAGTCAACAAAGAGCATCCTTATGTAGAAGTCTTTGTTCTCCAGATGGGAGAGGGAATGATGTAGTACGGCCGTGATGGCATCTGAGGTGGCCAGTAGGCATACTGCAGGGGGTCCAGAGTGTCTGATATGCTGCTCTGAATGTGGGCCAGCACCACTCTCTCAAAACACTTCATGATGATTGGAGTGAGTGCTACCGGCCTGTAATCATTCAGTCAGGTGGGTGGGCTTTTTTTAGCAAGGGGGACGATGATCATAGTCTTAAAACAGAACAGAACAATGCTCTGACTGAGGGAAAGGTTGAGGGTGGAGCAGAGAACATCAGCCAGCTCGTTGGCACATGCTTTGAGAGCCCGCCCAGAGATGTTGTCTGGTCCTGCTGCTTTACGTGGGTTGATCTTCCTTAGTGCTTTGTGTACTTGACCTGAAGAGACTGTCGGGGGAGGGGAGGGGGGTTGGGTGGTCCAGGTGTGTGTGTGTACCTCCACTCTGTGCTGTTGCTGGATGTCTCCAAGCGGGTGTAGATCTGTACATACTATAGTGCATGATGATTTGGGATACTGTAACATTTGTGCAAGATGGGTGCCCAAACAGGTTACTGTTCTGCACAAACCAACATTCTTCAGTGAATTTTAGCAGCAAGAAATTCACAGTTAGGCTTCTAGCAAAATCACCCTCTACTACTAAAGCTGGGGGAAACACTTTGTTAAAATGTCCTATAAACTAGACAGGCATTTCCACTGATTTAGTGTCCCTGTTCATTATCCAGTGCCATACTGCATCCCTTTCCGTTCTGTAACTATCTGTGAGGTTGTATTTATAATGCCCTGGCAGTCTCCATCTTCCTTCTTGAGCCTTCCAGGAGTTTTAAGGTTGAACAAAAAAGGTCTAGGGGTTTCTGGATTGCAGAGCTCAGCACACCTATGAACATTTTGCTCTCAATCACCCCTGCAGCCCTGCCTATGTTTAGGGTAATATGCTGGCTACTACACTGCTCCCTTCTTTAGTTCCTCATCCTCAAGGGCAATATAAAATCTTTGTTACAGGTAGGTAGGCTGTCATGTTGATCTTCTAGGGGCTGCAATAGATTGTGAGGATTTAATCATCCTGTGTTTGAGGCACAGTGATTGTTCGTGGCTTGTGGTATTAGGTCAGTGGTGGGAGATGACACTGGGGTGTTTTCTCAGATTCCTGTGCAGGTTGGACAATGTAAGCGATCCTGGTGCGGGAACATTTTCTGTCCTGGGAAAGATAACTGCACCCAGTAGACCCCTTCACTAATCTTCTATAGGGCCTTACAAGGGACCACCCACAGACTGTCCAGCTTGGGTGAAAGTACCTTCTTTCTCTTCAGGCTGCAGACTCACATGCAATCTCCTGCTGAAAAAGGTTTCCCTTGGACCTTTAGGTCAAAGGATCAATTGCACACAAGCAATCTGTGCACTGTATCTAGTCACTCTGTAGCTTTCTGGCATACTCCAGCTCTGGAGGGTCTCCAGTGCTGTCTGGGTGTAATCCAAATACTAAGACTGTGGGGGTCCTCAGCTTACACCCCAGCTTTAGTAATGCAGGAGTGCAATTGGTGAACTCCTGAACCACTGAACAACATGTCATTAAGATCAGTGGTAAATGACTGTCCCAGTTAGGCTGATCCTTGCTCATAATCAATGCTTGCTATATTGTCAGAGTACAGATAAAATGTTCATCCAACCCATTGCTCTGTGGGTGTAGGGGTGTGGTGCGAGTCTTCTGAATACCCAGTCGGATGCTCAATGCCTAGAATACCTGGCTTTCAAAATTGTTTCCTTGAACCGAGGACAATTCCATAGGTATTCCAAACAGCTGATGATGCCCCCTATCAGAGCCTCTGCCACCATTTCTGCCTCTTCATTTCGAATGCTCCTGGTAACTTTATCAAATAGTCTACAGCTCTCTATCCCCAGTTGTTCCATGGGAGCCTTGACACAATATAATTCAAGTGGTGGTACAGACTGACTGATAGGGCCCTTTTCGCCAGTGCAGGTGTCACAGCATTGACAAAAGTCCTTCACATCTTGTTAAAACTGTCCCCAGTAAAAACTCTGATGGAGTTGCTATAAAGTCTTTGTGGCACCTAAATGCCCTACACCATGCATATTATTATCACTTGTTCCTGTAGTCCTTTTGGTACATCAATTTGCCACATTCTTTCTCCTGTTGACGAATCAAGCCACAATCTCTTCAATATGCCACTGTGATGCTAAAACTGTCACATTGAGACCAAAATCCTTTCACCATGATTGTCTGGTTCCACTTTGTTCTGTTTTGGTTGGGCAGACTGCTCCACCGAGCCCCTAATTTTGCACAAGACCGAAAATTTTTCTTGCTGTTCACTCCATCTCATTTCACTTTCAAGAACAGCAACCACAGAGCAGCTGGACCTTTCCTCCTCTTCAGTCCTCTGTAGCTCTTGTTTTTCCAGTTGTGTACAGTACTGACAGTCTTTTCCTGCACATTGCCTCTGGGACAAGGTGTCTCTGTGTTCAGTTTTAAAATTGAAATCCTGGAGTCACTCCAGCCATCTGTCCTTTCTGGTTGGCAGAAAGACTATAATCACTAAAGTACAGCATGCAGAATGGTCTATATGGACCATGAAAGGAAGCCCAAAGAGATAATGTCAGAAATGATGAACAGCATTCACTACTGCCAATAACTCTCTTTGTGTTGCACAGTAATTGTGCTGTGGCTGGATTCATTATCCTTGTGTGCCACTGGGATAGTTCCAGTTCAAATGCTACAGGCATCTGTGTCCAAGGGGTGTTGAGGATGGGGATTTGCCAAAATAGGTGCCTGGCACAGGGTAGACTTGAATTGATTAAACACCTGGCTCTCTGCACCCAACCGAATGGGTTTGTCCTGGTACAGTAACTGGCAAAGCAGTGCCAGTTTTGAGGCAAAATTAGGACAAACTTCCTGTAATAGGATACCAGGCCAAGGAATTCAAGAACTTGCTACTGTGTCTGAGAAACTGGCCAATCTCTAACTGCTGCCACCTTATCCTTCTCAATGCGGATGCTCTTGCCACTCACACAGTGCCCTAAGATTGATACTTCCTGGCGCTGCAGGTGGCACATTTCTCTGGATGTAGCTTCAAATTTATCCCTCGATGCCTTTGGAAAACCTCATGCAATGAACTTAATACTTCACCAAAGGTTTGTCCACGCATCAATAAATCATCAAAGTACACCAAACACTGTTAATATGGTATACCTAAAAGCACTCTGTCCTTAAGCCATTCAGAAGTGGCCTGTGAATTAAACAGTCCAGTCCAGACCCCACTTCATTTCCTTTGTGCTGAAGGCCAGTTCCAAAATTCAGTAGCTATGAAAATCAAGTTAACCCTGCAACTAGGTCTAGGGATTCATTGACTCGCAGCAATACTTACATGTGATGATATTTAATTTTCTAAGCAAAACAACATCATTTATTTATAAAGTACATTTTCATACAAATGATGTAGCTCAAATTGCTTTAAATGATGAAGAAAGAGAAAAAAAGACAAAATAAATAAGAATTAAAATAAGGGAACACTAATTAACATAATTAAAAAGTATTAACATAAGTATTAACATAAATAAATGTAAGGTCCAATGGCCAGGGAGGACAAAAAAAGCAAAAAGAAAAAAACTCCAGACAGCTGGATAAAAAAATAAAATCTGCAGGAGTTCCAGGCCATGAGACCACCCAGCCCCATGTAGGCATTCTACCTGACCTCAATCAGTCCTTATTGTATTCAGGGTTCTCATGGAAGAATTTGATGATGACGGTCATGTGGACTTCTGGCCTTTAATCCATCAATGTAGGGACATCATTGTGCTTTGATTAGGTGCACCTCACGCAGATTGCCACCACAGAAAACCGCAAAAAGAACAGAAGAGAAAGTAGGTGTTAGTATGGATTTTGAAGCCACCATGAATAATAATGATAATTAATTGAATATACAGAGCATCAGGATTAAACTAAAATGAAGTTATGAGAAAGCCATGTTAAAATAATGTGTTTTTAGCAGTTTTTGTAAAATGCTCCACTGTATTAACCTGGCGAATTCCTATTGGTAAACTATTCCAGATTTTAGGTGCATAACAGCAGAAGACCGCCTTACCACTTCTTTTAAGTTTAGCTCTTGGAATTCTAAGCAGACACTCATTTGAAGATCTAAGGTTATGATTTGGAGTGTAAGGTGTAAGACATTCCGAATTATAAGATGGAGCGAGATTATTCAAGGCTTTGTAAACCATAAGCAGTATTTTAAAGTCAATTCTAAATGACACAGGTAACCAATGTAGTGCCATCAAAACTGGAGAGATGTGCTCAGATTTTCTTTTCCTAGTTAGGATTCTAGCAGCTGCATTCTTAATTGATGTCTTTCTTGGTTAGTCCTGAGAGGAGTGCGTTACAGTAATCTAGTCAACTTAAAACAGAAGCGTGAACTAATTTCTCAGCATCTTGCAATGTTATAAGAGGTCTAACTTTTGCTATATTTTTTAAGTGAAAAAATGCTGTCCTAGTAATCTGATTAATATGTGATTTAAAATTCAGGTCAGAGTCAATAGTTACCCCTAAATTCTTTACCTCTGTCTTGACTTTTAATCCTAATGCATCAAGTTTATTTCTAATAAACTCATTATATCCATTTTTGCCAATCACGTAAATTTCTGTTTTCTCTTTATTTAGTTTGAGAAAATTACTACTTATCCATTCAGAAACACAAGTAAAACATTGTGTCAGTGAATCAAGAGAGTCTAGGTCGTCAGGTGCTATTGATAAATACAGATTTGTGTCATCAGCATAGCTGTGGTAGCTCACATTATGCCCCAAGATAATCTGACCTAATGGAAGCATGTAAATCGAGAAGAGCAGCAGACCCAGGATAGAGTCTTGTGGAATACCATATAGAATATCATGTTTCTTTGAAGTATAATTACCACAACTAACAAAAAATTTTCTACCTGCCGGGTAAGATTCAAACCAATTTAAGACACTGCCAGAGATGCCCACCTATTGACTAAAGCGATTTCTAAGAATATTGTGATCAATGGGATTACTAACATTTTTATTTATAATTCTAGAGAAATAACACTGCTTCTCAAGAGGACTATGTTGTTGTATTCTGTTATTTTAACCTTCAATATCTCATAGTGGATAATCAGTTTAGTTTTTCTCCATTTACGCTCAGCTCTCCGGCATGTTCTTTTTAGATTGGACACTCTTTAGGTCTTCCATGGTATAGCAGTGCTAGAAGATTTTTTCAGGTGCGACTATGTCAGCAGCAGCTCTCACCCTAGCATTAAAATTTTCCACCTTACTATTTACATTATCCTCACTATTGTAGTAAGCACTACAAACGGACTGGTTGCTTAGAATGTTTGTAAATTTTGAAGCTGCTGATGAATCAAAGAGGCGTTTTTTAACAATATGCTTCTCGTGAATATTTTCTATCATTATTTCTATATTAAATAGTAAGAGAAAATGGTCTGATAGGCCAATATCAACAATCTGCTTCACATCAACTTTTAGTCCTTTAGTAATTACTAAGTCTAACGTATGACCTGCTTTGTGTGTAGGCTGACTAATGTGCTGGCTGAAATCAAAAGAATCCAGGAGTTTCATAAATTCTTTTTCTTTCGGGTCACACTGATTATCGATATGAAAGTTAATGTCACCGACTATTAGGAACATGTCATAGTTCGTAATTACAATTGACACCAAGTCTGAGAATTACTCAAAGAAAGACGCATTGTATTTAGGAGGTATATACACAGATAATACTAGAAACTGAGAAACTCCATGAATAACAATGGCAAGATACTCAAAGGACTTAAATTTACCAAAATTGACATCTTTACACTTTAACTGGCTCGAATAAATGTTTGCTAAACCGCTGCCTTTCTTACCTTGGTGATCTGCATGAGCAAAGCTGTAATTCGGAGGCGCAGATTCGATTAAAACAGTCACACCATCAGAGCTAAGCCACATTTCACTTGCAATAAAATCAATTTTCCTATCACTAATAAGATCGTTGATGGAAAACGTCTTGTTGGTTAATGCTCTAACATTTAATAAAGCCATATTTAATGTTTCGAAAGAGCAGAACTCAATTGTATGTGTGTTATGGGTATTTGAGATAGAAATTAAGTTATTTTTATTAGCGCTGCTCTGTGCGTATTTTTTATTTAATCTAAAATCTGTTTTTATAGTTTTCAAACATTGTTCATCTAGAGGCGTAAGTGTAATTACATTATTCATATTTATGCTGCACTGCCTAGTGCCTAAGCACTTTGAGCTACTGTTTGTATGAATATGTGCTATATAAATAAATGTTGTTGTTGTTGTTGTAGTTTTTTTACATGCATTGAGGTTAGTTATTAGAGTATTAATGCAGTGCACTTTTGAGGAAGATTTTGTTACCGAATTATGACGTCCTAGCAAAGCATCACGGAAAGGGTTAGGAGTAAAAATAGAGAGTCAAAAGAAAGACGAATTACTGTACCTTAGTGACGTTTTCGGAGAGGACCCGGGCACAGAATCTATTTAAATGCAGACCATCCCTCTTGAAGAAATGCACCCTCTCCTGGAATAGATCTACCAACCTGATGTTTTGACTCTCGCAAAAGCCTTTCAGCTAGATGTTTAACTCCAGCAGATGACTGTAATACTCGTTCGATCTTCTAACAAGAGGTAGGGGACCCAAGATGAAAATTCTTGCAGCCGAGGTCCTCTCCTTCGTGGATTCGTGCTGAGAAGTCAGCCTTGAGAATCTTCGACTGTCAGTATCTCACTTCATTTACTCCGGCGTGTATTACAATTGATCTCACTGTCCTGTTCTTGTGCCTCTCAGAGACTGTCAGCGCTTGTCTCATAACATCTTGGACATGAGCACTGGGAAAACAAGAGACAAAAGATTTCTGATTAGGGCATGAGGTGTTTAAGTTTCGTACGACTGAATCTCCAATCACAAATACATCGCCCGGGGTTGAAAGCAAACTGGGGTTGTGGAGAGGGTTGAACTGGTTCTGGGTGGAGATGCTTGCCTGTGCCAATGTTGATGTTGTTGCTCCAATGACGAGGCATGGGGGTAAAGCTCACTTGGCCTTGAAATTGAGTGGCACAGCGTGGAGTTGATGTTACTGAACAGCGATTTGCTGTGACGATTTCAGATGTTGGGGAGGATTTTTCTAGCAGACGAGCCTTCAAATCCCTCAGATGCGTCCGTTTGGACAGGAGTTTCTGGATCTGGATGTGGAGAGCCTGGAGTTCTTCAACATCGCAGTTTATCTTACCATCGGCCATTGTCTGCTTCCGCTTTGTGGCCTAGGAAAGAATGAGAGAGAGAAGTTAGAAAAACTGCAAGCTGCTTTGGGGATATAATGATGGACAAGCACCAAGGCAACTCTGAGAACTCTTTAATTCCATCTGCCAACATTTTCTTGATAATTGTATTGGCTGGCACCTAACAAGAAAGTGGGATGTGACAATGGCTCTTTATGATATGAAGGGCATTGCCCATGTCAATCCATCACAAAGAAATACAGAAATGACAAAACTATTGTGTTAATATAAGCAGAGGATCTTGCAGTTGTTGCTTCTGAAAAAAAATGAGTCCTTCACAACTGGATTCCCACAATGACTCCAGTTTGTTGTACCAAGCAGGTGATGCACTACATAGAAACAGCAGGTGAATCTTTGGATAAAAAGGTGGCTCCATATATTCCTTGCACCCTAACAGTCTATAGATTGTACCATCTGGAAACATTATAGTGCTCTGTCCAAGGTCCATCTGCACTCTAAACTATTGTAAAAAATCCAGCACCAGTATACAGGTGCCTATGATGTCAGACACACAACTACAGCCTCTCCAAACATGGGTGCACCTTCTCCTGATGCTGCATAAATATGTGTCTTTGTGGCGGTCAGTTACATCTCTGTATGGAGTATATCTGGCCACTTGATTGTTACAATGGCCCATGTGTCAATCAGTGCCATTTCTGGACACAAACCCAGATGATAACGTTAATAGAGTCTCTATCTCCCAAGCATCCTATGGCCAAAGGTAGCTGCTTCCAGTCATTCCGATAAGTTCCTGGGACTGTCAGGCTGCCTGGCATTGTCCCACTTGTTCTCGGCCTCTGCCTGTTTCCTGAATGCTTTTTCTGTGCTACAGACTTAATTATTTCTTCTTGCAGGGCATAATCTTTGTATGTGTCATAGGTGGCCACATTGTCAGCAAGCAGGTGGCACTGATCCTGACAGGGATGCGTCTGAGGATGACAGCGTGGCAACATCCTCTCCAGGGGCCTCATGCATAATGGCATGCGTAGAATTCACACTAAAACATGTCGTTAGGACAAAAGTGGAAATTTGCGTACACATAAAAAAAAATCCAGATGCATAAATATGTGCGTTCGCCAACTTCCACGTTCTTCTGAAAAGTAACGCACGTGCACTCGCCTGCTTCCCCACCCAGACTCCTCCCAGTAGTTTGGGGCTCTGTAATTGCCCAGAAAATTGTCAACAACGTCTTTGACGGCTTTCCAGGCAATTTTTTCCAGCCCAACTAACAGATCTTCAAACCACTTGTCACTCATAACATGTCTGATCTGGGGGCCAACAAAAATGCCCTCTTTGATCTTGGCGTCAGTTATTCTTGGGAAAATCTGTCTTAAATAACGAAAACCTTTGCCTTCCTTGTTCAGTGCTTTCACAAAATTCTTCATGAGTCCCAGTTTTATGTGAAGAGGAGGCAAAAATATCTTTGTCGGGTCGACAAGTAATTCATGTGCCACATTTTTCTGTCCTGGAACTAACTTTTTACGGAGTGGCCAGTTCTGTCCAGAATAGTGCGACTCTTTGGAACGACTGTCCCATTCACAGATGAAACAACAGTACTTTGTATAGCCGAGCTGCAGTCCTAGTAGCAAAGCAACGACTTTAAGATCTCCACAGATATTCCAGTTGTACCTGCTATACTGGACATGCTTCAGCAACAGTTCCATATTCTCATACATTTCTTTCATGTGTGCTGCATAGCCAACATGTACTGAAGCATAAACATTGCCATTGTGTAGCAGAACAGCTTTCAGGCTTAACATTGACGAATCAATAAAGAGACGACACCCTTCCAGGTTGTGATCATAACCCAAGGCCGAGAACAATCCTTCAATTTCACAACAGAAGCAGAGACTGTCGGCTTGTGCAAAAAATTTGGTTATATCATGATGTTGGCCTCGAAACACAGAAATTTTTGATCCTCGTGACAGCAAACACCATTCCTGCAGTCTCAAACCCAGCAGCTCGGCTTTTGCTTTTGACAGACCCAAATCTCTGACCAAATCATTCAATTCGGACTGTGTTATCTGATGTGGATCGCCTGATGAGCACGGTTCAATATCCGGGTCAATGTCACTGTCAGTACCCTGCATTGCAGTTTCTTCATCTGGTTCGTCTAAGGTCCAATCTTCTGGTGGTTTTGGAATTGGAAGACTGTCGTCATGTGGCATGGGTCTCATTGCTGAAGGCAGATTAGGATATTCAATTCACTTCTTGTTTTTGGCAGAGAAACCAGACACATTAGTCAAACAGAAGTAACAGTTCGTCACATGGTCTTTCTGTTCTCGCCATTTCATCGAAACAGCAAATGGCATTGTCTTTTGAGAGCCTCTGAGCCAGGCTCCCAGACTGACAGCACATGTCGCACAGCAAATGTGAGGTGCCCATTCCTTGTCTTGATCACCAATTTTGCAGCCGAAATACATACACACTGACTATCTACATAAACCAAATGAACAGGATCGGTGTATGCAAGCCACCTTTATAGCATGCTGAGACAATGTCAAGCTCGTTCAGACCTGCCCAGGATGTCAACTTCCACAGAAAAGCTCCCAACCTGGCCTGATTCCATGCCTGGACATGGCCAGGCTGCACAAACCGTTGTTGATAAGTCACTTATGGGACTTGAAACGGTGTGTGATGGGTAAATTTTAATGTGATATTCATGATCAGCAAGAACCAAAAACTTTGTTGTGCAGTATATTAAACATAGGAACACGGTGGCACAGTGATAGTGATATGCTGGCACCCGGTCAGAGATTTGTCTTGCCTCCCGCAAGATGCTTGCATCAGTACTGTCTCTTTCAAACGTACTAACCTCAAATTCCTGTCCTTCCTTTTCTTTCTCCAAGTAACCAATCGCCACACAATCAGCTCTGTAATAGATGTTAAGCCATCTGTAAGCTTAGAATGCAGATTATTCAAAACTTTTAAGGAACACTGAAATATCTTCGTAGTACATGTTTAATTTTTCCATCCATCTATTCTTCCAGTGTCGCACCAGTACCAGCAAGAATACAGCGACAGGCAGGAACAATCCCCGAACAAGCTAGCTCTGCACCGCTGTGACCTCACATGTTTAATTATTAACAATATAGATTATTTAAATGATGTTAATATTTTATCTGTATAATGTAATAAACATATTTTGCTACATTTCATCTTAAAAATGATATCATCATCATATGTAAATATGCGCTTTATAAAGTGGCTCAGGTTGTGCAATGTTATAACTGTATCACAAGTTTACAGTGAGGTGATTGTACTAATAAGTACAAACAGTTCTACAAGGAGCACTTGATGGACTGATTGAGTGCGTTTATAGTTTTTGGGATGAAACAGTTTCTGAACCGCGATGTCTCCCAACAGGAAAGGCTCTGAAGTGTTTGCCGTATGAGAGCAGTTCAATAGACAGC
Organism: Polypterus bichir lapradei; assembly: GCA_026402145.1. Lineage (NCBI taxonomy): Eukaryota > Metazoa > Chordata > Cladistia > Polypteriformes > Polypteridae > Polypterus > Polypterus bichir. Next base: position 44,479,197 of record JANRMT010062818.1, on the reverse strand, counting down.
ATGACTGAGGCAGTGTTTGCTAGATGCTGTATATCGATAATTCTCTTTTCATTCAGCTGCAGTAGAACTGTGATTTCACACTCAGATACAGTGATATAACTACTCTGAGTGGTGCAGTTAGAGTAATATGGAAAAAGATGATCCGCTGTGGCAAACCCTAACGGGAGCAGCTGAAAGAAGAAGAAGAAGGTGCAATGAGAGTAACAATGCTAAAGCAGCTATGGTGTTTGGAATCGTTTGGCTCAGATGCCTTAAACTAATAAACAATATGTGGTTAATTTCAGTGTATTTATAAAGCTGCGTCAGGGATGTGGATCTGAAAAAGAAAGGGAAACCACACTGGAACAAAAGCGTTGCTTTGACGCTGGGTGCTGGCAGTTTGCAAAACTGAGCGGAGAACTTGCATATGCCAGGGTTTCAGCTAGCGTGAAAATGTGTGTGGCTTTACGCCAAGTTTAGGTTTTATACATCGCGATTTGAACGTGGAAACGGCCTTAAGCAAAATTTTTGTGCGTGCGTACTGTTTATACATGAGGCCCCAGGAGAGGGAGGTTTGACCCCTCCTTCAGTGGTTTGAGCTTCCTGGATTCTTTATAGCTGACTTATAGGATGCACTCTTCTCTGTGATAATTCAGGCTGTACAGGTTCCTCAGCAACCTTATGCCTGTTGGAATGTGATGGGGCATTCTAGACAGAGCTGTTGACAGAGCAATGCAGGCGTGAATCCCTTCAAAAATGCATTTTGTACAGCCTGGAGAAAGTATGGATATGCCTGTCTCACAGATGATTGAACCTCAGCTGTGAATCTCTCCAGAGTGCAGCTATGACTGTAATCAGAAGCTATATTACAGCCCAGCTCAAATAATAGATCTAACAGACTTCCAAAATACAGATATCACCATAAAAAAACATCTAGACAATGATCTCTGTTTGTCACCATGTGAGGGAAATGAATGGCAAATGAAGACATTAGCGATAAATAAAGACAGTGTTTTCTAGCTTTACAGAAGCACCCTTTGCAATGTACTTTAGAAATGTACATACGTTTACAGGTGAACTCCTAACCAGTTGCATTGTATCTTGGCAGAATATCTTACTTGGGTGGAACTTATGGTGCTGTTATACAATACAATACAATCCATTTTTATGTGGCCCAAAATCACACAAGAAGTGCCCCAATGGGCTTTAACAGGCTCTGCCTTTTGACTGCCCCCAGCCTTAACTCTCTAAGAAGACAAGGAAAAACTCCAAAAAAACCCTTGTATGGAAAAAATGGAAGAAACCTTGGGAAAGGCAGTTCAAAAAGAGACCCCTTTCCAGCTAGGTTGGGCATGCAGTGGGTTTCAAAAAAAAGGGGGTAAATACAATACAATACACAGAAGAGAACACAAATAATCCTCAATACAATCTAATAGGGCAACAGAAATATTACAAGTACAGAGCAGAATTCAACATTAGATGATTTCATATAATATGATTTGGACTTGTTCAGAGTCTTGGAGACATCGGCCATCAAGCTGTCTCCCCCTATTGGCCATTCCACTGCTGAGTCAGTGCTGGGCCAGCCAATCCAATGAAAGAACCCCTCTACCCTATGATTCCTGCGATCCTCCATCAGAGATGACTTTACCTTAGGCAGGCAAAATAACTTGGTAGGTGGGCAGTGGTACCAAGTGCCACATTTGAGTACCGAGATGAGAAACAGAATAGGTGAGGGTTAGAAACAAATTCTAATTATCATGTTACTTATGTTTTAGTGCTAATAACTAACAACAGAGATGCAGTCTGTACAGTAAATCAGCAGCTCTAGTTGGGATATACTAAACTGAGTAGTGAGTCTTCAGCCAGGATTTTGAAAGCTGAGACTGAAGGGGCATCACTTATAGTAGCAGGCAGACCATTCCACAGTTTAGGGGCCCTGTAACTAAAAGCTCAACCTCCCACTTTTATTTTATTAATCCTTGGAATCATAAGCAGACCTGCATCTTGAGATCTTAATGTATGTTCTGGTTTGTAAGTCATGATAAGTTCAGACATGTAGGCTGGACCTGGGCCATTTAAGGCTTCATATGAGTCTGAAATCTTCCCTAAACTTAACTGGAAGCCTGTGTGAGGATTTAAGAACTGGGGTTATGTGTTTGTATTTTCTTGTTCTTGTAGTAATTCTTGGATTAAATGGAAGCTGTAAAAAGAACAGTTTGAACACCCTGTAAACAATGCATTGCAGTAGTCAGTCCTACTAGAAATAAATGCATGAATTAATTTCTCAGAATCCTGCTTATTTAGAAAAAAAACTTAATTTCCAAATATTTTTAAGATGGAAGAAACATGATTTAGACAACTTTGTAATATGCGCTTTAAATGACATGCTAGGGTCAAAAAATGACTACTAGATTGTAGGCTGATTCTGTAAAATTAATGGTGATTCCAACTGAGTTAAATGTTGACAAAATACTGTTGCAATCAGTGTCATTCCTTCCAATAATTAACATCTCTGTTGTATCAGTCTTTAAAGACAAGCAGTTCTCATCCATCCACACCTTTAATTCACTAACACAACTAATTAAAGACAACATTGGAGAAACTTCATCTGATCTAAATGAAAGGTATAACTGGGCGTCATCTGCATACGAGTGAAAATTAACATTATGTTTTCTAATGATAGATTCAAGGGGAAGCATGTAAAGTGAAAACAGTAAAGGTCCCACTACTGAGCCATGTGGGACACCATATCTCAGTTCTGTGTATAATGATGGAGTACTGTCAGCACATTTCTGTACATACTGGAATCGATTTGATAAATAACATCTAAACCAGGCATGGACAGTGCCTGTAGGCCCACCATCATTTTCTAGCCTGTGCAGTAAAATAGAATGGTCAATGGTGTCAAACACTGTGCTTAAGTCTAACAACATAATTACAGTGGAGTTTCCTTCATCAGAGGGCATTAGAATGTCATTTATAATACCCGTTAGTGCCGTTTCTGTACTATGACCAGTGCAGAAACCAGACTGGAATCTCTCAAATAAATTGTGATGCGTAAGGTGAGACTAAAGCCGATTCGCGACTACTTTTTCAAGTATTTTATACAGAAAGAGTAAATTTGAAATGGGTCTATAGTTATTAAGTATATGTGGGTCTGGGTCTGACTTTTTAAGTAATGGTTTGATGACTGACACTTTTAGTCCATCAGGTACTGTGCCATGCAATAATGACCTACAGGGTGGTCCAGATCTAATTATGCAGATCCAGATCATCTGGATGACTTTGATATATGTGGGGACGATTCCAGTTTGGCGCAAAGACGATTCTTCATGTTGTCAGTTCGCACACTTCTCGATGGTCCGGGATTTTTTGGGTGATTTTCTTTGTAATAAACTTAATAAGTTATAGTGTAATTAATATTGCATAATTAGATCTGGACCACACTATATTAATAATGTTAAGAATAGGCACTTCAAGAACATCCATTGCATTTTTTACTAGTTTATAGACGCAATCAGAGGTGTCTTTGTGTTCAAAAATAAAAGAATTTAACTACTTAGTTCACCATAGATGCTGTCCTTTTTCTATAATGCATCCTTATTGTTACCTACCTGCTTTAATACCTATTTTGACTGAGATACAGTAGCAGTTACAGCCTCACTTGAGTACCTTAGTGATATTGGGATGAAATTACATGGATTGCAGGGTGTGTCCAGCAGGGGGCGCAAGTGGTTCTTGGAAGAGGTTCATTATAGATTGCAACCATTACTAAACCCATATAGAAAGAATTCACCCCAAGTGCATGTAATCTTCTGACTTCAACTATAGTTTTTTCACTGTGGTCAATATACAGTGGTGTGAAAAACTATTTGCCCCCTTCCTGATTTCTTATTC
>JANRMT010062818.1:44414803-44455318 GCA_026402145.1 Polypterus bichir lapradei | reverse complement strand
GGGGGGTCTGGAACGCAACCCCCGCGATGGAGGAGGGATTACTGTATTAAGAGAGAAAAAACACTTACCTCAACATGCTTCAACAGGCGAATTCTTGAAAGCAGAGATTTCTTAAAGTTCTGATAGGCAGAATAGGTATGGCATTATATATTAATCACCTTTGCATTTTACAGCTTTGAACTAAATGTTCAAATACGACCATGGGGTGAATGCACAGTCAGTTTCCATGTCTTAACAGTGAGTGGGATGCATGGGAACAACCTACCAATTAAGCAGCACAAAGCATGCTACAGCGCGTTTATTTTTGGATGATATACAGCAATCTATTGGCCGAGTCTGAGCAACATTGAAGAATAACATAAGCTGACAAAGAGGTTTTCTCTTTTATGAATTCGTAATAGCTTGGTCTGGGCAATGAGTAAAGAAGGCTTGCTAAAGGGCCAGGTAATAGTAAAGGAAGCTATGAATTTACTAAAGTAAAGTACAAAAAACGTAAACATGTACTTTACTTAAGTAATAAAGTAGATGTACTTTGTTACCTTACACCTCTGATAAAGTTTAAGTTAAAATATACTCTTTTATTCTTCTTTAACAACATGAGCGGTACATCATGAAGTTACTGAGTAGTCTTTTATTCTTTTCTAAGAATATGTGATTTACAGCAGAAAGAACACCATTTGCTGTGAAAACACAGTTATTAAAAAAGACACAGGTACATCAAAAAAGGTTTGGGGCAGCCACCCATATATTGTGCCCTGGCTGCAAAAGGTTAAATTTTGATGAGTTGTGTTCAGGATGAAGTCCAAAAATGAACTGATTTAGGTTTGACAAGATGGTGTGGAAGAAAATTATGAATACAGACCCCTGCCCCCCCCCCACTGGAATGCCCCGATTTAAGCCATAAAACACAGACAGGGGAAAGCGCTAATCATTATACTTTATCTAAATCTTTCAAGATGCAAAAACTTGTCATGCTAGTGCTTTTGCAAAGAAAAACAGTGTCCTCTGCGCTATATTTATACAATTCATTGATTAAATCACTACTCAAAAAAAAAATGCAATACATAATCAGAAAACTTTTAACATGATTGGTTACACCTAGTTGCAAGTGGGACATGACAAATGTTGATACCTTAAATAATTACAATCAACCGTGACAACTAGGTTGATTTATAGTCCTTAAGAGCATGCGACTTTTCAGGAGGGTTAAAAGTACACCAGGATGCATGTTCATTTTTATGTTCTGAACCATATGTTTCCAACGATTGCCATCAACAGGAAACTTAGCACATAACAATAGAACGACGACTAACCGAAAAATAGAACATTTTCTCTTAAGGGTTATATAAAATCCATCCATCCAGTCTCTTCCACTTATCTGAGATCGGGTCGCAGGGGCAGCAGCTTGAGCAGAGATGCCTAGACTTCCCTCTCCCTGGCCACTTCTACTAGCTCTTTCGGGGGAATTCCGAGGCGTTCCCATGCCAGCTGAGAGACATAGTTCCTCCAGCATGTCCTGGGTCTTACCTGGGGCCTGCTCCCGGTTAGATGTGCCCAGAACACCTCACCAAGGAGGCATCCAGGAGGCATTTTGATCAGATGCCCGAACCACCCCATCTGACTCCTCTCACTGCAGAGGAGCAGCGGCTCTACTCTGAGCTCCTCCCGGATGACAGAGCTTCTCACCCTATCTTTAAGGGAAAGCCCAGTCACCCTACAGAGGAAACTTATTTCAGCCACTTGTATTTGCAATCTCGTTCTTTAGGTCACTACCCATAGCTCATGACCATAGGTGAGAGTAGGAACGTAAATCTATTGGTAAATTGAGAGGTTTCCTTTTCGGCTCAGCTCCTTTTTCCCTACAACAGACCGATGCAGAGCCCGCATCACTGCGGATGCTGCACCGATCCACCTGTCGAACTCATGCTCTACTCTTCCCTCACTCGTGAACAAGACTCCGAGATACTTGAACTCCTCCACTTGGGGCAGGATCTCGCTCCCAATCCTGAGAGGGAACTCCACCCTTTTCCGGCTGAGAACCATGGTCTTGTATTTCGAGGTGCTAATTCCCATCCCAGCCGCTTCACACTCGGCTGTAAACCAATCCAGAGAGAGCTGAAGGTCACGGCCAGACAAAGCAAACAAGAAAATATCATCTGCAAAAATCAGTGACCCAATCCTGAGCCCACCAAACCGGACCCCCACAAGGCCCTGGCTGCTCCTAGAAATTCAGTCCATATAAAGTTATGAACAGAATCGGTGACAAAGGGCAGCCCTGGCGGAGTACAACTCTCACCGGAAACGGGTTTGACTTACTGCCGGCAATGCAGACCAAGCTCTGGCACTGGTTGTACAGGGACCAAACAGCCCCAATTAGGGGCTCCGGTACCCCATACTCCCGGAGCACCCCCTACAGGATTCCCCGAGGGACATGGTCGAACGCCTTTTCCAAGTCCACAAAACACATGTAGACTGGTTGGGCAAACTCCCATGCACCCTGCAGGACCCTGCCAAGGGTGTACAGCTGGTCCATTGTTCCACGACCAGGATGAAAATGACACTGTTCCTCCTGAATCCGAGGTTCGACTATCTGACGGACCCTCCTCTCCAGGACCCGCCAATAGACATTTCCAGGGAGGCTGAGGTGTGTGATCCTTCTCTAATTTAAACACACCCTCCAGTCCCCCTTCTTAAAGAGGGGGACCACCACCCCAGTCTGCCAATCCAGAGGCACTGTCCCCGATATCCATGCGATGTTTCAGAGGCATGTCAACCAAGACAGTCCCACAACATCCAGAGATTTGAGGAACTCCAGGCGTATCTCATCCACCCCCGGGGCCCTGGAGTTCTTTGACCACCTCGGTGACCTCAGTCCTAGAGATGGGAGAGCTCACCTCTGAATCCCCAGGCTCTGCTTCTTCATTGGAAGACATGTTAATGGGATTGAGGAGGTCTTCAAAGTACTCCCCCCACCAACCCAGAATGTCCCGAGTCAACAACAACAACATATATTTATATAGCACATTTTCATACAAAAAAATGCAGCTCAAAGTGCTTTACAAAATGAAGAATAGAAAAATAAAAGACACAGTAAGAAAATAAAATAAGTCAACATTAATTACCAAAGAATAAGAGTAAGGTCCGATGGCCAGAGTGGACAGAAAAAACAAAAAAAAAACTCTAGACGGCTGGAGAAAAAAAATAAAATCTGTAGGGATTCCAGACCATGAGACTGCCCAGTCCCCTCTGGGCAATCTACCTAACATAAATGAAACAGTCTTCTTTGTATTTAGGGTTCTCACGGAAGGACTTGATGATGATGGTCACGTAGACTTCTGGCTTTTAGTCCATCAATGTTAGAGCATCATGATGCTTTGAGTAGGTGGTGGTGGCGCAGGACGCCACCACAAAGAAACCGGAAAAAGAAACAGAAGAGAGAGTAGGGGTCAGTACGGATTTTAGAGCCACCATGAAATGTTATTATGATGAATTGAACATACAGAGTATCAGGATTAAGTTAAAGTGAAGTTATGAGAAGGCCATGTTAAAGTAATGTGTTTCCAGCAGTGTTTTAAAGTGCTCCACTGTATTAGCCTGGCGAATTCCTATTGGCAGGCTATTCCAGATTTTAGGTGCATAACAGCAGGAGGCCACCTCACCACTTCTTTTAAGTTTAACTTTTGGAATTCTAAGCAGACACTCATTTGAGGATCTAAGGTTACGATTTGGAATATAGGGTGTCAGACATTCCAATGTATAAGATGGAGCGAGGTTATTTAAGGCTTTATAAACCATAAGCAGAATTTTAAAGTCAATTCTGAAAGACACAGGTAACCAGTGTAGTGAAATCAAAACTGGAGAAATGTGTTCAGATTTTATTTTCCTAGTTAGGATTCTAGCAGCTGCATTCTGCACTCGTTGCAAATGATTTATGTCTTTTTTGAGTAGTCCTGAGAGGAGTGCGTTACAATAATCAAGTCGACTGAAAACAAAAGCGTGAATTAATTTCTCAGCATCTTTCAATGATATAAGAGGTCTAACTTTTGCTATGCTTCTTAAGTGAAAAAATGCTGCCCTAGTGGTCTGATGAATATGCGATTTAAAATTCAGGTTACAGTCAACAGTTACCCCTAAGTTTTTTACTTCCGTCTTAACTTTAAATCCTAATGCATCAAGTTTATTTCTGATAACCTCATTGAATCCATTATTGCCAATCACTAAAATTTCAGTTTTCTCTTTATTTAGCTTGAGAAAATTACTATTCATCCATTCAGAAATACCAGTAAGACATTGTGTTAGTGAATCGAGAGAGTCAGTGTGATCAGGTGCTATTGATAAGTACAGCTGTGTGTCATCAGCATAGCTATGGTAGCTTACATTGTAACCTGAGATAATCTGACCTAATGGAAGCATATAGATTGAGAAGAGCAGCGGACCCAGGATAGAGCCTTGTGGAACACCATATAGAACATCATGTGTCTTTGAGTTGTGATTACCACAACTAACAAAGAATTTTTTACCTGCCAGGTAGGATTCAAACCAATTTAAGACACTGCCAGAGAGGCCCGCCCATTGACTAAGGCGATTTCTAAGAATATTGTGATCAATGGTGTCAAATGCGGCACTCAGATCTAGGAGGATGAGAACAAATAAATGGCCTCTGTCTGCATTTACCCACAAGTCATTTACTACTTTAACGAGTGCAGTTTCTGTGCTGTGATTTGTTCTAAAGCCTGACTGAAATTTATCAAGAATAGCATGTTTATTGAGGTGGCCATTTAACTGAAAAATGACTGCCTTCTCTAGAATTTCACTTAAGAAGGGCAGGTTAGAGATGGGTCTAAAATTTTCAAAAGCAGAGGGGTCAAGATTATTTTTCTTGAGTAGGGGTTTAACTACAGCAGTCTTAAGACAGTCTGGAAAGACCCCCGTATTTAATGACGAATTTACTATGTCAAGAATATTATCAACTAGCACGCCCGATACTTCCTTGAAAAACCTTGTTGGTATTGGGTCAAGGACACAGGTGGAGGGTTTCAGTTGAGAGATTATTCTATGTAAATCAGGTAAATCTATCCTGGTGAAAGAATTTAATTTGTTTATAATGGAGTATTGGGGCTTAGGAGGTTCCGCAGTGTTGGGGAGATGTACTATGTTATTTCTAATATCATTAATTTTTTGATTGAAAAATACAGCAATGTTCTCACAAGTTTCACTGGAAGAATTTTGGGGGCATTCCTTTGTGTTACCTCGGTTTAACAGACGATCAATTGTAGAAAATAAGACTCTGGGATTACTAGCATTGTTATTTATAATCTTAGAGAAATAGCAGCGCTTCTCTAGACGGATTGTGTTATTGTATTCTGTTATTTTAACCTTCAATATCTCATAATGGATAGTTAGTTTAGTTTTCCTCCATTTACACTCAGCTCTACGACATGTTCTTTTTAAATCAGACACTCTTTGGGTCTTCCATGGTATAACAATGCTAGAAGATTTTTTAACTGTCTTTTCAGGTGCAACTATGTCAACAGCAGCTCTTACTTTAGAATTAAAGTTTTCCACCTTACTATTTACATTATCCTCGCTATTATAGTTGGCATTATAAACGGACTGATTGCTTAGAATGTTTGTAAGTTTTAAAGCTGCTGATGAGTCAAAGAAGTGTTTTTTAACAATATGCTTCTCATGAATGCTTTCTATCATTATTTCTATATTAAATAGTAGAAGAAAAAGGTCTGATAGACCAATATCAATGATCTGCTTCACATCAACTTTTAGTCCTTTGGTAATTACTAAGTCTAACGTATGACCTGCTTTATGTGTAGGTTGATTAATGAGCTGTCTCAAATCAAAAGAGTCCAGGAGGTTCATGAATTCCTTTATTTTTAGGTCACGCTGATTATCGATATGAAAGTTAAAGTCAACGACAATTAAGAGTGTGTCATAGTTCGTAATTAAAATTGACATTAAGTCTGAGAATTCTTCAAAGAAAGACACGTTAAATTTAGGAGGTCTATACACGGATAATACTAGAACATGAGAATCTCCATGAACAACAATGGCAAGATACTCAAAGGACTTAAATTTACCAAAACTAACATCTTCACACTTTAACTGGCTCGAGTAAATGTTTGCCAAGCCGCCCCCCTTTTTTCCCTGGCGGTCTGCACAAGTAAAACTGTAATCCGGAGGCACAGATTCGATTAAAACAGCCACGCCATCTGACTTAAGCCACGTTTCACTTAGTGCAATAAAATCAATGTTTCTATCACTAATAAGATCGTTTATAAAAAACGTCTTGTTAGTTAAAGCTCTAACATTTAATAGTGCCATATTTAATGTTTCGGAGGGGCAGAGCTGAATTCTATGCGTGTTATTGGTATTTGGAACAGAAACTAAGTTATTTTTGTTAACGCCGCTCTGTGTGTATTTTTTATGTAATCTACAATCTGTTTTTATAGTTTTAATGCATTGTTGATCTAAAGTAGTAATTGCAATTAAATTATTGGTGTTTATGCCGCACTGCCTAGATTTTTTACGTGCATTAAGATTGGTTATTAGATTATTAATGTTGTGCACTTTTACAGAAGACTTTGTTAAGCCATTATGTCCTAGCAAAGCGGTAGCATTACGGAAGGGGTTTAAAGTAGAAATAGACAGTCAAGACAGACGAATTACCTTAGCGATGTTTTCAAAGAGGACCCGGGCGCCGAATCTATTCAGATGCAAGCCATTCCGCTTGAAGAAATGCAGCCTTTCCCAAAAGAGGTCCCAATTGTCGATGAACCCGATGTCTTGAGTCTCGCAGAAGCCTTTCAGCCAGTTGTTTAATTCCAGCAGATGACTGTAGTATTCATTTGATCGACTGACGAGAGGTAGTGGACCCGAGATGAAGATTTTTGCCGATGGGGTCCTCTCCTTCGTGTCTTTAATTAGTGCTGTGAAGTCAGCCTTGGGAATCTCCGACTGTCGGTGCCTTATGTCGTTTACGCCGGCGTGTAAAATAATGGATCCAACTGCCCTCTTGTGCTTCTCGTAGATGGTTGGCGCACGTCTCATCACATCTCGACTCAAGCACCGGGAAAACAAGAAGCAAAAGATTTTCGATTAGGGCATGTGATATTGAGGTTTCGTACAATCGAATCACTTACCACGATTACATCACCCGGGGTTGAAGGCAAACTGGGGACGCGGAGAGGGTTGAACCGGTTCTGGATTGAAATGCTCGCCTGTGCCGATGGAGGTGTTCTAGCCTTGAACCCCCGCCTGCATAGCTGAAACACGCCAAGGTCTTCATCCGCGTCATCGTCGCTCCTACAAGGCGCGGGGGTGAAGCTTACTTGTCCTTGGAATTGAGCGGCACGAGGTGGGGTTGATGTTATGTCGACTTCAGATGTCGAGGATGGTTTATCCAGCAGCCGAGCCTTCAAGTCTCTAAGGTACCTTCGTCTGGACAGGAGTTTTTGAATCTGTTTGTCGAGTGCCTGGAGTTCTTCGACGACGACGACAGCAACGCAATTCATCTCACTGTCGGCCACTGTCTTCCACTTCCACTTCGTGACCTAGGAAAGAAAGAGAGAGTATCAAAGAAAGAGAAAGAAAAATGTCGAGGTCAGCAGCGCACCATCCCTGCCATATGCAACGTTGACACCGCACTGCTTCCAGAATCTCCTCGAAGCCGTCCGGAAGTCGTTCTCCATGACCTCCCAAAACTCCTCCCACACCCGAGTTTTTGCTTCAGCAGCCACTGAAGCAGCATTCCGCTTGGCCTGCCGGTACCTGTTAGCCGCCTCTGGAGTCCCACAGGACAAAATGGCCCTGTAGTACTCCATCTTCAGCTTGACGGCTTCCCTCACCACTGGTGTCCACCAACAGGTTCGGGGATTGCTGCCATGACAGGCACTGACCACCTTACGGCCACAGCTCCGGTCAGACGCCTCAACAATAGAGACATGAAACATAGCCCATTCAGACTCAAAGTCCCCCAACTCCCTTGCGACGTGGTCAAAGTTCTGCCGGAGGTGGGAGTTGAAGCTACTTCTGACAGGGGACTCTGCCAGACGTTCCCAGCAGACCCTCACAATACATTTGGGCCTACCAGGCCTGACCAGCATCCTCCCCCACCAACGAAGCTAACTCACCACCAGGTGGTGATCAGTTGACAGCTCCGCCCCCTCTTCGCCCAAGTGTCTAGGACATGTGGCCGCAAGTCCTTTGATATGACCACGAAGTCGATCATTGAACTGAGACCTAGGGTGTCCTGGTGCCAGGTGCACATATGGACACCCCTATGTCTGAACATGGTGTTCCTTATGGACAATCCGTGACGAGCACAGAAGTCCAATATCAAAACACCACTCGGGTCTCACTGTCATTGCCCACGTGAGCATTGAAGTCTCCCAGCAGAACGAGGGAGTCCCCAGCAGGTGCACCCTCTAGCACCCCTTCCAGGGACTCCAAAAAGGGTGGGTACTCCAGACTGCTGTTCGGCGCATATGTGCATACAACAGTTAGGACCCGTCCCCCCCACTCGAAGGCAGAGGGAGGCTACCCTATCGTCTAGCAGGGTGAACCCCAATGAACAGGCTCCAAGTCGGGGGGCAATGAGTATCGGTGCCTATAACTGGGGGCAACTCCAGAGTGGCAGAGAGTCCAGCCCCTCTCAAGAAGACTGGTTCCAGAGTCCATGCTGTGCATCGAAGTGAGCCCAACTATATCTAGTCGGAACCTCTCGACCTTGTGCACTAGCTCAGGCTCCTTCCCCTTCAGTGAGGTGACATTCCACGTCCCAAGAGCCAGCTTCTGTAGCCGAGGATCGGACCGCCAAGGTCCCCATCTTCGGCCACCACCCGACTCACACTGCACCCAACCTCCTTGTCCCCTCCTACAGGTGGTGAACCCATGGGAAGGGGGACCCACATTGCCTCTTTGGGCTGTGCCCCATGGGTGCAGGCCTGGCCACCAGATGCTCACCATCAAATCTAACCTCCAGGCCTGGCACCAGAGGGAGGCCCCGGTGACCCACATCTTAGCGAGGGAAAACGCCATCCAATGTTTGTATGCATCATAGGAGGTTTTCTGAACCGCTCTTTGTCACGTCCCTCGCCTAGGACCAGTTTGCCTTTGGTGACACTTCCAGGGGCATAAAGCCCCTGATAACAGAGCTCCTAGGATCATTGGGACACACAAATTCACCTGTTACATTGGCGGCTTTAAAGGCCATGACAGGAAGTGTTGTCATCTGGACAGGAACAGGAAGTGACATCTTTGGGACCAGAAGTGAAGTCATCTATGGGCCCAAAAGTGATGTCATCTATGGGGCCGGCACCTAGTGGGATTTCCCAGAGGTAGTCTGCAGAGGACAGAGAGAGAAAGTTAGTGCAGTTCGCCACCCCCTGGTCTGGCATGGTACTACTATTATTTAAGCCCTCTAGCTGCCTCCCACTCGCAAGTGTCTAACAACATGTACTTATTGAATATAACTTGAAACTTACAGTAATTTTAATGTGGAATCTTGTCTCTGAACATCTATGTAAAAGGAGATTGTTTTGGGAACATTTTGACATTATTTCATTTTTAAGCACTTTTATTGTCCTTCTAGACATTTGTTATGGGTAATAGCTGAAAATTAGTCCACTACAGTGTATGGTGCTGTTCTACTGTCCAGGTGGTTCATGAACCTTCAGACTTATTGGTTCAAAGTCCTACATCATTGAGGTTCTCTTCATGCCACTCCAATTCTCTTTCTTTCATTAATGACCTTGTGGTTTGGGACCACTCGACCCCATCAGTCAGGGCTAAAGTAGGTGGGTGTCATGTCACACGCATGTGTATGTGGGACAGTTTAAGGGTTTTGGTGATGGTAATTCTCTGTTTTTCCAGGGGTTGGCACCTTTTCTTTTCCACTCTCTGCAGAAAGGAAGGTTGATGGCTTTTCCATCTGTTCACTGGGATCCCCCTCTTCTTGCTAGAAACCGTCATAACTGGAAAAACCACCATCCTGCATGGTCAGAACCAGACTCCTGTTTGAAAAGAAGTTTTCTTCAATGAGTATTACTCGCATTTTTTCTTTCTTTGAAATTTCAATTATATGGGGTTTGCCTATAGGTGTCCCAACTCTCCTTATTGTTTCTGTTTTATTTTACACCACATAAACACCAAATGCCCAGGTACAGTGAATAACTTTACACTAAACACAGAATAGGGTGCATATTAATGTCATGACTTGTACCATTTGAAACTGTCAGTTAAGCCACAGTAGAAATGTATCCTTTTCATTGTTTAGAACATTTCAGCATTCTTGTATTCAGAGAGAAAGAAATTTGTGGCAAATCTTTAATGTTTTTTATCACAAGCTAAAAGGTGAAAGGTTATGCACTTTGGGAATTTTATTTAGCCTTAGACAAGCACAACTACAGAGTAGAAATTTTGAAAATCAGCTACTACTTAAGCTAAGCAGAAGCTTTACAGTTTATGAAGTAATATTTTTTGGCGAAACATTAGAAGCTCCTCTGACTGCAGTTATGTACTGATCAAAGCATTATTGTTATTATTATTATTATAAAGTTTATTTATACTTTATTATTTCAAAGAGTGTGTTCACATGTCATTTCAAAACATCTGCATGCTGCCCATTTTCTACTGTGGCTCCAGAGCTCTTCACCACCCAAACAGGTATACCATGTATAGGCACCTATCTTCGTTTTACTTTGGTGCCCATGTAACAAGACCCTACAAAACTGCCCAACTGTTTGTATATATCACAATAGTCCTTTGTGATAATCTGGATTTTCCACCCATTTCTACATGCTGAACTGCAGAAACTGGATGGAAAGCCACTCACTTTACACTTTCTTATTCCCTTACCTAAGTGTACTGCTTTCCAAGTTGTAGCTTTTAATACATTGTTTCCTTTTTCTGCAGGATTAATCAGCACAACGGTTTTGAAAGGAGTGCTGCTAATAACAAGCTTCAGTCCTACTATTTTGTTACTGGAATTTTATTACGTCATAGACTACAGCAGCTATAATGAATAATAATATTTATTTGCATTTATATAGCGCTTTTCTCACTACTCAAAGTGCTCAGCAATTGGAGTTTAAGGGGCTTGCTCAAGGGCCCAACAGAGCAGAGTCCCTTTTGGCATTTACGGGATTCGAACCGGCAACCTTCCGATTACCAGTGCAGAGCCCTAGCCTCAGAGCCATCACTCCGCCTACATTTACTTTCAAGGTAATCAGTATCAAAGTTACTTCTGTTCTAGTGCCAATTAAAGTAAAAAACATAATGTACATGTCCTTTTCACAAAAACAATTTGTCAAGAGTTGTGTATAGTTTCCCTCACTGTCACAACCCATGTCTTTGGTTCAGGGGACTCACCTTCCCTTCAATCTCTGGGCTCGGGGGTGGAAAACCTTTGAGCTGGAAACTTCTGCTCCTTACTCCTTTTCTTTGAGTGCGTACATACCTCACTAAAACACTTCTATTAATCACCTCTGTGTTCAGTATAGCTAGTAATCTACTCAATTTACTGCCCCACCCCCCAATCTGCTCTGCTATAAGCTGCTCTCCTGTGTACCAAGTAAAAATGCAGCTGTCTTTTCTGTTACTCCAACAGATGTGTCTCTCTTATCAGCAGTCAGATCTGAGAGGGCAGCATACTAACTAAAAGGTGACAGTTCAGCTATATTTCTATCCCATTTCTCTAGGTCCCAGGAAAGGCCCCAGCTCTGATGCCTCCTTATATACTTGATATAAAGTCATTAACAATATCTAGCCTGTCTGACCAGCAGACAAGTGTACTTTTTCTTTCTTATCCACTAATGTTAAGCTTGTTGCCACCACTGTTGCCTCTGCAATATTTTGTGGGGAAAGCTCACCTGTGATAGCTGACTGCACCATAAAACTAAAATACTTAGAAAATACTACTGGTACAGATTGACATCTGCCAAATTTTCATTCAAATGGGGTAGAAGACATGATTATTCTTGTACCATGTGTGCAATGCCAAAATACATTATCAAGGGATTTTTTAGACTTATCAACTCTGTTATTTGGTTCATCTACTCTTGCATCTTAAGATTGCCACACACACAGATACATACACACCCAGATCATAATTACACAACTATGCATGAGTGATGCCCTACTGCCAATCTTTATGTAGTATTCCACATAGAATTCCTTATACATGGGGATTAAAAAATGTTCAGAAAATATGCAACAAAGAAACAAATTGAATTAAGAACTGCACACAAACTGTACTTGATTTCTGGTTAATACTGTTTTTGTAGTGATAATTGTACAATATATTTATAATTCATTTTAAAAAGAAGTTAAATTTGTATTAAATAAAAGAAAAACAGGCTTATAAGAATTAAGTATATATGGCGTCAGAGGTTCAGTCAGCCTCATCAGTACCTTAGGAGGTACTGATAAAAATAACTGTTTATTTAACGTATACTTAACTTCTCCTAGTCTTTGAGGATTATGTTAATAACTGAGTTGGCTTGTGAAATTTGTGGTTTTGCTGAGGAGAAAACAAAGTTGCTAAGAAATCTCTGCTTTTGATGTAATTTGGAAGCAACAGCATTGAATGCATGCTACTGCTTCTGACATGATTTTGAAGCATCATGCTGGAAAACAAAGTCAGGTTTAGTATTCTGACTTTGCTGTGAGAAATGTGGTTTTAGCTATGAAATGTGGTTTTAGCTATATGAGCCCCTTTTATGGAGACAAAAATTTATAAGCTCCAGGAAGAATTCTAGAGACTTTAGAAACATTAACTTTTGTCCCCAGGAAGAAAAACTGGGAGAAGGTATTTGCAGGAGTTCAAGTGATGAGAGGACAATAAAGTTAGACAATGAGCTGGCTATAGACAGACACAGCGAGGCATCAGAGATAGCTGAAGACAGAAAACGAGAAAGCTGACAAGAGACATGATGATGATCTGGCTACCTGAAAGAAATGAACAGAAATAATAACCTGACCAGGGACTTTGTGTAACTACTAGGATTATGGGCAACCTGGAATCAAAGTGCACATATCAAATGTGTTGTTGATCTTTGTCTGTTTTCACAGTTACAGGATGATCCAGGTTGTATGGTATTAAAAGCCACATCTTTATGTTGATTTTGTCAGCCTAGTTATAATGTGGTATTTAATGTGTAAAACTTAATAAGCCTGCTTTCCTGCTGTATGTTTTGTTCTCTGTGCTGCTGAGAGCCAGGAAAGTTTGTTTGTTTCTCAGCTAGGTAGGTCAATCAAGGGTGTAAGAAATAAGATGCAGTACAGTCATACCTGGGTGAAGTCTTAAGATAGTAGACTATAGACTATATATTAGTGCAAGTATATTATAACTGTGAAGTGTATATCCCTAAACGTTGGTAAGCGTATGAGTAGTGAAATGGGAGTAACAACTGAGGTGTAACATTTAACTGTAGTCTACAGAAAAAGAATCTCTGCATCTAATGAAAAAGAATTTAATATTTTCAGAAAAGTTATCGCCAACGCCTTCCCATGATAAAGGAGTACATAAGAGAGATGTCTTAAGCCTGTCACTCCACAGTGCTCCACATAGGAACTCACGTTTACCAGTAATAACAAATGTATAGATGTCCCAGAGACCACATGAAGTTTCAACATCATTTTGGTTCTATGTCACTTACCAACCAATGAGTTCTTATTTCTACTGCCCTTGTTCTTCTGTTGAGGTGCAACCTCTCACCTTAATAAACCCTATGGACAAAAAAGCAACAATTCTCTCACAGCAGGTGCTCTTTACTTTATTAATTCAGTCACTCTAGATATAAACACAAAGTACAGAAATGTGAAAACAGTGTGGTATTTTTTAAAGTATAGCAATATCAGTAGAACAACAACAACATTTATTTATATGGAGCATTTTTATGCAAAGAATGAAAATTACAAGAAAGGAAAAAACAAATGATTAGATAAGAATAATAATGAATAAGTAAGAACAAAAAGAGAAATAAATAAACCAAATAAATCCATACAATCTTATAAAACATAGATTTAGAATTAGTAGAAGAGTAGCATCCTTATACACAAAATCATATTTTAAGTGTCTAAAGATAAGCCCAGTGATAAGGTCAAAGGCCAAGAGAACAGTAAAAAAATGATAATCTGTAAAGTATAACATACATACTTTAATGCATTTCATCATGAAAGTGATATCAGGTATAAATCTCAGGATTCTAAATGTGCAGAGAGCTGGAATATCATAAATGTAATGTGTTCTGTATGGCGATTGCTGCTGTCAGTTCAGGAGGAAGCCCCAGAAGCACGTAGCGATTAACAACTGGGTCGGTTAGAGCTGACTTTACAACAATCTACTTTAATCATAAAATAAACTACATTTCGAGATTAAAGCTGAAATTTCCACTTTAATCACAAAATAGACCTATCACTGTGTCTGTTTTTTTCTTTGTGGCTCAAATACGCTTACATATATTCTGATGCTGTTGTGAAGGTGCAAAAAAAAAAAAAAAAAAAAAAGATGACACAGAAGAGACTTATGTGAGACTTTTAAAATACATCGTGTCATTACATTGGAGAATATGCAATGCTTGAATATAAAAACACCATGAATGCATTTGTATGTTGGCATTTTGCTTCACCACATTGCTCCTGTACAATCCGCAAAGTGGCTTTCTGTCACATACAAATAGTAAACAGAGACTCTGATGTCACGTTCCGACTTGGTCACACTGCACCCCTGACTTTTTGCTGGTACTGCAACTCGCGTACGTGTCACGTTAATTTCTGAGGATGTGCTCAGAGGAAGTGTCAAATGAATGCTGGAAATGCATGGCAGCCATGATGCGTGTGTGTACTCGTTCTGAGTGTGAAAAATAAACGGGCCTTTAGTCATCTCTTCGTCATCTTTCAGTACATTTTGTTGGTCACTTGACAGTTATCTGATTTCTGACATTTATTAACCTTTATGCTATTTCTTTAAAATGAATGCTGTATTACCCTAAAATTATTCTTTCACACTACCTACTTATTAGTTTTTTGAAAATGATACTCTGATAGTATTTTGTAAAAGAATAAATGGTTCTAAAAAGATTTACTTACACCTGTATGATAATTTTTCCTCATGGAGATTGTACTGTTTTAAAAATCCACTTAGACTACTTTATGTGCTGAACTTTAGTACACTTCACATGGGAAAATAAGAATGTAATAAAAGATTGAAGTTCTTGTGGTTGTAAGAGAGAGTGGGCAAAAATGGGATAGAGTTTTGCTGGGAGTAGCCAGGAGTGGAATGAAACATTGTTGGGAGTGGGACTGAAAAATCACAACCATGAAGACCTATGTATATTTAACAGACCTGGAAGACACAAATAGTAAGTGAGGAAATACTGGAGATAAATAGTGGAAGAATATGTTGAAATGAGTTCAGCTGTCAGACGCAGAAGAGCTTCTCCTGCATTTCCAAATCTCAAGTCTTGGAATTTTTCTAGTAAAGAGTGGCTTGGCATGTTCCCTGAAGGTAAGACATGAGCGACTGGTCTAAAAAGATAAGTCTAAATACATCAGAATCTTCTTCATGAGTAAGATAGAGAAGATTATGAGTTAGGTTGATGCATTGGTGTAACGGTAGCAGTTTTGCAGATCTAATCTGTGCTGTGCTGGTGAAGCAAGAGATAAAATCCTCAGAGAAAGCATCAAATTTACAGGTCAGTCTGGAGACGCCTATTCTCACCTATGGTCACAAGCCGTAGTTGGTAACAAAAAATAAGATTACAAATACAAACAAATGAAATGAGATGTCTTTGCAGGGTTGATAGGCTAATAGCCCTTGATAGGGTTTGGAGCTCACTGTTAGAGTACATCAGGACTTTAAGGAAGAACTGCTTGTCATCTGGATAAAGAGGAGCCAGTTGATGTGTTTCAGCTTGTAATTAGGATGCTTCATTGGGTGCCTTCCACATGGGGTGTACCAGTCACAGTCAACTGGGAGAAGACAAAGAACTGACCAATGATATTCTAGAATGAATATTTTCCTTGTTTTCCCTGGTAGTGACTGGGAATTTTCCAGGAGGAACTGGAGGAAAACACTAAGGATAAGATGGCAGTCAGTCTAGTTGTGACAACAGCCATCAGGATGTTGGTGTTGATGATGACATATACAGTTTGACTAATTTCCTTCATGTCAATTGGTATTGTGCTGTTGGACACCCACTTATGCTTTTAAGGGTTAAGGACTACTATACTATCTATTTATATTGAAACAGTTTATAGAAAGATTACACTTGCTGGTATGTATGTGTTCATAAGGCTTTTCAACAAATACCCTGTAGGTCAAGAAGTTCATCTGATTTAATATATTTATAGAACATGACAACCTGATCCTAATGAGCTTTTAAAAGAACAGCAGAATGTTCTAAAAAGTGAAAAGTAGTACTATAACAGCAATAAAAGGTTTAATAATGTACACAAAAAAGTTCTGTATTTCAGTTCTGCAATTGGAGTTCATATTAGAGAATTTATATTGGCTTGTCCTTAGTTAAGATCAAAAAATATAGGAGAGTCTCATTAGTTATTGACTTTTCCTCTCAGTCTTCATCCTTCTTCATTATACAGGTCTGAAAATTAGAACTCATAAAAAATTATTTTATTTGTGAATAGTTATTTTTATTTACATTCATGAACACAATCAATAGTATAATTAGAATATTTACATCATGTCATACTTAAGTACAAAATTGAACAGAAATTTAACACAGATTTAACAAATGACACAATTTATTAATCTATTCAATACTGTTATAAATTAATATTTAATAAACATGTAAAATACATATTCATTGACTTACATAGAACTTCTTGTTTTGTCACTTCTTAGCTTTTTCAGTCCAAACCTTTCTTTGATGACCCATCATTTGTACAATTTTTCTAGTGTAACCCTATGATTCTTTCAGCAGTAGTCTGTCAAATTACTGACATTTTAAAGTCCCTGGTGCATTATTTCCATGTTCTTGATATCCTGATGAAATCTTTCTTCCTGTTCTTCACTCACCATTCCAGGATGTTCAGGGAAAAATTCAAAATAAGAATCCAAAATTGAACTTTGAGACTCATGTTGCAAATCAATTCCTTAAACTTAACAAATACTTTTTCACAATTTCTTTTAAATTTGGATCTTTATTCTTACCTAAAAAGTTAGAAAGTATTTTTTGAATGATATTCAAAGAAGCATTGGGTGATACCCAAGACTCTTTTTCCAGGTTGTTGATCACATCATCAAATTCTGCATCAGAAATCTGTTTTCTAATATCATGTCTGGAAAAAAATGCCCTCTTTCAATTTAGCCTCAGACTACAACATTCAACACAAATGTATACAACAGGCTACATTTTTGATAGGGTTTTAACAATGCACTTCATTAAACCAGCCTTAATATGAAGCACTGGTAACAGCACTTTATCTGGACCTATCAAGCTAGGCGTCATGATGTTTTTGGCAGCAAGCTTTAGCTTCTTCTAGAAGGCCATTCCTTCTTAACTTAATGTAAATTCTTGGCTCTGCTGCCCCACTCACAGAGAAAACATGGGATTTTGTATGCCCTGACTTTGACCCAGTAAGATACACAGAAATTTCAGGTCCCCACATATGAACTGTATTACCTTATTACAAAGTAAAATAACTGAATTAAATTTAAATTAATTATTAATATATTTATATTTATTGTGAAAATAATTTAAAAATGACATTTAAAGAAAATGTGAAAAAATGTTGTGACAGAAAAATGGTTTTCAGTTTTTAATTCAGGGCCCATAAAAATATTAAAATCAAATTAATTAATCAAAGCAATATTTTAATGGATACCTGTGTTATTTATTATTTTGTGGTGTGTCTCATCATGTCTGTTGTATCATCTTTACTTTTTATTAAGTCATCCTGATGTTTTTATAAGTTTGTTATTTTCTTTATTTAGATAGTTTTCCCTTTTCAAACATCAAAACATGCACTATATAATTCTGGCTGTGATATTTATTGTTTATATTAGGTATTTAGTTTCCACTGTTTCTTTTTTCGTTTATCTTTTTCTACTGTATTATAAATGTATTCTTATTTTATAATTTTACTCTGTTACAGATCTGTTTAAATTCCCCCCAAAGAAGATGTCCTTGTTTCTTTGAAATACATTGGATTCTTCCTTGATTTTTCTAAGCCTCAAACTGTGGAGGCGATGCCGACGCACGCATGTTGCTGCCGTTCCTCCCTGTTATCAACACTTTTTGTTAAAATTCACGTTAAACTTAAACTTTTTGCAATTGCTCACTTTCTTTTAATTGTATAGTTCATGGATGTGCTCGAACTGTGTTGATTTGGATTTACTTTTATGGACTTTGCCTTGACTGGGTTTGCAGCCTCGGGGACAACCAAATCTTTCTGTGGCACACTGGATGAGCCCTATGGACACTTCTTTGCACTGTGACGATCTATGAACCGGGGATTGTCTGTTTTCTTGATTATAATGTATACACTGGATTGCTCTCGAATTCCTTCTATACGTGCTTAATAACTAAGAAATGATTTGAGGTTTACACCCAGCTGGATGCGGCTCTGGGCGATCCCGCATGTAATACCCAGTGTTATATGTATGTGGCTGTATGTTGGAACCTCCGAATTTTGGTGTCTTCATGTACATTTTGTAGTATCTCCTACTATGCCCCTCATGGACCCTGTGATCATCAGAGGTGACTGTGTGCAGAGGGTGCAGACCTATAAATACCTGGGAGTGCAGCTGAATGACAAATTGGACTGGACTGCCAATACTGATGCTCTATGTAAGAAAGGTCAGAGCAGACTATACTTTCTGAGAAGGTTGGCATCGTTCAACATCTGCAGTAAGATGCTGCAGATGTTCTACCAGACGGTTGTGGCGAGTGCCCTCTTCTACGCGGTGGTGTGCTGGGGTGGCAGCATAAAGATGAAAGACGCCTCACGCCTGGACAAACTGGTGAGGAAGGCAGGCTCTATTGTAGGAGTAAAGTTGGACAGTTTAACATCTGTGGCAGAGCAACGGGCACTAAGCAAACTCCTGTCAATCATGAATAATCCACTGCATCCACTGAACAGTGTCATCTCCAGGCAGAGGAGTAGCTTCAGTGACAGACTTTTGTCACTGTCCTGCTCCACTGACAGACTGAGGAGATCGTTCCTCCCCCACACTATGCGACTCTTCAATTCCACCCGGGGGAGTAAATGCTAACTTTTTTCATTTTTATTACTATTTAATTTAATATTGTTTCTTTGTATCAGTATACTGCTGCTGGATTATGTGAATTTCCCCTTGGGATTAATAAAGTATCTATCTATCTATCTATCTATCTATGCTTTTTTTGCTGCTTGCCGCTCATCTGCTCTACCCCATCCGCCCGTCTCACCTTCTCTGCTGTGCTGTGCTGCTTCTCTGCTACTATCAGATAAGTATTGATCTCTACTATGCCCTAAAATACTTTCGTGACAAACTCCTTCATATTAGACAGTTTGTCCAGAGCAAATGATCAGACTGGAATATCCTAAAAGACAATGGTATTGTGCGGCGCCCGAAATATTTACATTGCGGATCAGGTCACCGCCACAGCCAAGCTGTGAATGAAAAGTTCACCGGCAGCATTTGCTCAAGAATATGCCGTCCTACTCATGACTTTGGAAATAGGAGTGTCAGTGTGCCAAATCTGCAATATGTTAAAATAAACTCTGGTTTATTTTAACATAAAATAAAATAAGATCTGTGCACAACGAACCCACATCAGCTAATATTGCATTGTTTAACTCAGGATTTCCAAATGGCAAAGCACTGATGCTATCAGAATTAATTACAGACTCAAACCTTGACTTTCTATTCTTAACAGAAACTGGGCAAACACCAAATGATTTTACATCTGTCATAGAGGTGGCCCCACCCGAATACATTCACTTCATGGAGCCTCACAGCTCAAGACAAGGCGAAGGAGTTGTAGTAATTGCTAGATCGAATTTAAATATCAAAAGAATCCCCATTGACGGTCCATTGTCTTTCAAGTGTCTGGCTCTTAAGCTAATAACAAAATCTGGTCCTGTCTCACTTATTGTTGTCTATCGTCCCCTGAAATACAATGCGTCTTTTGTATCTGATCTGACTGAATTATTAACCCACTTAAGTTCACTTTCCCAGAGAGTCATTCTTCTTGGCGAACTCAACATCCATATTGGCATTACTACATGTAAACTGAGAAATTAATTCCTATCCTTACTAGACTGTTTTGAGTTGGTGCAGCTTGTTTTCCCACCCACTGGTCATATACTGGACCTGATCTGCACATCTGGATAATCTGTCTGCAACATTTATAGCAGTGATTTAGGACTCTCTGACCTTAAAGCGGTGCTTTTCACTGTTTCATTACCTCTCCCTCCTCATACCAGCAAATATCATATTTCTTTCCAAAACCTTAAAAATATTTGTCCCTCTGTTCTTGCTGGATCCATTTCTGATCTTTTTCTGCCTTCACCTATTCCATCAACACTAGATAGTCTTGTTGACCACTATAACTCAGCCCTTCATTCAGCACTCGATAAAACAGCTCCTTTAAAACATAAGGAGGTTTCCTTTTAGCGTTCAGCTCCATGGTATAATTCAGAGCTATGATCAATGAAAGCAACTGGCTGACGCCTTGAGAAAATGTCACGTAAGACTGGCCTCACTGTTCACATCCAGGCTTTTTCTGACCATCAAAGGGTTACAGGGATGCATTAACTGCAGCCAATAACACATATTATGGCAGAATAATAGAAAGTGGCCATGATAACCCAAGGGTTTTGTTCTCTGTAGTTGATAAATTACTTCAACCTGCATCTGGCCCAATTACCTCCTCTACTAAAGTCTGTGAAAAATTCCACTTTTTTCGCAATAAAATGAAAGATCTAAACAATTCAACTAACATATATCCATCATCCATTTATATCCTTCCTTGTCTTCCCACTCCATCCAGCTCCTTTTCTATATTTTTACCAGTCACTTTGGCATTTGTTAATGACCTGCTTTGTAAAATGAGGCCAACTACTTGTGTACTGGACCCTATCCACACCACACTTCTTAAATCCTTCCTTCATGCCATAATCCCGACTGTTACGATAATAATCAATACATCCCTTGACACTGGGTTTGTGCCAGCCACTTTTAAAATCGCTTCTGTAACTCCCATGTTAAAAAAGTTTGGTCTTGATGGTGATGATCTTAACAATTTTCAGCCTATTTACCACTTACCTTTTCTGTCAAAAGTTCTTGAGCATGTTGTAGCCTCCCAACTCACCAATTACTTAACCTCTGATAATTTGATGAAACCCTTTCAGTCTGGTTTCAGGGCTGTGAAATTGCTCTTCTTCAGGTAACCAATGATTTGCTTATGGCAGCAGACTCTGGACAAACCAGTATATTAATTCTGTTAGACCTCAGTGCAGCATTTGACACTGTCAGACATGACATTCTACTGTCCAGAATGGAGAACATGCTGGGTATCTCTGGAACTGCCCTCCAGTGGTTCAAGTCCTATCTGACTGATAGGCAAGAGTTTGTTAGTCTTAGCAACAGCAGATACAGCTCAGTGCCAGTCACACAAGTAGTTCCTCAGGGCTCTGTCCTCGGCCCTCTTCTCTTCTGTATTTATATGCTTCCCCTTGGCCATATTATTTGTAGCTATGGACTGGGTTATCTTTTTTATGCAGATGACACTCAACTCTATTTCAATGTCAAAAGTGCAACTTCATCAGAGTTTTCTCAGCTCACAACTTGCCTCAGTGAAATTAAAACCTGGATGGAGTAGAACTCTTTAAAATTAAATTGCAACAAAACTGAACTCCATAACATATCCTGTGTTCGCTCATTCCTCTCCTTTTCTAATGCTGAGAAACTTGCCCATGCTTTTATCACATCCCGCATCGAATATTGTAACTCGCTGCACTCTGCTGCAAGAGTCCTTACACGAACCAGAAATAGTGAGCACATCACACCCATCCTGTTTCGCCTTCACTGGCTCCCTGTGTCTTACAGGATTGAATATAAAATTCTATTAATAACCCACAAAGCTTTAAATGGCCTTGCACTGGACTACATCAGTGAACTTCTATATAACTATGCTACTGTTCACTTACTAAGGTCCTCTGATTCTGGTTATCTTGTTGGGCCTCACACTAACCTACACTATATGGGTGACAGGGCCTTTAGCTCCATAGCACCCAGACTTTGGAATGACATCCCGTAATTAATTTGATCAGCTGACTCCATTCATTCTTTTGAAAAACAACTTAAAACTCGTCTATTTAGGAAGGCTTTTAACTTAACATTGTGCCCTTTCTTTCACTTTACCTCTCTGTCCAGGTGCTCAGGATAATTTATGTGTCTGTTTTAGCACACATTAGGTTATTTGTTACGTTTTTCTTTTAGTATTGAATTTAGTATTTTACTCTGGTTTATTGTCCTTTATTCTTTTTAATGCTTTGTTATCTGTTTCATTGTTCTATTCAGGAAAACATTTGTATCCAGTGTTACATATACCCTGTTGTTTTTTTCTAAGACTCTGTGAAGCGCCTTGAGCATAGGAAAGGCACTATATAAATAAAATGTATTATTATTATTATTAAGCCTGGTTCCATTATAAGCTCTTTACACAATTGTTACAAGCATTAACACCAATCAATTGACCTTCCTGTTTCATTCACACACATATTTAAATTATATTTTATGTGTTAATTTTCTATTCCCTATTTTTCATAACCTCTTTTACTTTCTTTTGTTATTTGTGATTCTAGATTTAATTTTTTTTCATCATATTTGTTATTCCTATTTGTTAGAGTAAAACAACATATCTATTTTTTTGTGTATAATCTAAGCTGCATCTGAATTATTATCTTCCTTGATTTGTTTATTGTATATCAATTGTTATATTGTATTATTTTTCATTTCCCATTTTTCAGTTATTGATGTTTATGTTGCCAATTTTATCTATATATGTATTATTTTGATGTTTTCATTATTATATATTTTTACTCTTTTCATTTTTTTCTATTTTTGTATTTACTGTACATGTATTGACTATATCCACTTGTTTTACTAATATTGTATTGTTTATCCATATTTCATAAATATTTTTTCTTTTTCTATGTGATTTTTTAAACATATTTTCTATATATATATTAGCTTATTTTGTTTTCATTTTGATGTATATATTATTGTCACTGATAATATTGCTTCCTGCATATACTTAACCTGATAAGTTATTTTTAATTTTAAATAGATTTTAGCTACTTCAGTGCTTTACTTTTGTACATATTATTAAAGTAGATGGTCATTCAATCACAGCTTATATCTACAATGAATAGATAATTTTATAACCTGAAGTAAACACAAAGAAACATCAGGAAACACTTTGGACCAAAAGCCTACAATGTTTAATTGCTGACTTTTTGATTCTTCTGGGGAAAAATAGCACTGAGGATTGTGTGCACACATGTGCGTGTCAGACTTTTTGGCTGGTCAAATGATGCTAAATGCTTGAAGCTCAGGTTTTAGGCTTGGAGGCACCACGGTTCCATGGTTAGTCTCAGTCTTAGATTGGCGAGCTTTGGTGAGCTTTGATGGGTTAAATAGCCTGTTGTCATCAAACTTTTTTTATACATTTTTTGTTACATATCTCATATTTTTCATATTTACGATGATAATAGTATTACTGTAGTATTCATTTCACCCCCTACCAAAACCTCTGTAATTTGTTTTATGTGAGACTTCTATTTTGCAAAGTATACAATAACATCAGCAATACATGTAGCAAACAACCTAAAATATCTTTAAAAATGGAATATACAAATGACTTTAGTCCATAGGCAGTCATAGGAAGTATACAACATTGCCAGGTATTTGTTATATCATGGGCCTTTGTTAAATTATATTTTTTTATTCATCCCCATGTCTCACACCGATTAAATTATATACATTACTGAGATCAACTTTGATAAAAGTTATGTAGTTTCTGAATTCTTACAGAAGCATTTAAAAGTCAGTGGGTAATTTTTGAATATAGTTTATTGAATGCATAAATAAATCAATACATGATTTAAGAGAGTCATGTTCCCCCCTTAAAAAAGTTCCAGTTCGACTACTGGATGGCCAAAAGAACCCTAAAGATTAATTCTAATTCTTCTATTGCTTTGCTGTCAGGATTTGTGTGAAGAAACACTAGACAAAACAAATTTCTTGTAATTGCTAAAGAGAGTCTGAAAATGATCATATTTTCTAAATAGGTTTTCAATTTTCTTGTGAATAAAACAATTACAACTGGGTTCAGTATTATGTGATAACAAATAAGTTCTCTGTTGTTTTTAAACCAATAGGTTTAGACAAGAATGTATACGTATTCAGCTATACCTAAGATAATGATGGCCTCAGCTAAAAATAGCTCATTATTAATAATTAGGAAAAAGGAGAATAGATGTATTTGTGAGAAATCCTGAACTTACAATCAGCAAACTACTACTAATTTAATACTTTAATTGAAGAATTTCACTGTAACGTTGATCAATTGTTAAACATATGCTCAAGACTACCTACAGAACAGCCAGTGTTTTCCTTGTCATTGAATCATGCTTCACAGCATGGGCAGCATAGTCCTTCATTTGGTTTGAGTATGGTGCTTCAAAGTGGCATAGGAGTGGTTTTCTTAAAAGCACTGCTCATAGACATTTTGTCTTTAAAAAAAAGTTTTATTTGAAATAGTTGGTGATGTTGGGAAACAATAAGCACTGAAGGAAAAGGTAAATTTCATTATCAAGGGACAGGCAAGAGCTTTAAACCAGTAAGTCTAAGGAATTAAGGCAGTAATACCAAAATGCAGCACTAATTTAAACTTAGGAAGCAAAAACGATTTTCAGGAAAAAAGGTTCCTTCACAAGTTTGGACTTTTCCCCTCACTATTCTCACAATAAAAGCCAAACTTTTTGTTGATTCTCGATCCATCAAAACAGATGTGCACCGCAAGCTTACACATGAGGAGAATACATCATGTGACCTCTGTGTGATGTGAATGGCAATGGTGGAAACTATCCAAAAAACCACAGCACAAAATGGCATTGTGGCAATGTCACCGTAGTAACAATAGCGTAAACAATCATAAGAATTCCAAAGATGAAACATGAATTTTTCAAGGAATGCACAATATTATTTAATCAAAAAAGCATGCTCTCAAATACCCAGTGGCCTTTTAACAATCTGAAGTATTTTCCCACCACATAGATAACTAAATCTTTCACATCCTCTGATACCCTTTTTTAAATCTAAAAATAGGAGAGTCATTATTTCAGAATTTTCTTAGCTACCAAAGTCCCCTCTATAGTGTATTTATTTGTACATACAAATTTTGGGGGTAGTTCTCAGGATGTTGAAATATAGAAAATCAGAAAGCAAATTATTCTGTGTGTAAAATTAAGAATTATTGAAATGCTTTTTATTTTCTTTTTTTAAAATTAGGGTTCATTTTAAATTCAATTATTTTTTATTTCTTTGAAATTTGTTAGTTACATTTTGTTTCTTTATATAGGTTTTTTGGGTAATAAAATAATCCTAAAGGCTATCCATCCATCCATCCATTTTCCAACCTGCTGAATCCGAACACAGGGTCACAGGGGTCTGCTGGAGCCAATCCCAGCCAACACACGACACAAGGCAGGAACCAATACTGGGCAGGGTGCCAACCCACCACAGCCTAAAGACTAGATTGTTGTTATTATTCATTGTTAGTGTTTTATGTTCTTTTTTGGCGTCTAGTTTAATTTTTAGTTTAATGTTTAGTATCAATGATTCTTGGTTGTGACCTTTTGGCTTGTATCTTTTGATATTTTATCTCAGTCATCATTCTAAAAATATGTCCTTTCCTTTGGCAGGCATAACATCAGTATATTTTGGCTATACCGCAATGTACTTTTTGTTCTGGGATGGGCTCCATCATTTTGTGATGCATTGTCAAGGTGCTACAGTTGGTTGTTTTTGGAGGTCACGCAGCAACCTGCCAAATTAGCATTATAAAAGCAGACATTACTGTATCAGTGAAAACCAAGATTATGAATAGTATCTCAAAGAATTTTCACATGTAATGGCTCATTTTAATTGAATCAATACTGACTTTCTTGCTTTATTTTCTGACTTTGCCTCTGCTTGGTAATCTTGTTTTGTTTTCAGTAATTCTGACTTCCTGGCTTTGTCCTTCATTTTACCTTTTGACAACGTTCCTCTCTTGGTCTTTCCTCATTCTATTTGGCCTTGTTTCCATTTTAAGAAAGATTTGTTAACAGAGTGAGTATGTATCCTCAGTTTCAAAGTCTAATTATTTGTTACTGGCTTTCTCATAGGAGTTTTCAGAGAACATTTGGTAAATAGGTTCTTATCAATTTTAATTCTGTAGTGTGTAATGTTTGAACTACAGAGTAATACCCAGCAGTCAAAATAAGATGCTCTAATGATTTCCAACATGCCCCTGCAGTTACTTACAAAAAGCATGAGAAGTCTTTTGAAAATCAATCGATAGACAATGCTTTTATTATAAGTTGACTTTGTGGTTGTTTTATGAAATGAAGTAAAGCTGTGAAAGACAATATGAATCAAACAAAACATCAAAATTTAATAAACAAGTCAAAGTGTATAAATTAGTACAAAAACAAACAAATATTGCAAATGCAAAAGAAATGTCAGTCACTTGGCTTGCCATATAACAGTGCTTCAAACTGTTAAGCTAGAACATCCTGATTTCATTTCTACCAGCATATTTTTGATTAGAAAATTAGATCTCTCTATATATAAAAAAAGATCCTGGAATGGAAAAGCAAGGTGACGATACGTGATCTTCTTGGAAGTTCTCGGAAGACATTTAAAAGACCCGCAAGACAAAAAAGACTGGCCACGGAGTGTCTCGCAGGGACCGTTAACATGGGACTTGGTGCCAAGAGATTGTCCCAGGGCAGTCTCGCGGGGACGTGGAACATAAGATTCTTGCAAGACACTCCCTTCTTATCAAATAAGAGCACGGACAGCCAGCAAAACATTCAGTCATGTAAAGTCACGTGGCACACACAGATCCTGTGCTCTGAGCAAAGAAGAAAGAGCAGCGTGGAGAAAAGAGACCCAAGATGTGATACATATGCAGAGAAAGGTACAGAATATGAAAGCAGTAAAATTCGAAAGTATTGTAGCATCCCAGCCAAGCTGAAGCCTTTTTTGTTTTAAGTGACTGTTGGGTCCAATTGAGGGAGGGCAGAGTACAGCACGGAAGACTGATAGCTGGGTGCTGATTGATGTGATAAGGGGGAGGCGAGACCCGTGGGAGGAGGGGTTGACGAAGGTGCTAGAAAGTTGTGTTTGGGGTTACGCAGTCGGCGATTGTTAAAGTAGAACTTCTCTGATACTTTATTACATCAATCACTACAGTATCAAAAAAAAAAGATAGTACAGATCACACTGACGAAACAAAAGGAAATTAGTTTAAGTCAGAGAATTTCAAAAACGGGGTTTAACTCACATGCATTTATTGGTTACTTTGCAAAAAAAAATATTAACTGCTGATGATGTGGATCATTTTGTCTGTGCTGAAATTCCAGACAGAGAAACCTACCCTAAATTATGGTACAAAGTCATTAAACACTCACTTAAAAGATTCAGCATATTGGGACATGAAAGATTCCAAATATTGTTTTTACAGAAGTCCTGAAATAAAAGTGAAACTAATGAAATAGCAACAATTCAAAGAAAAAAAAATTTAACAAGTGTGTATCCAGAAAACCAAACACGGGGTTGGTGAGCGAAGCAAGCAGGGGCTAAAGCCCCCTAGTCATATATAAAATTGAACTTTGTACTTCATTCTGTGATAACAGTTAGCATTTGAAAATTCTTTTCTCTTATACCCAGGACTTTTAATATGTTTGACTAATTTGGCACTTTACAAAAAACTTATTGCAGAGGTGTGTTTGTGGAGTATCCCATTTATCTAAAGCTAATTGGTGAAAATTAATCAGAGGTAGGCAGAGTAGCCAAAAAGTTTACTCAAGTATGAGTAGCGTTACTTCAAAATAATATTACTCAAGTAGAAGTGAAAAGTAGTCATCCAAAAAATTACTCAAGTAAGAGTAAAAAAGTACTTAGTGAAAAGACTACTCAAGTACTGAGTAACTATTTGAACATAAAAAAATGATTTATTTTTTAGAAATGTTGTAATAAGACTGATAAAAATATAAAATAATGTGCAAATTCTGCTATTTCCAAATAATATAATAAAAAATGAGTATAAATAAATAACATCTTTATAAAATAAAGATGCACAAATAACACAAAGTTCCAAATCTCAGTTTTTCACAACAAAGCTTTTGAAGCCAATACCTACAGTAGGTAACATGTATGTTTGAACAGTGCTAACTACTTACAGTGACAAGATATACTGTACACTGACAGTATAATACTGCATATTCACTTGCCCTCCAAATAGGACAGCTGATAGAAAATAATATTAGACCAAGGCAGCTTATGCACGTACAAGAAGTCTCACTTTACCTTGACTGGCCAGTCGCGGATAGTTGACACAGACTGCTCAGCCAATCAGAGTGCAGCAGGCCTGCCGTGCCTCAGAGACCCGAGTTTGATTCCCCACTGGGGAGAAAGTGATATTTTTTTTTCTTTTTAACCTCAAAAGGACATAAAATTTATAAATTGGTATGCATTATCAGTTAATGAGATCATTATATTTTCATGTGGGATGCTCCTTTTAAAATATTTTTTAACAATTGTGACTGCAATTAACATGATCAAGTGTCCTTATAACTGTTATTTTTAAGATCCATAACGCACAGACAGACAGAGCACTGCGTAATAGAGAGACAGGTAGACAGACAGAGAAGTCAGTAGATATATAAACAGGGAAGGCACCGTATAATAGATATATAAAAAACAGCTAAGGGGATAGATATATCGATAGAATAGGAAGGAAAGGCACTATATGATAGACAGACAGAGAAGCTGCTATATAATAATAAAATTACTGTTACTACTATATAGATAGACAGAGAGTTCACTGTATAAAAGACAGACAGAGAAAGCACTACTAAATGAAAAATTGTACAGCCTTTTTATTAATCAACAGATACTTTAGGAAGGCAAGCAGATAGTGAGAGTACATGTAGATGTGAAAATCACTAGACAGACAGATAGATATGGAAGCACTGTATAACAGATACAAAACTGTCAGAAAAAACAAGGGCATACAGTAAACAATATACAAGCAGAGAAGCCACTAGATAAGTAGATAAATAGATAGACATGAAAGGCATTATATAAGACAGATAGATAGGAAAGGCACTATATACTAGGTAGAAAGGGAAACCAAAAAGTAATAATACTATTATTACTACAAAGACAGATAGACAGGGAATTCACTGTATAATAGGCAGACAGTGAAGGCACTATATAAGAAAACAGACAGAGAACACACTCATTCACCCCGGCCAATACCCCCAGGCCCCTAGATGGAGCCCTCCTTGCAGCATGGAGGTGCCCCGAATGCCAGCAGAGAATTATGGACAACGAAGCTTTTATGCACAGCCCTGCTGGCTACCATGGGGACCGCCAGGAGTCGCTGTAGGGAGGCACAAGGACATCTATTTTCCCTACACCCCGGAAGTACGTCCCAGTCACATGGACAGAAGGAATGACGTGCTTCCGGGATGAAAAAGAAGAGTTTTTGATCTGACCCGGAGGTGCTAAGATGTCACATGGACTGAGGGTTCAGAAGCACTTCCGGGTCAAGGACTATAAAGGACTGTGGGAAATCCTCAGACGTTGAGCTGAGCTGGGTGGAAGGGTGGCAACACGTCTGGGAGAGTGGAGGATTATTGATTATATTGATTGTGTATTATTGTTATTGATTTATTGAAGTATAGTGGAGGTGCTTTGTGCACTTATTTATAATAATAAATATTATTACTGGACTTTTACCTGGTGTCTGACGTATAGTCTGAGGGTTCAAGGGGATGACAAAGCCCTAAATTGTCACAGTTGGCGTAGTCTCGGCAGGATTCTCTGGCCGTCGGTTTGGCAGAGGACCTGTATTTAAAAATTTACTGTGGACAGAATACCCTGGGAAGACAACATCAGGACACTCAGAGGAAAAATTGGCAAACTCTACAGGTGGCGCTGCGATATAGTAAGCCATTCTATATTTTGGTCCGGTATGGGGAAGAAATCAGGAAGAAAGAATGGGAATACCCAAAAGAAGCAGACCCTAAATGATGCCGAGACATACCTGACGGGAAGCGAAGAAGACAGGGCAATGATTGATGCTGAGAGGACCCGAGCTTTACGGCAGCGGGATGGCTGTCGGACTTCGGACACATAGGACTACAACAACAACAACAACGTTTATTTATATAGCACATTTTCATACAAAAAAATGTAGCTCAAAGTGCTTTACAAAATGAAGAATAGAAAAATAGAAGACACAATAAAAAATAAAAATAAGTCAACATTAATTAACATAGAATAAGTAAGGTCCGATGGCCAGAGTGGACAGAAAAAACAAAAAAAAAAAACTCCAGAGGCTGGAGAAAAAAAATAAAGTCTGTAGGGATTCCAGACCAAGAGACCGCCCAGTCCCCTCTGGGCAATCTACCTAACATAAATCAAACAGTCCTCTTTGTATTTAGGGTTCTCATGGAAGGACTTGATGATGATGGTCACGTAGACTTCTGGCTTTCAGTCCATCAATGTTGGAGCATCATGATGCTTTGAGTAGGTGGTGGTGGCGCAGGCTGCCACCACAAAGAAACCGGAAAAAGAAACAGAAGAGAGAGTTGGGGTCAGTACGGATTTTGGAGCCACTATGAATAGTTATTATGATGAATTGAAAATACAGAGTATCAGGATAAAGTTAAAGTGAAGTTAGGAGAAAGCCATGTTAAAGTAATTTGTTTTCAGCAGTTTTTTAAAGTGCTCCACTGTATTAGCCTGGCGAATTCGTATTGGCAGGCTATTTTAGATTTTAGGTGCATAACAGCAGAAGGCCGTCTCACCACTTCTTTTAAGTTTAGCTTTTGGAATTCTAAGGAGACACTCATTTGAGGATCTAAGGTTACGATTTGGAATATAAAGTGTCAGACATTCCGATATATAAGATGGAGCGAGATTATTTAAGGCTTTATAAACCATAAGCAGTATTTTAAAGTCAATCCTGAATGACACAGGCAACCAGTGTAGTGACATCAAAATTGGAGAAATGTGTTCGGATTTTCTTTTCCTAGTTAGGATTCTAGCAGCTGCATTCTGCACTCGTTGCAAGTGATTTATGTCTTTTTTGGGTAGTCCTGAGAGAAGTGCGTTAGTAATCTAGTCTACTGAAAACAAAAGCGTGAATTAATTTCTCAGCATCTTTCAATGATATAAGAGGTCTAACTTTTGCTATGCTTCTTAAGTGAAAAAATGCTGTCCTAGTGGTCTGATGAATATGCGATTTAAAATTCAGATTACAGTCAACAGTTACCCCTAGGTTTTTTACTTCCGTCTTAACTTTTAATCCTAATGCATCAAGTTTATTTCTGATAACCTCATTGAATCCATTATTGCCAATTACTAAAATTTCAGTTTTCTCTTTATTTAGTTTGAGAAAATTACTACAGTATTCATCCATTCAGAAATACCAGTAAGACATTGTGTTAGTGAATCGAGAGAGTCGGAGTCATCAGGTGCTATTGATAAGTACAGCTGTGTGTCATCAGCATAGCTGTGGTAGCTCACGTTGTAACCTGAGATAATCTGACCTAACGGAAGCATATAGATTGAGAAGAGCAGCGGACCCAGGATAGAGCCTTGTGGAACACTATATCGGATATCATGTGTTTTTGAGATGTGATTACCACAAATCACAAAGAATTTTCTCCCTGCCAGGTAGGATTCAAACCAATTTAAGACACTGCCAGAGAGGCCCACACATTGACTAAGGCGATTTCTAAGAATATTGTGATCAATGGTGTCAAATGTGGCACTCAGATCTAAGAGGATGAGAACAGATAAATGGCCTCTGTTTGCATTTACCCGCAAGTCATTTACTGCTTTAACGAGTGCAGTTTCTGTGCTGTGATTTGTTCTGAAACCTGACTGAAATTTATCAAGAATAGCATGTTTATTGAGGTGGTCATTTAACTGCATAATGACTGCCTTCTCTAGAATTTAACTTAAGAAGGGCAGGTTAGAGATGGGTCTGAAATTTTCAAAAGCAGAGGGGTCAAGATTATTTTTCTTGAGCAGGGGTTTAACTACAGCAGTCTTAAGACAGTCTGGGAAGACCCCCGTATCTAATGACGAATTTACTATGTCAAGAATATTGTCAATTAGCACGCCTGATACTTCTTTGAAAAACCTTGTTGGTATTGGGTCAAGGACGCAGGTGGAGGGTTTCAGTTGAGAGATTATACTATGTAATTCAGGTAAATCTATCCTGGTGAAAACATTTAATTTGTTTATAATGGAGTACCGGGGCTTTGGAGGTCTATCTCTATGAACTAGGAAAACGCAGTCAAGGTTTGGAGGTATGTGCCGGAAAAACGGCCGATGCGCTGGGACCTTTCTTTAATTATTTTTCAGAGGCCTGTCTTCTGGAATCAGACGGTGAGTCGGAAACCTACTTCCTACCTGGGCAAGATGGCCACTATGACGAGGAGGCTAGCCGATCTAGGATTCTGAAATTGGGAATCCTGTTCGATAAGAATAGTCACATGGACTATCCCGGGGCAGGTTGGGTAAACCAAAAGGAATACAAGGTATCACCTTACCAGGAGGGGTCCCTTCCATTCACCGAAAAAGGACACGTGATCTCTCCCGAAGGATTATGGGAAGGAGAAGGTCAGCGTTGGTCCGTAGGTGAGGTCATCGTTTCCCCAACGGAACCGAGCTCCCCGAAGGAGAAGGGGGAGGCAAGAGAAGCAGCGCTAGCCATAAATAAAGGTATAGAGGAACGGGATATGACTGAACGGTCCGCCGTTAAATTAGAAAAGGCAGATAGCAGTTGGCCAGCAGCGGCACCCCAGACCTCTGCCAAACAAAACTCCGAAAAGAACTCCAAATTCCAGGCTCCCTTGCGGAACCCGTCAGAGCACGTGCCAGGAGCAGACGTGCTCATTGACTCCCAGCCGGAGGGTAAGGCAAGTGATCTCCTGAGCATACCTCCGGCTGAACTGAATAACTTTTTGGACGTGCGCAAGCTGAAGAAATTGCTTCAGCCCGTGCACAGTTTCTTACAGGTTGCGCAGACAATCCAGAAGATCGTCGCGGACTTGGGAGCAGCGGCTGAAGCTCCTATAAAAAGCTCGATGATTACTTGCAGCGATCTTCTTGGGAGCCACTTGTATTAATTAATGCGATGGTACAGGTAAGTGAGACCCGTACCGTAAATCATAGAGGGACGCAGTGTGAACCGGGCCTGTGATTAATTAGTAGCAGGTTCCAAGTCACTGCAAGCCCTACACGAGAGTATGGAGTGATGACAGAAGGGACAGGGGAAGCACCAATCGAACCGGAGCAGCTGAAAAATGCTGTCTCTCGGAGCGTCGTGGTGCTGAAGTTGCCGCCCCAGGTCAATTATAAATTGAAGGGGATGCAGACAGTAAAAGGGCTCTCTTGTTCCCATAGAGAGACCCAAACTGTGGACAAGCCCCAGAGTAAAAAGGAGATCCCAAAAATAAAACGGGTCTCCTGACAAAATAGAGCAGAGAACTGAGAGCTCAAATGCGGCTGTGGAACCCTCCTCAGTAGACAAAGGGGCAGAGCGGAAGTTTCCTGACTGTTTCCAGTCTCGCAGAGGGAGACCAGTATGAGAACGGCAGCTGTGTTACGAGTGCCGCCGGCTGGGCCACGTATGGCGAAGTTGTCCTCGGAGGACAGAGGAACAGAGGTCATTTTCATATAATGTTCCCCCTAGATTCTCCCGGGGATATTCGAGACCTCGCCAGGGCCCGACCAATAACTCCTCCTGGAGGAAGACATCCCTAGCGGGGCCGGCCGCTCCGAATCATGATTTTTCACTTGGGAGTACTGTGAGATATGGCCAGTCATTCATCCCGGCCAATACCCCCAGGCCCCTAGATGGAGCCCTTCTAGCAGCATGGAGGTGCCCCAAATGCCAGCAGGGAATTATGGACAACGAAGTTTTTATGCACAGCCCTGCTGGCTACCATGGGGACCTCCAGGAGTCACTGCAGGGAGGCACAAGGACATCTATTTTCCCTACACCCCGGAAGTACGTCCCAGTCTCATGGACAGAAGGAATGACGTGCTTCTGGGATGAAAAAGAAGAGTTTTTGATCTGACCCGGAGGTGCTAAGAAGTCACATGGACTGAGGGTTCAGAAGCACTTCCGGGTCAAGGACTATAAAGGACTGTGGGAAATCCTCAAACACTCAGCTGAGCTGGGTGGAAGGGTGGCAACGCATCTGGGAGAGTGGAGGATTATTGATTATATTGATTGTGTATTATTGTTATTGATTTATTGAAGTATAGTGGAGGTGCTTTGTGCACTTATTTATAATAATAAATATTATTGTTGAACTTACCTGGTGTCTGATGTATAGTCTGAGGGTTCAAGGGGATAACAAAGCCCTAAACCGCCACAACAGATAGATCTCAGCATTAGCAATATATTAGTTTTATTATATATATTATGAGGGGCCGTTCAAGAAAAAAAGATTGGTTTGTAAATATATACATTGGTTCAGATATATATATATTGGTTCGGATACATTGGTTTGAATATATACATTGGTTTTAATACATCCATTCAGATATACTGTATATACAGTGGACCCGTGACTTACAAACTCAATTCGTTCGCGAGGGCTGGTTGTAACTCAAGTTGGTTGTAAGTCAAGACTATTTTTCCCATAAGAAATAATGGAAATACCCATAATGCGTTCCGAACCTCCCACTGCAACACTTACTTAACCTTTTCATAAAAAAGGGTTGTATAATGTGCATAATTTACCAAAACACCAATAATTTTTCTGATGCTCTTGGCTGTTTGTTTACAATCGCACAAGCTGATACACGTGACCACATTCGGGTCGTAACGCAAGATGTTGGTCGTAAATCAAAACAAAAATTTTGGTCGTAAATCAAGTTGTTCGTATGTCAGGCCGGTCGTATGTCAAGGGTCGACTGTATATAATCGATTCATATACAGTATATACATTGGTTGGGATATATTGGTTGAGATATATACATCGGTTTGAATACATCCGGTCAGATATACACATTGGTTTAGATACACTGGTTGAGATATATATAAATTGGTTTGCATAGATCCGTTCTGATATATATATACATTGGTTGAGATACATCCGTTCAGATATATACATTGGTTCAGATACATCTGTTCAGATATATATATTGGTTCAGATAGATCCATTCAGATATATACATTGGTTGGGATTTATGGGCAGGCACAATGCGGCCACCCATGTTTAGCATCTCCTTTTCGCTTCATCATTGCTTCAACAATGTTGTAATTATTGTGCACATTTTATACAAGTAGCATATGCCTGTCTGTCGTGTTTTGTTTCGTAAGCCCTCTTGGTTGGGGGTCCTCGATTTTTCCCCGCCTCTTCGCCTCGCTCAGTCCCACCCCGGCTCATTGTACTCGCCTCACTCACTCCCTCTTTTCCCACCCATGACAGATTCTTCTCAAAAGCAGAGTTACCAGAAAGCATTGATCACAATCACAGTACGTCCCATTTTTTCACCTCATGAGACATTGGTTTATCATTGGCAGAAAGTCACCCGGTGATATCTATTATTCCGTATTGGCAGCATTTCATTAAAGGGCGATCTGCTTCAGCAAGGAACTTAGTCCAGTTTGCTAAAAGGATGTTATAGAGGAAAACACTGGAGTTGCTCTGTTTCTATAAATGTTGATCAGGGATCAAAATGACCAGAATATTCCCGCTTCACAAATAACTGATGTTTAACTGTTTTTATAGTAAAACTAACAAAACCACACACAAGCACGTACACGCTCACACACACACTCAAACTCACAAATCGTGGGTTGCACATACTACTGATTAAGCATATCTGTCAAGGGCGATTATTTTTTCACCCCATAAAACAGATTCTTCTCAAAAGCTGAGTTACCAGGAAGCATTGACAGCAACCGCAGTACCTCCCATTTTT
This sequence comes from Polypterus bichir lapradei, assembly GCA_026402145.1. NCBI lineage: Eukaryota > Metazoa > Chordata > Cladistia > Polypteriformes > Polypteridae > Polypterus > Polypterus bichir. Next base: position 44,419,059 of record JANRMT010062818.1, on the reverse strand, counting down.
TCACCTCAACAGACGCTGGTTTATCATTGGCAGAAAGCCGCCCCGGTGATATCTGTTATTCCGTATTGGCAGCATTTCATTAAAGGGCGATCTGTTTCAGCAAGGAACTTAGTCCTGTTTGCTGAAAGGATGTTATGGAGGAAAACACTGGAATAGCGTTGTTTCTTCTGAATGTTTATCAGTGATCAGAGGTCAGAATGATCAGAATATTCCTGCTTTACAAATAACTGATGTCTGTTTTTATTGTAAAACTGAGAAAACCACACACACGCGCGTACGCGCACACAACACACACACTCAAACTCACAAATCGTAGGTCGCACACACTACTGATTAAGTTTATCTGTCACGGGGGATCATTTTCTTCACCCCTAAAATGTTAGTTCATCAAAGAAAGAAAGCAGCGCGGTGATTTCTGTTATTCCTTATTGGCAGCATTTCATTTAATATAATGATATAAAAATCATATAAAATGGTATAGAATCTGCGTCGTAGACTTATTTTGTGATATATTTCCTCAAAAAAGTATTTAATTAGTTTGCTTGAAAAAAATCCTATGGCACACCTATGAACCGTTGAAAATCCCTGATCTTAATCAATTAATAAATATTTGAATAGGTGCTCTAAAATATCTGTGCCTCGTAGAATTCAGTGTCCCTTCTCTTAGGTGCACTGAGATGTGATTGCTGCGGAACTCGTCTTGTTCGTGTGCCTTTGCGCACCGCTTGTCTTTTGTTTTAACGCATGCTCTGTGCAAAATGCTGTCATATCTGTTAGAAAACATGCAAGCGCAGCGATGTCCTGGGGGTATTTTCCGTACGTCGCTTAAATCATCCGAGATCAGATGCCTCATCTTGGATGAGTTAATGCCGGTGAAGCTCATCTGGGATAAGTCGGTTTTTCAAACATAGCCTTGTAGTAGATTAGTTTAGCTGGATCTAATCATCTGAGATGAATGCGCGCACCCGTGCTGATTGAAAAGCCCATATATATTGAGTCTAGAAAACATGATCAGCAAGTCTTTGATAGGATGCAACAAAATGGCGAAAAAACATGTGCATTTTTTTTTTTTTTTTTTTTTTTACACAAGCGGAGCAGGATCTTTTATTCGAAGGATATGAAGAATTTCAAGATTTTATATGCACAAGGGGTAACACTGCAAAAGCAGCCCAAACCAGAAAAGACGGCTGGCAAAAAGTGGCTGACAAATTAAACGCTAAGTAGTGTGCATTGTACTTACTGAATGCAGCGTTTCATTTCCTAAGTGTCAGATTATTATTTATAACTATTTAAAGAATTGTTGACATAAAGAATCATATATAAGAAAAATTAATTTTAAAGCTAAAAAGGAGGCAGACAAGCAAAAAACAGGTGGAGGTCCACGCGGTCCAGACCTAACCCCTGCAGAAGAGTTGGCTTTCCAGCAAAATGCCCATTGCCCTGTTTCTGAGGGCATTTTTTTGTTTGGTCAGTTGCAGGGAATGTCATATCCGTAGAACTTGTGTCTGACCAATGAGATATTGACGAAGGTCAAATATTTGATGAAGACACTGTGTCTGCTTATTTATCAGGAAGAGAGGTACATTTTCCAAAAAATGTTTGATCAAACTCCACTCTGATCAGTCCCATGTGCCCCAATCACATTTGGAAATTCTGGGTAATGAGAATGTTAGGCTGATTGTGAGATTCTTTATGGAACTGTGGGTGTTTTTGCCTGTGTACCTGCAATGGCATGAAACGCTTCTTTTATTGTCTGCACACACAGGTGTCCAGGACACACTATGAAACCCCGAATGAAATATTTCAGAGCCAAAGAGACTTTACGAATTGCCTGGCAAACTGCACTTTTAGATAGATTTTCCGCATCACCTACAGTATATAAAAAAAGTGCCGCTTGCAAAAAAACTCAAAGCAATGCATACTTTCTGTGTGCTTGTGAGATCCTGACTTCGCCTAGTTTGACTTCAAATATAAGGTTCTAACAAATCTTTGAGTTACAATATTCCCCCTCACTTAAAGCGGTATCTTTCGAAAAGAATTTCCTCCAGGAGCAATAAAGGATCTTGCCGATCGCGCAAAACCCTCTCTATATGAAATTCTCCTATTATAATTTGCGCACCAATATCAATTAGTAGCTCATTCATGAACGGCAAAGACATAACTGAATGAATTCTATGCACGGAAAATGATTAAGTGTGTGAGCTAATCCTTGTTTACATAGAACAAACCTGCTCCGAGCAGGTTTGAGGATTTGGATCTCCTGCTATGACAACACATCCAGCAAGGGTTTCGAAAAACCGACAGATCCAGGATCATGCCAAATCGTCAACAATTACATTGGCTAAACGAGTAATCCACGTACGAAAAATACCCCACTGATGTCTGCATTCTAAGGCTGCAGGTATATTAAACGCTATTGACGTTTTACCGGGGTGCTCTGTGATTGAGGTTTTTCCTGGGAATAAAAAAGGGGGGAAAAAATCCACGGGAAAGGTTTTGTTGTTGAGCTCAAATTTCACCTCCGCCATGTGAGTCATTAAAAATATTAGAATGAAAACGCATGTCTCATCCACAAGGTCGGGATGCTCATTTCCATGACTGCTGCAGAACCATAAAATATGAGCCCTTTGACTGCTGATTACAAAATGAACACCGGAGAGGTAAAATTATGCAAAATTGATTTTAAAAGGTCATAGGTATAGTCTTCTATATAATCTTCTCCACTATGTGTCTGCATCCTATCCCCTACAGGGAACACTCATTTCCATGGCTGGAGCAGATTCATGGGCTTGTGTGCACCCTGTCTGCTGCTTTCAAAATGAACCCTGGATAAGTAATATTATCTGAAATCCATGGTAAAAGATTGATGAAAGTCTTCTACATTACTTTCAAGTCTACTGTGCCCCATTGTCCTCTCCACTCAAAGGGACACTCACTTCTAAAGCTGAGCTTTTGCCATAGAGTTGTGAGCCCCAACTGTTGCTTGTAGAATGAACATTAGACAGCTAAAATTGTTATTGGATTGGCTGTTTTTTTCATTATATATTAATATTAATTTATTTATTCATTCAGCCTCTGTTCAAAAAAAGAAGCACATTTTCCCTTAGAGGACAAATAAAGTTCTATCTATCTATCTATCTATCTATCTATCTATCTATCTATCTATCTATCTAAAATATATGAGACTTGGAAAAATTAATATTATTTGTCAAATGAAGTACCAAATATCCACTGATACACATTTGTATGACAAATCAATTAAAGAGTCCGACAAACAGCAATAGAGATATTAAAACATTTTATTGAATCTGTTCTGACAATTAATCTTTTAATTAAAATAATGATTATAATTATCAGAAAATGTAGCCATTTTAATGTCAGCATAAAACCAGGCCAGTAACATCTTTGTGAAATAATATCAGCAGTTTTTTTTAAATTCCAGAATATACACCAATAGCACTGGCATGAACTTCCTTACAAGTATCCTTTGTCTCCTAAACTCAACAAATAACTTTCATATTCCTCCTGTTGCCCTGCTTGTCTTTTTTGACAATAGTAAAGGTCATCCCCTTGAAAAAATTATATTCACGCAGCAGTTAATAATATGGTTATAATGTAAAACACTTCAAACAAACCTGCAAAATGTACATTTTCTTTGTTTAAGTTGACTTCTTCAATGGATCTAACACTTACAACATGGGGCACTACAACACACATACACAAATATCTTTTAGTATTGTTTTAAATAGCCTTGAAATTTGTTAGTATCTGTCCTCTATCCAAGCCACCCATTTACAAAAGAGATTTACAGGCTTGGGCCAGAAGACAAAAAATGAGACAGAAAGAAATGCCAGTCTAGTGTTTGCCACACTGACACTCGCTAATACTGCTACAATTTAAAAGTGCCACCCAACCTGATGCCAACTCTTTCAGATGGGTAGTGAAACCCAGAAAATGTATTAATGGACACAGGAAAAAAGTTAAAAGACCTATTCTGACAGTACCCAAGTTGGGGATTGTTGATCTGTGAAGTGGCAGTAAAAATAAAAAAAATTAAAAATCTGATTACAAAATATATCAAGAAATCTCAAAAGGTATATAATGATTAATTTATGAAAAATCCATAGAATACTTCCTAATGTATGTTTTTCCTTCAACAGTCATGCTAATGTCAGAATTTGTGTGTTTTATCACCTATATTTTGCGCACATACAGTGGTGTGAAAAACTATTTGCCCCCTTCCTGATTTCTTATTC
>JANRMT010062818.1:44344916-44374803 GCA_026402145.1 Polypterus bichir lapradei | reverse complement strand
GGAAGAAAGACGCTCCGCCGCCATAAATCCAACTTTGACCGCACTACAGTACTTCCGCCCTTCCTCCGCCATCTTGCCCTGACGTCATCACTCCCATCCTCCCTCACGGCTCCTTCCCAGCATTCCTACACTTCCAGCTCCTCCTTATTAAAATGGCCGCTGACGCCATGTTCGGCGTCGCGTATATGAACTAATGTTGTTTATATTTTTTGACCAACGTTTTCTTTTTGATTGTGGAGCAGCTACAATATACGGGGCCGGAAAACCCCAAACCTTTATGTTGCTTGTTGTTACATCTTTTACAGTGGCGTAGCCGGCAGGATAGAAGTCTGGAGATGACGGAAAGACAGGACCTGAATACCGTCCTACAGGGCATGAACGCTCAGCTACACGCTCTGCAGCTAGCACAAGAAACTACCAATCGGGAGTTGGAGGCCACCAATCGAGAGTTAGAGGCCACGAAAAACAAATTGGCCGAGGCCGAGAAAGCAAAAGTAAGTCCTCCTAAACATAAACCACCTCCCCTGGTACCGATGTCTGAAGCTGATGACGTCGAATCATACCTGGGGATATTTGAAAGGACGGCCACCCGGAACGAGTGGCAGCGGTCCGAGTGGGCGTCCATTTTGGCACCCTACCTCAAGGGACCCGCGCAGCGGGCTTATTATGACCTTCCCGAGGAGGAGGCCGCGGACTATGACCTCCTCAAGGCGGAGATCTTGGCCCGCTACGGCATCACACCGGGACAGCAGGCATCCGAGTGGCGGAATTGGCAGTTCGACCCCGACAAACCTGCCCGCGCTCAGGCCTTTGAATTTTGGGGCAAAATGGGCCGCTGGTTACGTCCAGAGGGACCCCAAGCCCGCAAGGTAGTGGAGCAGGTGGCCTGTGAAGGCCTTGTTAACGCCATGCCACATTCCCTCGCCCAGCAAGTCCGGAGACATCCTTATAAGGATATGCCAGGTCTCCTAGATGTACTTGAGTGTCAGCTCGCGGTTCTTTGAGTTGGGGGGTCAGAAAAGTCTGCTCGCGGGAACCGACAGGGATGGGTGGCCACCCCCGAGCCCTCTCGACGCGCTGCGGAAGCGCCAGCCAGGCCAAAAGAAAAACCGCTCTCTCCGCGCTGTTACAAGTGCGGGGAGGTCGGCCATCTCTTACCAACCTGTCCCCTGAATGTGGCGGCGGAGCCAATGGACTGCACCTGGGCAACTACGGAGAGGTACTGTACCCCGTCGCATCCCTTGGCGAGTCCAAATAAGGGGGAGGTGTTATTAAATGGGCATGCGGTGGTGGCTTTGTTCGATTCCGGCAGCAACATTACCATTGTGGCTCGCCGTTATGTGTTACCGCAACAATGGCTGAAACAGTGTTTACAAGTCACTTGTGTACATGGAGGGACCAAGTCATATCGTTCCGCACAATGTTATATCACCTGGAAGGGGGAATTAACCAAATTAATGGTCGCGGTGTTACCTGAACCCCCCTATCCGGTGATTTTGGGACAAGACTGGTCAAAAAGAAACTGCGGTAAAACAAACACCGCTCCCGGGGCCGCGTTGGATCTAGTTATGAGGGGAAAAGGCACCCCTCCCGCGGTCTCCACGCCGTGCACTGGGGCAGGCCTCTCTGGCGCTGGCACCTCGGGGAGTGTTTCTACGGCTTTAGACCTGGACCCGGAAGAAGACGCCGGGGAAGGGACAAGCCAGGGGACTCAACCGGGGCCCAGGCCACAAGATCCTCTAGACAGTTTGGACCACCAATTCCAGTCCACACCAGCCTCATTTAAGAGGGAGCAGTGGAACGATGATTCTCTGCGCTTTGCCCGGAATGCAGTAGTCTGGCCCAATAGCTCACAAGCTGGGGATTCCACTCCACACGAGCCCTTTTTTGTGCTAGAAAATGATCTGTTGTATCGGGTGGCGACTCACGAGGGCGAGGTGCGGAAATTGTTGCTGGTTCCGCGTACCTTCCGGCGGGAGGTATGCGAATTAGCCCATGCTCACCTCCTTGGCGCCCATCTAGGGGCCGAAAAGACCTTGGAGAGGATCAAGCTCCGTTTTTACTGGCCTGGGATTAATGAGGAGGTCCGGCGTTTCTGTCAATCCGGTCTGGAGTGTCAGATCCGCCAGATTCCCAGGCGGGACCGCGCTCCCCTAGTCCCTATTCCCTTAATTGATATTCCTTTTGACAGAATAGGGGTCGACTTAGTAGGACCCTTAGAGCCCTCAAACCGTGGCTATAAATACATATTAGTTATGGTAGATTATGCCACCCGTTACCCAGAGGCGGTTCCCCTGCGCTCCGCTAATACTAAAAACATCGCACGGGAATTGGTTAATTTATTTTCTAGAGTGGGAATACCTAAAGAAGTCCTCACGGACCAAGGTACGCCTTTTACCTCGGATACGTTCAGGGAAGTAGCCAAATTACTCAGGATAAAGCACCTGAAAGCGTCGGTCTATCACCCTCAGACTGACGGACTGGTAGAAAGATTTAACCAGACGCTCAAACAGATGCTTCGCAAAGTAGTCAGCGCGGACGGTAGGGACTGGGATAAACTTCTTCCACTTGTGCTTTTTGCTTACCGGGAGGTACCTCAGGCCTCTACGGGCTTCTCCCCTTTCGAGTTGTTGTATGGTCGACAACCCCGAGGCATATTGGATATATTAAAAGAGGGCTGGGAAGCCGAGGCCCTTCCCTCCTCTAACGTGCTGGAGTACGTCGCGCAAATGTGTGACCGTCTCACAAAAATCAGACCCCTCCTAAAAGACCACGTGACTCGTGCGCAGGGAGCGCAGGCCCGGTGCTACAATCGCAACTCTGTTCTTCGGGAGTTCCGCCCGGGAGACCGAGTTATGGTACTCGTTCCTACCTCCCATTCCAAGTTACTCGCTCATTGGCAAGGACCATACGAGATTAAAGAAAGGAAGGGATTGGTCGATTATTTGGTGAAACAGCCCAATCGTCGACCAACCGAGCGGATCTATCATATAAATCTATTGAAACCCTGGAAAGATCGGGAGGAGCTTCCTGACTCCCATAGGTCCCTCTCCTTTTTTGCGGGTACGTCTACCCTCAATCTCGGTGACGAGCTAAGCCCCAAACAGCGGCAAGAGTTAACGTATGTGATCCAAGCCATTCCTGAAGTAGTGAGCGAGTTGCCTGGCCGGACCTCGCTGATTGCCCATGATATCGTAACAAACCCTGGAGTTGTCGTCCGGGAGAGGCCTTACAGACTCCCGGAGGCAAAACGTGCTGAAGTGGAATTGGAGGTACAACGAATGTTGGATATGGGCATTATTGAAGAAAGCCTTAGTCCCTGGTCCAGCCCAATCGTTCTCGTTTCCAAACCTGACGGCTCCTGGAGATTTTGTAACGACTTTAGACGTTTAAACCAGGTGTCTAAATTTGATGCCTACCCGATGCCCCGCATCGATGACCTCATTGAGAGGCTGGGTACGGCTCAATACTTGACTACTCTGGACATGACAAAAGGGTATTGGCAAATTCCTTTAACGGAATCCGCAAAAGAGAAAACGGCCTTTAGCACCCCTAGTGGACACTGGCAATACAAGGTCCTTCCATTTGGGTTGCATGGGGCTCCCGCAACTTTTCAACGTCTGGTGGATAGAGTGCTAAAACCTCACCAGTCCTATAGTGCCGCCTACTTGGATGACGTTGTCATCTATTCTGGTACCTGGAAGGAACATCTATTGCAGGTCTCAGCTGTCCTCACGACACTAGCTAAAGCCGGCCTCCGCATAAACCCCCGAAAATGTTTCTTTGGCTTAAAGGAGGCCAAATATTTAGGCTACCTGGTGGGTCGCGGACAGGTAAGACCACAGTGTTCTAAAATTAAAGACATCCTGGAATGGCCCCGTCCGAATACCAAGAGGCAGGTGCAAGCTTTCTTGGGGTTAGCGGGGTACTACCGCCGGTTCGTGCCCCGTTTCTCCGAGAGGGCCGCACCCTTGACCAGTTTGACAAAAAAAGGAGCTCCTTTATACGTGGTGTGGAATGATAGGGCCGAATACGCATTCAGTGACTTAAAAAACGCCCTTACAACGGCACCTATATTAAGGACACCCAATTTTGGGCTCCCGTTTATCCTCCAGACCGACGCTTCGGACACAGGCCTGGGTGCCGTGTTGAGCCAAAGCGTCGACGGTGTCGAACACCCCGTAATGTATCTAAGCCGGAAACTGTTGGACCGGGAGACCCGGTACGCGGCAGTGGAGAGGGAGGCCTTGGCCATTAAGTGGGCGGTGACCCATCTCCGTTATTACCTGTTGGGTCGCAAGTTCACTCTGGTGACAGATCACGCTGCACTTCAGTGGATGTCCTTACATAAAGAGTCGAATCCGCGGGTCACCAGGTGGTTTCTGGAGTTACAATCTTATAAGTTCACAGTCACTTATCGACGGGGCACCCTTCAAGCCAATGCCGATGCCCTCTCTCGTATCCACGACCTCTCGTTTAGGTCCGCCCGACCGAACGGTTCTGGGCTAAGGGGGGGGGTATTGTCACGCACGCGCGAGTAGGAGACCGCGGATGGATCTAAACACACCTGAAAAGGTATTCGCCGGCAGGGAATGGCGGGGTACTAATTCTCTCTCTTTTATTTCTTGCAGGAAGAAAGACGCTCCGCCGCCATAAATCCAACTTTGACCGCACTACGGTACTTCCGCCCTTCCTCCGCCATCTTGCCCTGACGTCATCACTCCCATCCTCCCTCACGGCTCCTTCCCAGCATTCCTACACTTCCGGCTCCTCCTTATTAAAATGGCCGCCGACGCCATGTTCGGCGTCGCGTATATGAACTAATGTTGTTTATATTTTTTGACCAACGTTTTCTTTTTGATTGTGGAGCAGCTACAATATACGGGGCCGGAAAACCCCAAACCTTTATGTTGCTTGTTGTTACATCTTTTACAATATATATATATATATATAAAATGTAGATAGGTGTGTGTGTATATATATATATATACACATACATACAAACATACACACAGGTATATATATGTGTATATATATGTATGTGTCTATATGTGTGTGTATAGCTTTGGTCACTGAGTGCAAGGGAAAAATAATAAAATATAGTCTATTAGTTATTAAACAGTAAAACATTAACGTTTTAAGAAGTACAGGTACATTGAGCACTACTCGAGTGGTTGCGGGTAAACTACATTTTAAAAGACGGTATAACAGAACAGGTAAGTAGTACTAACAGCAGCTAAAATGTATATGGATCATCTCTCGGTAGTTGATCCCTTTTGAAAGGCACTACACGACGGCTGTGGTATAGAAATTACATTTTCTATGTGAACGTTCAAATTTCTGCCTCTGGTAATGTGCCTTACCGGTATTGCCAGTAATTAAAGAAAAATTGTTTTGTGTCCTCTGCAGTGTTAAGAGAGAAAGGCTTTGGTTTGGGATAAAATGAAAAAAGGTGTAAAGAAAGGAAAGTTGCATTTTTCTTTTATATAGTATAGAGAGATGTGTTCGGTGACGTTATGATCGCCTTTTGGGGACAGTCGCGGTGGGTCTTGTGTAGACTGGTGAGACGTCTCTGCCATTAATCGGCTGTGATGGCACTGTCAGTCCTTCACTCGTGTGCGTGTCTTCATAATCCGAGCTGAGGACCTCATAATCGTATACGTGCAAAAGAAAGTGTGAATCGCCTTAATATTATTTTGCCGTGGTGTAGAAAAGGGGTCCCGTGTTTGCACTTGTCTGGGCTATAGCTCAGGGGGAGGATGAAAAAAATTAAAAGTGCTTACTTTGACTTAAGGCAGAAGCACAGTCAGCGTCTCAAATCCTGGCACAGCTATGCGCGCGCGCCGGCTGCTCGACTTTTGCTGGGAAGGAGACCCCAGTTTTTGTACACACGTTCCACAAATGAGACACACGGGTTTACCGGCAATGTCAGTAAACATATACTCAGCCTCCCATCGGTTTTTAAAGGCTCTATGTTCAGAATCACCTTTTCTCTTTGGCATCGTGTGGGCTAGCTTGGCAATAACTTGTAGTATCATAAGCTAGACTTGATTAACGTGGTAAGTGTTCGGCAAGGCAGCTGAAGCGCTGGATTATGGGATCTGTAGTTTATTGTGTTACCAGCGCTTCATATCCCCGGGCCATTAATAACAATAATACAGTATATAAAATGATCTCGCGGCCGGATATAATTACACGCCGGGCCGGATGTGGCCCGTGGGCCTTGAGTTTGACTCATATGGACTAAATAGAACTTGAAAAGAAATATTTTTTGGAATGTGATCGCGCAAGTCAGATCTAGTTGACGCGCACTACAGTACATCGAGCCCGCGTGCTATTGTGGTTTTGCTTGTGTGCTTCAGTAAGTTACCGTCCCCTCGCTCTTACTTTTTTACCGTTCATCTAATGAATACACTGAGTATGGCTTTACCAAAACAATCATTGATCGCGAATAAAGTATCCATTATTCATGAAGCTTCAATAGGTGAATAGGTGATCTGTCTTTCTGCGTTAACCGCATGCGTTTTCATACGTCTCAAACTAAGGGGATGCGAGGTTAAAATAAATCGAGAAGCGCGCCTACATATTTAGTGCATCCCCTCTGGGGAATCAAACCTCGGCGCTACAGGCGAATGCTTTACTATAGCGCCACGGCGTGTGGTTTATCTATTTGAGCGTAGCAGTGTAATTCGGTTTTTGTTCAGCACTCTTTGGAGCTGTTGCTTTTTGTCTGTGCACTGCGTCAGTTCACGTGAGCCGCTGAATATGGTTTTATATGTCACTCGCTCGCTTCTAATTGTTTCGCTGCCTTCTTAATTATATAATGCATGTTTTCTAAAGCGCGTTTTGTAGCTCTTCCTGGCTTTCTACGTAATGCGTGATTACGTGAGAGGCGTGATGATGTCATACGAAACTCCACCCCTCGAGCTGAACTCCATTACAGTAAATGGAGAAAAATAGCTTCTAGTTATGACCATTATGCGTAGAATTTCGAAATGAAACCTGCCCAATTTTTGTAAGTAAGCTGTAAGGAATGAGCCTGCCAAATTTCAGCCTTCTACCCACATGGGAAGTTGGAGAATTAGTGATGAGTCAGTCAGTGAGTGAATGAGTGAGTGAGTGAGTGAGTGAGTCAGTGAGGGCTTTGCCTTTTATTAGTATAGATGTGTGTACAGTGACACTAAACGTACGTACATGTACTAAGCACTGTAAGAAGAAAATTAATTATGGTTACTCACCAACAATGACATGATGCACAACAAAGGAGAGCGTTACAGCCCTTGTAAAGGAGCCACTTCAGGCGATTGTGTAGCACTGCCGTTGTTCTTCTTCTGGCAGTCTTCAATCCAAATCCCTAAAGCAGATTCCATCCAGACTACTGCCTTATTACATCCACTTACAACTCGTTTTGAACCCTGGTTAAAAGGACACTGTGGCCGTAGATCTTATATTCCTTTCCTACTTTTTAAATAAAAAGAATCGTAGCCTTCAACAAATCCAAAACGTTTACCTTTTCGGCAATCGTTAACATCTTCTTCTTGCGCTTGGGCACGGCCCCTGAAGCAGTAGCAGATCGTTTTGGAGCCATAATGAAGGGCTTGACTATGCATAAAGAGAAACACAAAAGAGCACAACTCTTTACACAGCGAAACACGTTGATGCTGAATGAGCGAGACGAGACTTCCTGGTTAACACTGGATTCAGCACGCAGGAACTCAACTGCGTGCTCTGATTGGTTAGCTTCTCAGTCAGGAGAACTTAACTGCGTGCTCTGATTGGTTAGCTTCTCAGCCATCCGCCAATAGCGTCCCTTGTATGAAATCAACTGGGCAAACCAACTGAGGAAGCATGTACAGGAAGTAAAAAGACATATTTTCCGCAGAACCCGCGAAGCAGCGAAAAATCCGCGTTATATATTTAGTTATGCTTTCTTATAAAATCCGCGATAGAGTGAAACCGCGAAAGTCGAAGCGCGATATAGCGAGGGATTACTGTAGTGGTTAGATTTTTACTCTAAGATCTGTATTGAATACTATAAACACAAAAAAAGATAGGAATCATGTAAACCGCGTTCCAAATTATTATGCAAATTGTATTTAAGTGTCATAAAGATTAAATATTTTGTTTTTCAATTAAACTCATGGATGGTATTGTGTCTCAGGGCTCTTTTGATCATTGAAATCAATCTCGGAAACCTGTGATAATTAGTTTGCCAGGTGAGCCCAATTAAAGGAAAAACTACTAAAGAAAGATGTTCCACATTATTAAGCAGACCACCATTTTCAAGCAATATGGGAAAGAAAAAGGATCTCTCTGCTGCCGAAAAGTGTGAAATAGTTGAATGCCTTGAACAAGGTACGAAAACCTTAGATATTTCACGAAAACTTAAGCGTGATCATCGTACTGTTAAAAGATTTGTGGCTGACTCAGTGACTCAGAGCACAGACGGGTTTGTGCAGATAAAGGCAAAATGAGGAAGGTTTCTGCCAGACGAATACATCGGATTAATAGAGCAGCTGCTAAAATACCATTATAAAACAGCAAACAGGTATTTGAAGCTGCTGGTGCCTCTGGAGTCTCGTGAACATCAAGGAGCAGGATCCTCCAGTGGACTGCAGTTATGCATAAACCTTCTATTCAGCCACCCCTAACCAATGCTCACAAGCAGAAACGGCTGCAGTGGGCCCAGAACTACATGAAGACTAATCTTCAAACAGTGCAACCCTGGATGGTCCTGATGGATGGAGTGGTGGATGGTTGGAGGACGGCCACCATGTCCAAACAAGACTGCAACATCAACAAGGAGGTGACAGTGTCATGTTTTGGGCCGGAATCATGGGGAGAGAGTTGGAAGGCCCCTTTAAGATCCATGAAGGTGTGAAAATGACCTCTGAAAAATATGTGGAGTTTCTGATTGACCACTTTCTTCCATGGTACAAAAAGAAGAACCGTGCTTTCCGTAACAAAATCATTTTCATGCATGACAATGCACCACCTCATGTTGCAAGGAATACCTCTGTTTCATTGGCTGCTATCGGCATAAAAGGAGAGAAACTCATGGTGTGGCCCCCATCCTCCCCTGACCTCAATCCTATTGAGAACCTTTGGAGCATCCTCAAGCAAAAGATCTATGAGGGTGGGAGACAGTTTACATCCAAACAGCAGCTCTGGGAGGCTATTCTGACATCCTGCAAAGAAATTCAAGCAGAAACTCTCCACAAACTCACAAGTTCAATGGATGCAAGAATTGTGAAGCTGCTATCAAATAAGGGGTCCTATGTTAATATGTAACTTGACCTGTTAAGATGTTTTTGATTGAAATAGCTTTTGATTTCAGTAAATATGACCTCCTAATGCTGCAAATTCAACAAATGACCATTTTCAGTTCTTTACAACCTATACAATGTTTTGAAACTCTGTTGTGCATAATAATTTGGAACAGTGCATTTTAAGTTTTTTATTTTTGAAAAAAATACCATTATCATTAGGAGGTTTGTTCAGTAATATTTGAATTATACTCTAATGGTTGATGACTCAAAAATTATGCTGACTGCCACTTGCATCAACTATTTAGGAAAATCAGAGAAAAATATAATTTGCATAATAATTTGGAAAACGGTGTATATTGCTCTTACCACCTGCAGAATTCAATTTGACCATTACAAAAGTTAGCAAAGATCCAGTTTCTGTTTGTATTACAATTACCATCTGAGATATTAATATGAGGATCAATACAACAGCTAGCATCTTCTTTTCCTTTATGGGATCCATAGGTAACTTTCAGCAATTACAGATGAAGTATTGCAATGCTGATTAATAATGAGCAAAACTTTTAAGTCTTTATACTTGCAAGTAAAGGTTCTTAGCCCATTGGAGGTACTGTAACAACACTTGAGTCGGAACCTGGAGATTGGGCTATAGTAAAGGTCTGTAAACAAAGAAATTGCCTGGCTCCAAGGAAAAATGGGCCATACCAGATGGTGTCAAGCCATGGATTGAGCCATCGACCAATTGACAACTGAATCTCCGTTTGTTGCAACATATTCAAGTTCCAGCTAAAAGTATCATAGGTCCGTAATGTAAATAAGCCAACTAAAACTTTAAAATGTTATGTGCTGGTAGCCCCTGACTCCAAAAAGAATTGGATTAATAATATGAAAGGTCACTTAACTTTGTCATTTGACTCATGGCCACAGTTAAATAATAAATTAGATGAAAATGAATTATTCAATGCATTAAACATTAAAAAATATATATTTTTTAAATTAGCTCCACTATTAACAATACATTTTTATAAAGGAGTTTGCAAATAAGTTTAACATACTTCAAACTCCATTTACGAATTCTATTAACTGTTCTTAAAAATATATACAGTATGTGTACTTTATGCACTTTATAGGATAAATGTTGCTGGATAATTCAGTGAATATTTCAGTTTGAAATGTTTAGTTCTACTGATTAACATTGCATTGAATGTTGACTGTTTGTCTCACACCCTTTTGAAATCTTCTGATATACTTACAGTTCTCAATGGTCTAACAAACATGCCTTTCTCACTACCAATATATTGGTATTTATTGAACTACTTTAAAATTGTGTGGCAAGAAGGAATTCTTCTTCATCAAAACATGTAAAACTTAACACAAAATCTTCTTTACACCTCAGTTGCAGATTTAGATTCAATGTATGTCATAAAGGCGAACACATAATGAGGAACCAACTAGTTGTCCATGACCATTGAACCTTCACTAGTATAAAACTCTGCCATGGCACTATATATATCCTCACTCTATTAAATCATCCCTCACAAAACTATGAAAATCATCACATCCTTGTGCCACACCTGCTAATTTAATTTACACATTTCAAACTAGCGCTACAACCACTTCATTTCACAAACCCGTCTGTCATTTCCTCTTGTCTCCTCCTTTCTTATACATGTCCTTGAAGTCTTTTCAGTTTGATTGTTTCACTGGTTGTGAGATGGGAGGGGGGAAATAATTATTATATTTTAATGCCACAGAAACGAAAGCTCTCCACGATGCATTTTTGGCATTGTTTCACGTGCTGCAATGCCGCAAATAGTACAATAAATAGCAGCCAATTTATAACAACATACAGAATTCACGCTTATACAAACTTGGTTAATTTTTTTAAACAATTATGTAGCAAATCATCCAAACGTATCAGCAACT
This sequence comes from Polypterus bichir lapradei, assembly GCA_026402145.1. NCBI lineage: Eukaryota > Metazoa > Chordata > Cladistia > Polypteriformes > Polypteridae > Polypterus > Polypterus bichir. Next base: position 44,363,608 of record JANRMT010062818.1, on the reverse strand, counting down.
CAAAATTGGTATTGGGTATAACATTAAGGGAAATTTGTTAACTAAGAGATTTATGGCAAGATTATGGGATGTTATAATAAATAATGCTTTGGAAATAGTGACACTTAAGACAAAATGCCTAACTCAATTAATATAGATACAGACTTTAAACTAATAGCTGTTGGTGTAAATACAGCACAGCTAATTAAGATTGAGGCTTCTTGGGCCAAACTAATATAGAAAATAGCTAAACAACTAATACTGTAATTGGACACAGCAGATATGGAGGGTCTTATGCAAAAAGGGACTGAGTGTGTAGTTTGTAAACTGGAAAGCCCAGATATAAATCAAAGGCCACAGTTGGTGGCAGAAGACAATTAACATGAGTAAGGGAAGTCTGGGTACAACTCTTGCAATTTATGTATATTCCTGAAAAAAGCCAGTGACTTGCATTAATGAGAATAGTGATGACATCTTCTGAATGGAGGATTGACACCTACTGTCAGCATGTAAAGTTCCTGCCTTTAGTAGAAAATGGTGGTAGGATCCTAGTACAGACCACAGTTGGGTATAAATCAGGGCAACTTTGTTGTATATATGTCATTGGTAACATAAATTAGTATTTTTTAATATTTTTAAGTAAATACTTCCACTGTCTGTGTCACTACCTGCGGTTGTTTTAAATGGTCTAACTGCAGATAAAATACAGAACTAGGTACATTTTTTTGTAAAGTAATATATCCAATATTCATTGGATAAGAAGGACAACATATAGTTACTTTAACACAGGAAAACAAGCAGTGTTAATCAGGCAGTTACTGAAAATGTTTAATCTTCATATTTAGAACTTAAGGTATGGGACACATTTTCTGATATTTATACAAGGGAAAAAATGTAAGTAATACCATTATCACGTGAATGATTTATACAATTAGAAACTGACAAGTTTATAGTAGAAAACAAGGTCAACTTCAGCTCAAAGTGGAACCTTTTGAAAACTTGTAAGCATTTGGTAATTAACTGCATGGACAAACTGCTATTACCTTTTTACAAGCTCTTCCAAAAATGGCCAAGCTCCGAAGAGGTCTATTTCTGCACTGGGTATATTGCCATTTGCTCCTTAATGGTATTTACCTTGTCTGTAGATAAAATGGTTATCCAGGTTTGCCCAAAGGGTGGTATGGGTCTTGCTTTAACTGTCTGCTCCAAACTTACACAGTCACCCCGTTACTCAAGGAAAAAAGCAACAAGAATCAAGACTCCAAATATAAACGTTATGACCTGATATGAAACCGCTGTTCTTTAACAATGAATACAATTATATTTCTAGGTGATAAGAGGACTTTGATTCTTATTATGGCTGTCTTTATTTCCAGAAGAATGAACTACTGTATATTTAAGAAAATCTCTTTTTTGAACTAAGACAGGATAAATCTTGTGACTTTTATGATGTTAAAAACATAATTAAAAACTTAGTTATTCTGATAGAACAAAAATGTTGCATACAATACGAGAGCGTACAGGTGCAGTTTGTCTCAGAAAGGTTTTATTTCCGAACCACTAATCCCACCAGACACTCACCCTCTAACCCCAAACACTTTACGGCCAACAAGAACACACTATCGTGAAATGTACATATTGCAAACATAACATTTCCTCACTCTCTCATTCTCTCTCTTTCTTTCCTAGGTCACGAAGTGGAAGCGGAAGTAGGAGCAAACAATGGCCGACAGTGAGATGAATCGCGTTGCCGTCGTCGTTGAAGAACTCCAGGCACTCGACAAACAGATTCAGAAACTCCTGTCCAGACGAAGGTACCTTAGAGACTTGAAGGCTCGGCTGCTGGATAAACCATCCTCGACATCTGAAATCGACGTAACATCAACCCCACCTCGTGCCGCTCAACTGCAAGGACAAGTAAGCTTCACCCCCGCACCTCGTAGGAGCGACGACGACGCAGATGAAGACCTCGGCGTGTTTCAGCTATGCAGGCGGGGGTTCAAGGCTAGAACACCTCCATCGGCACAGGCGAGCATCTCAATCCAGAACTTGTTCGACCCTCTCCACGTCCCCAGTTTGCCTTCATCCCCGGGTGATGTAATCGTGGTAGGTGATTTGATTGTATGAAACCTCAATATCACATGCCGTAATCGAAAATCTTTTGTTTCTTGTTTTACCGGTGCTCGAGTCCGAGATGGGATGAGACATGCGCCGACCATCTACGAGAAGCACAAGAGGGCAGTTGGATCCATTATTTTACACGCCGGCGTAAACGACATAAGGCACCGACAGTCGGAGATTCTCAAGGCTGACTTTGCAGCACTAATTAAAGACACGAAGGAGAGGACACCATTGGCAAAAATCTTCATCTCGGGTCCACTACCTCGTCGTACTATTACTACTACAGTCGTCTGCTGAGATTAAACAACTAGCTGAAAGACTTCTGCGAGACTCAAGACATCGGGTTCATCGACAATTGGGACCTCTTTTGTGAAAGGCCACGTTTCTTCAAGCGGGATGGCCTGCATCCGAATAGATTAGGCGCCTGGCTCCTCTCCGAAAACATCGCTAAGGTAATTCATCTATCTTGACTGTCTATTTCTACTTTAAACCCCTTCCGTAATGCTATTGCTTTGCTAGGACATAATGGCTTAACAAAGTCTTCCATAAAAGTGCACAACATTAATAATCTAATAACCAATCTTAATGCACGTAAAAAATCTAGACAGTGCGGCATAAACACCAATAATTTAATTGCAATTACTACTTTAGATCAACAATGCATTAAAACTATAAAAACAGATTGTAGATTACATAAAAAATACACACAGAGCGGCGTTAACAAAAATAACTTAGTTTCTGTTCCAAATACCAATAACACGCATAGAATTCAGCTCTGCCCCTCCGAAACATTAAATATGGCACTATTAAATGTTAGAGCTTTAACTAACAAGACGTTCTTTATAAACAATCTTATTAGTGATAGAAACATTGATTTTATTGCACTAAGTGAAACGTGGCTTAACTCAGGCGCGGCTGTTTTAATCGAATCTGTGCCTCCGGATTACAGTGTTACTCGTGCAGACCGGCAGGGAAAAAAGGGGGGCAGCTTGGCAAACATTTACTCGAGCCAGTAAAAGTGTAAAGATGTTAGTTTTGGTAAATTTAAGTCCTTTGAGTATCTCGCCGTTGTTATTCATGGAGATTCTCACGTTCTAGTATTATCCGTGTATAGACCCCCTAAATTTAACGCGTCTTTCTTTGAGGAATTCTCAGACTTAATGTCAATTTTAATTACGAATTATGACACACTCTTAATTGTCAGTGACTTTAACTTTCATATCGATAATCAGTGTGACGTAAAAGTAAAGGAATTCATGAACCTCCTGGACTCTTTTGATTTGAGAAAGCTCATTAATCAGCCTACACATAAAGCAGGTCATACGTTAGACTTAGTTAGACTTAGTAATTACCAAAGGACTACAACTTGATGTGAAGCAGATCATTGATATTGGTCTATCAGACCATTTTCTTCTACTATTTAATACAGTATAGAAATAATGATAGAAAGCATTCATGAGAAGCATATTGTTAAAAAACGCTTCTTTGACTCATCAGCAGCTTTAAAACTTACAAACATTCTAAGCAATCAGTCCGTTTATAGTGCCAACTATAATAGCGAGGATAATGTAAATAGTAAGGTGGAAAACTTTAATTCTAAAGTAAGAGCTGCTGTTGACATAGTTGCACCTGAAAAGACAGTTAAAAAATCTTCTAGCATTGTTATTCCATGGAAGACCCAAAGAGTGTCTGATTTAAAAAGAACATGTCGTAGAGCTGAGTGTAAATGGAGGAAAACTAAACTAACTATCCATTATGAGATATTGAAGGTTAAAATAACAGAATACAATAACACAGTCCGTCTTGAGAGGCTCTGCTATTTCTCTAAGATTATAAATAACAATGCTAGTAATCCCAGAGTCTTATTTTCTACAATTGATCATCTGTTAAACCCAGGTAACACAAAGGAATGCCCCCAAAATACTTCCAGTGAAACCTGAGAGAACATTGCTGTATTTTTCAATCAAAATTAATGATCTAAAATTAATGATATTAGAAATAACATAGTGCATCTCCCCAACACTGCGGAACCTCCTAAGCCCCAGTACTCCATTACAAAAAAATTAAATTCTTTCACCAGGATAGATTTACCTGATTTACATAGAATAATCTCTCAACTGAAACCCTCCAGCTGTGTCTTTGACCCAATACCAACAAGGTTTTTCAAGGAAGTATCGGCATGCTAATTGATAATATTCTTGACATAGTAAATTCGTCATTAAATACGGGGGTCTTTCCAGACTGTCTTAAGACTGCTGTAGTTAAACCCCTACTCAAGAAAAATAATCTTGACCCCCCTGCTTTTGAAAATTTTAGACCCATCTCTAACCTGCCCTTCTTAAGTGAAATTCTAGAGAAGGCAGTCATTTTTCAGTTAAATAGCCACCTCAATAAACATGCTACTCCTGATAAATTTCAGTCAGGTTTTAGAACAAATCACATCACAGAAACTGCACTTGTTAAAGTAGTAAATGACTTGCGGGTAAATGCAAAAAGAGGCCATTTATCTGTTCTCATCCTCCTAGATCAGAGTGCCGCATTTGACACCATTGATCACAATATTCTTAGAAATCGCCTTAGTCAATGGGTGGGCCTCTCTGGCAGTGTCTTAAATTGGTTTGAATCCTACCTGGCAGGGAGGAAATTCTTTGTTAGTTGTGGTAATCACAACTCAAAGACACATGATATCCAATATGGTGTTCCACAAGGCTCTATCCTGGGTCTGCTGCTCTTCTCAATCTATATGCTTCCGTTAGGTCAGATTATCTCAGGTTACAATATGAGCTACCATAGCTATGCTGAGGACACACAGCTGTACTTATCAATAGCACCTGATGACACCGACTCTCTTGATTCACTAACACAATGTCTTACTGGTATTTCTTAATGGATGAATAGTAATTTTCTCAAGCTAAATAAGGAGAAAACTGAAATTTTAGTGATTGGCAATAATGGATTCAATGAGGTTATCAGAAATAAACTTGATGCATTAGGATTAAAAGTTAAGACGGAAGTAAAAAACTTAGGGGTAACTGTTGACTGTAACCTGAATTTTAAATTGCATATTCATCAGACCACTAGGACAGCATTTTTTCACTTAAGAAACATAACAAAAGTTAGACCTCTTATATCATTGAAAGATGCTGAGAAATTAATTCACGCTTTTGTTTTCAGTCGACTAGATTACTGTAACGCACTCCTCTCAGGACTACCCAAAAAAGACATAAATCATTTGCAACGAGTGCAGAATGCAGCTGCTAGAATCCTAACTAGGAAAAGAAAATCCGAACACATTTCTCCAGTTTTGATGTCATTACACTGGTTACCTGTGTCATTCAGAATTGACTTTAAAATTCTGCTTATGATTTATAAAGCCTTAGATAACCTCGCTCCATCTTATATATCGGAATGTCTGACACCCTATATTCCAAATCGTAACCTTAGATCCTCAAATGAGTGTCTCCTTACAATTCCAAAAGCTAAACTTAAAAGATGTGGTGAGGTGGCCTTCTGCTGTTATGCACCTAAAATCTGGAATAGCCTGCCAAAAGGAATTTACCAGGCTAATACAGTAGAGCACTTAAAAACACTGCTGAAAACACATTACTTTAACATGGCCTTCTCATAACTTCACTTTAACTTAATCCTGATACTCTGTATGTTCAATTCATCATAATAACTATTCATGGTGGCTCTAAAACTGACCCCTACTCTCTCTTCTGTTTCTTTTTCCGGTTTCTTTGTGGTGGCGGCCTGTGCCACCCCCACCTACTCAAAGCATCATGATGCTCCAACATTGATGGACTAAAAGCCAGAAGTCTGCGTGACCATCATCATCAAGTCCTTCCTTGAGAACCCTAAATACAAAGGGGACTGTTTCATTTATGTTAGGTAGATTGCCCTGAGGGAACTGGGCGGTCTCATGGTCTGGAATCCCTGCAGATTTTTTTTTTCTCCAGTCATCTGGAGTTTTTTTTTGTTTTTTCTGTCCACCCTGGCCATCGGACCTTACTCTTATTCTATGTTATTGATGTTGACTTATTTTATTTTCTTACTGTGTCTTTTATTTTTCTATTCATCATTTTGTAAAGCACTTTGAGCTGCATTTTTGTATGCAAAATGTGCTATATAAATAAATGTTGTTGTTCCCCCCCCAACCAAATACAGTGACTCCCAGAAAACCATAAGGCTTGAACTTTCAGAAGTAATTGAAATTGTACAGAAGTCTTTTTTTTTTCTCTTTTGTGTGCTTCTTCCAAAACCCAAATGTCATTCTAAAGTCTGCTTAGCTGTGAAAATCAATAAGGAAATCTTTGAATCTGGCTGGCAGAGTGCAACACCTCAGGGTCCTCAGTCTGCATAGGGACCGATGATCCTGCAGCTAAATCGAGCCACTCTGCTGTAAAACCTGAAGAGTCACAGCTCTGCACTGATGGTGCAGGTACCTTGCAGTGGTGGCTTGCATGCCATCAGGAACCATAAGCCAGACAAAATCTGGCAGGTCCTAGTTGGCTTATTACTTTTAAAGGAGATGACCAAAAAGATTTCAACTTATGTTCTCAATGTGGCCTCCAGACCTTGACCCAATCTGATACTGTTATGTCTGGCATTTTCACATGGAATGACCTGTCAAAATGTTGGTTAATTTTATTCTGGCTCTTGGACACATTGTTGTGTGTATGCATTGCAGTGGGCAAAGCTAGTTGGGCACGTAGACAATCCAGTGGAAGCTGAAGTTCACAACCAAGCATAACAGCTGCAGGTAAACTGCCTGTTGTTGAGTGCTGTGTATCTCTGTAGTGAAGTGTCTGGAGAAGTGCCGAATGAAATGTGCATCCATCTGCCAAATGTGCTCTAATGCCATTTTTTAAAGTTTTATTAGATGCTCTACTCCCCCCATTGGCCTGAGGGTGGTAGAATGCTGTGCGATGGTGTTGAATTCCTTTGTTCGTCAAAAAGCTTATAAATTCAACAGAAGTAAATTGTGGACCATTATCTGTTGAAATAGCCACTGGCAACCCCCAGTGAGCAAAAATGGACTCCAAAAACTTGATCAGAGCTCTGGTTGTAACTGATCCAAATGAGGCTATTCCTGGCCACTTAGAGTGCAGTTCGTATGCCAAAGTAAGAAAATGCTGATGATGTGTAATGCCATGTAACTCACCGCAGATGTCTAGCTGTATGTGTTCCCAAGGCTTAACAGGCCACTGAACTGGCTGCAGTGGGAGGGTGGGTGGAGGACCCATTTTACCACTAACAAGGCAGCAAGGGCATTCCTTGACCAGAGCTTCAATATCAGCATCAATCCCTGGCCACCACACAAGGTTGCGACATCGTTGCTTAACACGGACAATACCCAAATGGCCCTCATGTGCCATAGCCAGGTGTTGGGAGAGACCTTGGGTCTCATGTATAACGCCGTGCTTAGAATTCGCACTATATCATGACGTAAGCACAAAAGCCGAAATGTGCTTACGCACAGAAAAATCCAGATGCAGGAATCTGTGCGTACTCCAACTTCCGCGTTCTTCCGCTCCATAAATCCCAGTCCGCGTGAGAAGTAACGCTCGTGCACGCGCCTTCTGTCCCACCCTAACTCCTCCCAGAATTACTCCTCCTTGAATATACAAATCAATATAAATCGCCCTTAAGCTCAGCCTTCTGTGAAAAGACAATGGGAAAAGCACGGGGGAAAATATAAGAATTTCAGCGAATACCAAGTGGAGGCAAAGGAAAAGCATACTATTTGTTGATATTAAACAGTGGTATAATCAACAAAAGGAAGATGATCGAGTGACATAGCGTGTTGGAGAAACTTGAAAGCTCAAGTTCACAAAGTTGCACAGTGCCAAAATAAAAAAGAAGTCAAAAAGAAGTCACATATCAAAGTCGCCATGAAAAGGCGAGTTGTAGCCCACCGTCTGAGCTTATTAGGGTACAGACAAAAAAAATAGGCACAGTGTGAAAAAAGCACAAAATATCAACTTTAATCTCAAAACTTCCACTTTAATCACTTAGTTTATTTTGTAATTAAAGTAGAACATCATAAACTTCATCTTGAAATCATTTAATTTACTAGTTTCTCAAATCCCATCGTAACTAAAGTAGCACGTTAAATGCTTTGCTTTGTATTTGATCTTCAATGTGCTGTATGTGTGTGAATCACTACGTGCTTCTGCTCTTTCTCTTTCTCTGACAGGACACAGAATCCATTACATTTGTGATACTACAGCTTTCTGAATAATTAAAATACTGAGATGTATACGTGATATCATTTTCATAATGATTGGAATGAAAGCATGTTATTAAGAACATGATGGCGCAGTGATTGTTCATCTCTCATACAAGATGCTGCTGCGCCATGCGTGACCTTCGATGAAATAATTTATTGTAGCAGTTCTATCTCTTTCAAACGTACTAACCTTCAATTCTTGTCCTTACTTTTCTTTCCCCAAATACCCAGTCGGCACACAATCAGCTCTGTAATAGACGTTAAGCTTACAACAACGATTCTTCAAAACTTTTAAAAAACACTGCAATATCTTCATAGTAAGTGTTTAATTATTCTATCCATCTATCCTTCCAGTGTTGCGCCAGTCTCAGCAAATATACAGCGCGAGGCAGGAACAATACGTGAACGTGCAAGCGCTGTGGAACCGTGTCCTCACATGTTTAATTATTAACAATACTGATTATTTAAATGAAGTTAAAGATTTATCTGTATAATATAATCAACATATTTTGCTTCATTTCATCTTACAAATGATACCGTCATCATATGTAAATACGTGCTTTATAAAGTGGCGCAGGTTTGTAATATTATAACTAAAGTGCAAGTTTACAGTGGGGTAATTGTTCTTATAAGTACAAACAGTTCTACAAGGAGCAATTGATTGAGTGCGTTTATAGTTGGGATGAAACTGTTTCTGAACCGCGAGGTCCGTACAGGAAAGGCTTTGAAATGTTTTGCCGTGGCTGAGGCAGCGTGGGCTTGATGCTGTATACCGATAATTCTCTTTCCGATCAGCTGCTGCTGTGATTCCCCACTCAGATACAGTCATATAAATACTCTGAGTGTTGCAGTAAGAGTAATATGGAAAAAGATGATCCGCTGTGGCAACCCTTAAAGGGAGCAGCTGAAAGAAGAAAAAGAAGAAGAAGGTGCAGTGAGAGTAACAACGCTAAAGCAGTTATGGTATTTGGAATACTATGGCTATTCACTGGACCATTATATTGTTACAAGTTAATTACAATCAGATGCATTACACTAATAAACAATATGCGGTTAGTTTCAGTGTATTTATAAAGCCGTGTCAGGAAAATAAAGAGTAACCACACAGGAACAGTAGCACTGCTTTGATGCTGGGTGCCGCCAGTCTGCAAAACTGAGTGGAGAACTTGCGTACAGTACGACAAGGTATGAAGTACCGTGGAAAAGTGCGTGGCTTTACGCCAAGTGTAGGTTTTATACATCGCGATTTAAACGTGGAAAAGTTCTTACGCAACATTTCTGTGCGTACGCACCGTTCATACATGAGGCCCCTTGGAACTACTGTGCAGAGACCACGAGAAACATAGCTTTAATTCCAGCAAGCGAGTTCATCCTTGACACAATGGAATGGTGTCACCTTAGCCAGTACTTGAGTAGGCCACCCCTGCCTGATAAAAGTACGAAGCTGAGTGAGCACAGGGTCTTGCTCTGAGGCCTGCTGCAGCTCCTGAAGTGACACCGTGGCCTCTAGAGGTGTGTGAAGAAGCTGAACAAGTTCAGGCTCAGAAGAATCAGGCCAGACAGTCATGGCTGGAGGAGTTCAGAACCGAGACAGTAGGTCAGGCACCACATTGTGGCGCCCGGGAGTATACTGGAGTTTAAAATTGTACTGCTGGAGACGCTATGACCAGCGGTGCAGTTTTAGTGGCCTGTGACCAGAACCAGATATAGAAAGCAGTACAGTGAGAGCTTGGTGGTCAGTTCTGGGTGTAAATGCACGGCCATACAGATACATGCGCCACCGTTCGCAAGCCCAGATACATGCCAGTGCCTCTTGCTCACTGACCGAGTATTTCTGTTCACCTGATTTAAGAGCTCTTGAAGCAAATGCCACAGGTTTCTCAGTCCCCGATTGAATCTGAGACAGTACAGCCTCAAGATCAACTCCAGATGCATCACAAGTGACTAAGGTGGGACTACTGAGGTCAAAGTGTGCCAGCACAGGCGATGAAACAAGCTGAGCCTTTAATAACTGAAACAGCTCTGTGCAGGCTGGAGTCCATGCTCAGGAAGCATCTTTCTTCAAAAGTTGACGTTAGGGGGCACTAGTGAAGGAGTATTGCGAGAGAAAATGTAGATAGTATGCAGTCTTACCCAAAAATGAAGCAACTTGTGCTACTGATGTGGGCTCTGGAATTCTCTGAATTGCCTCTGTGTTAGACTGGAGTGGGGTTAAACCATCTGCAGACAGTCAGAAACCCACAAATTCAACTGAAGGTGCAGAAAACACACATTTATCACCATTAAGAGTGAGATTATGCCTGGCCAGTGCTAAAAACACTCTTTTGAGACACTCATCATGGATAGAGGTTGTGGGACCATGCACAACTATATCATCAAGATAAATGACAACCCCTGGAATCCCTGCCAAGATGGTTGACATTCTCTTCTGAAAGCAGCTCGGACAGTCTAAATGGCATTCTAGTATATCGGAAAACCCCAATGTGAGTGACAAATGCAGTCAGGTCTCGACTGCTGGGGTAGAGTAGCACCTGCAGATATCTCTGAAGGAGATCTAACTTTGTAAAGAAAAGAGATCCATAAAATTGTGATGTTGGCAGAGGGTATTTGTCAGGAATGACTGCCTTGTTTACTGGCCTTAGATCGACACAGATTTGTATTTCCCCTGACTTTTTTTTGCAACAACCAAATTGGAAATCCATGGGGCAGCATTAGTAGGTTCTATAATTCCAGCCTCTAGGAGGCGTTGCAGCTCAGCAGATACACTGTCACGGAAAGCCAGTGAGATGCGGCGTGGTGGCCGGCTGACAGGAGGCACAGTGAGATCTACCAAAGGCTGGTGATGAAAGGCAGAGAGACAGCCAAGTCCATCAAAAAGTGATGGCCACTTCTGTTACCATGGGGAGCAGACATTAACAATTACAGATCCACTAGTGTCAGCAATGGTAAAACCAAGGCTGTTAAAAAGATCCAGGCCTAAGAGGGTGGCACCACAGCGGGAGACATGGAATGTGAATTGAGGAAGAAACTTAGAACCACAACATACTGACCGCTCAACTGATCCCACAATGTCAATCTTAGAGCTGGCATAGCCAGATAGCTGGAGATCTGGGAAAAACTGCTTCTTAGTCTTGAGATTTAACAGAGACACTGTTGCCCCAGTATCTAGCAAAAGCAGAAGGCATACATTGTATATTCATTATGAATTGTCACCTTAGTAAGCTGCACGCTGGGATTCTCGTTGCAGTTGTTCGAGTCTTCTGTGCACTGCAGCGCTTGAGACGCGTCTCCTTTCACTGAGGAAGCAGGAGATGTGTCAAGTTTGGCGGCAAACTCCGTGGCAGACTCGATCTGAAATGCAATGTGGATTGCCCATGATAGACTTAAATCATCTGATTCTAGCAAGAGCTTTTCGCGGACTTTTGGATTGTTAGTGTGCTCAGCCAATTGATCCTTAATAAATTAATCTTGCATGTCTCCGAACTTGCATAAACTGGCTAAACCCCTTAAGTTGGCCACATATTGGTGAACTGATTCGCCTGCCTGCTGTCGCCGTTTAGGATTCGGTGGAGGATAGCACTTTGCGAGCAGGAGAAGTGCATCTCCAGGAAAGTCATAGCAGCAGAATATGTGGCTGCGTTCCCCAAAGTGTTAAACACATGCTGTCCCTCCGTTCCCAGACAGTGTAGGAGCGCACATTTGCGCGCATCACCTACATTTTGCAAATCAAGAGCCAGGAGGTAAGTTTCAAAAGACTCCTGCCAGCGGGATCAAGGCACTGGAGGCTCTCCAGGCAGGGAAAGAAAGGGAGAAGGTGGTGGAAGTGAAAATTCAGGCATCCTTGTCACCAAAATGTTGCATACAATACGAGAGCGTACAGGTGCAGTTTGTCTCAGAATGGCATTTATTTCTGAACCACTAATCCCGCCAGACACTCACCCTCTAACCCCAAACACTTTACGGCCAACTAGAACACACTGTCGTAAAATGTACATATTGCAAACATAACAGGGAATTGTAATGGGAAAGAAAATAAGTACTTGAAACTACCTACCTTTTAAGCTGGGGCATTCTGACTTAATTTGTACCCGCACATTTTGGATTATTAAATGAGATCATATATGTAAATTAGCCTAGCTGACTAAAAAAGGCTTTTTTATTCTTCAGTCTGCCGTGATACTTTGAAGAAGGCACATGGTGCTCCATTTACAAGTGCAAGAAAAGAATGGCCATGTTTGCCTTTCACACATACAACGATGGCTCGAGACTTTTCTTTACTTAGTATTTTCCACAAAATCATCCACTGTAAAACAAAACCCTACTTTAAAAATAATTTTCTTTTAGATGACAACATAGTGTTGTTGCTTAGTAATGTTGCATTTAATTTGAACTGGGAAGTTGAAATTCTCAAGTTCCTAGTCAGAATTTTCAACTGGAATGTCCTCACAAATTAGATGTCTTACTTAGATACTCTGGCCTGGTCTGTAAAGTCCGAGTTTGTCCAAATTCAGAGAATGATATCAATCCAAAATGGTGACATCCACCGCAACGTTAGTGAAAGCTTTAGTATTACACTGTTTATTAGCACTTCAGTCTATACACGTCTAATTAAATCAGTTGTACACACAGTACTGTCCAACTTCTATCTGTAGACATGTTGCTACAGTGTTTGGATGCACAAAATAATGTACAATGTGTTGTTAACAACTGGTATTTATTTCAAAAAAGCAAGCAAAACAAAACTGTTCCTGGAGACATCCATAATAGTTTTCCAAATGTTTTACTAGAATACAGTCAACTTGGGTGTGACATCATTCCCAGCTCTGACGTTTGAAATCTAAGGTAAATGGAACTCGGCATAAGGCATGTATTAGCCTCTCTAACTTCGAGAAAAAAGTGAAAATGGGATGACACAGTGAAAAAAATAAGTAGCAGCGCAATCCAAATAAACTTTGCTCTATTTCAGACACACAGATACCACCTGGACACTCTAAAAATTTGTAAATTGTTCATGTATATACTTAATGTATATAATCTGTTCCTTTTCCTTAGTCATTAAAATACATTTTTATTTCCATTTCTATTTAAAAGAAATTGCTATACTCCCTCAGACTGTACACGCTGTGTTTATTTCTCAGACATACTGTACATGAAATAAGTCAATGATAATGAAATGTAAATTAAGCCTCTAAATTAGAAACTGGAGAACAAAACACAATCACTAGGTAGAAATGGTAGTTATGGTGACCATACTAGTCTTTGAAAAAGCCTGGTATACCCCCTCTGGTCTATGAGTAGGAAATAAACATTTGCAACCTCCATCTCTCCCTCCTTCTTCTTTGCTTGGCAGGGCTACTCCTGTTTTACTTGTAATGCTGTAAAGAATAGCCTACAAAACAATCACAGCACAGCATTGCTGAGGTGAAAATTTGATCAGGATGATCTATGAAGACAGCAGAAATACATTTACCATATAGCTATGTCTGTAAAACTACCATGCATTCCATCAGGATGTGGACTCACTGATATTCTGCATTGCATTGCTTTTGGTCACTGTCTGAGAGTCGGATAAACATGTCAATGTGCAAAAAGGAAATACCTTCTATCATGCAGTAGTAATCTACTATCAAAATCAACTCTGTAAAATCTGTCATGCAAAAAAATCTTTTCTCTGTCTTCAAAGAAGCCAATCATGGAGCCAGGTTGATAATGCAGAACATTTCTTTATTTGCCCAGAGTTATGCACAAATGTCTCAGTCCATGGAGTAATCAATAAATTTAACAATTCATCTGCTTTTATACATTTTTTCTGATTATATCACTTCATCTAATACATGACATCATGTGACTCTTAATATGCAGAACTTTATTACTTCCTCCAATCAACTAACACCTCCATTAATTTTTGACTTATGTTGATTCTCCCATTATTCTGAACACAGTTTAAGATGGGTGTTTTGTGGGCTGTGCTATTGGTCTTTGCCACTGCTTCATAGGAAGGGTGTATAGGCTTTCCCTAAAGTTTGTCCCCACTTTCTAGACGGATGTTTGTTACTCATTTACTTCATTCTATCCTAGGGAAAAGTATGTTGATATTTTCCCTAAGATGAGGCAAGAACCACTTCTGCTTTCAGCTTTAAGTTGCATTTAGTTAACCCTTCAATTACATTCAATCCATTTCCTTGTGTTTAACAATTTATTCTGTTGTGGCTTCTTTTATATACAATACAGTACAATACAATACAGTTTATTTTTGTATAGCCCAAAATCACACAGGAAGTGCCGCAATGGGCTTTAACAGGCCCTGCCTCTTGACAGCCCCCCAGCCTTGACTCTCTGAGAAGACAAGGAAAAACTCCCAAAAAAACCTTGTAGGGAAAAATGGAAGAAACCTTGGGAAAGGCAGTTCAAAGAGAGACCCCTTTCCAGGTAGGTTGGGCGTGCAGTGGGTGTCAAAAGAAGGGGGTCAATACAATACAATACACAGAACAGAACAAATCTTTAATACAGCATAATAATACAAATTTTAGAAGCACGGAGCAGAATTTAACTGTAGATGATATCACATAATAAGATTTGGATATTTTTAGAGTCCTGGAGACCTCATCCATCAAGCTGCCTCCCCATTTGGGCATTCCAAGGCTGAAACGTTGCTCGGCCAGCCAATCCGATGAAAGGACCCCTTTTTCCCATGATTCCTGTGATCCTCCATCAGGGATGACTTTACCATAGGCAGGCAAACAACTTGGCAGGTGGGCTGTGGCACCAATTGCCACATTTGAGTACCGAGAACAAAAACAGAATAGGTGAGGGTTAGTAACAAATTATAACAATCATGTTACTTATGTTTTAGTGTTAATGACTAACAACAGAGATGCAGTATGTGCAGTTAATCAGCAGCTCTAGTCAGAATATGCTAAACTGAAGTAGTGAGTCTTCAGCCGAGATTTAAAGGCTGAGACCGAAGGGGCATCTCTTATAGAAGCAGGAAGACCATTCCACAATTTAGGGGCCCTGTAACTAAAAGCTCGACCTCCCACTGTTATTTTATTAATCCTTGGAATCATAAGCAGACCGGCATCTTGAGATCTTAATGTGCGCTCAGGTTTGTAAGTCATGATAAGTTCAGACAAGTAAGCTGGACCTTGGCCATTTAATGCTTTATATGTTAAAAGGAGGATTTTGAAATCTGCCCTAAACTTAACCGGGAGCCAGTGTAAGGATTTAAGAACTGGAGTTATGTGTTCATATTTTCTTGTTCTTGTAATAATTCTTGCAGCCGCATTTTGGATTAACTGGAGGCTGTATAAAGAACAGTTTGAACAGCCAGTGAACACCACATTGCAGTAGTCAATCCTACTAGAGATAAATGCATGAATTAATTTCTCACAATCCTGTTTATTTAGAAAGCGCCTTAATTTCCTAACATTTTTAAGATGGAAGAAACATGTTTTGGACAACTTTGTAATATGTGCTTTAAATGACATGCTAGAATCCAAGACTCTAACTCCTAGATTGCGGGCTGATTCAGTAAAATTAATTGGGATTCCAACTGAGTTAAATGATGACAAAATATTGCTGTGATCACCGTCATTCCCTCCAACAATTAACATCTCTGTTTTATCTGTATTTAAAGACAAGTAGTTCTCATTTATCCACTCCTTTAATTCACTAACACAACTAATTAAAGACAACATCGGAGAAACTTCATTTGATTTAAATGAAAGGTATAACTGGGTGTCATCAGCATACGAGTGAAAATTAACATTATGTTTCCTAATGATAGATCCCAGTGGAAGCATGTAAAGTGAAAACAGTAAAGGTCCCAGTACTGAGCTCTGCGGGACACCATATTGAACTTCTGTGTATAATGATGGAGTATTGTCAGCACATTTCTGTACATATTGGAATCGATTTGATAAATAAGAACTAAACCAAGTGAGCACGGGGCCTGTAAGCCCAACATCGTTTTCTAGCCTGTTTAGTAAAATAGAATGGTCAATGGTGTCAAATGCTGCACTTAAGTCTAACAACATAATTACAGTGGAGTTTCCTTCATCAGAGGATATCAGAATGTCATTTACAACCCTTGTTAGTGCAGTTTCTGTACTAGACCAGTGCGAAAACCAGACTGGAATTTCTCAAATAAATTGTAATGCGTAAGATGTGACTGAAGTTGACTGGCGACTACTTTTTCTATTACTTTAGAGAGAAATGGTAAATTTGAAACTGGCCTATAATTATTTAGTATGTGTGGGTCTAGGTCTGACTTTTTAGCCTCTTAACCGCCCTCTGCCGGATATATCCGACATCGTAGCGTTATTGCTGACGCCTTACTGCCAGAATTATCCGGCACATTTGCCTATGGTTATGTGAATGCCTGGCACGTAGTATAACTGACAGTTTGGCGTGGGTATTATTACTACATTGTATTTCGACAACTCTGTGGTTGTATTGGCTGGAAATAACCATTGTTTACTTTGTGATTCGGAAGTGAAAGTTGTGAATATGACGAAACGTAAACTGACTTCAAGTGAGGTTTTGCAGGCGATTTTGGACAATAATTCTGATCACGATTTTAGCAGTTCTGAAGAAGATTTTAGCAACAATGATGATCAGCAACGTGTGCTGCATGATACTGTGAATGACGACGCATCGGATGATGGCGATGAGTGGGCAATTAGCCAGATAAGAAAGATCCAAACCATGACCGCTTGTTCAAGGTACGTCCTTTGATTGACCATTTATTTGAAACATTCCAGTTGCCCTACGTACCAGGCCCGTCAGTTGCAGTTGATGAAAGTTTATTGTTGTGGAAGGGCCGCTTGAAAAGGGCACGGTTTGGTATCAAGATGTTTTGCTTAGCTGAGAATTCAGGTTACATTTATAGATTTTGTGTATACACTGGCAAAGAGGATCCTATGAGTAGTATTTCAGCAGTGTTGCCAGATGAATGTAAGTTTGTGCAGTTCCCTGCTTTGGCCTGTGGCACAGCAAACTCAAATACTGGGAATGAAACTATGATTGACCGAAATACTTCGATAGCTTTTGACTGTTCCGTTTTGTAGTAGACACTAAATCCAGAAGCCTGAGAAAATGTACATTTTTGTGTTTTATTACTTGTTTGCCCATTTCTAGAACTTGCACAACATTTAGTGGTAAATACTGCTTGAATAAATGTAATAAGTAAAAATCGAAAATTGTTCAGATTTCACTCGGCGTAGGGAATATTTAGGGAATTGGCGGTTAAAGGGTTAAGTAAAGGTTTAATGACTGACACTTTTAGTGCATCAGGTACGGTGCCATGCAGTAATGAACTATTGATAATGGTTAAAATAGGCGCTGCAAGAACATTCATGGCACTTTTTACTAGTTTTGTTGGCACTGGATCTAGGGAACAAGTAGTGGGCTTCATTTTAGTAATTAAAGTTAAGACTTCCTGCTCAGTTACAGGATTAAAATTACTAAAGTGCTGAATGCAATGTGCGGCAGGGTCTGCTAAGCTAGTATTTGGTTTGTACTGTGATGCTGAGATCTGGGATCTTATATTTGTAATTTTCTCATTGAAGAAGTTCATAAAGTCTGTACTGCTAATATCTGTTGGTATTTTGCCCTGTTGATCTGAATTCCCATTTGTTAATTTACCCACTGTTCTAAACAGTACCCGAGGATTTTTATTATTGCTATCTATTAATGTAGAATAGTATTCTGAACGAGCTTTAAAGAGGGCTTTTTTATATTTATTAACACTCTCTGTCCATGCAATTTGAAAGACATGTAGCTTTGTTGTTTTCCATCTGCGCTCCAGTTTTCGACACTCTAATTTAAGAGCTCGAGTATTTTCATTAAACCAGGGAGAGTTTCTATGTGCTTTGATCACTTTTGTTTTAAGGGGAGCCACTGTGTCCAGAGCATCTCTCAATGTCACATTATAATGTAATGTTAACTGATCTAAATGGTTTTCCACAATTACACTCGACTTACTCAAGGTATCTATAAATTTTGAAGCAGAATTACAATCTAGATGTCGCACTGTCTTTGTTTTAATCTGTGAGTGCGTTGGCATGG
This sequence comes from Polypterus bichir lapradei, assembly GCA_026402145.1. Taxonomy (NCBI): domain Eukaryota; kingdom Metazoa; phylum Chordata; class Cladistia; order Polypteriformes; family Polypteridae; genus Polypterus; species Polypterus bichir. Next base: position 44,345,208 of record JANRMT010062818.1, on the reverse strand, counting down.
GCAGAACTAAATCAAATGTAATTAAAAAGTGATCGAAAATGACTTAATTTAATGGCGTAATATTTATAAATAATAAAAACCATCATTTAAAAACTGCATTTTGTGTTTACTTGTGTTATATTTGACTAATGGTTACATGTGTTTCATGATCAGAAACATTTTGTGTGACAAACATGCAAAAGAATAAGAAATCAGGAAGGGGGCAAATAGTTTTTCACACCACTGTATATATATATATATATATATATATATATATATATATATATATATATACTGTATATATACAGTGAAT
>JANRMT010062818.1:44323205-44344816 GCA_026402145.1 Polypterus bichir lapradei | reverse complement strand
ATATATATACTGTATATATACAGTGAACAGTATGGGTCACTCCAGCTCCTCAAACCTAGCACAAACAGGCACAGACACAGGTTAAAAAGGAAAGAGTCTTTCATTTTGTAAAAACTCTTCCTTTTCTAATGGTTTTCCACCACCAACAGCCACAAGTACAGAAAACACAATACAGCACACTCTTTGTCTTTTTCTCTCTCTGTCTCTCACTGCCTCCTCCCATCGGCTCAAAAGCTTTGTTTTCCTCCTCCTGACTTAGGCAGCCCCTTTTATTTTTGCCTCCCCGAAAGTTCTCCTGATATTACGCACACATGGTCTGTCAGCATTTCCGAATAAGACAGAAAACCCATGATGTAGGGATTCCCCAATATTACAGCTCCCCCTGACAGCCTTCACAGGACCCAACAGGGACACAGTAACCAGCACCTGTCCTCCAGGTACCCATGTGGGAATCTGAGCCAGGGCTTACTGCCATCTACCATCCTACAGTATATATATATACAGTACATTACCTTTCTTTTTGCCTGTTAAAATTTGCATCGCTTCTCCTTGATCATAAATATACACCTGACCGAATTGTGTATTCTTTAAAATTCAACTTGTCATTGCTTTAACTGTTGCGGGACCACAGATTCTTATAACGTATGGTCTATTATTGTGTAAATCCACTGTGGAGGACTCCCGGCTTCCCATGCCGGTCCGCACCCCCAGGCCGCCAGGAGGAGCTCTCCCGACAGCAGGATCGTGCCCCGAGGTCCAGCAGGGCCTTATGGACTTTGTAGTGTTTATACACAGCCCTGCTGGATACCTTGGGGACCACCAGGAGTCGCTGTGGTGGGGCTTATGGGCTCTGTGATGCCCTATAACCCGGGAGTACGTCACGGTCACATGACGGGAAGGAACGACGTGCTCCCGGGTTGAAGAAAAGGACTGTTTGCCCTGACCCGGAAGGAATAAGGAACTGTGGACTGTTGGGACAGGAACACCTCCGGGTCAGGGGCTATAAAAGGACGGTGCCTCTGTCCAGACACTGAGCTGTGCTGGGTGGGAGAGGAGGAGTGGATAGTGTTTTGGGAGTAGAGTGGTTTATTGTATTTAATATATGAGTAGTGTGGAAGGTGCTTGGTGCACTGTGAAAGAAAATAAAAAGGTCGTGGACTTTTACCTAGTGTCTGGAGTTGTACCTGAGGGTTCAAGGGTGCACTACTGCCCCCTACTGCCACACCACGTTTTGTGCATTAGAATGATGCGAATGTGAAAAGACTCTACTCTGCCTTTTATTTCAGACCTCGATTTGTCCTGCTCTTTTTTTCAATTACACCTGGTTCTGATGATTAATCACCTTTTGTTTTGCGGTAATGTAATCTTTTCTATCTTTTCTTTGATACTGTAGCAACTGACATGATAAAGTGTCACAAAAGTTTTACTTGAACAATCGGTGACTTCGTAACCCCAAAAACAACTTTCTAGCACCCTCTCCAACACCTCATCCCCTGCATCTCGCCCCCCCCGCATCAATCAATACCCCGCTATCAGTCTTCCGTGCTGTACTCTGCCCTCCGTCAATCGGACCGAACAGTCACTTAAACCAAAAAGGCCGCAGCCTGGCTGGGATGCTGCAATACTTTCTAATTTGACTTGTTTCATAATCTCTTATCTGCCTTTTTTTCTCTCCAACGCCTTTGGGTGTATATTCTCCATATTGTCCTGATATGCTTTATATGTGTTGAGAGCACAGTATGTGTGTGCACTATGTGCTTTTACACGACTGACTGTTTTTTGATGCATGTGCTCTTGTATGATATCATTTGTGAGTAGGAGTGTCTTGCAAGAATCTTATGTTCCACTTGCCTGCGAGACGGCCCTGGCAACATCTCTTGGCACCAAGTCTCATGTTTACGGTTCCCGCGAGACGCTCCGTGGCAAGTCTCTTTTGTCTCATGGGTCTTTTAAATGTCTTCTGAGAAAATGACGTATCGTCGCCTTGCTTTTGCATTCTAGGATTTCCTTTTATAATATATATATATATATATATATATATATATATATATATATATTGTCACAAGAACGAGACATGGACAGATAAAGGGGCAGCCACCCGTATAATGTGGTATCCTGGCTGCAAAAGTCGTTTATGCAAAATATACAGCACTGAAGTGCATACAACTGAGTCCAAAACAAGACTGAGGAAAAAGGGAAAAGGGGCAGGTTTTAAAGGGGGAGACAGGAAGTGAGGTCATATGGATCAAGCACGTGGTCTTCCACCATTGGATCATAGCCGGACGTGACATCAGGGGGACTGGAGCTGGTGTGGCCGACTTCCATTGGCTCGGTCCCGGAAGTGATGTCAGGAGAGCCAGGTGGAATCCCCCGGGAATGGTCTACAGGCAAGGGAGAAAAAGAGTCAGTGCACTCTGCCACACCCCGGCATGCCTCCGAACTGCCTTCACTCAAGCCCTTTAGCTGCCTCCCATGCGCACGTGTGTGACAATATATATATATATATATATATATATATATATATATATATATATATAATACACATACACACACACTTGAAATAACTTGTAAAAGATTATATTAACTAAAAGTTCCACATATTTTCCTCCCTTGGGACATCTTAAAGTCCAAGTGTAACTTGAAGTTGACCTAAGTGTTCTACTTTAACTCTGTCTGTTTCTAATTGTATAAATCATTTGTATAATAATGGTATTATTTATGTTTTTTCCTCTATAAATCTCAGAATTGTGTTCCATAACCTCATACTTTCTAAGTATGATGATAAAACATTGTCAACAAAGACTTGATCAGTCGTATTTTTCTTGTGCTTAAGGTAACTATTTAATTTCCTTCTTATACAATAAATATTAGCTATGTTTTTTCCCAAAAAATGTATCTAGTCATGTATGTCGTCTGTGATTAGACCATTTAATAGTGCCATTGGTGGTGACACTGATAGTACAAGTACCGTATTTACTTCAGAATCTTTAAAAGTTACTAATGTGGACTATGGCCGGCAACTTATCTCAGCCAATACCACCAAGCCGCCAGATGGAGCCCTCCCTGTAACGTGGAGATGCCCCAAATTCCAGCAGGGCATCATGGACCTTGGAGTTTTCCTTCACAGCCCTGCTGCATACCGTGGGGGCCACCAGAGGCTCAAGGACTTATATCATCCATATAGCCCGGAAGTAGTTCCCAGTCACAGAGACAGAGAAGATGACATACTTCCGGGCTAAAGAGAAGAAGGAATTTTCATCTGACCCTGAAGTGCTGGGAAATCATGTGGACGGAAGGATAGAAGCACTTCTGGGTCAAGGAATATAAAGGATTATGGGAAACCCCAGCGAGTTGGGCCGAGTTGGGAGGAAGGGTGACTGAGCTGCTGGGAGGTGTGGAGGATTATTGAGAATTGTATATTTAATTATTATTGTGATATTTGTAAGTATAGTGGAGGTGAAGGTGCTTTGTGCACTTTATTATTGTAAAAATAAATTTATTTGGACTTTTAACTGGTGTCTGGTCTGAGGGTTCAAGGGGACGACAGCGTCCCCTGTCACACTAGTTAATGTATCCAATGACGTGTACAACACTGACCAGAGATAGAGTCCTTATACAAACAACCATGCTAGCATCCTTATGCTCACATCCACAAAGTTGCCCTGATTTACATCCAGCTATGGTCTATATAGGTTACTACCTTTGTTTTCTACTAATGAAAAAAAATATACAGTACATGCTGATAGTAGGTGTCAATTCTTCCTTTGGAAGATGTCATCGCTATTCTCATTAATGCAAGTCACAGACCCTATTCAATGCCACATTTAAATTGCAAGAGTTGCATTCAAGACTCTTGAGATTTTGATGTTAAAAATCTTCTGCCACCAGCTGGGATCTTTGGTTTGTATCTGGGCTTTCCAATTCAGAAACTGTGCATTCAGCAACTCTTTGCAAAAGAAAATCCATCTCTATTGTGCAGAATTATTACATTGTTTGGCTAATTTCTATATTACTTAAGCCCAAGAAGACATAACGTTAATTATTTGTCCTATATTGCCACCCAAAGCTGCTGGTTTAAACAATATCTCTACCTATACTTGGGACATTTTGTCCTGGATATCCCTGTTCCCAAAACAATTGTTATATATGATCCCTTAAGTATACTATTATTCCTCTCAGTTAACAGATTTATGCTAATGTTAAACCCTATACTGTATGTCCTATTATTAAAATTCAGTAACTAATAATCCTTAAATTGGACTGACCTTAACCAGTAATGTTAAGTGCTAATGTGATAATAGTCACTAATGTAGTACCAGTGACATGTGGGGAGGTTCATGGCTGGTGAGGCACTGACTCCTTCTTGTCTGATTTACAAATATATGAACCCAAATGAGTAGCTTATTCACTGAGTGCAGGCTTCTTGGTAAAATTTTCATGTCACAATATCCTGTGTTAGTCCAGACATTGAAACACATTTAGATTCAAAAGGCATGGAAAGCAGTAAAGGCGGTTTCTTGTAGGACAGCCACACAGCCAGTCTTTTTGGGTGTACCACTCCATTTGAAAAAAGCAAGTTGTCTTTTTACCCTTAGTTTGAAGCAAATATTTTAGCTCTGGCGTTGGTCTTCTGTTATTTATCACTTCCTGTTTTGACTGAAAGTCCAGGTTTGGCAAATTTTTAAGCTTAGAAATATAATCTTCCATTTTGGCAGTCAGTCAGAACACAAATAAAAATAAACAGACCTCTGCAATGCACTTGACTTTCTGATATTGCTAACTTATTGGTGCCTAGAGCCTCTGCGCAGAATATACGTGTCTGAAAACATTATATTGACGAGATAAAGAGAGACAGCAATAGGCACACGCTAATTGCATACATCAACCCAGTGTGTGAGGGATAGCGCAGTCTGAGGTGTAGTGAGGCTTGTTGCTGCCGCACCTTGTGTTTCTCCCATGTATTTGAACAGGAAATGCGCAAATTCATCAATTTTGACTATAAAAATGATTAAAATTACTGGAATCATACAGAAAATAAATTAATAGCACAGACCATTGGACAAATTTATTTTATGTTATCATTATTAGTTTTTTTACTTTTCATGATGATCTGCCTTCCCTGACAGCATGTCCCTGGTGGGCCCATTGATACTTGGTGTGACAGGACGACATCCACTTTTAAGGATTATTTTTTGTATGTAATTAGGACTGTGCCCACCTTCTGTAGTTAATCAGAGTCTAACACATGACTGCTATATTTAGTGCTACACAGGGATGTGCGGTCAGGGGAGGCAGGTGAGGCATCCAATGAGGGAGGACTGAATTAATAGGTCACTCAAAAGAGTTTAGTTTTAGTAAGGTTAAAAAAAGAAAAAAAGGAAATTGGCCATAGATACATTATAACTCACTGTAATTATTGGACAATAGATAGACAAGTTCAGAGAGAGGGTGCAGGTTTACAGGAAAAAATAAAATTATGGGGACATGACCACATGTCCCCATATGTTCCATGGGAGATGCAAGACTTAGATAACTTGGTGGCTACCAGCCCAACATACATGAGGATAGAGGGAAATGGATTAGAGCTTTTGTATGTGTCCAGCAAATAAACTGGGATAAGGGACGGTCAAAATGTAATAAAGGTGTCACCAAAAAATTCACCCAGAGTGTGTTGTTGATATGGTCAGCCAGGACATATCAGGAGGAATTGTTCAGTGAAACTATGTCAGTAAGGTTCTAGTCAGTCAGCTCAGAATAGGGGACAGTTATCACAAAACTGGAACCAACAAATCCATGGTTTGGGTTCAATCAGGAAATACAGGGATAATATACTTGGGAAGGACAGTGCCCAATGTTAACCAATGTGGTTCAGATAAAGAACCAATGATAAACATTGAATTAGAAATGGAAAAACATTACCATAATGATAGAACCACGAGATACTGAAAAAGATGTAATTGCAATGCAGGAAAGAGCAGAATACTACTTATAGTAAAGCAGAAAAGACTGAAGATACCATTAACACACTGTAATGAGGGGACTGACTAACTAGAGACTTAAAATAAACAGATCTGAACATGATGTGAAATCGCACAAGTGAGAAAAAAGCAAAAGCGATTGAGCAAGTACGGTTGAAAAGAATGAAAGGAATAAAAATGCTGCTTTTGCCATTTTATAAGGTGACATATTTGAAGAAAAATATTGTGATTACACTTGCTGAAAGAACTACTCCTCAAACCGCCATCTTAGCGTGGTGGAGGGGTTTGCGTGTCCCAATGATCCTAGGAGCTCTGTTGTCCGGGGCTTTATGCCCCTAGTAGGGTCACCCAAGGAAAACTGGTCCTAGGTGAGGGATGAGACAAAGAGAGGTTCAACCAAACCTTCTATGAAGAACAAAAACCTTGGACGACGTTTTCCCTCACCCGGACATGGGTCACTGGGTCCCCCTCTGGGGCCAAGCCTGGAGGTGGGGCTCGATGGCGAGCGCCTGGTGGCCGGGCCTGCACTCATGGGGCTTGGCGAGGCACAGCATGAAGAGACAACGTGGGTGCCCCTTCCCATGGGCTCACCACCTGTAGGAGGGGCCAAGGAGGTCGGGTGCAGTGTGAGTTGGGTGGTGGCCGAAGGCGGAGACCTTGGCGGTCCGATCCTCGGGTACAGAAGCTGGCTCTTGGGACGTGGAATGTCACCTCTCTGAAGGGGAAGGAGCCTGAGCTAGCGCGCAAGGTTGAGAGGTTCCGGCTAGATATAGTCGGGCTCACCTCAACGCACAGCTTGGACTCTGGAACCAGTCTCCTTGAGAGGGGCTGGGTTCTCTACCATTCTGGAGTTGCCCCCGGTGATAGGCGCTGATTGGGTGTGGGCATACTTATTGCCCCCCGACTTGGAGCCTGTTCATTGGGGTTTACCCCAGTGGACAAGAGGGTAGCCTCCCTCCGCCTTCGGGTGGGGGGACGGGTCCGAACTGTTGTTTGTGCGTATGCACCGAATGGCAGTCTGGAGTACCGACCCTTTTTGGAGTCCCTGGAGGGGGTGCTAGAGGGCATACGTTCTGTGGACTCCCTCGTTCTGCTGGGAGACTTCAATGCTCACGTGGGCAATGACAGTGAGACCTGGAAGGGCGTGATTGGGAGGATGGCCCCACCGATCTGAACCCGAGCGGTTTTTGTTATTGGACTTCAGTGCTTGTCATGGATTGTCCATAATGAATACCATGTTCAAGCATAGAGGTGTTCATATGTGCAGTTGGCACCAGGACACCCTAGGCCTCAGTTCAATGATCGACATTGTGGTCGTGTCGTCGGACTTGCGGCCACATGTCTTGGACACTTGGGTGAAGAGAGGGGCGGAGCTGTCAACTGATCACCACCTGGTGGTGAGTAGGCTTCAGTGGATGGGGAGGATGCCAGTCAGGCTTGGTAGGCCCAAACGTGTTGTGAGGGTCTGCTGGGAACATCTGGCAGAGGCCCCTGTCAGAAGTAGCTTCAACTCCCACCTCCGGCAGAACATCGACCACGTCCCGAGGGAGGTGGGGGACATTGAGTCCGAATGTGTCATGTTCCGTGCCTCTATTGTTGAGGCGGCTGACTGGAGCTGTGGCCGTAAGGTGGTCGGTGCCTGTCGTGGCGGCAATCCCTGAACCCGTTGATGGACACTGGCAGTAAGGGATGCCGTCAAGCTGAAGAAGGAGTCCTACCGAACCCTTTTGTACTGTGGGACTCTGGAGGCAGCTGATAGGTACCGGCAGGCCAAGCGGAATGTGGCTTCGGTGGTTGCGGTGGCAAAAACTCGGGCATGGGAGGAGTTTGGGGAGGCCATGGAGAACGACTTTCAGACTGCTTCGAGGAGATTCTGGTCCACCGTCCGGCGTCTCAGGAGGGGGAAGTAGTGCAGTGTCAACACTGTATATGGTGGGGATGGTGCGCTGCTGACATCGACTCGGGATGTTGTGGGTCGGTGGGGGGAGTACTTCAAAGACCTCCTCAATCCCACTAACATGCCTTCCAATGAGAAAGCAGAGCCTGGGGACTCAGAGGTGGGCTCCCCCATCTCTGGGACTGAGGTCACCGAGGTGGTTAAAAAACTTCTTGGTGGCAGGGCCCCGGGGGTGGATGAGATAGGCTCTGGATGTTATAGGACTGTCTTGGCTGACACGTCTCTGCAACATCGCATGGACATCGGGGACAGTGCCTCTGGATTGGCAGACCGGGGTGGTGGTCCCCCTCTTTAAGAAAGGGGACTGGAGGGTGTGTTCCAACTACAGAGGGATCACACTCTCAGTCTCCCTGGAAAAGTCTATTTGGGGGTTCTGTAGAGGAGAGTCCGTCGGATAGTCAAACCTCGGATTCAGGAGGAACAGTTTGGTTTTCGTCCTGGTCGCAGAACAGTGGACCAGCTCTACACCCTTAGCAGGGTCCTGGAGGGTGCATGGGAGTTTGCCCAACCAGTCTACATGTGTTTTGTGGACTTGGAAAAGGCATTCGACCATGTCCCTCAGGGAATCGTGTGGGGGGTGCTCCGGGAGTATGGGGTACCGGACCCCCTGATAAGGGCTGTTCGGTCCCTGTACAACCGGTGTCAGAGCTTGGTCCGCATTGCCAGCAGTAAGTCGAACCCGTTTCCAGTGAGAGTTGGACTCCACCAGGGCTGCCTTTTGTCACCGATTCTGTTCATAACTTTTATGGAAAGAATTTCTAGGCGCAGCCAGGGTGTTGAGGGGGTCTGGTTTGGTGGACTCATGATTGGGTCACTGCTTTTTGCAGATGATGTTGTCCTGTTTGCTTCATCAGGCCATGATCTTCAGCTCTCTCTGAATCGGTTCGCAGCTGAATGTGAAGCGGCTGGGATGGGAATCAGCACCTCCAAATCCGAGACCATGGTCCTCAGCTGGAAAAGGGTGGAGTGCCCTCTCAGGGTTGGGAGCGAGATCCTGCCGCAAGTGGAGGAGTTCAAGAATATCGGGGTCTTGTTCATGAGTGAGGGAAGAATGGAGTGTGGGATCAACAGGCGGATCGGTGCGGCGTCCGCAGTGATGCGGGCCCTGCATTGGCCTGTTGTGGTGAAAAAGGAGCTGAGCCATAAGGCAATGCTCTCAATTTACCAGTCGATCTACGTTTCTACCCTCACCTATGGTCATGAGCTATGGGTAGTGACTGAGAGAACGAGATCGCGAATACAAGTGGGTGAAATGAGTTTCCTCTGCAGGGTGTCTGGGCTTTCCCTTTAAGATAGGGTGAGAAGCTCAGTCATCCGGGAGGGGCTCAGAGTAGAGCCACTGCTCCTCCGCATCGAGAGGAGTCAGATGAGGTGGCTCGGGCATCTGATCAGGATGCCTCCTGGACACCTCCCTGGCGAGGTGTTCCAGGCACGTCCAACCAGGAGGAGGCACCGGGGAAGACCCAGGACACGCTGGAGGGACTAAGTATCCCGGCTGGCCTGGGAATGCCTCGGGATTCCCCCCGAAGAGTTAGAAGAAGTGGCTGGGGAGAAGGAAGTCTGGGCATCTCTGCTCAAGCTGCTGTCCCCGCGACCTGACCTTGGATAAGGGGAAGAGGATGGATGCATGGATGGATGAAAGAATGCAAATGTTGTATTATGCCTAAGAAATGACTTGTGAATAGGACTTATTTGTCTGAAACATACTACTGTCAAACTGAGTGTTCAAGCATTTGCTGAAAATGAATTTTGCACACAAAATTAGATATATCTTTTATATAAATTACCAGAACTCTGGATCAATTTGGGTTATATGTAATATCTGCTATAATGAATATCTCCACTTCTGCTTATTGTTTATAATTGTGCAATATTTCTTTCCATCAAACCCTGATCAAGTTTTGAGGAAAAGTGTACTTTTGATAATTATAAAATAAAGAAGAGACAATTTCTTTCAAGAATAAAAATTCTACTAGTATGTGTGAGTGTGAGAATGTGTATTGTGCATGGATAATGCTATTTGTTTGTAAGTGCTGCTGACCAACTAAATAGGATCCAAATGTGAAGGACACTTCACATGCATTAATATAATATTGATATTGTTTTAAATGGTTTAAACATGAGTCGTTAGGTAACTTAAGGAGGGGTAGTATAGTGGCACAGTAATTAGCACTGCTGCCCGGAAATAAAAAAATGAAGGTTCAAGTTTATACATTTTCTGTGTAGAGGTTTTATCTTCTCCCTGTATCTTTGTAGGTTTTCCTGAGAATGCTATTGTATCTTGCTGTGGCGTCTTGCCACGTGGTTTCCTAGTATTTAAATTTATTCCTTATTGTCAATGACTCAGTTTGCCAGTTGAGTCTCCTTAGCAAGAACATCAGTGAAACTGAGCTGGATTGCATTGTATTTCAGATTTTATATATAAAAATACAGATTTTGCCGCTGTGGTCCCCATTTGAAGTTCACAGCGTGGGTTTTGTCATCAGAAGCATTAGGATAAACAAACAAAGTAAGAGTTAAATGCAAAGGTACAGCAATTAACTTATTCTTCTTTAGAGATTTCTTTGTGTATTTTTGTGGATCAATTTCTTTCCAAACACAGTGTGTAAGTAAACAGATGTCTTAACACAAAGCGTATTGAGAGAAACTAACTGTTGGCATAAGAGGCAAAAAGTGTGTTAGCGATTTAAACAGTAAATGCTAAAAAAATAAAAATAAATAAAAATAAAACCTGAATTAGTTTAAATGTATTAAAAACAAATTAAGCTACTTTGAGTATGTTATGCAGTATGTGAAAGGGATCTCTGTGACTGAAGTGCATTAAAATACATTTAAGTGAGTCTGAGAATATGTTTTGTTAAGGACAATGTTTGAAAATATGTGGTGTTGTTTGAACAGAAAAGGCTATTGATAAAAATATACATATTGGTGTTTCACAAAGTGTTTCAGCTAAGGCCAAATAACTCACTGACATGATCTGGTTCTTTAATTTAACACCTCTACTCTAGGCTGACATCCGCTAATGGAGCCCTTTCCTAGATAGTCCACTATAGTGGCGGATTACCATAAAGTACTGACTCAGTCCCGGAGCACTATTATATGATTTTCACCTGCTTTTTATCCCTCCAAAGGAACTACCTAGAGCAATTCACTAAGGTGGCCCTCCACCTCGGCCAGGTGTGAAAGCTATTCCAAAGTCATAGAGATACACAACTAATTATGTGTCGTACTGGTGTAAGCAACAATATTGGTCATCATCAATGTAATTCCAATAAAGAAGACATCTCCAACCCCACTAAAGGTATATGCTGTGTTGAATTGTCAGGAGATGATGGGAGAGATCATTTACACCTATGGGGCAGAAAGATTTGGGATGAAAAGCAAGAGCCCAATGCCACAGAAGGAACCATCAGCACAGCTCAATTCCAAGAGACAACAAGAGATTGAAAGAAAGAAGGAGCCTGAACAAAAAGTGGAAGAAGGCCACACAAGTGAAAAGAAATGGTTTTGAGGCATATAGGGCGACATCAAGCAGTGTCTTGCAACGCTGCGAAGAGCAGAGAGTTTGAGGAAGCAAAATAATAAGAAAGAATGAATCAGGGCTGCCTTCTACAGAGATCTGCATAAATTCCTGAAAAGCCTCTTTGCCAAAGAAAAACCGGGCTCCTTAAAGTATGTGTACGGAACTTGCTGAGCACTTTTAGAAAGATCTGTTCTGACTGATTGCGCATGTGTCAATCACCATTTCAGATGACCTGCGACCATTCCAACAACCACAGCGTCAGATGCACACAAGACCCCCTACATGGAGCGAAGATGACAGTACAGTAAAGCGGGCTAGAACAGCATCAGCCCCTGGGCCCAACAGCATTCCATATAGGTTTTATAAGTATAGCCCCATCGTCCTGAAGTACCTATGAAAGCTAATGGAGGTGGCATGGAAAAAAGTGAATTATACCAAAGGCATGGCGAAGGACAGGAGGGATTATGATTCCCAAGGAGAAAAACTCATCACCCATCAACCAGATAAGTCATTCTGCCAGATCAGTCTCCTGAATGTGAAAGGAAAGATCTTTTTCAGTGTTGTTTTCCAAAGACTCTTAGCATTCTTTCAGAACAACAACTTCATAGACATCTCAGTGTAGAAGGCAGGGATAGGTAGCTTTTCAGGTTGTTTGAAACACTCTAACATCATTTGGCACCAGGTTCAGACCGCAAAAAAGGAAAACGACTTGTATGTGTTTTTTCTAGATCTTGCAAATGCCTTTGGTTCAGTTCCACATAAGATTCTATAGGCAGCATTCTGCTTCTTTAGTGTACCAGAGGGCATAACAAAGGTAGTGAAAGCCTACTTCAAGGACATCCAGTTCTGCATCACAACTCAAGACAGTACCAATGTCTGGTGGCATCTTGAGACTGGCATAATGGTGAGTTGCACCATCTCTCCCCTGGCCTTCACTATGGCGATAGAGCTTATAATTTGAGTATCACGATGGATGGTCAGAGGGGAGCATCTGAAAAATGGGCTATGTCTTCCTCCAATCAGGGCATACATGGATGACATGACGACTATTTCAACAACAAAAGCATGTACCAAATGCATCTTGGATAAACTCCAAGAAAAAATCAAATGTGCACAAATAAAGATAAAACTCACCAAATCTCACAGCATCTCCATTGTCAAAGGCTGGCTCACCAACGAGTGATAAGCCAATACAAACAATTCAGTAAAAGCCTTGTGCGTTGGTACACCACAGACCTCAAAGATCAAGAACAGGTGGAACAACTCAGGCACAATCAGTGCCGTTAAGACAATTAACAACACTGCTTTCCCTGGAAAATTGGAACCGTGGTGCTTCCAGTTTGGTTTGCTGCCCTGTGTCATGTGGCCAGTTACAACCTATGAGATCACACTATCCTACAACAAATGGCTGGAGGGACTGGTGAGCTCACAAGTGAGGAAATTACTTGGACTACCAAGATGTCTGAGCAGCATAGTCCTGTATGGGAAGTCTTGTTGAGGAATATAAATGTGCCAAAGTAAGACTGGATATGACACTCAAAGAATCCTGTGACCCCTTCATAAGAAATGCTGTGTCAATCTTACCGACAGGGAGGTGAAGGAGGTGCATCACCGGGAGGATGTAGATGTGCCAGAGTAGTCTCCTAAGCCCGGAAAGGCCGCTGGAAGAGGTGGGTTGGTATAGAGTGATTTAAAATCACATGGAGCAAACTGTGGAACGTGGAGACCAACAGGCTAAGTTTCATTGTCAGAACCACACATGACGTGCTGCGCTCACCTACAAACCTACATCTTTGGTGTGGAGAGGATTCAGTCTGTCATCAGTGTGCGGCACCGGTAAACCTCAAACACATCCTGGTGGGTTGAAAGAACAGCTTAATTTAAGGAAGATGCACATGGCGTAATAACAAAGCACGGAGTTGTTTGGCCTCAACAGTAGTGGTCATGAGAGTGTCGATCAACACCATCCCGCTAAATGCCCAGACTACCTTCCCACTATTAACAACCTTCATCCAGGAAGGGGAGAAACAGAGGACCAAGTCCTCACCTCCTGATTTATGTCTACTGATTATAGCCAGGGATTGGGAAATGTGTGTACACCTAAATCAGAAAATCACCTTCCCATGTGAAATCACACTCACCAATCTGCACCCAGATTTGGTCCTTCCATTGTGTCTTCATCATTTAGCTTGGGAGTATGCTATCAATGAGACATATAACAGGAAAAAACTGTGGTATGCCAGTCTCACAGCTGAGGCTGAGGAGTGAGGTTGGAATGTGAAGGTGCACCCAGTGAAGGTGGGCTGCAGGAGCTTTGTAGCCAGTTCTGCTTCAAGGCTGCTGAAAGAACTGCGCATTAGAGAGCAGGCCCAGTGGAAAGTAATTAATGAACTTGCCACTGTCGCTGAAAAAACAAGTCACTGGCTGTGGCTGAAGAGAGAGGAGACAATATGGCCTATCAAATGATCGCTTAGTAGCCATGCAACCCAAAACCAGGTCTGATAAGCCTGTGGTGGGCTTGTCTCAGCCAAGGGTGTCTTGTGGTAAAAGCCGAAACACCCTATGACGCCAGGGTACACAACTAATGATGTGTCGTACTGGTGTAAGCAACACTAAATGGTCATCATCAATGTAATTCTAATAAAGAAGACATATCCAAACCCACTCAAGGCAAATGCTGTGATGAATCAACAGGGATTGTAACACCTAGTCATATTAAAGAAACTTATCTCAAGTGTAAATCTTATTATTCTAAATTTTCAAAGAATGGTCATGATGTCAATTTAATGTACTGTATTTGCATCTGTGACTGTGGTTGATGCAAGAGGTAGCCAGTTTAAAATGTACTTAGTAATTACGAAAAAGGTCTAGGAACAAATAGAATACAAAGGATTTAACATACTTCTTAAGGGGAAGTCACATGACACTTCATTGTGATGGCTGGCTAGGGCTTGAGCTCCAACTCCTCACGCCAATAAAACCCACTTTTCTGCTTTTCTCCCATCTTACTTGTACTACGAAATCGACAGACTGTACCATATTTCTCACTGTCACCAAGAACAGATGTTTTCTTCAGGCTGGAGGCCCCATTCCTTGCCTACTAACTCGCCAAAGAAACTGAAACATCCTCCAATGGAATCCAGTGCCATTATGGATGCCTACTGGGACTTGATGAAAAATCTCCTCCTCGAACACACCACCACACCAAATACTACAATGCAGACCAACTTCAGTGAAATACGGGGCAACCTGAAAACTATTAAAGAGGAGCAGGCAAAACTGATGAAGGATGTCAGAGCCCTACAATATACCATATCCCATCACAATGTGGAGATGAAGGCATTCCGTAAAGAAGAGTTTGACTTGAAAGACAAACTGATCAATCAAGAAGACAGGGGTGAAACAGACAATTTAAGAATTGCTGAACTAAAAGAAGGATCTAAGAAAGACAATCCAATTTACTTCCTCTCCCAAATATGACAAAAGTGGTTCAAAAACCTCTCAAACTTTGCCCTGAAGATCACAACAGGTTCATCGTGTGCACACTGGCAGTGCTAATGCTGTCAAACCACAGCCTCTTATAATAAAATTTCTGAGGTTTTCGGACCTCCAACAAATTCTGTTGGAGGCACGCTGTGTTTAAAAAATCTATTTCAAAGGCTCACAGATCCGCTTCTTCCCAGATTTTAGTTCAATTATTGCACAGCGAATGAAAGCCAAGGCCCCAGTTGCTCAGAAAGCACATGTTGCCGGTCTTCAGCCATATTTGCTCTATCCTGCAAAGTTGATAATAAGTCTCGGTTCAGCGCATCACCTGTTCTACTCAGCCTGAGAAACACTTGCAGTGACTGACAACTTTGTTTCAACAGGCAATTTCACACCATTAAGATCTCTTCATTGGCTCTGAATTACATCATTGTATTCTGTACATCGTTGGTCAAGTTCAAGTTCCTGCCGTGGAGCAGCCATTCAGGTTTCTGTCTTTTTTTTGTATTTTCTTTTTATTGACTGGAATTACTTTTTGAACAGTCCTTTATATTGCTAACTAGCTGGAGTACCCGGCATTGCCCGGGAGTCTATAACCGGTGAATTTACCAAATGAAAGAAACAGAACATAGAAATAGAAGAAACAGTTTTGTGATTGAAATTTTATTGTAATAGGTAATATAAGTGGTTATTCCAGAGCCTTTGGATACAGTATATTTTTTGTTTTGCCCTGTGGTGCGAAAATAAACAAATTCTGAGAATTGCCCACTCTAGAACATGATACATAGAGTTGTGCGTGAGAAAAGTATGGATTTTCCAAATTGATGTCTTTAACTTGCAGTGATTGGCCTTGAGCGCTATTAATTAATATAGCAAAAGCCAAATGAACAGGTAATTGTAGTAATTTTAAATCAAAGGGTAAATCATTCGGAATTAGTGGAATTGTTGGTATGAAAACATCGTCATGTCGTGCGCAACGCTTCAGATGCCATTGAAATAGACTTTTTTCTGGCAGCGGAAGTGGATTTTCTAATTCTACACGGAATTGTTGGTATGAAAACATCTTCACGTCTTGTAAAACGTTTCAGACACCCTTGAAATAGACTTTTTTTCTGGCATCGGAACTTAAGTGGGCTTTCTAATTCTATGTCATTTTTTCGGTGGCATGAGTATAATAGTGAAAAGCAGAACAATTACGTGTTACATGGTATTATGCACAGAATAAGCGCTACAGTGAGATGAATGCACGTTATTTACAATATGTCGCAAAGTGAACAAATAGCACCAGTCAGTCAGAAAGACCAAGACTGAAATCATATTGCAAGTCGGAAAGCAAGCAAATAGCACCACAAATAGGGAAAGCCAGTCATGTGCAGTGGGTCGGTCACGTTTTGCATACATATGGCAGTTCCCCTTCACCCGATGAAAGCAGTCGGCCTTCTCATACTTGGACACTTCTGCCATCTGTTGGCAATTTAAAGAAACATTGGTAAAGAGCAACGCACAGGGACCAAATGTGCCGCTAGATGGAGCCGCCGTTAATGTCTGTTGCATGTCTATGATAAGTACCAGCACCTGTGCCGAACGTTGTGTCGCTGAAAAGTTGCCCTGCGCTTCACCACAAACATTTGTCTGAACCAAACATACCCCATGACCTTCTCCTGGTCACAAAGGAGCCCCATCCCCAGATTGGTGGCGATCGGACGCCCAGTGCAGATTTGTATAAAGGACAAACAAACATACATACATCGACTTTTTCCCAACCAAACATACCTCATGACCTCCTCCTGGTCACAAAGGAGCCCCATCCCCAGTTTGGTGGCGATCGGACGCCCGGTGTAGATTTGTATGGCGGACAAACAAATAGCACCAGTCAGTCAGAAAGACCAACACTGAAATCGTATTGTGTTGGCAGACAGCCTGCCTTCCCTTTCTTCAGATGTTTCATCCGCTCTTGCATCAGCAGCCCTTCTTCTGTTGGCAGACAGCCTACCTTCGCTTTCTTCAGATGTTTCATCCACTCCTGCATCAGCAACCCTTCTCCTGTTGGCAGACAGCCTGCCTTCCCTTTCTTCAGATGTTTCATCCACTCCTGCATCAGCAGCCCTTCTCCTGTTGGCAGACACCCTGCCTTCCCTTTCTTGAGATGACTCATAGGCTCTTGAAGTAGCAGCTGTAATTGTTTGGTACGCCAGATGGGATTGCCTGGGACGTGTGCCAAACGTTGTGTCGGTGAAAAGGTGCCCTGCGCTTCACCACAAGCATTTTTCCCAACCAAACATACCCCATGACCTCCTCCTGGTCACAAAGGAGCCCCATCCCCAGTTTGGTGACGATCTGATGCCCGGTGCAGATTTGTATAAAGGACAAACAAACATACACACATACATCGACTCTGCTTTATATATTAGATATGAAGTCGATGTTATGCTATGTTAACATACACTGAGGTGGAATTAGGAACTTTCTGTGTAGTTTACCCATTCAATGGGTTTGCGGCGGTGGGGGTGCTCAGGCCTAATGGCATCCTCAGCACCATCATAGGTCACCAGGTGCTGCAGTTAATCCTCTCCACCATTATTTTGTTCTATGTGTTCTTTTTGTTCTCTGCACTGTGCATACTATTTCAAGACATAATTCATTCCTTTTCATTAACTATGTGGCTGAGGATGAGTATCAGAGGGGTGTGGGTGGTTTTTAGGCTTTCTTCTTGAATTCATTCTGTGCTAGCTCCTTTTTATTAGACTCCTGGGAAGCCTACATCCGGGGTGGCTTGTGGATTGGTCGGGGGTGGGATTTGTGCATACGGGGGGTGGTTTGGGACATCACTGCTTTCTTCTGCTTTTAGGCATTTACTTATTGTGGAGCGCCTGATACTGGGGGTACTTTGTGGGCTGGTCGGGGTGGGTTTGGGTGTTAGTCTGAACTGGGGAGACTTTATTTTTATGTTTGTGATAATACTAATTGCCGCATAACAGTACACTATTACTTCCATTTCTTGTTCTTCCATTTTATCTTCTGCAGTTCACTCTCTCAGTCTAAGCTTAACATTATATTGTGAAAAGCCAGAGCCCTGAACTCCAGTCAGCGGTGTGCTTGCCTCCTTGAACCCCTCCACTGTCACCACATAGATGTAAGTCTAATTCATGACTCACATCTGTTAGATGCGGATGTCTCCTGCTATAGTAATAAGCTCTACAGGACTGCGGCATCCTCCTCCGCTCACTGTAAAGGCCAGTTTATACTTCATGCTCAGAATGTGTACACGCATCTATCATGACTGCCATGTGTTCCCAGCATTCATTTGCCGCATCCTCTGAGCATGTCCTGAGAAATTAACGCTACGTGTGCACTAGTTTCTGATTCTGAAGGCTAACCAATCTCTCTCTCATGCTTTCCTAGGGCACGAAGCGGAATCGTAAGTAGAAGCAGACAATGGCCAACAATGAGATGAATCGTGTTGCCGTCGTCGTAGAAGAACTCCAGGCACTCGACAAACAGATTCAGAAACTCCTGTCCAGACAAAGGTACCTTAGGGATTTGATGGCTCAGCTACTGGATAAACCATCCTCGACATCTGAAGTTGACACAACATCAACCCCGTGTCGTGCCGCACACACCCTGGGATAAATAAGCTTCACCCCCGCACCTCATAGGAGCAACGACAACGCCGATGAAGACCATGGCGTGTTTCAGCTATGCAGGCGGGGGTTCAAAGCTAGAACACCTAAATCGGAACAGGCGAGCATCTCGATCCACAACCGGTTCAATCCTCTCCACATCCCCAATTTCCCTTCAGTCCCGGGTGATATAATCATGGTAGATGATTCGATTGTAAGAAACCTCAATATCACATACCCTAATCAAAACTCTTTTGTTTCTTGTTTTCCCGGTGCTCGAGTCTGAGATGTGATGAGACGTGCGCCGACTGTCTACGAGAAGCACAAGAGGGCAGTTGGATCCATTGTATTACATGCCAGCATAAACGACATAAGGCACCGATAGTCGGAGATTCTCAAAGCTGACTTCGCAGCACTAATTAAAGACACGAAGGAGAGGACCCCATCGGCAAAGATCTTCATTTCGGGTCCACTACCACTCGTCAGACGATAAAATGAATACTACAGTCATCTGCTTGGAATTAAACAACTGGGTGAAAGGCTTCTGAGAGAATCAAGACATTGGGTTCATCGACAACTGGGACCTCTTTTGGGAAAGGCCACATTTCTTCAAGCGAGATGGCCTGCATCTGAATAGTTTCGCCGCCGGGTCCTCTCCGAAAACATCGCTAAGGTAATTCGTCTATCTTGACTGTCTATTTCTACTGTAAACCCCTTCCGTAATGCTACTGCTTTGCTAGGACATGATAATGGCTTATCAAAGTCTTCCGTAAAAGTGCACAACATTAATACTCTAATAACCAATCTTAATGCACATAAAAAATCTAGGCAGTGCGGCATAAACACCAATAATTTAATTGCAATTACTACTTTAGATGAACAATGCATTAAAACTATAAAAACAGACTATAGATTACATAAAAAACACACACAGAGCGGTGCTAACAAAAATAACCTAGTTTCTGTTCCAAATATCAATAATGCACATAGAATTCAGCTCTGCCCCTCCGAAACATTAAATATGGCACTATTAAATGTTAGAGCTTTAACTAACAAGACATTTTTATCAACGATCTTATTAGTGATAGAAAAATTGATTTTATTGCACTAAGTGAAACGTGGCTTAGCTCAGACGCCGTGGCTGTTTTAATCGAATCTGCGCCTCCGGATTACAGTTTTACTCTTGCGGATCGCCAGAGAAAAGGGGGGGCGGCTTGGCAAACATCTATTCCTGCCGGTTAAAATTTAAAGATGTTAGTTTTGGTAAATTCAAGTCCTTTGAATATCTTGCCATTGTTATTCATGGAGATTCTCACGTTCTAGTATTATCTGTGTATAGACCTTGTCACACACGTGTGCATGGGAGGCAGCTGAAGGGCTTAGAGAGGACTGATTATACATCTGCCCGGGGGGGGCGGGGTACGCTAACGCTCTTTCTGAGTTCTCTACAGGTCTTTCCCGGGAAATCCCACCAGGAGCCGACACCTCGAAGAGGGACACATCCCTTCCGGTTCCGGCACCGAGGATGACATCACTTCCGGTTCCGGCACCGAGGACGATGTCACTTCCGGTTCCGGCACAGAGAATGACATCACTTCCACCCTCCGTCCTATAAAGCCTCCTGCCTTTGCTCTGGAAGGCAGTTCTGTTTTGGACTCTGTTAAGTAAACTTGACTGTGATGAATCGGATACTTTTGCAGCCAGGAAACCGGATTAAACGGGTGGCTGCCCCAAACCTTGCCATGCCTCATGTCTCTTCTTCTTACAGTGACGTAGTCGGCAGGATGATGTCCCTGAAGAACCCGGGACACGACCCTAGAAGGAACCAGGTGGGAAAGTACCGGGGCCGAGTTTCAGGGCGGGGAGTGCGCCAGGGGGTCGGGAAGGACCCGGTGCAGGCTCTGCTCCACGAGGGCAACCCTGGGCTGAAGCCCCATCTGGTGGAGAAGGTGGAGGGGACCCACAGGCGTGGGCTGGTTTCTGGGGAACACAAACAGGTCGCTCAGTATGCTCTCCTGGGCAGGAGAGCCGAGCCGCCCATCGGGACCAAGGTCCCTGATAACGATGGGTTGACCCCAGGCCAGCAGGTAAAGAAAATACAAACCTGGGAGTTTAACCCAAGTAGAGGGCTTACAGAGCAGGCTATGGCACTCTGGCAACAGGTGGGTCAGTGGCTACGGCCATTCGAATTGACCCCGCTACAAATTGTGCAGCAGGTTGCCTGTTTTTTGCTATTACAGCACCTACCCCAGGATTTTGCCCAGCCGGCCTGGGGCGAATTCCATTCCATGCAGGAGCTCCTGCAACTCCTAAAGTTTGTGAAACCTGGGAGGGCAGAACAGCTGCTTTGTGGACTACCCGGGAGCTATGTCCCACTGAGGCAGTCCCTACCACGCAATCCAGAGCCTGTTCCGAAGTCGCCGGACCGTCTGGCCTGCGACCTGTCGGGGAACAAGGCGGACCGTAGGGGGCAGCAGCAGTGTTGTTTGTGTGCCCTTAGCAATCCCCTAGCAGACAACCATACGGGGGAGCTTCTCATTAACGGACATAAAGTAACAGCCCTGTTTGATTCCGGCAGTAACGTGTCTGTCGTTGCTCGCCGTTTTGTTCTACCGCAACAGTGGACTAAAAGAAAGACCAGCCTAAAATGTATACACGGAGATATCCGCATGTACAAAACCGCCTGGTGTTATGTATGTCTCGGAGGAACCCTTCGAAAACTTACCGTAGCAGTGCACCCGGATCCTTCGTTTCCCGTAATCCTCGGGTGGGACTGGTCTGAAAGTAACAGCGGTAGCCTAGAAAGCATTCCCGGAAAAATTTTAGGCCTCGTTATAGGTGAAAAAGACTCATCTCAAGCTGCTTCCACACCGTGTAATCAGCTGACAGGGAGTGGGGCGGAAGGCCAAGAGAGTGACGAAGGCACTCCCGGACCGTCGAGGGCTGCTACGTCATCCACCAGCGCCCCGGCAGCGAGGGAGGAGTCTCCGCCCCTTGAGGTCAGACCGGACCCGCTCTCTGAGTTGCACTTTCAGTTTAGAGCGACG
>JANRMT010062818.1:44278699-44318470 GCA_026402145.1 Polypterus bichir lapradei | reverse complement strand
AACAAAAAAAAAAAAAAAAAAAAAAAAAAAAAAAAAAAAAAAGGAGTTTTACACTTAAAATATATATATAGTCTTCAGCAATTTTAGTGCATTAAGATGATACACCCAGATAATAAACCCAGGGGATGGTATTAAAAATGTGTCCAGAAGAAGCATAACCAGTCTTAATGCAGTAATAGCAATAACAGTAAACCTAGGGTATGATATTGAACAGTCTCGTTTAGGGTAGAGATGAGATAATTAGAAAAGAAAAAGAGAAAAATAAATAAATAGATAAATAATTAAGCACAATAAAACATAAACATATAGCGCCCTAGTAATACTAAGTAATAATGAGAATATATGCTGATAAAAACCCGTATTTTAAAACGAATAGATCAGACAAAAGATTATTAATCTTTCCTTCATCGTTTTAACCGCCATGACTCACTATTATGTATCAGAATAGTCCCGGGATCAGCTTTCTTAATTCTTTTTCTGCCTCTTCCTTGCTAGCGAAGACATAGAATTGACCCTGCCATTCCACTTTCAGTTTTGCCGGATACAGGAGGCTGTATTTCACACTGGCTTGCCGTAGCCGCTGTTTAATATTATAGAAGGATGCGCGTTTAGTAGCTGTTGCTGGAGAGAAGTCAGGGAAGATAAGAATGTGGTTATTTTCAAATATAATACCTTCCTTGTTTCTGAGGAGTGCCATCACCTCTAGCTTAAATGATAATCGTTCAAAACGAACTATAAAAGATCTTGGTCGGGGTCTGACGGTGTTTGGTCCGCGTACGCGGTAAGCCGCTGCTATCTCAGATTCTGCTTTAAAGTCGTCCCCGATTATTTTAGAAAAAAGTTCAGCTGCGAATTTCACAGGGTTTGAACTTTCTCGATTCTCCGGCAGACCTTCAATTCTGACATTATACCTTCTACTGCCATCTTCTAAAGCAGCCAGTCTGCCTCCAAGTTTTTCTCCGAGTTTTTTGCATTCGGAACTGACATTTATTGCTCTTTCTTCGGCACTGGCAGCTGAATGTTCGACCATTTCAATCCGATTCGTGAATGTCTCCTTGAGATGCTCCAATTGATCAGTAAGCGTGCTCAGTTTAACCGAGTTTTCCTGAATGCGCTCTTCAATTTTACCCAGCACCTGTCGAAGCTCAAATTGCACCTCTTGACGCAGCCTTTCATTTGCCTGTTGGAATTCCTGTCGCAACCTTTCATTTGCCTGTTGGAATTCCTGTCTTCTACTATTTAATATAGAAATAATGATAGAAAACATTCATGAGAAGCATATTGTTAAAAAACGCTTCTTTGACTCATCAGCAGCTTTAAAAATGACAAACATTCTAAGCAATCGGCCCGTTTATAGTGCCAACTTTAATAGCGAGGATAATGTAAATAGTAAGGTGGAAAATTTTAATTCTAAAGTGAGAGCTGCTGTTGACATAGTTACACCTGAAAAGACAGTTAAAAAATCTTCTAGCATTGTTATACCATGGAAGACCCAAAGAGTGTCTGATTAAAAAAGAACATGTCGTAGAGCTGAGTGTAAGTGGAGAAAAACTACACTAATTATCCACTATGAGATACTGAAGGCTAAAATAACAGAATACAATAACACAGTCCGTCTTGAGAGGCGCTGCTATTTCTCTAAGTTTATAAATAACAATGCTAGTAATCCAAGAGTCTTATTTTCTACAATTGATCATCTGCTAAACCCAGGTAACACAAAGGAATGCCTCCAAAATACTTCCAGCGAAACCTGTGTGGCCATTGCTGTATTTTTCAATCAAAAATGATATTAGAAATAACATAGTACATCTCCCCAACACTGCGGATCCTCCTAAGCCCCAGTACTCCGTTATAAACAAATTACATTCTTTTACCAGGATAGATTTGCCTGATTTACACAGAATAAATCTCGCAACTGAAACCCTACACCTGCGTCCTTGACCCAATACCAACAAGTTTTTTCAAGGAAGTATCAGGATTGCTAATTGATAATATTCTTGACATAGTAAATTCGTCATTAGATACGGGGGTCTTCCCAGACTGTCTTAAGACTGCTGTAGTTAAACCCCTACTCAAGAAAAATAATCTTGACCCCTCTGCTTTTGAAAATTTTAGACCCATCTCTAACCTGCCCTTCTTAAGTAAAATTCTAGAAAAGACAGTCATTATGCAGTTAAATGACCACCTCAATAAACATGCTATTCTTGATAAATTTCAGTCAGGTGTTAGAACAAATCACAGCACAGAAACTGCACTCGTTAAAGTAGTAACTGACTTGCGGGTAAATGCAGACAGAGGCCATTTATCTGTTCCCATCCTCCTAGATCTGATTGCCGCGTTTGACACCATTGATCACAACATTCTTACAAATCGCCTTAGTCAATGGGTGGTCCTCTCTAGTAGTGTTTTAAATTGGTTTGAATCCTACCTGGCAGGTAGAAAATTCTTTGTTAGTTGTGGTAATTATAACTCAAAGATGCATGATATTCTATATGGTGTTCCACAAGGCTCTATTCTGGGTCCACTGCTCTTCTCAATCTATATGCTTCCGTTAGGTCATATTATCTCAGGGCACAACGTGAGCTACCACAGCTATGCTGATGACACACAACTGTACTTATCAATAGCACCTGATTACACCGACTCTCTCGATTCACTTACACAATGTCTTACTTGTATTTCTGAATGGATGAATAGTAATTTTCTCAAGCTAAATAAAGAGAAAACTGAAATTTTAGTGATTGGCAATAATGGATACAATGAGGTTATCAGAAATGAACTTGATGCATTAGGATTAAAAGTCAAGATGGAAGTAAAAAACTTAGGGGTAACTGTTGATTGTAACTTGAATTTTAAATCGCTTATTCATCAGACCACTAGGACAGCATTTCTTCACTTAAGAAACATAGCAAAAGTTAGGCCTCTTATATCATTGAAAGATGCTGAGAAATTAATTCACACTTTTGTTTTCAGTCGACTAGATTACTGTAACGCACTCCTCTCAGGACTACCCAAAAAAGACATAAATCGTTTGCAACGAGTGCAGAATGCAGCTGCTAGAATCCTAACTAGGAAAAGAAAATCCAAACACATTTCTCCAGTTTTGATGTCACTATACTGGTTACCTGTGTCATTCAGAATTGACTTTAAAATACTGCTTATGGTTTATAAAGGCTTAAATAATCTCGCTCCATCTTATATATCGGAATGTCTGATACCCTATATTCCAAATCGTAACCTTAGATCCTCAAATGAGTGTCTCCTTGAAATTCCAAAAGCAAAACTTAAAAGAAGTGGTGAGGCGGCCTTCTGCTGTTATGCACCTAAAATCTGGAATAGCCTGCCAATAGGAATTCGCCAGGCTAATACAGTGGAGCACTTTAAAACACTGCTGGAAACATTTTACTTTAACATGGCCTTCTCATACTTCACTTTAATTTAATTCTGATACTCTGTATGTTCAATTCATTATAATAACTAACTATTCATGGTGGCTCTAAATTCTGTACTAACCCCCACTCTCTCTTCTGTTTCTTTTTCCGTTTTTTTTCCTGCGCCACCACCACCTACTCAAAGCATCATGATGGTCCAACATTGATGGACTAAAAGCTAGAAGTCTACATGACCATCATCATCAAGTCCTTCCATGTGAACCCAAAATACAAAGAGGATTGTTTCATTTATGTGAGGTAGAATGCCCAGAGGGGACTGGGCGGTCTCATGGTCTGGAATTCCTGCAGATTTTATTGTTTTCTCCAGGCCGTCTGGAGTTTTTTTTTTGTTTTTTCTGTCCTCCCTAGCCAACGGACCTTAATCTTATTCTATGTTAATTAATGTTGACTTATTTTCTTTTCTTACTGTGTCTTTTATTTTCATGTTCTACATTATGTAAAGCACTTTGAGCTACATTTTTTGTATGAAAATGTCTTATATAAATAAATGTTGTTGTTGTTGTTTAAAGATGTGGCATTCTTATTCTGCTGTGCCGTGCCTTACAAATTGAGGTTTTGGAATCAGGTAGCGACAACACAGGTCGATTTTTTTACTTGAAGTCTGAGTTACGAGGTTGTAAATTACTCTTCATTTTTGCCAATGGCTATACCCTGTATCACCCCTCCTTTTTCCCTAACCTCACAGACCATCTTCTGAAGTTCTCTGATTGTGAACATCTAGTCGGCATTGATGCAAATACTGCCTTAAACCTATTGTTAGAAAGATCTCCACCACCTGTTGGCAAACACACCTCACTCTACATATTCTTCATGTAATTTTACTGCCAATCTTAATTTAATAGATGAATTTAGTTTACTTAATTCTTCAGTCAGGAAATTTTCTTTTTTTCCTCTTCCCATCATAATTCACAGTGTCGCATTGATTATATTTTCATATCATGCAACATGGCAGTTGATCTCAGATGCTTCATTGGTTTCATTTGCTGTATCTGACCACAAATGTAATCATTTACAGTTGATCCTTCCAATTTTAACATCTCACACCCTGAGGTGGAAATTCAACATGTCTCTTCTGAAAAACAAAAAGTTTTGTGAACAACTTGATGTCAACTAGAGAAGTTCTTATCATTAAGTATTGGGTCTGTATATAATGCTGGTGCCATCTGGGAGGCAATTAAAGGTTTAATTTGGGACTATTTCCTTTTCCTCACATTTGGCACATATTAAACGGCAAAAAATAAAAGACCTTTAATTTAAACTTTTATCCTGAGAAAGAGCACGCCCCATTGTGGTTGCTAAAGTCTCTGGGGTCAGGCCAAGCAGACTTCTTGCTGCTAGGATTAAGAAGAATTCCTTGTTCGTCTCCATACCTTTAATCCATGCTAAATCTAGCTCAATTTCTAATGATCCCCAAATAATACATAATGAATTCATAGTTTACTACTCTAAACTATTTACTGATAACTCTGGTACCACTCCCTCAGATATCAAATCATTCCTTAACACCCTTCCATTCCCCTGTCTCACTAAGGAAGAGGTTTCTCTTCTAGGTGCTCCCATCTCTTTGCCTGAACTTAAACAGGCATGAGACTCAATGAGCACAGGCTCCTGCCTGAATTAATTTCCGCATTCTGGAAACAGATCCCTTCCACCTTTTGGGATGATCAGTGTAGCTGCCCCCTCTGGCCATTTAAACCCTAGTATTAATACTGCAGTTATTACTTTACTTTTAAAGCAAGGTAAAGACCCTACTCTGTGTCAGAATTACAGAAACCTCTCTCTCAATTAATACAGGTACAAAACTGCATGTCATTAATTCAGCTCCCTCCCCTCCTTGTCATACTGTGCTCCCTTCCCTGGATGCCAAAAAAGACTTTTGATCGCATGAATTGCCATTTCTTATGGCAAGTCATAGACAGAATGGGGTTTGGTCCAAGTTTTATAAATCTATTGAAAACTCTGTACTCCTCCCCCTCTGCAATTTTCTTGTCTAATTCAAATATCTCACGTTCCTTCTCCATTAGTAGGGGAGCTAGGCAAGGCTGTCCTTTGTCTCCTTTACTCTTCAACTTCTCTCTCGAACCGTTTGCAATTTCCATCTGTAATTTCCAGCTTCTAACTCCTATTACAATTTCAAATTCTGGTCATATAATGTCCTTATATGCTGACGACATCCTCCTCTACTTGGGTAATGCTACAACTGACATCCCTTGCGTGCCAGAGCTGTTCAGGTGTTTAGAAGCTCTGTCTGGTTACAAAATTAATTGGTCTAAATCGTTTTTTCTTGTCACTTAATGATAGGTGCTGACAGTTCTCCCTACCATTTGTCTCCCTGTGTCTAGCAATGTAAGATATTTGGGAGATTGATATTACCGTCTTAATCTCAGACGGATCCTCTAATAACTATTGCTACATCTTTGATGACACAAAAGCCACCATGAACACTTGTTCTAAACTCAACCTCTCTTTTCAATCTTGTTTGGCCATTATCAAAATGAATATTGGACCCTGCTTCAACTTCATTAACTCCATGCTGCCACTTCCACCTCCTGCTAAATATTGTTTCCTCTGGAATGGCAAGAGACCAAACCTTAAACATTCAACACTAGTTAGAGATAGATTGAGTGTAGGTATAGTGCTGCCTGGCCTAGAACTATACAATGCTCAGAAAGGTTTCATGTACAAATCTCTAGTAGAGCTGGTCAGGGCCATACCCTATTTGAAAAGGAGAGCTTGAACCAGCAGGTAAGTAGTTAAATTCCACAGGTCAAATTTTTTTCATCTATTCATATATCCTGCGGTGGGCTGGCACCCTGCCCGGGGTTTGTTTCCTGCCTTGAGCCCTGTGTTGGCTGGGATTGGCTCCAGGAGACCCTAGTGACCCTGTAGTTAGGATATAGTGGGTTGGACAATGGATGGATGGATATTCATATATCTATCCATACATCCATCCATCCACTTTTTAAACATGCTTACATAAGTACAGACACAGAATTGGAATTCATCCAGTTAGCACTGAGGCCAAGGCTGGAATGAGCCTGTATGGGGTGTCAGTCCATAGAAGGGCACATTCACAACATAAATACATAAAAACTACCAGTGGCATTTATCACATGAAAATGATGGGTCATACCAACATTTCCCTTTATGTGTGCCGACTTCTATAGCATTAACATGAACTTACCTACTTAATAATATCTATCCCTTAATTCCTAATGAATAGCGAGTTCATGCACCATTTGTGTCACAAAAATCAAAACAATGGGATTCTGGTCTGTTTTGATTGGCATCAAATTATTGTGTTATGCTCTGATATCATCATAATCTAACAAAATGCAGCAATATGGATTTAAACATAAAATAAACTGACAGTCTACAAAACATTTGTTGTGCAAGAAAATATATTGGCTATGAAATGCCTAAAATGAAACAGCAACACCTTAAGCTTAGAATCAAAAGGCTTTGAAATGAAAAACACAAACACAATAACACAAACAATAACAGAAGCAGAACATCCAGGCAACACAAACAATATGACTCAAACACAAGAATTTGGGACTGTTCCATAGCAATGCAAACTACTGTGTGGCCAGGGGTTTGCTGGACAGAGAGAGAGACTGGCAAACAATTAAAAAAAATATTTTTTACATACCTAATCTTTCTGCACCGGGACTCCACACATCTTTGAAACAAGGACATTATATTGCTTATACTTTTACATGAAGTGTAAGGACACATAAAGCCTCCTTTGTGGCTTTTTAAAATTTACTCCTATCAGGTTGTCCTCCTCATAGGCAAGTGAAAATCAAGATGCCACTCAGTCCCAATCTATCAGTGTAACGTTTGTTTGCAATACATTCTGGGTATTGATCTACTTTTTATTTTTCATGTTACTTTGGTTACCTGTAAGGGGGTGACACGATGGCGCTGCTGCCGAACAGTAAGGAGACCAGGGTTTGCTTTGTAGCAGGAGACCAGGGTTTGCATTCTCCACTGCATGGAGCCTGCATATTCGGCCAATGTCTGTTTCACTTATTATTCTGATTGCAATGTCTGCCTGGGTTTCCTTCCACAGTCTGAAGACATGCAGGTTGCCTGGATTGGGAATAGTAAATTGGCCCTAGTGTGCGTGTGTGTGGTACATGCATGCGTGTAAAGGTGTTCACTCTGCAGTAGAATAGCACCCTGACTAGGGGATTGTTACTTCCTTGCATTCAGTGCTGGTGCTAATTTATTTTGTGCCCTAAACCAAGCTCATTAGTCTGCCAACCGACTGTTCGGTAGCTAACTCGTGTGGCTGGATCTCCCTACCACCCCCAAACACCCGCCCCCGCACAATGATCTGCCTTAATGCTGGCAACTGCCCTGCTTGCTAAGATAGGCTCCAGCTTCCCAGAATCCTGCTCAGGACTAATTGGACTTAGAATATGGTATGATATAATACCTTTAAGAGAGGAAATGAAATGAAACTTTATGTACCTCTTTGCTGTCTTGCACTTGAAACTCTTGACCAGGAAAAGCTTAAACCAAATGTACAAAAATGCATTAAAAAAAAAGTGGTTGTTATTTTAAGAAGAATAAGGTGATCCCGCATTCATGTTACATTACTAAACAATAAAGTGTATATTATACATGTGCACATGCACATAAGTAAACCTAGAATACTGCAGGACCAATATAGCTAACTCCCTATGATATGGAAATAAGCTTGAAGCAATTAGTGCAAAGACAATTTCACATACTACAAAAAGCATTTTTTTTCTAGATACGAAAAATCAGGCATATGAAAGAAAATTAGAAAAAAAATCTTAAGACAAAGTTGGATGTTGTTATAAACATTTTGAGAATACATCAGATTACATAGGGATAGTTATTACAGTACTTATTTTGCACAACTTCTAGTCGAGAGGTGCCCTGGTGGAGCTGTCCCCCACTGGACCTTAAAGCAGAAAGGGCACTGCTTGTTATTACAATTTGGAGTCTTCAATCTATTTAGAATTGCCAGTCATAACTGGGATCAAACTATCACATTGAAAAGCGAGTCAATAAATTAATATCAGGCACTGGCTCAACGAACCATTTCCTTTTTCAAGTAAACCTTCGATAAACACCACAAAACTATATGGATTTTTTTTCTTAGAATAGCCAAAAAATGTCTAAAGAAACAGCAAATATCTGAAAATGTAGGTTTGTGCCCTTTTGATTTTTTTCTTTTTCAGAAAAACCTGTATTCACTTCAATATTACACAATTTCCATTATGCAGAATATCTTGCTTTTTCAATTGAATTAAGTTGCAGTTTCTATCCATTAGATTAAAATATATGTTCGTCCCATTTGAGTTTTAGATGAAACTCCCCTTTATCTTCATTGTTTCTCTGAAGTGATTTTCTTTAATATTAAAAAACCATTATAAAACATAAAGCATTTTACAACATATTAACCGCATACATATGAGACATAGCTTGTACCTGTGTGTTTGGCACAGTCTGTGATCGCAAACTAAGTTTCTGCAACTCGGCTGGTTTTATGTAACGAAATGGGTGGATTTAGAAAGTTACTCCGTTTAACAGCCACTAAAACTGAGTGCAGTGAAAGGAAAGCACGCACTCGGTTTTCAATCGTTTGGTAATTTCCTCTCTATTATCTCACTAAATGTTGGCTGACTACTCCACCCAAATAACCACCCCCATATTTCTCCCCTCCTCCTCGCTCGCATGTTAGCGCGCTCTCTCACTCTGCATGGGAGGAGCTCGCTCAGTAATCTCACTGACTCCCTCTTGCTCTCTCTTTAAGAAGCGAGGATTTTACAGCTGCAACGTTAGTACAAAACACTGAAGAGAAGCGAAATGATCAGCCCTGGTGCCGTAGCAAAATGCTGGATGGACATATACTCCTTGGATGGATATCCTTCACAATTATAGCCCTCCTTACAAACTTGCCAGAGCCAGCCACTGCTTATTTTGGGTAAGTAAGGACTCTTTTGTGGTTAAGTATATTGGAATGTAATTTTAACATAAGTTTAGAGTAATTAATCTGTTAAGATATTTGTATAATAAGTGGAGATAAGCAGATTTTCAGTATCGTTTTGACAGATACTTTTATCCGTGTTAGCTGTCGTATGTGTTACCCCTTCACTGTCAGCTGAGCCGGAGCACTGAAGGCGCATGTATCAATGACAGTGGCCGCTTGCGTCACGGTTCCTCGACTCTCCGCTTTTCGCACAGTCGGTTCTTTCGCTACGTTCTCTTAGTTTGTAAGTTTGAAAGTTTTCTTATAGCAGATGAATGTTGCATGTCATTACTCTTTCTTGTTCCGCTGTCTTATAGTCGTCAGCCGTCCAGAGTAGTGGAGTAGTTTTTGGAATGAGGTTCCTGCTTGTTTAAACTTGAGAAGCGGGCGTCCCTTCTGAGTGTCAGTAAAGCAACAGACAGGTTTGTGTGAGAGTTGATATTTCGTTGTAATATTTGTGTTAACACTGAATCATTTTGTACTTAAGGTATATAGTTAGTTTCTGCACATTCAGAGTTTTAGAGTTTTTTTTTTAATGTTTGTTTATAGATGGGACATCTGCGATGAAGTTTGTAAACTAAAGATCCTTCCCAGGATCCCCAAAAACAATCAATATCAAAGACTTTTAGTTACAGCTTCTTCTGTGTCTCTCTCCTTAAAGATGTCGGTATTGTATTTTCACCATAATATCTGACGGAAACGCATCGTGTAATTGAATATC
Source organism: Polypterus bichir lapradei (assembly GCA_026402145.1). Taxonomy (NCBI): domain Eukaryota; kingdom Metazoa; phylum Chordata; class Cladistia; order Polypteriformes; family Polypteridae; genus Polypterus; species Polypterus bichir. The sequence goes on along the minus strand of JANRMT010062818.1, from coordinate 44,308,287 downwards.
TTGATGTGGGCCCAGTTAGGGCGCTACAGTTGAAGAAACAACGTATCCACATGAAATAACAGCAGCATTCCACTAAGCAGCACTGTCTTCCTATTCACTGGCGTACTTTTGCTAACTCGCGCAGCATATTTTGTAATGAATAATAGGAGCTGCTAAGACTCAAGTGCCAAGTTTATTCTAACAGATATTTGAGCTGGGAAGTCATCAGCAGGGAACACGCAGAATTAACACCGTAAAATGATTGTAATTGGTGCTATAAGGGATGTGTGTGTTTTATAAATACTATTCTAAAAGAAGGAGGTTTACTGTATTTGTTTTAAATACCATTAAAACCTCTACAATTGAATGTGCAACTGTCTATTTGGGTTTATGTATGAATATGTCTTATGTTATGCATCAAGATTTCCTGATTAACCAAAAAATTAAATGACCAGTAATTTAATGTCATACAACAGAATGATTCATAATTGACTAACCTAACCCAGTAGTTTTATCTCAGATATAGTTGCATACAGTCGTACAAATTATATTATCCATGATTTCCGATGGTGCTTAAGTTCATAATTCTTAAATTATTGAATTAAAATTTGTTTATTTTATACATGGTGTTTTCTTGGGAAGTTTAGTTGGATTCTCCAAGCTGAATTAAGGTTTATACTACAGAGCTAGCAGAAGCTTTTCATTTTGAGGAAGTTTTTGGTTGTTTATTGTGTGTGGAATATGTTGTTGTTGTTCCATCAATCTGTAGCTTCCCGTGTGCTGTTAAATATTATGTTCTACTGACTGACTGTCCTAGCTAAAGGGCTATCGGATGTCTGAGTAATCTGATCAGGAAGGGCAGCAGGACCTTCCCAGGATTAATGGGCGACAGTGGCAGAAAAGGGGATGATGGCAGGCAGAGGCTATCCTGACCAGTGATGCTTATGTTCTTCATGATGCGTTTCTTTGGAAAACCTTCAACCACTGGCTGTTTCCACCATGGTATGCCAGGAAGCACTGAGAGTCCCACCTCCCTTTTTGATCCCAGTTATCAGACTGTATATTGTCTCCTTGCATTGTGCCCTCTTGTCTTTAACATTGAACAGACATTTTGGACTATGGATGATATTTCTTTAAGAACATTGGATTTTAAACTTTCACTGGGCATATTGATTGATCATTTGAGTCAGCCACTTATTTAATTGTTTTTAAAATTGTGCAGTGGAACTTTGTTCTTTGTTACTGTTGGAGTAAGTGGATTCACCTTCTGGAATCAATAATGCCCTATTTGTCCTTCTAAACATTATGGACTTTCTTCTCAATGTTTTGTATAATTCAGTTGTCTTTTGACTTTGTTTAGCCTTGTGAATGGAATTTTTTTAATGACAAACAATATTGTAAATAAACAAGGTAAGCAAATATTTGAAGGTTACATAGTAATTGCAGTCAACACTCTGGGATTTTGATTCGGTGTATAAATAGTGTGTGTCTTGTTGTGTGTGTTTTTTTTGAAGTTGAATTTCTAGACTTTGGTTGCAAACCAGTTGGGATGAAGTGCTTCTTTTTCATTGGTATGGTTTAAAGATTTGACATAGTTCAGTGGGCTGTGGAAAGTATTGCAATAATGTGTTGTGAAAATTAAACATACTTAATTTCAAGCAGATTGACTTTAATTTTAATAACAAGTTTTTAGTGGATTATTAATTTAATTTTTTTAGATTAATGTGATAAACCTACCTGTGACAAATGCATGATAAATATCCAGTATGTGGTGATGCTTACCATACTTTCAACATACAGTACTTATCTGCTACTTAACCTGTATTAGGGGACACAGTCATAATAATTGCTCAATAGTGGTAATGTTGTTAAAACAAAGGCACTTTAAACAAGTTTTAAAATTTAAATGTGTTATAAATGCTTAGTTTCAGCCAAGTTGTTAAAAATTGCCCTTCAGAGAAATTTCCCATTGGCAAAACTGGTTTAGTGTGATATGCATTTAGACTAATATGTACTTGCCTCTTTGGAACTGTTCAGGCTTGTTAGTTCGTTGTTGACTTTACCTTTTTTATTTGTCTTTTTTTGGATGTTGTTTTGTCTATGCTAGTCCAAAGACAAAAGAAAATACACTGTGCAAGTCTCAATTGACCATTCATGTACAGAAAACCACAAAAATGCAGATATTTACATTAATTTTACTGTATGTTCAATATAGCTTTGTAAATGAGCAATATGTTTATACTGTAATATTGTTTCTTTCACACACGTGGTGGTTGGGGGTTGGTGGTGGTGGTGGTCCTTCTTCTAGACCATATGTGAATCATAATTAGTTGTATTATATTTAAAATATATCCAAAATAATTGAATCTTTGCATTCCAGTTACAAGTATCCTCACATAAGAGGAGAATGTGACTCATCATAAACACAAAATACTTTATCAGACTTTTTGGTGCCCCCAAAAAAAAAAAAAAAAAAAAAAAAAGTAAGGATGTGGTATCATGATAATGTGTTCTTGTGCTTTAACAGGGAACCTTTTCTCATCATACCACACAATTAACATTTTATTCACCTGTCCTTTTGAATTTGCTTGCCTGCAATTCAAAAGTACAATCATGTGTGAAGGGGATTTCTGTTTGTGGACTACTTTAATCATTATAATAGGAAAAAAAATACATGTATTTTGCACATTGGTAGCATATGACTGGATGACTTGACCTGTGGATTACGCAGCAAGAAAAACAAGGTTTTTTCCTTGGATGTTTTTATTATTTGTAACCTCATTATGTCTATGCTTCACAAAAACATGAGAGTACATTTTTTTTCCAGACATTCCTAAAAGCTACATGGGGTAAGTAAAAAGAAAAAAAGGTAATCCTTTTGGGTGGAGTGTTTTGCTTTAAATTTTAAGGTTGTTGGCTGGCACAATTTGAGTTGGCAAGTAAACCTCATCTTTGAAGGCTGTGTAATCTTTATTGTTAATCAGACTTATGATGTCATCAACAGATTTTAATGATGGAACATTGTGGAGCACATATATTGAGGATAAGGATGTGATGCTGCCTATCTACACTTGATAAAATCTGTCCGTTAGCAAGTCTAGAATCCAATTGCAGATTTAGGACTAGAGACGGATCGAGGTTGATGAGGTGTTTGAAAAGGGAGGTGGATTGGGCAATCCCAGCAAGTGAACAGAAGTGGAGTGAGAAGGAACAGCACTAAGGTTAACAGTTTCTGCTGTAGTACAGGGATGCTCTAGTTCTGACCGGGAAAGCTGCAATAGCTACAGGATTTTGTTCTAGAGTAATTTTATGATTAGAAGCCTTTCTTACCAATAATGGAACTTTTTATTTTTTTGACTTTCTAATGCTTTCATTCTTTACATCAAGTCATTCTTCTCTTTGTAGATTTCTTGTTCCTTAACATATCATCTAAATGATCTCTTGAGGCAGAGAAAATAGTAATTGACAGTTGGTAAATGTTTTTTTTGCTTTGTACCCTACCCCCACCAAACCTATTGTCAATGGGGGAGGAGCAAAAGCTTTAGATTTGTCAAAAATGTTGATCTCTGTCTTTTGACGGATCTCAAAGTTTTAGGTTTCTCAGATACTGAAAACATCGATATCTCAATGATGTGTGTGTCAGTGTATTACAGTTTCTTAAGGGCGGTCTAGAGCTAAAATGGCTGGATGGAAATACCATAATTCTGAGATTTATTATGAATTCTTCTCATCAATTCCTATCGTAATAACCTTTTTTATGATCAGAAAGATCAGCATCAGAGCAGTAAATAATTACTGAAATGTTATAGAATAGTTTGGGTAATTTTGGTTCTTATGGTGTAATGCTTACTGACCCTTGTGTCAAATTTTTTTCTTCTCTATTTTCAACTTCTTTCTAAATAATTAAACCATATTTTTGATGAACACACCCAGGTGTAGACCGCATCAAATGTAGTGGAACAAACTTTCCTCTGTTTTCAAAGAAGAATCATTCAGGAAGCCAGATGAAAATGCAGAGCGATTTTTATTTGCACATAGATATGCACTGTGGCAAGTGGCTGGGGCTGCTACCCAGCCGGGAAGCCCAAGAGGACCGGAGGAGGCTTTGGGGACCACAGGACCGGAGCTTGGAAGCTCATCCCTATAGGGGCCTGTGGTCACCGCCACGGGGCACCCGAATGTCTGAAGAGCCCTGGCCCTCAGCACTTCCTCCACACCCGGAAGTGCTGGGAGGGGAAATAGGACCGGGGACACCCGGAGTGCTTCCGGGTGCACAGCCGGTACTTCTGCCACACTGGGGAGTGTCAGCGGAAACTAATTGGAAGGCACCTGGAGCACGTCCAGGTGGATATAAAAGGGGTCGCCTCTCTTTATTCAAGGGTTGGAGTTGGGAGTATAGATGGACAGAGCTCGGAAAGAGAGGAACAAAGGCGGCCTAAAAAAGGAAAAGGAATTGTAAGGCCTGGACTTTGGGGGAGTTTTGGGGGTTTGTGTGCACATCTGTATATAGTTGACTTGTAAATAAACGTGTGGTGGTGCTTAAAATGTCTGCCTGTCTGTGTCCGGGCTGTCTTCCATAGCATAAATGTCTCAGACCATGGAGTGAGCAAACATATATATTAATACAATTTCCTTTTATATTTTTCCATTACCTTATGTAATGCATCACATCATCTGACTCTTAATATGCAGAATTCTATCATCTTAGCCAATCAACTACAACCTTCAGTAACTTCATATACATGTCATTTATTCCATTATTCAAAATATAATTTCATTTAACAGTGGTGTCCTATTGGTTTTCCCATTGATCTTATTTCTGCTTCATAATAGGGGTGTCTGGGCTTTCTCACTAGTCTGTTCTCGCTTTTTAAGGGGGGGGGGGGGGGTGTTCGTTACACATCTGTTTCATTTTAATCTTCGCAACTGTCTTGGTGGCTCCTTTAGATGTGGCGGAAGCCTCATGTGCCCGAGCAATAAGCCATGTTTAGTTAACCCTTTAGTCCTTTTTCCTTATGCTTTTAATAATCCATTGTTGCAACTTTTAAGTATATGTTTGTATTAAATTGTAAAAATGATCATGTATTGATTTAAAAATATTTGATTGAAATTCTATATATTTTCCCCCCTTTAGGACTACTCAAAGTCCCACAAGAAACTGTAAGGTGTAGTCTTCTGCTTTAACTCTATTTCTGATCTGTATAAAAGGTGTGTATAGTCCCTTTGGGACTATAAGGAAATTTAAGATCCTTGGCTAGCTAAATTTTGGGGAATAACGGAAATGGTGTAAATCATTAATGCCTAAAATAATCGCATGAATCAAAAATAGTGAATATGAAAGTTCAAAGTGCTACAATAACATGAAAATTGTTTTTCTTAATCTGAATATGTTGGCATTACATGCCATACTTTATAAAACTCCAGACTTGTGTTCCATTTTCTCATAACTTCTAAGTATAATGATAAATTTGTTGTCAACAACTGTTTGATCAAAATCAGTGACCCTGTACGTGTTAACAATAAAATCTCTGTAGCCTACGTAAAAAGTCGTAATGCCGGGCCATTAAATTCCTTCGTGCCTCTTCATCAGTGTCTTTGTTTTGCAGATCTGTCAAGCAGCCTGCTGTCCATTTCCCACTGATGCAGCTGAAGTTCTTCCAACTCAAGTCTCTTTATTTGGGTGTGATGTGCCTTGAATTGTCATCCAACATTTACCCAAATTGTTGTAGACCTGGAACATACGTGAAATGTATGTATTCCAAATAACGATATATTTACCCTAAACAACTCTAGGCACCTTACACCACGATAAACAGACTTAAGCTGGGATAAGTCTGCAACTGACTTCAGCTCTGTCAGGGGGCGTTGGGATGGGATAGCAGGCTGCTTGCTTCTTGTGCTGATCGACATATTTGCAAAACATGTGTGGCCCGGGATTATGAGTTTTTTCGTAGGCTTCAGTAATTCTAGTGTTAATGCAAGCCATTGGCTCATGTCAGTTTTACATTTTAAATTGCAAGGATTGTACCTAAGGCTTCTTATTGATGTCAGTCGTATCCCACCAGCTGGGATCCTTGGCTTGTATCTGGGCTTTCCAATTCACAAACTGCCCTCTCGCCAACTCTTTGCATAAGACAGTCCACCTCTGTTGTGCTGAATTATTACTTATTGTTTTGGTATCTTTTATATTATATAGGCCCAAGAAGTCATAGTATTTAATTATTTGTCCTCTAATGTCGCCAACTGTTTTGTCTATATGGCCCTAAGTACCCCAGTTCCTAAAAACACTGTTGCCACTATCCACAAACTTATTTTCTTTATACCTTGTTCTACAAACATTCAAAGGTATGTACTGTATCCTTTATTTTAGGATTAAACATGCTAAATTAACACCCAAGGTCATACAATTTGTGTCTGAATGGTTGTCTAATCCTAATGCAAAGTTCCTAATCAATTAATAACATTTGTTCCATCCTTCTGTGTCAGTTACTGTTACACAAATGAAATTCACATCAATCATGAAGAACAATTATTTAAACAAATGGAACATTTTGCTTGTTTCAAGAGTCTTCTAGTTTAAAGTATATCTTCACTTTATATTAATAGATTTAAACATTTTCCTCTGAGCGTATCTATTCCTAAAATACTTGTTTACCATCCCTTAAATTTATTACCATTCTTCACAGTTAACAAGTTTTCCCTTTATGTGAAACTCTACATTATAATTAATAACAAATAATGCTTAAATTAAACTGACTTTAACAATGTTTGTTTATGCTAATTTAATGATAATCAATCACTAATGTAATCAGAATTTAACATATGACTATTATATTTATTAACAGTCCAAATTACATAAACATTAAGCCTTTAAAGGTGGGTGTTTTTTTTTTTTTTTTTTTTTTTTTTTTGAACATCGATGGTCTTAAAACCATCTATCCAAAAATATTTACTCTTGCTCATTGCCTTTACTCTGAGTGCTGACCATGTTATGCTAATCATATGCTAGAGGGGACTGGGCAGTCTAATGGTCTGGAATCCCTACAGATTTTTTTTTTTTTTTTTTTCTCCAGCCGTCTGGAGTTTTTTTTTGTTTTTTCTGTCCACCCTGGCCATTGGACCTTACTCTTATTGTATGTTAATTAATGTTGACTTATTTTATTTTCTTACTGTGTCTTTTATTTTTCTATTCTTCATTATCTAAAGCACTTTGAGCTACTTTTTGTATGAAAATGTGCTATATAAATAAATGTTGTTTGTAATCACATTTTCTAAACTTTTCAGGTATATTCTCCCAATTGCTTTACAGGTTAAACCCAAAATGATTCAAATTCATAGTAATTGTGCAGTGTTTCCATTAATAAAACAATAGTTACAAGTATTCAATAAATATGTTGCTTATGAAAAAAGTTAATTTTGCCTTGCTGTGGTTGCAGATAGTCTTTCCTCCTATTCCTTCAATAACTCCATGGTTCAAATCTTCTTTGAAAGATATTGCTGCAGAAAAAGAGATGAGGGTATGGTTCTGATTCCTAAGGCAAGAAAAATTCAAATACTTGGTCAACAACTGTCATAAAATGGCAAACAGGTGGGCGAACTGTAAGGCAAATCAAGGACAGTTAAAGTGGGCTCTAGTAAAAAACATAGAACCCTGCTCATTAAAAGTGTGAATCAGGGCTTGGGGGTTCAGTACCCCAAACCAAAGGATATCAATATCTGGAATTCTTGATCTAATGAAGGAGGCTCTGGTCTCTATGATTCAATTGACACCGAAAGGTCATCGGGAGTCCCATCACCAGTGAAGTTGAGTTGCTAACAGCAGGGACATGTGATCCCTTGGGCTGGAATTTGAGTATGTTGCCCAGTCAGTTGGTCGATGGCCGGGTCCATGGCTTGATCCCCTCTCTGGTATTTCTCCTTGGAGTTTGAGCTGCAAATGAACAAAGCATCTGTCTCCAGATTCAAATTAAAGTGCTGTTATTTCCAGTATGGTTTTACCTGCAGATGTAAGGATGAGAAAAATAATTCAACTCCTCACATTGTATCAAATGCCTTAACTTTTTAAAAATCATATTAGTTTTTAAAATACTTTCAAAGTAGTGCATCACACCATTGCATACAATACTCTAAAGAAAATATAAAATTTAGCTACTATGCTTAATAATATTGATTTCTTTTATTCATAACTACTTTTCACTGATATCCTCTGAGTTGTTTCTTGTGTCCTTTCCAGAGTGTTGATTCTGTAGAAAAGCACAGTCTGATTATTTTGTTAGTTAACCGCCCCCCCCCCCCTTTATGTATAGCACATGTTAGTATGGAACACTACCTAGACTGTAATCCAGTGCTCAGCACCAGCTTCCTTACTGTTTTAAGGAATATGTCTGCTTTTACCTTAAATTTACTTTAAAATTACTAAAAAAAACGTTCTTCCAATTGAGTATGGCCAGTACTCCAAAGAAAAAGGTCGTACACATTTAAATGAATATGATTAGGTCCAATAAAAGGTTTTCCAGACTTAGAGTAAGCTTTAAATTCGAAACATGTTTGTGCACACCATTATCAATTGCTTCATCAATTCAAATACCACATTTTCACTCATTGCCTTTAACCAAACATATTCCCAAACTCACTTAAATTCCTTCAAGTGCACTTCAGTCAGAGAGCTCGATTTCACAAACTGTAAAACATTCAAAAGTCACTTAAACTGCCTTTAACACATTTACTCTTACTCAAGTTTTATTATTATTTAGCATCTGCTATTTAAAAAAGAGAGGAAGTGTGTAAATGCTTTAAATTTGTTTTACTCCACACAGAGAATGTGCAAGTTTGAACCTTCATTTCCTTTTGCTAGGCAGCAGTGCTAGCCACTGCAGTACCATATCACACTCCCTTAAATTACCTAATGACTTGTGTAAAGAATTTAAAACAATAACCATAACATATACTGTATGCACATTCAAATTTGTAACCTGTTTAAGAAGTTCACTCATACATACATACATACAAGCAGCATCCATCCATTTTCCAACCTGCTGAATCCAAACACAGGGTCATGTGGGGTCTGTTGGAGCCAATCCCAGCCAACACAGAGCGCAAGGCAGGAACCAATCCCAGGCAGGGCACCAACCCACTGCGGGGCACACACACCCACACACCAAGCACACATTAGGGACAATTAAGAATCGCCAATCCACCTAACCTGCATGTCTTTGGACTGTGGGAGGAAACCGGAGCACCCAGAGGAAACCCACGCAGCCACGGGGAGAACATGCAAACTCCACACAGGGAGGACCTACAAGCAGCATTTTATTCTTAAATTGACGTTTTTCCCTAAGACTTGATCAGGGTCTGGAGTAAAAATGTTTTACACAGTTATAAGCAAAATTTGAGACATTTTCATTTTACCAAATATTACACATATTCAAAATTCATATTTTATGCCAAATTAACTCAGAGCTTTGGAAATTTAACAGATATTTCTAAATTTGTGTGCAGAATATATTTTCAGCAAATTTGCTGTTTACTACAAATACATTTCAAACAAAGTCCCATTCACACATCATTTCTTAGACACAGAACTCCATTTTCAAACACATGGAGCATTCTTTCAACACGTTTTAAAGCATTTTCAAACGCACCTGTCATTCCTTTCCAACATCTTCCTGATCTGTCTTATTCACTGCATTGTAATGTCTACAAAGAAACAAGACAACAAAATGAACTCTAGAGAAGAATGAGTTAGCTGCCATTATCTTTACATTCCACTTTTGGTCACTTTATTGATTAAAACAAAAACACCAGACAGCTTTTGATGGCATAATCTCTGACTGTTGGGGCAACGTCCAACAAGAAGTACAAGCCTCAAAGCTGACTTGGCCACAAAGAGAACACTATCACCACACAGAAAACTTAAGCCTTGCAATCTATACCAGTGACTTAAATCTTAACTTTAAATCTATGCCCTATTTATTTTTTTTGAACAACTGTACAAACACAAAAAGGACATGCAATACACATCACTCTCAAACCATCATTTCTTCACTCGGGCAATTGGTCAGTCTCATTACAATGTGTTGTCTCGATGCATGCTCAGTAATCCAGGTAAGGAAATTCTAGAAAGTTGATTCATTTCATCTGGACATAGTTCTTTTCCAGGGAGATATGTTACATCACTCAACCAAGTGACTTCCTCATTGTTGACTGTAGGTTTCTCCAACCTTATAAACCGTACCTGTGCATAATGACTGAAACTAGCGCCATTGACTAACAATGGTGCATCCTGTTTATGTATCTTCGGTAAACCTAACAGACTTGGCTGCAGGATGCACCATTTAAGACCCATTGTCTGCATGATCAGTTTGGTTAGATATAACATCTCAAAGTTCCTGGCTGCTGTCCTCAACCCGTTGGTAGGCAGCTCAAAACCCCATATTCAGAACACTTTGGATTTTGTGGAGAAGGTGATGTCATTATGGAGGCAGAGGAAACTATGGTCTCATATGATGTTGCATCTCTATTCACTTGCGTTTCAGTTAAGGAAGCAGTCCTGGATGTGGTCCATAAGAGATTACAGGATGACCCCACACTCTCTGTAAAAAGACCACTCTCAGCACTGAGACCAAGTGTCTGCTCTTGGAACTGTGTCTTCAATCCACATATTTCATTTATAAAGGCCAGTACAGCAGGCAGAAACATGGGTGCGCCATGGGTTCCCCAGTTTCACCTATTGTGGCCAATCTGTATATGGAAGAAGTGGAAAAGAGGGCGCTATTATACTATCCTGGAACACCACCGAGCCATTGATTCAGGTATGTGGTTGACACCTGGGTGAAAATCAAATCTCGGGAGGTACCACAATTCACTAACCACATCAACTCAGTGGACAAACAAATCCAGTTCACCAGGGAGGAAGGACATGAAACCTGACAGGCTAGATTTCTTAGACTGTGAAATTTCCATCAGCAATGGGGGACATTTGAAAGTTGATGTGTACTATAAACCAACGCATACGGATCAGTATTTAAGGTTTGACTCTCCCCATCCACTAGAGCACAAAATGGGTGTCATCAGGACTCTACAACACAGAGCAAACACCATACCCACAGACACAGCGGCCAGGGAAGTAGAAGAACATCATATCAAAAAGGCCCTGAGAAAATGTGGTTATCCGAGCTGGACATTTGTCCAAGCAGGGAAGACACCTAAAGAATACGCTAAGCAGTCCAGGAGAGAGGAAGGACAACCGCTGCCTAAGCGAAAACCTTTGGTGATCCCTTATGTGGCAGGAGTACAGTAATCCCTCGCTATATCGCGCTTCGACTTTCGTGGCCTCACTCTATCGCGGATTTTATATGAAAGCATAACTAAATATATAACGCGGATTTTTCGCTGCTTCGCGGGTTCTGCGGACAATATGTCTTTTTACTTCCTGTATATGCTTCCTCAGTTGGTTTGCCCAGTTGATTTCATACAAGGGACGCTATTGGCGGATGGCTGAGAAGCTAACCAATCAGAGCACGCAGTTAAGTTCTCCTGACTGAGAAGCTAACCAATCAGAGCACGCAGGAGCTATGCAGTGTTAACCAGGAAGTCTCATCTCGCTCATTCAGCATCAACGTGCTTCGCTGTGTAAAGAGTTGTGCTCTTTAGTGTTTATCTTTGTGCATAGTCAAGCCCTTCATTATGGCTCCAAAACAATCTGCTACTGCTTCAGGTGCCGTGCCCAAGCGCAAGAAGAAGATGTTAACGATTGCCGAAAAGGTAAACGTTTTGGATTTGTTGAAGGCTACGATTCTTTTTATTTAAAAAGTAGGAAAGGAATATAAGATCTACGGCTGCAGCGTCCTTTTAACCAGGGTGCAAAACGAGTTGTAAGTGGATGTAATAAGGCAGTAGTCTGGATGGAATCTGCTTTAGGGATTTGGATTGAAGACTGCCAGAAGAAGAACAACGGCAGTGCTACACAATCACCTGAAGTGGCTCCTTTACAAGGGCTGTAACGCTCTCCTTTGTTGTGCAGTAAAATTAAACTCATTGTTATCGGACAAGTCATCGTGTCATTGTTGGTGAGTAACCATAATTAATTTTCTTCTTACAGTGCTTAGTACATGTATGTACGTTTAGTGTCACTGTACACACATTTACTGTATACTATTTTTCTTGCAATGTACGTATTTATTGCTGGTGACCTGTCTATCGTAATGGCTGTAACATATGTGATATCGGAGACACTCAATATCTTTAAAATAATATTTAGGTTTTACTGTATATAAACAGTGTGTGTTTATATACATAATTTCAATGAATCTTACCTAATATCTAAGAGAATACAAAGGGATTATGCTGTATAACGCTGCGGGGAATATTTATAAACAGTGCGGGAGAGTTTATAAGGGCTTAAAATATATAAAAATAACCATACAAACATATGGTTTGTACTTCGCGGATTTTCACCTATCGCGGGGGGGTCTGGAACGCAACCCCCGCGATGGAGGAGGGATTACTGTATTGGAACAGCTGAGATGCATTTTTTCAAAACACCAGGGGCCTCATGTATAAACGGTGCGTATGCACAGAAATGTTGAGTAAGAACGTTTCCATGTTCAAATTGCAATGTATAAAACCTACACTTGGCGTAGAGCCACGCACTTTTCCATGGTACCTCGTACCCTGTCGTACGCAAGTTCTCCGCTTGGTTTTGCAGACTCGCAGCACCCAGCGTCAAAGCAGTGCTACTGTTCCTGTGTGGCTACCCTTTATTTCTTAGAACCACATTCCTGACGTGGCTTTATAAATACACTGAAACTAACTGCATATTGTTTATTAGTGTAATGCATCTGATTGTAATTAACCTGTAACAATATAATGGCCCAGGGAATAGCCATAGTATTCCATACACCATAACTGCTTTAGCGTTGTTTCTGTCTCTGCACCACCTTCTTTTTCTTCTTTCAGCTGCTCCCTTTAAGGGTTGCCACAGCGGATCATCTTTTTCCATATTACTCTCACTGCACTACTTGGAGTATTTATATGACTGTATCTGAGTGGAGAATCACAGCAGCAGCTGATCAGAAAGAGAATTCTCAGTATACAGCATCAAGCACACGCTGCCTTAGCCATGGCAAAACGTTTCAAAGCCTTTCCTGTATGGACCTCGCGGTTCAGAAACAGTTTCATCCCAAGAACTATAAACACACTCAAATCAATTGCTCCTTGTAGAACTGTTTGTACTTCTAAGTACAATGACCCCACTGTAAACTTGTACTACAATTATACTATTGCACAACCTGTGCCACTTTATAAAGCGTGTATTTGCATATGATGACAATATCATTTTTAAGATGAAAAATGTTGATCATATTATACAGATAAAACTTTTTAACTTCATTTAAATCTGTATTTTAATAATTAAACATGTGAGGACACGGTGCCGCAGCACTAGCAAGTTCACGTATTGTTCCTGCCTTGCACTGTATATTTGCAGAGGCTGGTGCGACACTGGAAGGATAGACGAATAGAATAATTAAACACGTACTAAGAAGATATTTCAATGTTCCTTAAATGTTTTGAAGAATCGTCGTCGTAAGCTTACAGATGGCTTAACGGAGCCATCTGTAAGCTATTACAGAGCTATTACAGAGCTGATTGTGTGGCGATTGGGTATTTGGGGAAAGAAAAGTAAGGACAGGAATTGGAGGTTAGTACGTTTGAAAGAGACCGTACTGCTACAATAAATTATTTCATCGAAGGTCGTGCATGGCGCAGCAGCATCTTGTGTGAGACATGAACAATCACTGTGCCATCGTGTTGCCATGTTTAATAACATGCTTTCATTCTAATCCTCATGAAAATTATATCATATATACATCTCAGTATTTTAATTATTCACGGAGCTGTAATATCACGAATGTAATGGATTCTGTGTCCTGTCGTAGAAAGAACAGAAGCACGTAGTGATTCACACACACAGAGCACATTGAAGATCAAATACAAAACAAAGAATTTAACATGCTACTTTAGTTACGATGGGATTTGAGAAACTAGTTAATTAAACGATTTTAAGATGAAGTTTATGATCTACTTTAATCTCAAAATTTCCACTTTAATCACATAGTTTATTTTGTCATTAAAGTTGACATTTTGTGCTTTTTTTCCCACTGTGTGCCTATTTTTTTTTTTGTCTGTACCCTAATAAGCTCAGACGGTGGGCTACAACTCGCCTTTTCACGGTGACTTTGATATGTGATGTCTTTTTTTTATTTTGGCACTGTGCAACTTTGAACATGAGCTTTCGAGTTTCTCCGACATGCTATGTCACTCGATCAACTTCCTTTTGTTGATAATACCACTGTTTAAATCAACAAATAGTATGTTTTTCCTTTGCCTCCACTTGGTATTCGCTGAAATTCTTATATTTGTCCCCCTTGCTTTTCCCATTGTCTTTTCACAGAACGCTGAGCTTAAGGGCTATTTATATTGATTTGCATATTCAGAGGAGCATAATTCTGAGAGGAATTGGGGCGGGACAGCAGGCGCGTGCACGTGCATTACTTTTCACACTGACAGGGATTTGTGGAGTGGAAGAACGTGGAAGTTGGAGTACGCACAGATTCCTGCATCTGGATTTTTCTGTGCGTAAGCAAATTTTGGCTTTTGTGCTTCTGTTATGTTATAGTGTGAATTCTACGCACGGCGTTATGCATGAGGCCCCAGGTCTTGTGGCTTTCAAACCCCAAAACACGCTACGGCAAAAATTGGTCCACTCCAAGGACCGGGTGCCCCAACATAAACGGAGTAATATAGTTTACGCAGTTAAGTGCCAAGAAGATTGCCGTGAATTATACATTGGGGAAACCAAATAACCACTGGTGAAGTGGATGGCACAATGCAGAAGAGCTACCTCATCAGGCCAGGACTCCATAGTCTATTTACACCTACAGGACAGTGGTTACTCTTTCAGTGATGAAGATGTGCACATCCTGGATAGGGAGGAACGCTGATTTGAGCGAGGAGTCAAGAAGGCCATTTACGTGAAAAAGGAACGACCATCTCTGAACCGAGGAGGGGGCCTAAGGGTACATCTTTCACGATCTTACAATGCTGTGATTGCAGCCATTCCCCAACTCTCTGTGAATGGTACTTGTGGCCGTTGATCAATGGACAATTTGCATATCATTGATCACACAGCTCATTGTTAGTCAATGGTGCTATTTTCGGTCATTATGCAAAGGTACTGTTTATAAGGTTGGAGAAACCTGCAGTCAACTGAGTCTTAGGAAGTCACTTGGATGAGTGATGTGACATATCTCCCTGGAAAAGAACTATGTCCAGATGAAATGAATCGACTTTCTAGAATTACAATGTGTTAACATGTTTGATCTTGCCCCACTTACTGCTTTACCTTCAGTAAAAATCTGCTCTTTTCATGCATAGTAATTGTCATTTTCAGTAGTTCTGGTTTTATCATTACAGGGGATGTTTTCCCTTTGAGTGCAATATTCATCCTTAATTCTTTACCTAAGCATCTAAAAGCTGTTAGTGCTGTTTTCCCTTACTCTGACCTAACCAATTACAACCTTGTTACCATAGGTTCACTAGACAATTCCTACTGAAATGTCCTGGTTGATTCCCAACACACCCTGGATTGATTTTTTTTTTTGTGTCATTTTATTTCAACGTTTTTTTTCCTACCTTTGACCATCCCTTATCCCAGTCTAGTTGCTGGACATATACAAATGTTCTAATCTATGCTCATGAATGTCGGGAGGTTAACTGCCTGGTTCTCTAAAGACTTGCATTTTCCGTGGAACGTGTTGTGTTCTTGTTCCCATAGACTTGTCTCCTCTGAGCTTGTTCTCTCTCTCTCTCTCTCTTTCTTTCTCAGGGCTCATGTAATTCTTGTCCATTAATTACAGAGAGTAATACTTCATCTGTAATTGTTCCTTTTTTTTTTTTTTTTTTTTTATAACTAGATTTACACTTCTCCTTTTGAGTGAAATAGTAATTCTGCCCTCCATAAATTCATGTTTCAAAAATAACTAAACCTTTCCTAGTTAATTTGCTATCACAGTATCCAGTTAGCAAAGAATGAGCCTGTGCCCCCAGGACCTTCATATCAGAGTGGTATTCAGTAGGACTTTTACCTGCTGTCCACTCATTCCAGTGGAATTGCATGGTGGAAATCACTATGGCAGCCTTTCACAGCCGCCAAGTGCAAATCTATTCCAGAGTGATTGGCTCCGGAAAGGCGCTATATAAATGTATTAGTATTATTATTAAAAACACCTTGTATCTATGAACTGGCAAACAAAGTAACCACTGGAGAAGGATTAAACAGGATTTTTTTTTTGCCTTTAACTCGACCCCTCACTAGGTTTACTGGTAGAATAATCCTACAGTGAAGCGGAACCTGAGGATTTTCACCTACGTACTATGTCCCTCCAGTATTACATTTCCACTATATCTGGCAACAGCGTAGCGACCTACTGTATAAGTACTCAATAAGCTTGCTGAATCACTTATTTACAATAATGCCTCCATTCTGCAAGAGAAGCTTCTTACTATTGTCTCCTTTGTCAGGGCGAAATCCTGACACAAACCATTTAATAGCAAAAATGCTTACCTTTTTAAGGGTGCCACGTTTGTGTTGGCTGTCAGAGCCCTGCTCTCTGGAGACCTGAGCCTCTTCTTTCTCCTGCCTTGCTTGCCAAATTATGTAGTAAAAAAAAACTTCTTTATTTGCACATATATATGCACAAATGTTTTGGTCCATGGAGTGAGCAATCATTTAAAACAATTCATTCCCTTTTATAATTTTCTATTACCTTTACCTTATCTAATATATCATGTCATCTGACTCTTAATATGCAGAATTCCATCATCTTAGTCGAATGACTATAGCTTCATATACATGTTGATTCTTTCGTTATTCAAAACATCGATTTGTTAATAGTAGCGTCCTATGGTTCTTCCCATTGGTCTTATCATTGCTTCGTAATATGGGTGATTGGGCTTTCTCACTAGTCTGTTGTCGCTCTTTAAGGGGGTGTTCATTACACATCTACTTCATTTTAACCTTGTCAGCCATCTTGGCAGCTCCTCTAGATGAGGCAGAAGCCTCACGTGCCCAAGCTTTAAGCTCCATTTAGCTAATCCTTTAGTTGCCTTCATTTGTTTTCCTTATGTTTTTAATAGTCCATTGTTACAACTTAAGCATATATACAGATGTATGTATGTATGTATGGTGCATCACTTTTTCCACATTTTTTACAGCCTTATTCCAAAATGGATTAAATTCATTTTTTTCCCTTAAAATTCTACACACAACACCCCATAATGACAATGTGAAGAAAGTTTACTTGAGGTTTTTCCAAATTTATTAAAAATAAAAAAACTGAGAAATCACATGTACATAAGTATTCACAGCCTTTGCTCAATACTTTGTCAATGCACCTTTGGCAGCAATTACAGCCTTAAGTCTTTTTGAATATGATGCCACAAGCTTGGCACACCTATCCTTGGCCAGTTTCGCTCATTCCTCTTTGCAGCACCTCTCAAGCTTTATCAGGTTGGATGGGAAGCATCGGTGCACAGCCATTTTAAGATCTCTCCAGAGATGTTCAATCGGATTCAAGTCTGGGCTCTGGCTGGGCCACTCAAGGACATTCACAGAGTTGTCCTGAAGCCACTCCTTTGATATCTTGGCTGTGTGCTTAGGGTTGTTGTCTTGCTGAAAGATGAACCGTCGCCCCAGTCTGAGGTCAAGAGTGCTCTGGAGCAGGTTTTTATCCAGGATGTCTCTGTACATTGCTGCAGTCATCTTTCCCTTTATCCTGACTAGTCTCCCAGTTCCTGCCGCTGAAACATCCCCACAGCATAATGCTGCCACCACCATGCTTCACTGTAGGGATGGTATTAGCCTGGTGATGAGCGGTGCCTGGTTTCCTCCAAACGTGACGCCTGGCAATCACACCAAAGAGTTCAATCTTTGTCTCATCAGACCAGAGAATTTTGTTTCTCATGGTCTGAGAGTCCTTCATGTGCCTTTTGGCAAACTCCAGGTGGGCTGCCATATGTCTTTTACTAAGGAGTGGCTTCCGTCTGGCCACTCTACCATACAGGCCTGATTGGTGGATTGCTGCAGAGATGGTTGTCCTGGAAGGTTCTCTTCTCTCCACAGAGGACCTCTGGAGCTCTGACAGAGTGACCATCGGGTTCTTGGTCACCTCCCTGACTAAGGCCCTTCTCCCCCGATCGCTCCGTTTAGATGGCTGGCCAGCTCTAGGAAGAGTCCTTGTGGTTTCGAACTTCATCCACTTATGGATGATGGAGGCCACTGTGCTCATTGGGACCTTCAAAGCAGCAGAAATTTTTCTGTAGCATTCCCCAAATTTTTGCCTCGAGACAATCCTGTCTCGGAGGTCTACAGACAATTCCTTTGACTTCATGCTTGGTTTGTGCTCTGACATGAACTGTCAACT
The DNA here is from genome assembly GCA_026402145.1 of Polypterus bichir lapradei. Taxonomy (NCBI): domain Eukaryota; kingdom Metazoa; phylum Chordata; class Cladistia; order Polypteriformes; family Polypteridae; genus Polypterus; species Polypterus bichir. The sequence continues at coordinate 44,289,826 of JANRMT010062818.1, read as the reverse complement.
GTGGGACCTTATATAGAGGTGTGTGCCTTTCTAAATCATGTCCAATCAACTGAATTTACCACAGGTGGACTCCAATTAAGCTGCAGAAACATATCAAGGATGATCAGGGGAAACAGGATGCACCTAAGCTCAATTTTGAGCTTCATGGCAAAGGCTGTGAATACTTTATGTACATGTACGACCCTAAGCCCACAGCCAAGATATCAAAGGAGTGGCTTGAGGACAACTCTGTGAATGTCCTTGAGTGGCCCAGCCAGAGCCCAGACTTGAATTCGATTGAAAATCTCTGGAGAGATCTTAAAATGGCTGTGCACCGATGCTTCCCATCCAACCTGATGGAGCTTGAGAGGTGCTGCAAAGAGGAATGGGCGAAACTGGCCAAGGATAGGTGTGCCAAGCTTGTGGCATCATATTCAAAAAGACTTGAGGCTGTAATTGCTGCCAAAGGTGCATTGGCAAAGTATTGAGCAAAGGCTGTGAATACTTATGTACATGTGATTTCTCAGTTTTTTTATTTTTAATAAATTTGCAAAAACCTCAAGTAAATTTTTTTCATGTTGTCATTATGGGGTGTTGTGTGTAGAATTCTGAGGGAAAAAAATGAATTTAATCCATTTTGGAATAAGGGTGTAACATAACAAAATGTGGAAAAAGTGATGCGCTGTGAATACTTTCCGGATGCTTGTGTGTATAAATAATTGTATATGCTTATGTGAAATAGTAAAAATTTATCATGTATGAATTCAAAATATTTGACTAAAATTCTATACAAGCTATATCACTTGTTGTCTAGTTCAATTCTGGAGAACGACAGTTGCTTTTGTTTTTTGTTCCATAGAGTTTTACAATAGGTGTCTCATTTTACCGCTAATTGACAAGATTGTTTTAATTTTCTCATATTTTTTCCCTTATTTTATGCACTGAGAAGAGTACAGCAGTGTGAGATTAATATTTATAGGAAATTCAGAAATATTTGCATCCGTTGATTCTCTGAAGGACAGCGCCTCCATAGTGGTGTGACTCTATAATTGGGAATATTTGTTTAAATATCCAGACAGACTTGTGGGGACAATTTTGAGGGTCATCAGTTAGTTGAACCTCCAGATACTTTTGATGAGGGAACATGAGAAAATGCCATTTCAGTAGTCCCAGCTACTGCTGGGGTCATTAAAAATCAAGACCATTTTCAAATCCAGCAGTAGTTTGTGAATTACTGGCCTTTTGGAGCATTTCTGTGCTTTAACTCCAGCAAGAAAACAAGCTAATGCAAAATTGTGCCTTCATTCCCTTATTAAGAAATATGTCAAACTGCTAACAGACACGATGGAGGAGTGGGGAATACTGTTGAGCATAGACAGGATATTGAGAAACCTAATATCTTGTTTGATGGAGACCACCTGGTTGTGAATGGTTTTTGTACGGTGCTAGTAGACATGAATCGGTAACCATATGGTAAGAAGGTAGTTGGTGGGTTTGAAATGTATATGAATAATACATGATGCAATTCTAATTACAGGCAAATAACTTTTCTATAACCTTAACATTTGAGTGGATTTTGATGGGGGGGGGGGGGGAAGTCTTGAGGTAAATAATAAAGTTGTAATCCAGTCTTTTGTTTCTCCCTCTGCCAACAACGAAGCACAAAGTGATGTTCTCCAGCCATTGATTATCAGATGTCTGGCCCAATAACCCATCACTTTTTTATGATTTGTGTAGATTCAGCTCACATTCTCTCTCTCAAATTTAGGCAGCTTATGTGTGTGCAATGCAACGGGTGATTCAAAATGGAACAGGACACTGGACCACTTGTTTGCTAATGTCAGAGAGGTATATAGATTGATGGACCTGCACTGCTTAGTAGATTTGAACAAAACCTGGACTTTTACATATTTCTTTGAAAACCAGTTGTAATTCCAGCTAGTGACCAACAGGAAGGTGAGAAGATGGCTACCAGAGGTCATTGAGAGTGGGAAGTGTTTTCTGAAAGAAATCTTCTCTAAGTCAAGCCTGTCAAGTGTTTCCACTTTAGGCCACATTCATAATAAGGTGAATAATGGGTACTTGCTGAATTTTATTTTTGAATTTCTCATATTTTTTTATATACTTTATTGCTCCCTGAGGGGAAGATGTCTATTAAATGCTTTGCACTGCGGACATCTTTCAGGCAAACCATTAACTTCTGGGTATTCTAGGCTGATGTTTACATGAATAAAATCTCAAGATACAGTCAATTCTTTAAAATGTTGACTAGTGAACTGTGAACCATTAAATGTGATGACTTTATGTGGTCTTCCATGAATGGAGAAATGCCTCTTTATTTTTGTAATTACTGTGTTAGATGTCAGATCACTGAGTAGATCAACTTCAAACCTTCCAAAGTAAATGTTGGCTAGTACCAGATAATGTTGAAGTAGATTTTTTCAAAAAGAAAGGTCAACAGGGATTGGGTGCAAGTGAAGAGGTTCTTTTGTTGATGTGGCTTATTACTGTTGCAAACTAAACATGAAAATATCTCTCTTTCAATATCTTTAGACATTGGGGACCAGAATATAATGCCTATTGCCCTGTGTTTACTTGATTCTGTGCCTAGATGGCCTCTGTGAAGAATTTTTACATATACCTTTTGCAATAATTTAGGAACTACTACTTTTGGACCACGATGAGCTCATCTCTGTGTGGAAAATACTGCTGAATTTCAAGTGCTAAACATGTTTCATGTGTTGGCCAGCCTTGGTTGATAACATTACTCAGGTTTTGAAGAGTCCGGTCTGTAACTGTGATTTCTTAAGTTCTGAAACCATGATGATATTTGCTTGATTTCCATAAGTTCAAATTCTGTTTTAGTTTTGTGGTGTTTTAGTGTTTTTTTCAGGGTGTACGTGACAAGGCATTGGCAAGATGCATGTGTTTGTCTTTTCGTAGACAATACTAAAGCTGTGTTTTTGCATGTGTTGCAAACTTACTGTGACTGTATGTATCGACTTGTTCAGAATGGTTACTAGTGGTTGATGATCAGTTTCAATCTGAATTGACCTTTCGTATATATAGTTAACAAAGTTGCATAATGCATCTCTGTCTGAGTCAGGGTAAATGATAGATTTGCAAATGGCAACTTGCAACCGTTTTTATATCCTTTTATATGTCATTAAGTTTTCTGTACCATTGTGTGAGCTAAGGTTTGGTATCAATCATACCTAGGCAATGTTTTAAAGATGTAGTAGTCTCTGGGACTGTTATCTTTTGAAGTACCTGGCTTTAGCCCTGAATTTGTAAACTGGTGACAAATGTAGGTGACTTTTTTTCAGTTTACATTTGCATTTTAAAGGATATAGCTTGAGGGTGATCTCGCGTGCATGGTCTAGAACTTTCCAGAGATTTCTGTTATGTTCCTTTTCTCCATTGCATCCAATAATAATGTCATCCAGTATTGTGGCACTATGACATCCAGAAAATCTCTCTTCTGTGGCGTTTTGGAATAACTTACTGGCAAAGCTGATCCCAAATAGCATCCATAAAAACCTGACTCTCCCAAATGGTGTGCTGTTGTAAATAAGGGTGTTGTTAATTTGTTGTTATTGTTAATAAAGAAGATCTGTAATTCAGTGAGATTTGCTAAAAGGAGTTCTGGGCATCTGAAACTGAGAAAAAGTCAAATTTAGCATGAGTGCTACTACCTTCTCTATTGTGAAAACTGGGTGATAAGGATGTTCAATAGCTTTAATTAAGTCTCTTGGATCAATGCATATCCGAATGTCATTGGAACTTTTCTTGTGCTGTGACCATAGACAACACCCTTACAGTAGGCTCTGCCAATGTAGTAAGAACTCCTAAATTTACCATCCTGTCTAATTCTGCTTTTACTTTACTTTGCATTGCTACCCAGGATCTTATATGCATGTCTGACAACTGGTTTTATTTCATGATTCATTTTCATGAAATATGTAATTGGAAATTTACCAGTTTCATTTTTGAAGATGTCAGTATTTTCTTTAAAGATGTGAAAAACTGTCATTTTCATTTGTATTTATATAGTGAACTTCTTTATTAAGCAAAATCAATCCCTTCTAAGCTTAGTCATGACTGTACGTTTCTTCTGACTGCACAGAATTGTAAATTATGGATGTTACCTGCAGAATGGAAAGAAAGGATTACAGTGATATCTGACTGAATTTCCTCGCTACTGTAACCAACTAGTGTTGTACTCCTTATGTCAACATGCTTTCCAGAGCTTACTTTTGCTAACATAATATTACATTTGGATCCAGTGTCTACTTTAAACTTTACAGGTTTCCCAGTGCAAAATATTTTACTTCTTGCTGACAAGTGAGAATTTTCTGTTTCGCTTACCACAATACCCTCTACATAAAATGGTTTATCACTGTTGTTAAATCCCTTCACACCTCTCAGTCAGCGTCTTTTTTGTTTTGTAAATATATCGATCAGCACAAGCAGCAAGCAGCCGGCTTTCCTGTCCCCTGTCATGACAGAGCTCAACTCGGGCAAAAAGTTCTCCCACCTCAAGCAAAGGCTCCTTATGTGCATGTCAGGTTCCTGGAGTTATATAGGGTAAACTAGCAAAATACCCGCGCTTCGCAGCGGCGAAGTACTGCTTTAAAATTTTTACTAAGAAGAAAAGTAAACCTTTTTAAACTGAGAGAAAATATACCAATAATTATTTGTTAAGGATCTCTTTGTATGCCACGTTGTCAGCTCGGCCCTCCGGTTGTAATATGACCAAGCTGTGCGCTGAGCTTACTTTTGAGCATGCAACGTACAGTTGGCCATGTGAAAAGCAATCTTGCCTCAAATCTCACAGCTTGGATTGCTGCTGTCATAATCGGTTTGAGTTTCATGGTTTGTTTCAATTACGTTAGTATTTTCAGGACTTGTTGTGTTGAAGTGACATTCGGCATCTGTCAAGCGTTGTAAGTATACAACTGGTTTCATTGATAACTTCGCATCCAGCTTTTGAGAGTTTAAACATTCATAAACATCAAAGTGTCCACTACTCAAATCGTCACCTGTGAATTTAAGATGTTTAAGAGGCGTTGGCGGTTGTCCAAAGGTGTAAAATATTTGGCCATTTCGGTACACTTGAAAGCGACAACCGAACAATTCAGCGACAGCGATCAACTCACATGCAGAACCATAGGTGAAGGGCTTAAGCATTTCACTCTTATAGTGCTCCTGTGTAGTATAATTATCGCCTGTACCGTCATTAGTCCGCACCTTGAACCTGTCCCAGTCATTCAATACATAAGACACAATGTTCCTCCGGATATCAAGAGTGAGCCTGATATGGTCATGTAATATGTAACACAGGGAATGGAAAAGGCAGGTGCCATCTCCGGGCATGGAAACCACTTGGTAAGTGACAGTTCTTTGATCGATGGTGATCACCTTGATAGACATGTTAATGGGGGTACAGTTGGAACGATAAAGGAAATGGGTACCTGAACAATGTAAACTAAGTCTAAAATACCTATACAATAACTATAATCGCAATAAACGAACAATAAAACAGCGGAGAAGCTGTGGATTAAATAAAAAGGCTGTAGTTATCAGCAGGGAGATGTGAATACTGTGGTGAAGCCTTCTACCTACACGGGAAGTTGGAGAATTAGTGATGAGTGAATGAGTCAGTCAATCAGTCAGTCAGTCAGTGAGGGCTTTGCCTTTTATTAGTATACTAGCAAAATACCCGCGCTTCGCGGCGGAGAAGTAGTGTGTTAAAGAAGTTATGAAAAAGAAAAGGAAACATTTTGAATATAACGTAACATGATTGTCAATGTAATTGTTTTGTCACTGTTGTGAGTGATGAGTGTTGCTGTCATATATATATATAATATCTTTTTTTATTGTATATATATATATATATATATATATATATATACACACACTAATAAACGGCAAAGCCCTCACTCACTCACTGACTCACTGACTGACTCATCACTAATTCTCCAACTTCCCATGTAGGTAGAAGGCTGAAATTTGGCAGGCTTATTCCTTACAGCTTCCTTACAAAAGTTGGGCAGGTTTCATTTCGAAATTCTACGCGTAATGGTCATAACTGGAAGCTGTTTTTCTCCATTTACTGTAATGGAGATGAGCGTGAAACCCGTGGGGGCGGAGTTTCGTGTGACATCATCACGCCTCCCACGTAATCACGCAGTAGGTAGAAAACCAGGAAGAGGCCCAAAAAGCGCTGAAGAAAACATGCATTATATAATTGAGAAGGCAGCGAAACAATAAGAAGCGAGCGAGTGACATATACAACCATATTCATGAGTTCTGCTACTTCGGAAACAAAGCACGATGTAAACCTAAACTTTAAATTAAGTTCATAGACAGGCTGCCGCTAGCGTTTGTAATTTAGTTCCTGCCCATATAAGGCCTTTCGTCAGCGGCAATCCAATAGAAACACTGCCCCGGGTAAATATTCACGGGTGAAGGACAGTGCTTATGCAGAGGAAGATGAGATGGTCAGGGTGGTGTTTGGCACAAACTCAGCGAAACTGCGAGAGAAAGTTTTAAGTGCCGGGACTTAGGTAACATTAGATACAGCCATGGACATAGCACGACATGGCACCAGCACAGCTGGGAAACTTCGATGCATGTACACCGAGCGGCTCACGTGAACTGATGCAGTGCACAGACAAAAAGCAACAGTTCCAAAGAGCGCTGAACAAAAACCGAATTACACAATTAAAAAGGCAGCAAAAAAATATGAAGCGTCTGATACATACAAGCATATTATTCATAACTGCAGCTACTGCAGAAACAAAGCACACGGTGGAAAAAGTGGATGTCCCGCTAAAGGAAGACAGTGTTAAAAAAAAAAAAAAACCCAGTGCATGCAGTGTGTCAGGTCTCAGATAAAGAAGAAGACGAGCTGTTTATTGATGCAGTAAGAAACGAATCTTTTTCATAGCTTCTTTAACACACTACGTCTCCGCTGCGATACGCGGGTATATATATATGTGTATATATATACCCCGATCTACATACTCGAATAATGAATACTTTATTCGCAATCAATGATTGTTTTGGTAAAGCCATACTCGGTGTATTCATTAGATGAACGGTAAAAAAGTAAGAGCGAGGGGAGGGTGACTTATTGAGGCATGCAGGCAAAACCACAATAGCACGCGGGCTCGATGTACGAAAAAATATATCTTTTCAAGTTCTATTTAGTCCATATGTGTCAAACTCAAGGGCCACGGGCCACATCCGGCCCGGCGTGTAATTATATCCGGCCCGCGAGATCATTTTATATACTGTATTATTGTTATTAATGGCCCGGGTATATGAAGCGCTGGTAACACAATAAACTACAGATCCCATAATGCAGCGCTTCAGCTGCCTTGCCGAACACTTACCGCGTTAATCAAGTCTAGCTGCCTTACATCACAACGCCGCCTATGGGCACAAACCCACCTTCGCTGGACCAGACAGGAGTGGCAAAAAGTGCGTGAGTTTCTGCATGACAGCAATGTCAGTGTTCTGCCATGGCCAGCGAAGAGCCCAGATCTCAATCCCATTGAGCACGTCTGGGACCTGTTGGATCGCAGGGTGAGGGCTAGGGCCATTCCCCCCAGAAATGTCCAGGAACTTGCAGGTGCATTGGTAGAAGAGTGGGGTAACATCTCACAGCAAGAACTGACAAATCTGGTCCAGTCCATGAGGAGGAGATGCACTGCAGTACTTCAAGCAGCTGGTGGCCACACCAGATACTGACTGGTACTTTTGATTTTGAGCCTCCCTTCATTCAGGGACACATTGTGAAACATTTTTAGTTTATGTCTTATGGTGTTGACTTTTTTAGTGTGCATATAAATATTTACACATTAAGTTTACAGAAAGTAAAACCAGTTGAAAGTCAGACGACGTTTCTTTTTTTGCTGAGTGTATATATCTATACTAATAAGCGGCAAAGCACTCACTCACTCACTCACTCACTCACTCACTCACTCACTCACTCACTCACTCATCACTAATTCTCCAACTTCCCGTGTAGGTAGAAGGCTGAAATTTGGCAGGCTCATTCCTTACAGCTTCCTTACAAAAGTTGGGCAGGTTTCATTTCAAAATTCTACGCATAATGGTCATAACTTGAAGGTATTTTTCTCCATTTACTGTAATGGAGTTGAGCTTGACCGCCGTGGGGGCGGAGTTTCGTGTGACATCATCACGCCGCCCACGTAATCACGTGAACTGACTGTCAACGCACTATGTAGAAAACCAGGAAGAGCTCCAAAATACGCTGAACAAAACATGCATTATATAATTGAGAAGGCAGCGAAACAATAAGAAGCGAGCGAGTGGCATATACTACCATATTCATCATTGCAGCTACTTCGGAAACAAAGCAAGGTATAAACCTAAACTTTAAATTAAGTTAATAGACAGGCTGCCGCTGGCGTTTTTAATGCCCACAGGTAATGCGGGATACAAGTTTATGAGAGAACGCAGGATATAAACGAGAGTTTTGATCACTTTGTAACTAAGTTAAAATTGCAGGTGAAGGGGTGTGCTTATGCAAATTCCGAGAGACTGTGTTTGTGGGGGATTGACAGTTAAGGCGGGTGGAGGAGTCACGTCATCATATCCCCTCCCATTTACCTCATTTCACTCTGAGCTGAGCTCCGCGGCTAACGCCGTCTTCCGAAGCAACTTCGTCACACTGCCACCTAAAGTCAAAACTTAAATATATAAAGTCAGCGTCGGAATATATAAACTCAGCGCTGGAATATATAAAGTCAGCGTCGGAATATATTGTCACGCTTGGGTCACAGATTTGTACAGAGACACAGGAGGTCGTAGAAACAAGAATGATTTTTATTCAAACACTGCAAACACATGAGCTTAAACGTGCTCCATGACAAGTCAGAGATGACAGTTCCGCTAGGAGCAGTGAGAGAGAGCAATAAAAGCAAGCAAACAATCAATTTTCAACTGACAGGCGCTGCACAAGGCTTTTAAGTTAGCTGGGCAGCGAAACAATAAGAAGCGAGCGAGTGACATACTACCATATTCATCAGTACAGCTACTTCGGAAACAAAGCAAGGTATAAACCTAAACTTTAAATTAAGTTAATAGACAGGCTGCCGCTGGCGTTTTGCATGCCCACGGGTAATGCGGGATACAAGTTTAATGAAAGGACACAGGATATAAACGAGAGTTTTGATCACTTTGTAACTAAGTTAAAATTGCAGGTGAAGGGGTGTGCTTATGCAAATTCCGAGAGACTGTGTTTGTGGGGGATTGACAGTTAAGGCGGGTGGGGGAGTCACGTCATCATCTCCCCTCCCATTTACCTCATTTCGCACTGAGCTGAGCTCCGCGGCTAACACCGTCTTCCGAAGCAACTTCGTCACACTGCCACCAAATACAGAGAAATCCACAAGTTAATACACACGCTGTCTCTAGAGTTTCTCCACACTGAATCCTCCAGGCACTACTTACAAAAGGTTACATTGACAATCGTGTTACGTTATTTTTAAAATGTTTAATTTTCTTAGCACAAGCACAGCTGAGAAGCTTCGATGCATGTGCTCCATAACGCGTTAAAAAATAATGCATTTAATCACACTTTGCATTACAATCAAAGGGGAACTTTTGTCAATGCATGATTTCCTGGTACACCGATTACATTGATCAGCGCATCCCAATTCATTTTAGCCTCGCACCACCTTGGTTTGAGAAGAAGTATGAAGAAATATGAGGTTAACACACAAAAACAGATCACCAATTCAAGCTTTATGAATAATCGATTCGCCATCAATTGTTTTGGTAAAGCCATACTCAGTGTAATCCTCCTTCCATTTTATAATTTTTCCGCCACTAGCCATGATTAAATGAACGGTAAAAAAGTAAGAGCGAAGCGAGGGTGACTTATTTAGGCAGGCATGTATATGACAGCAACACTCATGACAATCATGTTACGTTATTATTAAAATGTTTCCTTTTCTTTTTCATTACTTCTTTAACCCACTACTTCTCCGCTGCGAGGCGTGGGTATTTTGTATATGAATGATCTCCAAAGAGCGTGGAGACTTTTGATCATGTGAACGTGTCTGCAAAAACTGGCGTCTCCTGCCCAGCAAAAGTCGAGCAGCCGGCGCACGTGCATAGCTGTGCCGGCCTTTCAGACGCTGACTGCGCTTCTGCCTTAACTCAAAGTGAGCACTATTAATTTTTTTCATCCTCCCCCTGAGCTATAGCCCAGACAAGTGCAAACACGGGACCCCTTTTCTACACCGCGGCAAAATAATATTAAGGCGCTTCGCACTTTATTTTGCACGTATACGATTATGAGGTCGTCAGCTCGGATTATGAAGACACGCACAGGAGTGAAGGACTGATAGTGCCATCACAGCCGATTAATAGCTGGGACGTCTCACCAGGCTGCACAAGACCCACCGCGACTGTCCCCAAAAGGCGCTCATATCGTCACCGAACACATCTCTCTATACTATATAAAAGAAAAAGGCAACTTTCCTTTCTTTACACCTTTTTTCCTTTTATCCCAAACCAAAGCCTTTCTCTCTTAACACTGCAGAGGACACAAAACTAATTTTCTTTAATTGCTGGTAAGGCACATTACCAGAGGCAGAAATTTGGAGTTTCACATAGAAAATGTAATTTCTATACCACAGCCGTCGTGTAGCGCCTTTCAAAAGGGATCTACTACCGAGAGATGATCCATATACATTTTAGCTGCTGTTAGTACTACTTACATGTTCTGTTACACTGTCTTTAAAATGTAGTTTACCCGCAACCACTCCAGTAGTGCTCAATGTACCTTTACTTCTTAAAACGTTAATGTTTTACTGTTTAATAACTTATAGACTACATTTTATTTTTCCCTTGCACTCAGTGATCAAAGCTATACACACACATATAGACACATACATATATATATACACATATATTTATATATACCTGTGTGTATGTTTGTATGTATGTGTATACACACACACACACACACACACCATACATACATACATACATACACACACACACAAATTATATATATGTGTGTGTCTGTGTATGTATGTATGTATGTATATGTGTGTGTATATATGATGTAGATGTGTGTGTGTGTGTGTGTGTGTGTGTGTGTGT
>JANRMT010062818.1:44246356-44273699 GCA_026402145.1 Polypterus bichir lapradei | reverse complement strand
AAAAAAAAAAGGTTTATGATGAATTGTATGAGAGGCTGGACTCTAAGGAGGGAGAAGAGGACCCTTACCGATTGGCTAGACAGAGGTACCGAGCTGAGAAAGATGTGTAGCAGGTTAGGGTGATAAAGATGGAAACATATTCACAAGTGAGGAGGGTGTGTTGAACTGATGGAAAGAGTACTTTGAAGGGCTGATGAATGAAGAGAAAGAGAGAGAGAAGGTTGAATGATATGGAGATGCTGAATCAGGAAGTGTAATGGATTAGCAAGGAGGAAATAAGGACAGCTATGAAGAGTGGTAAGGCCGTTGGTCCCGATAATCTGTGGAAGCATGGAGGTGTTTAGTAAGATGGCAGTGGAGTTTTTATTCAGATTGTTTAGTGGAATCTTGAAAAGTGAGAGGATGCCTGAGGAGTGGAGAAGAAGTGTACTGGTACCGATTTATAAGAATAAGAGGAATGTCCAGGCTATAGTCACTAAAGGGGATAAAACTGATCAGCCACAGCATGAAGTTATGAGAAAGTAGTAAATGCTAAGTTAAGAATGGAGGTGATGATTAGAGAGCAACAGTATGGTTTCATGCGAAGGAAGAGCACAGATGTGATGTTTTCTCTGAGGGTGTTGATGAAGTATAGAGAAAGCCAGAAGGAGTTGTGTTGTGTCTTTGTGGACCTGAAGAAAGCATATGACGGGGTGCCTTGAGAGGAGTTGTGGTATTGTATGAAGAAGTTGGGAGTGGCAGAGAAGTATGTAAGAGTTTTACAGGATATGTATGAGGGAAGTGTGACAGTGGTGAGGTCTGCAGTAGGAGTGATGGATGCATTCAATGTGGAGGTGGGATTACATCAGGGATCGGCTCTGAGCCCTTTCTTATTTGCATTGGTTATGGACAGGTTGACAGATGAGATTAGACAGGAGTCCCCGTGGACTATGATGTTTGCTGATGACATTGTGATCTGTAGCAAGAGTAAGGAGCAGGTTGAGAAGACAATGGAGAGGTGGAGATATGCTCTAGAGATGAGAGGAATGAAGGTCAGTAGGAACAAGACAGAATACATGTGTGTGAATGAGAAGGAAGTCAGTGGAATGGTGAAGATGCGAGTAGAGCTGGTAAAGGTGGATGAGTTTAAATTCTTGGGCTCAACAGTACAGAGTAACAGGAATTGTGGAAGAGAGGTGAAAAAGAGTGCAGGTAGGGTGGAATGTGTGGAGAAGTGGGTCAGGAGTAATTTGTGAAAGACTGGTATCAGCAAGAGGTAAAAGGGAAGGTCTACAGGGCAGTAGTGAGACCAGCAATGTTATATGGACTGGAGACAGTGGCGCTGACCAGGAAGCAGGAGACAGAGCTGGAGGTGGAGTTAAAGATGCTAAAATTTGCATTGGGTGTGACAAGGATGAACAGGATTAGAAATGAGTACAATAGAAGGTCAGCTCACGTTTGACGGTTGGGTGACAAAGGTCAGAGTGGCAAGATTGTGTTTTGGGCATGTGGAGAGGAGAGATGCTGGATATATTGGTAGAAGGATGTTAAGGATAGAGCTGCCAGGAAAGAGGAAAAGAGGAATGTCTAAGAGAATGGATGTGGTGAGAGAGGACATGCAAATGATGGGTGTAACAGAGTAAGATGCAGAGGACAGAAAGATATTGAAAAAGATGATCTGTTGTGGCAACCCCTAATGGGAGCAGCTGAAAGAAGAAGCATACTGTTCAGCAATACAACAATTGTTTGGTATTTTCAGTGATTAATCTTTTAAAGGTAGATTTAAGCACCTACCAGTCTTGCAGATTCCGAGGCTATGTGTATGAATTTTGATGTCCTACTGTGAAATTTCTTGTTTCTCTTGACAGCTGCGCTCTGAAAAGTCTGAATTGTACTGTTAATGCAACATTTCTTCTATTTCTGTTATTGACACATGATTGATTGAATGTTTAGGCATCTTACCACTGTGTTTTGAGATATCTCTTTCCTTATATGGCCCACCGACCATCTATCTAAGTGCAGTCTTCACAGTTTGAGGTCCAGCTCCTCTGCAAGGTATGATTTGCCACAGCTCAAAGTAGTGCTGGGCGGTATACCGGTTCCTACCAAAAACGTTTTTTATTTTTGTTATGATATGGATTTTTCTTATACTGCAACACCAGTTTAAATAGCCTAAACAATGTTCGGAACGTGACGCAGCAGGAAACTGTTTAAGAGGGGACCTTTTTCACTGCTGCACCTCTAAACATGCATGCAACGGAGTACGTGTGTTAGTGGAGGTATTGAATGGTGAAAGTGGACAGAGAACATTCCTAAGTGAAGCTGTAGCAGACGATAAAGTTGAACATGATGACATAGCAGATCTTTTGCTGAGAAAAGGAGCCGTGTCTGTTGTCTAGAGATACTTTGGTTTCAAAAGGTCGGATGTGGACCATTATGTTCAAATGTGTGAATACTGCTTCTATACTACTGGATAATACTGCAAGCCAAGTTGTTTTTTGTTTTATTTTTTTTTTCAATACTGTGTAATGTACCTGGGTACTGTGTAATAGTGTGATGACATGTTGACTTTATTCTCGTAATTTGTCATTAAAGTAGAACATCGTAAACTAATCTACATCTTAAAATGAATATTTAATTTACTAGATTTTCTTAAACCCCGTCATAAGTTATGTAGCACATTAAATGCTTTGTGTTAACTGTTCTCTTGAGCCATGTTAATCGCTACATGCTTCTTAAACTGACTTTCTCTTGCAGTAAGAGGAGGCACAGGCAGCGATCACCACACAGAATACATTAATTTAATGATATTCCTGGTTCCTGAACATTTAGAATGCTAGGATAAATACTTGATATCATTTTCTTGATGAAATGCATTAAAACATGTATTAATCATGTGGGGGCACAGTGGTGTGGAGGTTGCACTGCTGCCTCGTAGCAAGGGGGTCCCGGGTGTTCCCTGCCTTGAATTTGCATGTTGTTCTGGTGGGTTTCTTCTGTGTGCTTCAGTTTCCTTTCAAAGTCATGTAGGATGTGGGGTTTTGTTATGCTATATTGACCCTAGTGTGTGTGTATTGCTCTTATTCACACTGCGATATGCTGGCGCCCCGTTCAGGATTTGCTCCTGCCTTGCACACAGTGCTTGTTGGGACAGGCTCAACCTTGAATGGATGGCATAATTAAACATGTATAATGAAGATTTTTTTAAAGTTCTGAACACTCCGTGGTCTAAGTTTTATAACTAGTTTTAATTTCACAGAGACGTTTATCATGTGGTGATTGGTTATGTGGAGAAAGAAAAAGGAAGGATAGAAGCTGGGGGTTTGGTATGTCAGACTGACACAGCACGCATACAATAAAGAAAGCCCACTCAGAAGAACATCCGTTGAATTCTGTGTTTGTGTCTGCAACCACTAGATCACGAACCCAACATTTACACAATATTTATGTTAAACCTTTGCGATACCCATTCATACATCCAGTTTTTTGGAGCCTCGTCACACCTTCCATAAAGTTCACTACACTGAACGTAGACCTGGGGACCCCTTACTGAGAGGGAGCAGCACTACTGCCACATGATGTGCATGTTTAATACCTGCTTTAATGCCTTTCATTATGAAAATGATATCAAGTATTTATCTTAGCATTCTAAATTTTCAGAGAGCAGGAATATCATGAAGTGAATGTATTCTGGGCGGTGATTGCTGCCTGCGCCTCCTCTTAGTGCAGAGTAAGTCAGTTTAAGAAGCGCGTAGCAATTTAGAACTGGGGCAGGGAACACTTAACACAAAGCATTTAATGTGCTACATGAACTTATGACGGGGTTTGAGAAAATCTAGTGAATTAAACATTGATTTTAGGATGATGTTTAGTTTAAGACATTCTATTTTAATGACAAAATAAAGTTTGAGAATAAAGTGGAAATGTCGACTTTTAATCTCAACATAAGCGTCTAGATTAAAGTGAAAATGTTGAGAATAAAGCCATCATGTCGACTTTATTCTCGACTTGTAGTTTTTCTTTTTTTTTTTTTTCTTTTTTTTTTCCAATGTGTCCATATTTTTTTTTTTTTCTTCACTGTGGCCCTAATATACTTCCGTAGGGCTATATCACAAATAGCATTATAAATGCAAGTTGCAGCTTTATTATTTATGTATATAGCTTAGCTTGAAGCAAGGTCCATATTAATGCAATTTGCCTTAATGATGGTTCAGTTGGTAAAGATGTCATCACCAAGTTGCACTTGTTTTATTTTTATTTGGTGAATACTGTACAATGCACCTGGGCTTGAAGTCTTGAAGTAATATAGACTTATTACTGTAAGTTGCACTATAATTTATTTTATTGTTATTATTTATTAGTTTTAATATTATGCAGTTTAATGATGGTAAAGTTGTTTAAAAAGTCACTTTAACATGTCAGTGGATAGAGATTCTTAACAGTAACAAAGTGTAGTTGGTTTACAAAAAATATTTACCATTTATTCCTTTTCTAAGACATGTTCAGTGCAATACAACTTTTGACAAGCACCTCTGGATATTTTACTAAGTCTAAATTCCTCTTTTGGATGGTTGAAAATATGTTGTCAAAACTATAGTTTAAGTTGTTTGCAAAATTTGTTCAATAAAAAGGTTCTATATTTTGACTGCAACTGTCATGCAATGTGATTCCTTCTCTTCATTAGCGCCACGCCCTTGAAAACTAGCACTTTATGGGGCTATGCAAACCTGTATTAATACATGTGTGCACATTAAAATTTTTTTTTGTACAATGTACAAGGATCATGACAGTGGAATAGGTTATTCATAGCTGGTGTACTGCAGTAATTACAGTGGAAAATGTGGTTAACATCCACTCATGCATGGGGAAAAAAATACCGTTGAATACCGTGAAACCGGTATAATTTTGAAAAATACCGTGATATAGAATTTTGCTCATACCGCCCAACAGTAGCTCAAAGACCTTGGGGATATTGATACCTGTTAAAAGATCAACTTCAGAGTCTATGAATGGTAGACATACCTCCTCCAGATAGGTGGTACATTTTGTGGAATATTTCCTCTGTCCACTGGAACAGAGACCTGCCTATAGACTTTTGGCAAATCAATATATGCATTATCATTGAGACCACTGACTTGCAAATGTGTATAGGATAGAACATTTGCTTGTCATTTTTGAGTCATCATTATAATTACTCATAGTTTTGAGGAATATTTGAGATCTTCTCCCATGAAGGTTTAACTGTCTGAAGATTTTTAGTACAAATTGTTACTGTACTACCAGGGTCTATAAAAGCGTATGTTTGTACAAACCTTTCATTTTTCTTAGATTTTATCTTAATGGGGACATCATATAGTGCATATTTTTTCTCCTGTCCCAGTAAGGGCACAAGTTCCCTTCCGCGTTTTCTCTTCTGTGCATTTAGCTTTACTAGATGTAGATTTGCTGGATGTTGCGCCATCCTCTTTTTTGATATGTTTGGATGCTGCAAAGAACATATCTGACATTTCATCCTTTCTTTACAGTTTTTTTACCAAGGTGCCCCCGTTTGAGACAACAAAAACATAAACCTTTAGAATTTAAAAAGTGATTTGTCTTTATGTGGCAATACTTTGGTTTTACTACATTCTGCCAGAATATGCTGGTCACTGCAAAATACACAAGGTTTCTTAAATGTGCAGGCAGTTGTTGCAGACCTTTTCACTAAGGTGTCATGAATCACTTTTGCAGCAGCGTTGGAGATGACAGTAGCAAAAGTGCTTCCTGCCCTTCTCTGGCCACTCTTCAGGAAAAACTTTTCCTTGTTGGTCTTTTCTTTTTTCTTTGTGTAACTTTGTGGAATGGCATTTTATTTTATTTCCTTTTATTTTTTTGTGCAACAACATTTTAGCTTTTCGTGTAAAAAAGTAATTGCCTGCCCATCTCCCTTCATTTTCTTGAAGTTCTTAAGGAAACTTTTCCCCAGTCACCTTGTAAAGAAAAGGGGAGTTTTGTATGTAAGCACGGCATGAACATTTGAATTGTTGTTGATTTCTTTACCAGTGTCTACATTGTCCATTGCATTCATATAGCTAGTGAGGAAGGTTGCATTATCTCTCAGAGATGCTCCATTATTTTGCTTTATTTGAGGCCATTTCAATGCTTTGTTGAGATATGTGTTGGCTATGTATACCTGATCGCCATAATAACTTTCAAGTAATGCTCTGCCTTCTGCGTAGCCTAGCCTGGGTGGCATTCGGGTGCAGCTTTTTAACTATATTTTGAAAGGAACTTCTGGTATACTGGATTAAATAATCTAACTTATCTTGAGGATTCTCTAGCACATCACCTACATCATGATTTAAAGGACCTGATAAAGTCTGCAAATGCCAATGGGTAATTATTGACTCTGACCTAAATTTTAAATCATATATTAATCAGTTCACTGGGACAACATTTTTTCACTTAAGAAATATAGCAAAAGTTAGATCTCCTATAATTTTGTAAGATGTTGAAAAATTAGTTCATGCTTTTCTTTTTAGTTGACTTGATTACTGTAATGCACTCCTCTCAGGACTACCCAAAAAAGACATCGATTGATTGCAACTAGTGCAGAAAGCAGCTGCCAGAATCTTAGCTAGGAAAAGAAAATCTGAGCACTTCTCTCCAGTTTTGATGTCACTACACTGGTTACCTGTGCCATTTTAGAATTGAGTTTAAAATACTGCTTATGATTTACAAAGCCTTAAATAATCTCAGTCCATTCTATATTTCGGAATGCCTGTCACCTTTTACACTCCAAATTGTAACCTTAGATCTTCAAATGAGTGCCTTTAATTCCAAGAGCTAAACCTAAAAGAAGTGGTGAGGCAGTCTTCTGCTGTTATTCACCTAAAATCTGCAATAGCTTACCGATAGAAATTCGCCAGGCTAATACGTTGGAACACTAGCAGTTTTTTTTTTTTTTTTTTTTTTTTTATTTTTAAACACCCATTATTTTAATATGGCTTTCTTATACAGTAGTACCTTGAGATACAAGTGCCCCAACGTACGAGTTTTTTGAGATACGAGCCGTCACTAGGTCGATTTTTTGCCTTGTGTTACGAGCCGAAATTCGAAATACGAGCCATCAAAGAGCATTCCAAGGAACTGATGACAGAGGAGTTGACGAAACTACAGACGCGGCAACATACGGAGGTTCTGCAGGAGATCGGTATCGCGGAGGAGGCAGAGGCAGAGGAGGTTACCTCATAAAGTGAGATAAAGGAAGTGTTTGCAATTTGGGAAAAAGTTTTGAACTTTAAAGAAAAAAAACACCCTAAAAAAGTTGTAACTGATAGTGCAGCGGTGCAATTTAATGACACTTGCCTAACGCTTGATCTTTATTGAAAAGAAACATCCTGAAAAAGTTACAACTGATTGCGCAGCAGCTGTATTTACTGACACTTGCCTAACGCATTTTAGAAACATTCTGTAATACTAGGATGTTGTACCGTGTTAGCCATTATGAATGTAGAGAAAAGCCAAGTAAAATGACGCCTTTTATTGGCTAACTAAAAAGATTGTACATATTGTAATCTTTTAAGTTAGCCAATAAAAGGTGTCATTTTACTTGGCTCTTTTCTAGAAACATTCTGAAAGAGAGGATGAAACAGACCTCATTGGACAGGTTTTTATCGAAAACCCCTGCAGATGAAAGTGAGGAAGGTGTGGCGAAAAGGGCAAAAATCAGTGAATAAAATTCAGTTCAGCCTTTCTCCACCACCTCCGTCAGCATCTTCAACTCCTCGGATCTCCAAGGTAAATGCTGTACATTATACTGTACTTTTTTTATTTTTTTTTATTGCAGTAAATTCTATTGTATTGTGTTTTTATACAATATTCGTTATTTATAAGTACATTTTATTATTTAAAAACATGTAACAAAAAAATTGCAGTGTTTTTTGGGGGTCCGGAACGGATTAGTGGCATTTCAATTCATTCAATGGGGAAAATTGATTTGAGATAAGAGCATTTTGACTTAAGAGCTCAGTCACAGAATGAATTGTGTATGCCATGTGGCACACATATTACAATCAATCAATCAGTCAATCAATTAGATACTCCTGATCTCAACTCATTATGCTTATAAAGCACACCCGCCCACAGAATCGATTTCATCCATTCCAACCTGTCCACCACCATGGGCAAGACCAAAGAGCTGTCAAAGAATGTCAGGAACAAGATTGTACATGTGCACAAGGCTGGAATGGGCTACAAGACCTTGGTGAGAAGGTTAGAACTGTTGGTGTGATTTTTAGGAAATGGAAGAAATATAAAATGACCATCAATCTCATCTGGTCTGGATCTACATGCAAGATCTTGCCTCATGGGGTGAGGATGATCATGAGAAAGGTGAGGGATCAGCCCAAAACTACACAGTAGGAGCTTGTTAATGATCTGAATGCAGTTGGGACCACAGTCACCAAGAACACCATTAACACTAACACTAACATTAACACTACGCCTTAATAGATTGAAATCTTGTAGCACCTGCAAGGTCTTCTTGCTCAGGAAGGCACATGTACAGGACCGGATGTTCACTGGCAAACTTAAGATGGACCTGTACATGTCCCTTCTTGAGAGAGAGGATTTCTTTGGGAGGGGTGATGAAATTGTTTGTTAGAGATACTGTTAGTTGGAGGGATTTTAACTGTATGGAAAATGTTCTACTGGATGTTAATCACCAATCAGTGTTGTGTAGTTTTTTTGTCTTGAGTTGGTAAATGCGTGGTGTAATAGCCTTCCTTCAGATAAGCAATACACCTGGGTGGGGGACAGTGGGTAAATTTAAACTGTATGAATGGCTCAGTAACCATCAGAACCATGTCACTACTGTTTACATCTGTCCTGTCAGTTTCTCAGATTGCTCTCTAGTGGTATTAGAAGTCACCATTTTTAATAAATCTTTTTTTTAAATCTTTCTGGGTCTATTTTGGCCCATTTCCATTAGTGTTTTGAGTACTTTTGGGAGCAGTGCACTCTCTCCAAGCCCAAGGTTTCTTCTCTCAAGCAATGGTGGGACACTTCTAAAGTGCAGGTTAAAGTGTTCTGCTGACAATACACATAAGTGACAAGGAGGTTTCTGCACCATATAAAAAGCATGGAGGAGGAAATCTCTAAACTGCATGCAACCGTATAACAGATTTGATAAGGACAATTTTGTGGTTTTAACATATTAAAAATCGAGTTTCCTTTCTGAACTCTTTGAGTTTAGGGTACTTTTGTGATGTTGTAGTTCTGGAATTTAAACCTGGACACACCTACAAAATTTTCCTTTAACTTTGAAAAGAAAAATAAGTTTCAGCAGAATTTTATAAACAATTCTGGCCTGTGGTAGGACTAGAGGTGTAGTTGTTGGTCCTGGAGAGACATCGAGCTGCAGAAAAGCAGTCATCAGTCTGCTGTCCAAAAAAACTAACCTGTGCTGAATAGAGAAACTGATGTCCCATGAGCCTCCTGTGCATGGACTATGATCTTCCTGAGGGTCTTTGCCACTTCATGACTATGATGTACATGTTAGTCTTATTGTGTGCCTTAACAGGTCTGTTCTTGATGATATTTTCTTTACTGTGAGATGTTGTTATTTAAGCTTCATACCTTATTGGTGTTTATCAAGGGATTCTTCTGTCCATAGATCAGAAAAAAAGCAGCTGGTAGAGTACATTGTGTATATTTGTTTAATACATTGAAATATGTTTTCTTTGGTAGTAATTTTATAAAGATGATCAAACTTGTATAGCAACACTTTTGGTATTTTAAAAGTTAACAACACTTTTTCAATGAAGACAGGGATTCAACAAGAATGAGCTTTGTATGGGATGTTACCTGCTCTGTCCTTCAAGGTTTTTCTGGGTCAGATAAGTTGGAAACTGCGGGGTTGTTCCAATGTCAATTTTAAGTATTTGGCCTACACTGATTATATTGTTGTTTTTGTTAAATCTAAGACTGACTGTGAAGTTTTACACTCATGTAAACAGGTATTTGAAAGGATTTCTTCAGTAAAAATCAACTGCGTTCAAGAGTAATGCTTTTATACCCAGAACAGGGACTGCATATCCACTACCATATCTGCCTACTGACTCACAGAAATTTTTTTGTTATCTCAGGGTGGAGATGGGAACTGAAGTCTTACATTAAAATAGTAATTTGGCTAAATAGGTGGAAATGGATAGTAGCTAAACTTTCATTTAGGGGATGGGTGGTTGTTGTAAATATTGTGATAGCCTCAATGCTTTGGTATAAACTTTGGGATGTCTGGGTGTCATTTTAAAAGCTGCTGAATTAAGACTTAAAGTACTGCAGCCACTGAGTTGGAGAGATCTGGCATCAATTTTCTTTCTCCAGTGGAAGGTTTAGGTTTTGATTAGCAAGTCTTGGTCATTAATATGCACAAAATAGACATCTCTGGTTTATCTGAATTTTACAGTGGTTTCTTATTACTGTGGCACTTTGTGTTCAGGAGAAACATATTACTTCTGGCAGGTTACTTCATGAGCCTTAAATGTTCAATTTGCTCTTTCTGTGCCCCTTAATGTATAGTGATAATTTTGTTTTGGTATTGTTTAAACATTGAATAGTAAAACTGTGACAAATTCATCATCACAAGAGAAAGTGTTTTGTTGATGCTGTGGAATTAGCTTTCATGGCCAAAGACTACCACAGGCCAAATAACTCCCTCAGTGCTGCTGGGAAAGAGAGAGAGGCTTGCTCTGCTGCTGATCTTTTACCTCTCACAAAACATACAAATATTATTTTTCATAAAGGAATAACTGTGAGTTTTAATTCTCCATCAGAAAAGGACCTTTATAAATAGTGCAGGGAAATGAATAACTTTGGTGAGACCTACAGGTGCTGGTCATAAAATTAGAATATCATGACAAAGTTGATTTATTTCAGTAATTCCATTCCAAAAGTGAAACTTGTATATTAGATTCATTCATTACACACAAACTGATGTATTTCAAATGTTTATTTCTTTTAATTTTGATGATTATAACTGACAACTAAAGAAAGTCCCAAATTCAGTATCTCGGAAAATTAGAATATCAATTAAGACCAATGCAAAAAAAGGATTTTTAGAAATGTTGGCCAACTTTAAGGTATGAACATGAAAAGTATGAGCATGTACAGCACTCAATATTTAGTTGGGGCTCCTTTGGCCCGGATTACTGCAGCTATGCGGCGTGGCATGGAGTCGATCAGTCTGTGGCACTGCTCAGGTGTTATGAGAGCCCATGTTGCTCTGATAGCGGCCTTCAGCTCTTCTGAATTGTTGGGTCTGGCGTATTGCATCTTCCTCTTCACAATACCCTGTGGATTTTCTATGGGGTTAAGGTCAGGCGAGTTTGCTGGCCAATCAAGAACAGGGATACCATGGTCCTTAAACCAGGTACTAGTAGCTTTGGCACTGTGTGCAGGTGCCAGGTCCTGTTGGAAAATGAAATCTGCATCTCCATAAAGTTCGTCAGCAGCAGGAAGCATGAAGTGCTCTAAAACTTCCGGGTAGATGGCTGCGTTGACCTTGGACCTCAGAAAACACAATGGACCAACACCAGCAGATGACATGGCACTCCAAACCATCACTGACTGTGGAAACTTTACACTGGACCTCAAGCAACTTGAATTCTGTGCCTCTCCTCTCTTCCTCCAGACTCTGGAACCTTGATTTCCAAAGGAAATGCAAAATTTACTTTCATCAGAGAACATAACTTTGGACCACTCAGCACTAGTCCAGTCCTTTTTGTCTTTAGCTCAGGCGAGACGCTTCTGATGCTGTCTCTTGTTCAAGAGTGGCTTGACACAAGGAATGTGACAGCTGAAATCCATGTCTTGCATACGTCTGTGCGTGGTAGTTCTTGAAGCACCGACTCCAGCTGCAGTCCACTCTTTGTGAATCTCCCCCACAGTTTTGAATGGGTTTTGTTTCACAATCCTCTCCAGGGTGCGGTTATCCTTATTGTTTGTACGCTTTTTTTTTTCTACCACATCTTGTCCTTCCCTTCGCCTCTCTATTAATGTGCTTGGACACAGAGCTCTGTGAACAGCCAGCCTCTTTAGCAATGACCTTTTGTGTCTTGCCCTCCTTGTCCAAGGTGTCAATGGTCGTCTTTTGGACAACTGTCAAGTCAGCAGTCTTCCCCATGATTGTGTAGCCTACAGAACTAGACTGAGAGACCATTTAAAGGCTTTTGCAGGTGTTTTGAGTTAATTAGCTGATTCGAGTGTTGCACCAGGTGTCTTCAATATTGAACCGTTTCACAATATTCTAATTTTCCGAGATACTGAATTTGGGACTTTCATTAGTTGTCAGTTATAATCATCAAAATTAAAAGAAATAAACATTTGAAATACATCAGTCTGTGTGTAATGAATGAATCTAATATACAAGTTTCACTTTTTGAATGGAATTACTGAAATAAATAAACTTTGTGATAAACATGATATTCTAATTTTAGCACCTGTATATTTAAGAAGTTTGCATGAAATCTATACTTCCCATTATTTTTAATAGGTAAATAGGGATAAGACTGATGATGATAAATGTATCTTTTGTGGACAAAAAGAATCAAACAATGTTCTGTTAATTCTTTCACTGTACTGGATGTTTTTTTTTTTTTCATTTATTTTAAGTGATGCTTGTAAAGGGCGGATTTAATAATGTTTATCAATATTGCTAAATATTTGAAAAATGTGTCAGATTAAATTTTGAAATTTTCTTTTAGCTGAAAAAAAACTGTCCATTTTTAAAAGTCCATGTGCAGAGTTGCAGCAGGCATTGAATAGGATGGGTTCAAAGTAAAAAACAATCAAAATGACTGTTGACTGCTAATGACTGATTTTAATTGAAATAATACGAATCTCTTAAATGAGCATATATTAGAACTTATATTAAAACTCTGTAAATACTATCTTCAATTGTTCATCACCATCAATGACTTGATAATTATACTCTACATGAGTGTGTTCCAACTGGTGCTCTGTGGAAATAAGTGTAGTGCCTGCCACTGGGTTCAGAGAGAACACTCCTCAGATGGTGGACATAAGAGCAGCACTTTTTTGCAGTTTTTTTCTCTGCTTTGCAGACAAAGCACTTAGAGAGCACTTTAGCAACCAGGAGATGTGTCAGGTGTCCATTTGCCTGGGTGCATGTTTGCCACTGACTCTCGGAGAGCCGAGGTCCAGTGGGCATACGAGTTGCCTCTGAGCCAAGGTGATTAGAGTGAGGCAGAGAGAGAACCACTTGTATGAATAGGTAAAGGGACAAAGTAGCTGGTAAATGCTTCCAAAGTGCTGTCTAAGTGCTGTGTCTGTGAACAGCAATCTGCAAGCTGATTGTTTTGCTGCCCCCTGTCCCACCCGTTCAGACAGTTTAGCATGTCTAAGAGATTTAATACTGTTCTGGTTGGTAGAATCATGGTGTGCTTTGGGATTTTTTGGGTTACTAAAAGTGTGCCACCATAGAAAAAAGGTTGGAAAACATTACTCTACCTACACCTTTGCTCCTGGCACACTAAAAAAGATCTTTGTAGCTGCTATCTTGCTTAAAAACTGACTCCTAGTATTTGGATAGTTGTTACATTAGAACACTATAGACGAGAACAGGCCATTCAACCCAACAAAGCTCGCCAGTGCTATCCACTTATTTCTTCCAAGAAAACATCAAATCGAGTTTTGAAAGTCCCTAACGTCTTACTGTCTACCACACTACTTGGTAGCTTATTCCAAGTATCTATCGTTCTTTGTGTAAAGAAAAACTTCCTAATGTTTGTGCGAAATTTACCCTTAACAAGTTTCCAAATGTGTCCCCGTGCTCTTGAAGAGCTCATTTTAAAATAACAGTCTTGATCCACTGTACTAATTCCCTTCATAATTTGAAACACTTCAATCATGTCACCTCTTAATCTTCTTTTGCTTAAACTGTAAAGGGTCAGCTCTTTTATTCTTTCCTCATAATTCAACCCCTGTAGCCCTGGAATCAGCCTAGTCGCTCTTGGACCCTTTCTAGTGCTGCTATGTCCTTTTTGTAGCCTGGAGACCAAAACTGAAAACAGTACTCAAGATGAGGCCTTACCAGTGCATTATAAAGGTTAAGCATAACCTCCTTGTACTTGTACTCCACACATCATGCTATATAACCTAACATTCTGTTAGCCTTCTTAATGGCTTCTGAACACTGTCGGGAAATTGATAGCTTAGAGTCCACTATGACTCCTAAATCCTTCTCATAAGTGGTACTTTCGATTTTCCTACAGCCCATTGTGTATTCAAACCTAACATTTTTACTTCCTATGTGTAATACTTTACATTTACTGACAAATTTCATCTGCCACAAATCTGCCCAAGCCTGTATGCTATCCAAGTCCTTCTGTGTTGATATAATGGATTCCAAATTATCTGCTAATCCACCTATCTTGGTATCATCTGCAAACTTAACCAGCTTGTTACTTATATTCCTATCTAAATTATTTATATATATATATTAAAAATAGCAGCTGCCCAAGCACTGACCCCTGTGGAACACCACTCTTAACATCGGCCAGTTCTGATGAGGTTCCTCGCACCATCACCCTCTGCTTCCAGTGTCTGAGCCAATTCTGCACCCATCTAAAAACATCACCCTAAACTCCCACTTCTTTTAATTTGATGCCCAACCTCTCATGTGGCACCTTATCCAATGTTTTCTGAAAGTCCAGATAAATAATATCATCATCTCTACTTTGATCGACCCCACGCATTACCAAATTTAAGTTAGTGCAACTTTGAAATCAAAGCAGTGGCATTTATATGGTTGTAAGGGAGAGCACTTACTGTTTGTGTGTTGAGGGCTCTGTCGCGGGAATGCGGGGCCATCTAGCAGGTGAGAGCTGTGAGGGACAGTGTGTCTGGACACACATGGAGCCGGTATAATGGCCAGTACGGGCTCCACCACACGTGTTCATTTTTACATGCTGGCATCCTCGCAGCCTGCCCAGTGCAGGCGGTTTAAAGTGGGGTGTGCCTAAAAGAGAAAGCCGGCATTTGATTGAGTCAGAGGTGGGGATCCCATAACGTTTAAAAAAATGGTTTTTACTTACTCGTGAGTCGGCAATGGGTGTGCTTGAGCTCAGCATAGCCGTTGGCCGTCCCGGAGGGTTTATACGCACGCGACCCGCAGGAGTTTGGTTTTAAATACATAGTTGCTTGGGGCATGTCGCGGCACGTGGCGTGAATGTGCTACCGTCTACCGCGATAGGTGCATGACGTAGACGTGTTGGCAGATTGGCTGGACAATCTTGCCGGTTATATTTAAAGAGTTACCGGCCAACAGGGGTCGTCGGTGGACCTAAGAGCGAGGTAGGAGTAAGCACTGCTGAGCTATTTGGGGGAGCAGTTGTAATTTTGGCGGCTTTTGTATATATTCTTTTGTAGATATCCTTTTTGTACAAAGAGTTATATATCTCCTAGTGCTCATTTCTGGTGGAGGTACAGTATATATACTTATTTGGTGCTGGGATAGTTTTTGATTTTGGGTTTAGTGCAATTGTTATTTTTTTGTATATATGAGTACACACTTGTTTTTGTGCATTTTTCTTTCCTGCTGGAGGAACGTCTTGAGCCAGGGATAAAAGAAGACCACCTTCATTATTGGAGAGTGTGTGTAGTTTTTGTAGGAGTGCACTGTTTTTGTAAATACACCAAAATTTTCCTTTTTGTTTGTTTTTATTTCTTTATGAAGTGTCAGTGTTGAAGGACTGTGTCTCAAAGCCCACCTGACACTACTGCATTTTTTTTTTTTTGTACAGCACTCTTGTAAATAAACTTGCACCATTCATCCTTCAATTTTGTTTTTGTCTGTGTCTCATCTCTCCACTGATCCCGTTCGGTTCATGAACTATCAGATGTTCAGAGTGTAGGCTGGAGCCACTTCCCACTACACGGGATATCACAGTTTGGTGGCAGCGGTTGGATCGATCGAGTCGGAGAGAGAGAACTTTATTTTTTGAGCACAGACGAAGACTGTGGATACAGTATGGCTCCAAAGAAACAGGCTGGAGTGGAAACTCCTGATCGTGGACGTGGAGTTGACTTCAGTACAGCTCAGGCTACTGAGGATACCACCAGCACCGGTGACATCAGAGTTGTGGAGACACTCTTGCGTCAGTTCATCGCTGTCCAGGAGGACAAGGATCGGTGGTTGGAACATCGTTTCAAGAGCCTCCAACACCAATTCACCCAGCTCCAGGGACAAGTGGATCTGGTACAGCAGTCACGGTCTCAAGTCTCACAAGAACCAGCAGAGAGGGGCAGAGGTTCACCAGTGAGAATCATGGATTATCCTCGCCTGATGCCGTTTTTCCGAGCCTGAGGACATAGAGCACTATTTAACAACCTTTGAAAGGATGGCGACAGTATGTGGCTAGCCGAAGTCGGAATGGGCAGTCCGTCTGGTACCCTTGCTGACAGGGAGAGCCAGAGCAGCATTTTTGGCCATGCCAGCGGAGGAGTCTTTGAGGTACGACAGCCTTAAAGGGGCCATCCTAGAAAAATTTGAAATCAGCACAGAAACTTATAGAATTAGATTTCGCTCTGTAGAGTGGGAGCATGGACAGTCTCCAAAGGAGCTGCTGGCACTCCTAAAAGATCTATGTACAAAATGGTTACAACCTGATAAACACACTGTGGATCAAATAATTGACTTTGTTTTATTAGAACAACTTTTACAGGTGTGCGATGGCAGACTGCGGACCTGGGTGGAGGAACATCGACCTAAAACCTCCAAGGAAGCTGCAGACCTTGCAGAGGTGTTTTTGGCCGCTCATCGTCCAAGGAACCTGCGAAGAGAAGACAAAGTCAGCATGAAACCTAGACCAATGGAACAGCCCAAAGGTATGTCTCTGGTTGATACGGGTCATGGTCCAGTTAGTGCAGTCCACCTACATGAGAGAAGAGTTTATAGGGAAGGAGTGATTTGCTACGGTTGTAACCAGAAAGGCCACATTCATAGGAATTGCCCTAAGAAGAGAGAGACAAAGCTTTGTTTTGAACCTTGTCCACTGCCAGCGAAGAATACTCCTTTAGTAAATAGGGAGAAGATGGTGAGGGTTACCATAGCAGGATGGCAGCACAAAGCACTGATAGATACCGGAAGCACCCAGTCTTTGGTGAGATGAGTGTCTGGAAGGCTAAGTGGTTGAGTCAGGGCAGAGCATAGCTCTGAGGTGTGTTCACGGTGAAGAGGTCACCTATCCTCTGGTAAGGATAAACTTGGAGATAAAAGGTGTAGGTTACGAGTTGCCAATGGGAATCGTGGATAACATGCCATACCCAGTACTTTTAGGGTTGGACGTGCCGGGTATAGTAGACTTGCTACAGAGTGCTCTGCAGGCAGAGGCACTTGTGGTTACACGGGCTCAAGCAGCCAAGCAGAAGGAGAGATCCTATGACAATTGGGATGAGCTGCCCTTTTCAATAACTGAGAGCCCGCGCACATACCATAAAGCCTGGAGTCAGAGGAGGCAATAGAAGCTCTGGGGCGTTCCCCAGAAGGCTGGTAACTTCGTACCTCCAGCTCTTCTTCCAGGAGATGCCTTTGACATTCCGAGTGATGTGGCCGCCGCTCAGCGTGATGACCCGAGCTTACGTGTTTGTTTTGACAAGGCTGCGAGGGGACTCCAGGCTAAAACCGGAGAAAAGTTTGTCATAGAGCATGACATACTTTACCACCAAGATGAGAGTGGACAGAGACTGGTGTTGCCAAAGGATCTGAGTGATAGAGTGCTTTTTCTTAGTCATAGCAGCCCTTGGTCAGGACATATGGGGCAAGTAAAGACATCAGACCGGCTTGCTAGACATTTTTATTGGCCGGGTTGGACAAAGGATGTGGCAAAATACATTAAAGAATGTGCCGAGTGCCAAAAAGTAGGACCTGTTAAAAGGGGAGATAAGGTGCCCTTAATACCACTGCCAGTAGTGGAAGAGCCATTTTCCAGGATTGCAGTTGATCTGGTCGGGCCTTTAGAACGGAGCCACACTGGTTATAAATAAATTTTAGTGGGGTGTGATTATGCGACGCGGTTCCCTGAAGCCTTTCCCCTCAAGAAGACCAATGCCAGTAGTATAGCTAGGATGCTTATACAGCTATTCTCCAGGGTAGGGATTCCCAGAGAGCTTTTGACTGATCAGGGGTCCAATCTGATTTCCAAACTGATAAAACAAGTGAACAGTTTGTTAGGAATCAGGGGATTAAGGACCACACCCTATCATCCGCAGACTGACGGGCTTGTAGAAAGGTACAATGCTACATTGAAGCAGATGTTGCGCAAGTTTGTGAATGAGACCGGGTCTGATTGGGACCAATGGTTACCCTACCTGCTTTTCGCATATCGAGAGGTTCCACAGTCATCAACAGGATTCTCCCCATTTGAACTGCTGTATGGTCGATACATTCGTGGTCCTCTCAGTGTTCTAAGAGAGACTCTAGAAGGAGACAAAGACAGAGCAGAATCGAAGAATGTGCTAACTTTTGTGCTCAACTTACAGGAGAAATTTGCTTACCTATCCCAGATGGTGAGAGAAAATATGGAGAAGGCACAAACTAAACAGAAGTCATGGTATGATAAAGCCGCAAGAGAACGTAACCTCGCTGTGGGACAAAAGGTACTTTTGCTGCTGCCTACTTCTGAGAGCAGCTTGCTAGCTAAGTGGCAGGGGCCTTATACAGTGACAGCACAGAAGAGTCCAGTCATTTATGAGATTGAGATGCCTGACCATCCACGGAAGCCAAAACAGACATTTCATATAAATATGTTAAAGGCTTGGCATGAGAATACTAACCCTTCAATCCAGTTTCTCATTCGAAGTCTTGGAGGAGGATGATGCAGAGGAACAGTATTTGCCCTCCAGACCAGATGTTGGAGTGTTGCCCTCACTGGAACACCTTAGTGACAAACAGAGACAGGATATTCAACAGATCATTCCAGAGGGTTTGTTTGGAGCTCTGCCTGGTAAGACTGAGCTTATTCAACATAATATAAGACTTACCTCCCCAGGTCCGGTGAGAAGTGCGTATTTCCGCATCCCGGCATGTTTGCAGGAGGTCTTCAAGAAAGAACTGGAGCAAATGAAACAACTTGGAATAGTTGAACCATCGGTGAGTCAATGGTGTAGTCCTGTGGTACTCGTACCAAAGAAAAATGGACAAATGCGTTTTTGTGTACACTATTCAAAAGTTAACGCAATATCTGCTTTTGATGCCTACCCCATGTCAAGGGTAGATGAATTAGTGGAGCAGTTGGGTCCTGCTAAATTTCTAACAACTATTGATTTATGTAAAGGTTATTGGCAGATACCACTGACAGAGGAGTCCAAGCCACTTACCGCATTTCGAGCGCCCGGAGGCCTATACCAGTTCACTGTAATGCCATTTGGTCTACATGGGGCAGCTGCCAATTTCCAACGCCTGATGGACAAAGTGCTGCAAGGAGCAGAAAGCTACGCTAGAGCATATATTGACAATGTGGTAGTGTTTCGTCAATCATGGGAAGACCATTTAAAGCACCTTGCTGAAGTTTTCGACCGTCTAAAAGATGCTGGTTTGGTGGTAAACCCGGAAAAAACAGTGTTGGCCAAAGAAGAGGTGCAATACCTGGGTCCGTTCTTTTCTAGGACTAGTGGGGTGGTACCGTCGGTTCATTCTGAACTTTTCAAGTTTTGCAGCACCCCTATCTGACCTCCTGAAAAACCAAGCCCCTAGAAACATCAAATGGACACAGAAATGTGAACATGCTTTTAATCCATTGAAAAAAGTTTTCTGTGAAAATGTATTACTGCACTGTCCTGACTTTTCCAAACCTTTTATTTTACAGGTCGACGCCTCAGGGGAAGGTTTGGGCGCCGCTTTAATGCAGGGGGAAGGAGAAGAAAGGAGACCTATTTTGTTTATCAGTCGAAAGCTGTTTGATGGAGAAAAGAAATATGCAGTGTTGGAAAAGGAGGGACTAGCTATTAAATGGGCAATAGATAGTTTAAAATATTACCTTTTGTCAACAGAGTTTGTAGTTGAGAGTGACCATAGGGCTTTGCAATGGATACAGCGAATGAGACATTCAAACACATGTGTGGCCCGTTGGTATTTGTCGCTCCAACCTTATAAATTTCAGGTACGCTGTGTTGGGAAGGAAAAATCTCATGGCGTATTATTTGTCCCGACCTTGCGACCTGTAATCTTAAGGGGGAGGGTGTGTGGTAATGCGCGGGGTCGTTTAAGTTGAAGCAACTTTGAAATCAAAGCAGAGGCATTTATATGGTTGTAAGGGAGAGCACTTACCGTTTGTGTGTTGAGGGCGCTGTCGCGGGAACGTGGGACCGTCTAGCGGGTGAGAGCTGTGAGGGACGGTGTGTCTGGACACACGTGGAGCCGGTATAATGGCCAGTACGGGCTCCACCACACGTGTTCATTTTTACACGCTGGCATCCTCGCAGCCTGCCCAGTGCAGGCGTTTTAAAGTGGGGCGTGCCTAAAAGAGAAAGCCAGCATTTGATTGAGTCAGAAATGGGACTCCCATAACGTTTAAAAAAATGGTTTTTACTTACTTGTGAGTCGGCAATGGGTGTGCTTAAGCTCATCATAGCCGTTGGCCGTCCCGGAGGGTTTATACGCACGCGACCCGCAGGAGTTTGGTTTTAAATACATAGTTGCTCGGGGTGTGTTGTGGCGTGAACGCGCTACCGTCTACCGGGATAGGTGCATGAGGTAGACGTGTTGGCAGATTGACTGGACAATCTTGCCGGTTATATTTAAAGAGTTACCGGCCAACAGGGATCGTCAGTGGACCTAAGAGTGAGGTAGGAGTAAGCACTGCTGAGCTATTTGGAGGAGCAGTTGTAATTTTGGCGGCTTTTGTATATATTCTTTTGTAGATATCCTTTTTGTACATAGAGTTATATATCTCCTAGTGATCATTTTTGATGGAGGTATACAGGTATATACTTATTTGGTGCTGGGATAGTTTTTGATTTTGGGTTTGGTGCAATTGTTATTTTTTTGTATATACACACTTGTTTTTGTGCATTTTTCTTTCCTGCTGGAGGAACGTCTTGAGCCAGGGATAAAAGAAGACAACCTTCATTATTGGATAGTGTGTGTAGTTTTTGTAGGAGTGCACTGTTTTTGTAAATACACCATATTTTTCCTTTTTGTTTGTTTTTATTTCTTTTTGAAGTGTCAGTGTTGAAGGACTGTGTCTCAAAGCCCACCTGACACTACTGCATTTTTTTTTTGTACAGCATTCTTGTAAATAAACTTGCACCATTCACCCCTCTTTTTTTTTTTTTTTTTTTTTGTCTGTGTCTCATCTCTCCACTGATCCCATTCGGTTCATGAACTATCAGATGTCCAGAGTGTAGGCTGGGGCCACTTCCCAATACACGGGATATCACAAGGACAACTGGGCCAAGTCCGCCAATTTTCTATTACAACGAAGGTCAGCCAACTCCTCGTCCAGTTCAGCGACCCTGAACTCGAGGTGCTGGATCAGCTGGCATCTCTTGCAGATGTAGCCCTTATAGACAACTAGCTCTTCCAAACCATCATCTAAAAAGTCCAACATTAAATGAGGACATTTCACTTGCCACATAATTAAAATTTGATTTGGGATTAGTAAACTGCCTTAACTTTTTTTTTTTCTTAAAATTAAATTTCTTCTTCTTTTGGTTGCTCCTTAGCTTAAATTGTATAACTAAGATCTGCTACAGATATTTTTACACGTTTTCCCCTTACGTTCCTGTACTGTTCTCCCTCTCAGCTGCCTGCTATTTGACTTTCTATGTGGTTAACTTTACTTTTCTCTGTCTCTTCTCCTAACTTTGCGCTCCTCTTACTTATAAGCTCTCCACTTCCACTGTTTGTATTCCCCCGTATTAATGAACCCTTACGCTGTCGCCCACTTAACTGTTATACTTCTGGACTGCTAAGGACTGGTTAATCTAAAATAAACAAATAAATAAAACTTTACTACCTTATTATTTGCATAAATTAGTAAAGATACTGCCAACTGGAATAATGAGTAGAGATAATCGGTACACTTCTGTTTCATAGAATTTTGTCATTAAATTAGAGCAGTCAGCACTGCCAGCTGCATGGCAGACCGGCAAGTTAAATACAGAGGTACTAGAGCAGGGATACTGAATTTAAATTTAAAAAGGTCAGACAAAATTTTCTGCTATCAAAGCTCTGAACCTTACGTTTGTGCAATGATTCAGATCCTTATGTATGAGACATTAAATATCTATAAAAAATAATGTTATAATTACTACAGCATTTCAACAATATTTATTTTCAATTTTTAGTAAGGACTTTAAACATGTGGAACCTTTGAATTTAATTGGCCTTGTATAGAATACAAGTAATTATCTTTAAAATAATTTTATAAAACAAACAAACAACTCTTAAATTAAAAATAAATATCTGTCTATCGTACTCGCATTTTAAGTAAAAGAAAACAGAACCATATAAATAAAGCTTACAGGGCACTTCTCTACAATGGTCCAATCTGAATTTTTTTTTTATTAATGTTGCACCAAAATCCATACTACTTTAATTGAACATTCATTTGCATGCTGCTGGGCTCTAAATGATTGTGAGAGGACACTGGTGGATCTGTCATAGTGGGCTCTTAACCTGATTCTTTTATGTGCCCTCACTTCAGACTGACAAGGATATGTTTGATCAAATGATGAGTGTTTTCTCTTATAGTAGTGCTTCACATTGCTACATTTTACTAAGGCAACAGTTCAGAACACATGAAACAAACTGGTTTTGGACTACCGGCAAGAAGAAAGAACATGTATCGGTTACCCATTCATCTTTGACAGTTCTTTTTTTTTTTTTTTTTTTGGAACAAGCCATGCTTCCTGTCTCTTTCCTTTCTGTTATTTCCTTCTGTGGCATCTACATGTTTTACCCATGCACATTAATAATAACATTGATTCACTCTCTGTCGAGTGACACAAATAGACTCACAGCCCTCAAGAAGGGAAAAAATTGCTGCATGAATGTTTTTGGGCATTCCCATTCATTTATCATAAATGCGTCATGGTCTGGCTCCGCCATTTAGTGATGCCTGTACTAGAGACTTATTTTGGTTTTAGTGCCACTCAAAGAAAACTTATTTAGCACTTATGTGATATGACATTGATTCAATCTGCTTAAAAAGAAATGGAAATAAATTGGTAATTGATTTCTGTGGAATTTTGTGTAACTGAAATAGCAAATGTCGTTGCTTGGAAAAAAGTGCTCTTTGCCACAAGAATAAATAAAGGTATATTAGTGTCTCTAGTGAAGAGACCCAGGTACAATAATTAATAAAAAGAGGTTATAATAAATGAGGCCCTAGTTTTTGTATTATTATCAACCCCGGTAAAAAGAATTACAATTTCTAACATACTACCTTTTTTTTTTTTTTTTTTTAAAGAAAAAAAACTCTTTTCTTTTAAACTCTTCTGTTATGGAGCATTTATTTCTGATTATTAGTAATCCCTTGCAAAACTGAACTGAAAAACATTGTCTTATTTAGAAGACAAGTTTATATGCTACTTCACAACATGATGAGACTTTAATGTTAAGGACATTTTTTGTGTTTTTAATACTACTGAATTGATCAAATTCATTAAATGTGTAAGACTTTGTCATAAAGACAGTGGTTGCTAATGGGTTGACAGAAATACTGTATGTTTGGAAGACTGTGCTACTAATATTACAAAAAACAATTTTAATGAGGCAGTTGAGACACCAGAAGAAGAATCTGATAGGGAAAGGCAAGGAAATAAGTTAGTAATTGAGATGTGCATGGCATATTGTTGCCTGTAGATCAGACTTAAAGGCAATTTAAAACTGCTGCTGTTCTAAGTGAGCAAATTGCTAAATGTGACAATTTTCCTCATTTGATTCACAGAGGGGTAGATGTTGATGGATTTGGTAAATTGGCTGCTGCTGGTAGAATACTCATTAAGAAAACTGATCGAATTTCAGTTGAATGCAATGAAACCCAGATGCTATGTGTGGACAGTATGTTACCCTTACAGTCTGATAATGTAAGAAGTGAGCCCTCTGTGCGGGGCAAGGCCCACCTTCAGTGATGCCAAATGAGACAGGTTAACTTGCTGGCGTAGACACCATGTGAAGCCACTGTAAAGATCACCACACTGCAGTCAACAAACACAGCATTTGAAGAAAATAAGGAGGGGTGTATGGCAGTGACTGTATGTTTTAAGAGCAATATTTCAATTGGATAAAATTAGAGTTAGCTATAGTACTGGCAGTATCGGATAACTTTTCTTCTGAGGCGTCAATGTTGTGGATATCTTCTGAGGTTTTCAACTCTCTGTGAGCTCTGTTTACAATGTACTTCACAACGCAGGAATGGAAGAACAGGGAAAAGTACATCTGAAAAATGTTATTAATAAAATCAGATGATTCCCTCAAGTCTGTAAAAAAAAAAAAAAAAAAAAAAAAAATGTTTTCTGTGTGCGTCTTTCTTTCTTAATTGTTCAATGTGTTTCTTTCTGTCTTTCATTTGCTGTGCTGCATGTCTGTGGTCACAGTAGGCTCCATAAACATTAATGGGTGTGGGGATTCTGTGAAAAAAGACGCTCTTTTTGAAAAAATGTAGACATAGCTTTTCTGCAGAAAAAACTCACTAATTTACACAACCAGGCAGAATGGGAGAAGTGTTTGGCTAAGACTTTTTCCTGAAACTCAATTCAAGTATTAGTGCAGGGGTGGCAATGCATTGTGTCCAGATTCAGGGTCATCTGCTGAAGTCTTAAAAGGGAGCTTATTACAAGTTAGCACAAGGATAAGTGACAAATCCTTTGTTTTTATTAATGTTGTGGAGGACTGCCGGCTTCTTATTCCGGTCCTCACCCCCAGGCCGCCAGGAGGAGCTCTCCCGACAGCAGAATCGTGCCCCGAGTTCCAGCAGGGCATCATGGACCTTGTAGTGTTTATACACAGCCCTGCTGGATACCTTGGGGGCCGCTGGGAGTCGCTGTAGGGGGGCTTGTGGGCTCATATGTGCCCTATAACCCGGGAGTACTTAACGGTCATGTGACAGGAAGAAACGACGTGCTCCCGTGTTGAAGAAAAGGACTGTTTACCCTGACCTGGAAGGAATAAGGAACTCTGGACTGATTGGGCAGGAACACCTCCGGGTCAGGGTGTATAAAAGGACTATGGGCCAGTCCAGACACTGAGCTGAGCTGGGAGGTAGGAGGGCGAAGTGTCTGGGCGAGGAGGAGAGAATATTGTAGTGTATTGTGGTAAATCTATGAGTAGTGTGCAGGGTGCTTGGTGCACTGTGTTAAAGAAAAATAAAGAGTCTTGGACTTTTACCTGGTGTCTAGCGTGGCACCTGAGGGTTCAAGGGAGCACTAGCGCCCCCTACTGCCACAATGTATATGCATCTAATGAAGGGAAAAGTGTGAACTTTTACTTAATTTTAAATCTCCTCCTTAGATGTAATATGCTGGCTGGCTGTTTGTAGCTGTGGATTTTATTTGCATAGAAAATTAGTTGTTGGATAAGGTTTTAAGCCATTTTTACCCAAGTTCCATCAAGGCATTAAAGTTAGTGCTGGGGAAACATCAGGTATTACACAACTGGAGAAATGTACATCTTCAGGATAGACCTTACACATTGTTCAATATCCATAGCCATGTATGATATTGTTTATGGCCCAAAGGATCACAGTACTATTCACACTGTGCTCACAGCACCTACCGGCTTTCATGACCATAGTCTAGTTTATACAAGTTTCTCTATTATAACGAAGTCTAGTTTTAAACCTTACTGCCATCTTAATTGTAGGCTGCTAAAAGACTTTCTTTGTACAATAATTTTTGTTTTTTGGAAGAAGAAAAAAGTACAAGTTCCCAACCTTAAGACAGTGGTGGGATATATCAGCACTGTGTTAAGCATTAAATAAAGACAATCCCTGAGGCTGTGCATGTGTGTCGGCAGAGTCTGGAGGAAGGAGACGAAGTTTGTTGGGAGGAGTAGTGGCAGAGAGAGACAGAGAGAAAGAAGAAGAACAAAAAGACAAGACAAACTGTTCTTCTTGATACTGTGATTTTGCTCAGTGCTTTGGGGTACTGTGTTGGTGTGTGAGAAACGCTTCAGGGAACGGTTTTCCATGAAACAAAAGCTGTGTGATGTGCTGAACTTGTGCCTGTGTCTACCTGTGCCAGTTTTGGAAAGCTTGAGCACCTCTTTTCAGGCCACTAATATGTGTGTGTGTATATATATATATATAATATACACACACAGTCGACCCTTGACATACGAACAACTTGATTTACAACCAAAATTTGTTTTGGTTGTAACAAATGGTCGTGTTTTGATTTACGACCAACATCTTGCGTTACGACCCAAATGCGGTCACATGTATCCGCTTGTGCGATTGTAAACAAACAGCCGAGAGCGTTCGTAATCGTCAGTCGGAGCCCAGATACATGTGTTTGTGGATGTGATTTCGGTCAGTGCAGTGATTTATCTCTATATATATATATATATATAATTCACTAAGACCATGACAAGCAAGACGCATAATTGCTAAGGAAGGAAGGAAGAGAAGGTAACAAAGGTAAAGAAAGCAATTGTTAAGGGATGTTAGCTAGCAGGCTGGCGCGGCACATGATGATGTCATCAGGCTGAGTCAGCACCGGCATGCTTTGGAGTGTATTATTACAGCAGTTAACAACACGACCAGCTTTGAACTGAGTGCTCAACTACTGTTATTATTAACTTGAGAAACAGCGATCACAATCGAAACGAAGAAGGAAATTGTGCGGAAATATGAGAGTGGCGTTCGTGACCGATCTCGCTAATATGTCGAAATCCACCATCTCGACAATTTTACAAAGAAAAGATTTGCATAAGGAGGCTCCTTCTAAACAATAACCACCTTCCGTTTCATTCTCCTCCTCCTCCCTTCCTGCAGCCCAAAGATTTCAAATTAAATTGTGAGTATAGTATGAAATTGTTGTTTCTGGTAGGCTAGGCACTTTTTATAACTTTTTGGTTAGTACAAAAAAAAAATATTGGTGTTTTGGTTAATTATGCACATTATACAACCCTTTTTTATTATGTAAAGGTTAAGTAAGTGTTGCTGTGGGAGGTTCGGAGCGCATTATGGGTATTTCCATTATTTCTTAAGGGAAAAATAATCTTGACTTATAACGTAACATGATTGTCAAAGTAATTGTTTTGTGTATTTGGCGGCAGCGTCACAAAGTTGTTTTCGTCTAGCTGCATCAGAAAATGTACCACGACGTCTGACATGCCTCCTTTTTACTGTTTTCTCACAGC
>JANRMT010062818.1:44219077-44236356 GCA_026402145.1 Polypterus bichir lapradei | reverse complement strand
AATTAAAGAAAAATTGTTTTGTGTCCTCTGCAGTGTTAAGAGAGAAAGGCTTTGGTTTGGGATAAAATGAAAAAAGGTGTAAAGAAAGGAAAGTTGCTTTTTTTTTTTTTATATAGTATAGAGAGATGTGTTCGGTGACGTTATGATCGCCTTTTGGGGACAGTCGCGGTGGGTCTTGTGTAGACTGGTGAGACGTCTCTGCCATTAATCGGCTGTGATGGCACTGTCAGTCCTCCACTCGTGTGCGTGTCTTCATAATCCGAGCTGAGGACCTCCTAATCGTATACGTGCAAAAGAAAGTGTGAATCGCCTTAATATTATTTTGCCGTGGTGTAGAAAAGGGGTCCCGTGTTTGCACTTGTCTGGGCTATAGCTCAGGGGGAGGATGAAAAAAATTAAAAGTGCTCACTTTGACTTAAGGCAGAAGCGCAGTCAGCGTCTCAAATCCCGGCACAGCTATGCGCGCGCGCCGGCTGCTCCACTTTTGCTGGGCAGGAGACCCCAGTTTTTGTACACACGTTCCACAAATGAGACACACGGGTTTACCGGCAATGTCAGTAAACCTATACTCAGCCTCCCATCGGTTTTTAAAGGTTTTATGTTCAGAATCACCTTTTCTCTTTGGCATCGTGTGGGCTAGCTTGGCAATAACTTGTAGCATCATAAGCTAGACTTGATTAACGTGGTAAGTGTTCGGCAAGGCAGCTGAAGCGCTGGATTGTGGGATCTGTAGTTTGTTTTACCAGTGCTTCATATGCCCGGGCCATTAATAACAATAATACAGTATATAAAATGATCTCGCGGGCCGGATATAATTACACGCCGGGCCGGATGTGGCCCGTGGGCCTTGAGTTTGACTCATATGGACTAAATAGAACTTGAAAAGAAATATTTTTTGGAATGTGATCGCGCAAGTCAGATCTAGTTGACGCGCACTACAGTACATCGAGCCCGCGTGCTATTGTGGTTTTGCTTGTGTTACCGTCCCCTTGCTCTTACTTTTTTACCGTTCATCTAATGAATACACTGAGTATGACTTTACCAAAACAATCATTGATCGCGAATAAAGTATCCATTATTCATGAAGCTTCAATAGGTGATCTGTCTTTCTGCGTTAACCGCATGCGTTTTCATACGTCTCAAACTAAGGGGATGCGAGGTTAAAATGAATCGAGAAGCGCACGTACATACTTAGTGCATCCCCTCTCGGGAATCGAACCTCGGACGTGGGCGCTACAGGCGAATGCTCTACTATTGCGCCATGGTGTGTGGTTTGTCTATTTGAGCGTAGCAGTGTAATTCGGTTTTTGTTCAGCACTCTTTGGAACTGTTGCTTTTTGTCTGTGCACTGCGTCAGTTCACGTGAGCCTCTGAATATGGTTTTATATGTCACTCGCTCGCTTCTAATTGTTTCGCTGCCTTCTTAATTATATAATGCATGTTTTCTTCAGCGCGTTTTGTAGCTCTTCCTGGTTTTCTACGTAATGCGTGATTACGTGAGAGGCGTGATGATGTCACACGAAACTCCGCCCCTCGAGCTGAACTCCATTACAGTAAATGGAGAAAAATAGCTTCTAGTTATGACCATTATGCGTAGAATTTCGAAATGAAACCTGCCCATCTTTTGTAAGTAAGCTGTAAGGAATGAGCCTGCCAAATTTCAGCCTTCTACCCACACGGGAAGTTGGAGAATTAGTGATGAGTCAGTCAGTGAGTGAGTCAGTGAGGGCTTTGCCTTTTATTAGTATAGATGAAATGCCTATGAAATTTCAAGCAACTTGTGAGGCTTTGTTTTATTTTTTAAACACAAGATATAAAATATTAGATGCAATATAATACATCCTTCCAAAATTAATCCTGTTGAACCTCAGCATACACTATTTAAAGAAGTAAATGGCTTGTTCTCTTGGACCTGAATGCATCATTTGACACCATAGACCACAGTATTCTTATAGATCATTTTAGGAACATTGCAGCATTTGACACCATATACCACCTTATTCTTATAAATCATTTAAGCAACTTTGCAAAAGTTAGACCACTTATTGCATTGTAACCTTAGATTCTTTAATTGTTTTCTGCTTATGATTTCAAGAGCTAAGCATAAAAGTAGAACAGGTGGAATCCCGTTATAACGAAACTAATGGGGCCATAAAAATACTTAGTTGTAACCGAAATTTTGGGGAAAATACGTATATTATTGTGACTAGGACCGTCAATGATTTGTCATGTCTAACGGCAGTGACACAAGGACAGCTCCACAGCTGCTGAGTGGTATCTGGTAAACAGTAAGCCAAGGGCAAAGCAATTGGTTGTCCTCTGCAGGATCAGAGTTACCATATATCATGCTTGTCACACAATGTTTAACATTTAACACCAGGTTTTGATCTGCTTTTCCTCACACCCTCCTGATATCACTTCTCCAGACTGTGTCTGCCACAGCGGTGATTCTGAACCACTGGTGTTCTTTGAAGATGGGAGCTAAAGCAGGATGATCACCCATAGCATGGCTCCTAACAGCTTCTATTCTGCATGAAGTCTTGAGACCATACCTGCTTTCCCTATACACTAACACATTTTCCTTGAAAATCCGGCCTCCCTCTCTCTCGTGTAACCCTGTGACCCAAGCTTCACAAAACCTGTTTTTTTAAAAAAAAAAAAAAAAAAAAAAAAAAAAAAAGTCGCTTCTTAAACTGCAAAAATATTTGATTTGAAAACGAGACGTTCAATGTAACTTTTTTAAAAATAGAAATACAGGTATGAGTACAGAATGATGTCAGATTTTACTAGAGAAAAAGGTATGAAAATACATAATGAAAACGAGTTGTTAGATAAAGAGGAATGCGCAATTCCAAAATACTTTTGCCTCTTCATTTATCTTCAAACCTGAATCAACTGTTTCCAGTACTGTTTATTTTTCTTTTCAGTGCTTTTTCTCACTTTTTTTCTTCATCACAAAGAAAATTTTGAGAAACGCTATGAAACCCGAACAATACAGAATCTGCACATGACAGAACTACCTATGAAGACAATCGGTGGAGCACTGAATCAGAATTTGGCTCTCTGTATTAATGTCCCGTCTACATGCTTGCCGAAGCTCTTCTTCTGCTGGTGTACAGGACATCTAAACAGCATGTGAATGCATAGCTTTGCTAGCTTAACCTGGCGTAGCCAAAGTTCAGATTATAAAATGGGATTTTCTAATGGCCAAATATAACCAAAACAATTGTTCATCCTTACTTATGAAATGTAATCCCCCGGGATCTGGTTTGGAGCGTACAGTGGTTTGTACAATCCCAAGCAGCACATGCGTGAGGCATCTTTATCCACTACTTCACTCCACAGTAGTGGCACTCGCAATATAGCGACGACGTTGACGTATGATGCTGCTGGTCATGTGGCGTCTACTTATATATGTCTATGCTTGTCGCTACCCGATCTGCATGCACACGTATTGAAAGCCTAACATGCTGTAAAGTGTTCTCTCTACTGCAGGGTTCCCGAGACTCGGCGCAGGAGCGACATTAAGTATTTTTTTCATTGCATTATATTTGGTGGCCATTTTTGGTCGAAAAAACGTTCATTATACTGAGATTTACATTTCGTTAAAATGAGATTCGTTTAACATGATCTATGAACGTTTCAGTTTTTTTGAAAATTTTGTTACTTAGGTATTCTCTACAATGGGGTTTAACCTGTATTTAGCCTGGAATGCTTTACCAACAAAGATCTGCCAGGCTAATGTTGTAGGTCTTATATAAAAAAAAAAAAAAATCCTAAAATCCATTCTTTTATATTTGGATTTTTTGTAGCTACATTGTTTTTCTTCACTGAAACTGTATATGCATAGAAATATATTCTTCAATGAATTTGCAATCATTATTGATCTCTACTTTTCTCTGCTTTCTTTTC
Organism: Polypterus bichir lapradei; assembly: GCA_026402145.1. NCBI lineage: Eukaryota > Metazoa > Chordata > Cladistia > Polypteriformes > Polypteridae > Polypterus > Polypterus bichir. The sequence continues at coordinate 44,232,444 of JANRMT010062818.1, read as the reverse complement.
CATTTTTTCCTTTATGGCATTTTGCACCACAACCACTTGGTCAAGCACTGTGCAACCATCTGTGATGTCTGAAGGAAAGTGAATACTCCAACTTTCCACAAGACTGAACTGTGTTGAATTTTCCAAGATGAAGTGTTAAATACAATAAGGAATCATTTAAGAATGTTTATATTAGGTAAAATGTCCAGTGGGGCTGGCCCCTGCAGATTTTTTTTGTTTGTTTTTTTATGTCGTTAACATTGAACCCCTCCTTAGAGATTTAAAAATCAATCTTTTATATACATTTTCTGTTAAATATATTTGTGTATTATGTGTGTATTTTTTATTTTTTGTATGTTATTCATTATTATCTCATTGTAATTTGTATTTTCACTTTTTCTTTGACAGAGGATGTAGCTCAGTGTGCTGTAAAAAATAAATGCTATAGTTAAACAGCGGTCAAGGAGGATGTGAAAAGTACTAGGAACTGCAGAGGCGGTCTAAAATATATAGGCTGAGAAAGGGCAAGTGTTTTGAATAATCTCTGAAAGGTAACAGGTACTATAGAGATATTCCGTGATTTTGGAATTGTAAAGAGAGAAGTATTGATAAGAATAAATACCTTTTTTTGTAAGTGATTTTACTGTTTTTAAAGAGAAAAAAGGGGAACTACCAGATAAGAAAAGTGAAACATCAAAGAGAGAATGCATTCCCCACACAACTGGTGAACAATCCCTATCTCTATTTGGAGAAATATGATGGGGGAAAAAAATGTGCTCACAGCATATCCTGCACATTCAAGTTAGAAGAAAGAAGTGATTTTTAATAAGTGTAGCTCCTTTTTAATGATATAGTGGATGGTGAAGAGAAATTAATATGACCAGCTGAAAGTTCTAAAAGAATTGTTATAAAATAAGTTCTTCCAGAACTTAAGCAAGGCATTGGTCTTGCTTTTTCCATTCATATGCAAAAAGGATCTAAGCAGCTAAAGATTCACTTAAACATACCTACCCATCACTTCCTCGACTCCACTGTTCGCTTCACCAACATGCCCATTGAAATCTGCTCCAATCAACACTTTTTGTCCCTTGGGTACACTGTTCATCACTTCATCCAACTCACTCCAAAAATCTTCTTTCTCACCCATTGCACACCCAACTTGCGGTGCATATGGACTAACAACATTCATCATCACACCTCCGATTTCCAGCTTCGTAATCATTACTCTGCCTGACACTCCTTTTTTTTTCACCTCCAAAACACTCTTGACATACTGTTCCTTTAGATAACTCCTACCCCATTTCTCCTCCCATCCACAACATGATAGAACAATTTGAATCCACCTCTAATCCACCTAGCCTTACTCCCCTTCCATTTAGTCTCTTGCACGCACAATATATCAACCTTCCATCTCTCCATCATATCAGCTAACTCTCTCCCCTTACCAGTCATACTGCCAACTTTCAAAGTTCCTACCCTCAGTTCCACTCTCTTTACTTTCTTCCTCTCCTCCTGTCTCCGGACACGTCTCCCCCCTCTTCTTCTCCTTCTTCTTCAGCCAACAGTAGCCCAATTTCCTTCAGCACCCTGTTGGCTAACAGCACTGGTGGTGGTCGTTGTTAACCCGGAGCTCGACCGATCCGGTATGGAAATTTGTATTGTTGTCCACATATTGATTTGGCAAAATTTTACACCGAATGCCCTTCCTGACGTAACCCTCCCCATTTATCCGGGCTTGGGACCGGCACGAAGACTACGGCAGTGGTGTGGAGAGGTAGTCATTTACATATAGTTTTGAGCAATATTCAGCAAAGTACTTAACAGTTTCAGACAGGTTGTAAGAATGCCCAGCGTAGTCTCAATGGAGGAAATGGATGTGAAAACATCACACCTGTGGAGTCTTAAAGCAAGTAGTTTACTCAGCTTTGCATTTGATAAATAGTATTTAGTGTGGGTACAAGTGAATTTGAAATTCAGCCATCTTTAAAAGACAGTCACTGAGTTCTGCCCTTACTTGAGGAAATAGGCTAAAATCTAATAAATGACCAGGGTTCTTGTGTGTAAAACTTGCTTATGCTCAGAAATGTGCATGAACCATTTGTTGAAATTTAGAACTTATGAAACATAAACTTGGCATGGAAATAGTCTTAATTTTACAGAGTATTTTGACCATGAATAAGTCCTGCACATACTTTTTTCATGTTGGTAGCCACTCCATGGAGTCTCAAGTCATTGTCAAAGTCAAAGTGAACTTTATTGTCATCTCAACCACATACAAGTATACATATAGACGAAATTGCGAAGCTCAGGGTCCACAGTGTAAAAACATGAAGTGCAAATAAAAAATTAAAATTAAATTAAAATTAGAATTAAAATTTAAAATTAAGATTTAAAATTAAAATACAAACAAGACAAGACATTGTGCAAAGATAAGACATAGACGTAGCAACAATATTGACGTGTAGTAAGCAATATGAACATTGATGCAACGTATGGTATTATACATAAATACACTCAATAAATATGTATTATAATAAATAAATAATAGATATAGATAATACTGAAATTATCAATGTATGATAATAGTTGTTTAAGACGTGTAAACAATGACAGGTCAGAATGTTTCACAGGAGAAGGATATCAAAGAATGTCAAAGTGCAGTGAGTAAAATACTTAAAAGGTCAATATGAGATTTTCAGTTCTTTTCTACATGCACACTAGTCTTTGCAGGAAAGTGGCTTGCATATATAAATGTTCTGTTTTTAGAGGTGGTTAAAGCAGTGTGGAAGATCCCAGGGGGCAGCATGGTGTTAAGGAGTCTGGCAGCTCGGTGGTAAAAACTATCCTGCAGCCTGGCAGATCTGGCTCTGATGCTGCAGTATCTTCTCTTGAATGGTAGAAGTGTGAAAAGTCCATGTGAGGGGTATAATAATAATAATAAAAATAATACATTTTATTTATATAGCACCTTTCCTATGCTCAAGGCAACTTACTAAATATAAGAAAGAACGGCAGGGTATACAGTGCATAGCATTGTACAAACCAAATAAATAAATAAAGAAGAGTAGGACAGAATGCTGCAGGCCTTGCAAACACTGTGTTTGTAAAATATGTCCTGTAGTGAAGGGAGAGGCACCCCAATAATGTTCTCTGCTGTCTCCACTATCCTTTGCAGGTGTTTGTAGTCGGATATGTTGCAGTTGCCATACCAGACAGTGATGCAGCTGGTCAGAACACTCTCAGTGGTGCCTCTGTAGAACATGGTGAGGATGGAAGGGGTTAGACTTGCTCGCTTCAGCCGCCTCAGGAAGTGTAGTCTTTGCTGGGCTTTCTTGATTAGTGATGAGGTGTTATGCGTTCACGTAAGTTCCTCAGTTATGTGCACACCGAGGAACTTGGTACTCCTAACAGTCTCCACATCTAAACCATTGATGCTGAGTGGGATGTGGGCAGGATGTGATTTTTCTGAAGTCCACAATTATCTTTAGAAAGAGTACCTGGTCAGTGGAGGGAGGTGTTGCTTTTTTGCAGGCTCTCTGTTCTGTGCCTCAAACCGTGCAATGAAGTTGTGCAGCTCATACGGTAGGGAGGCCTCACCATCGCTGCTGTGTGGGTTGGGCTTGTAGTTTGTAATTGTCTGAACGCCCTGCCACATACGACGTGTGTCTCTGGTGCTGCTGAAGTGTTTGATGATCCTCTGCGTATATCTCTGCTTAGCTCTCCTCTTAATGCGAGACAGGTTGGCTCTTGCCACCCTGAGGGTGGCCTTGTCTCCAGATCTGAAGGCTGCATTTCTGATTTTGTGCTGCGTGCCCACTTCTCTCGTCATTCAGGGCTTTTGGTTGTCTCTTTTGTGGTAACATCCTTGGTAACCGTAACATCCTCTATGCATTTGGAGATGTAGTCAGTCAGAGTCTGTGTACTCCTCCAGATTGATGGAGTCACCATCCATAGCGGCCTCCCTGAAAATGACCGAGTCTGCCAATTTGAAGCAGTCTTGGAGAGCTGAAACAGCACCGACCTGCCACACTCTGATGTTGTTGGGGACTGGTTCAGCAGGGACTTTTATGCAAGAACCATAAACACACTGATATTGACGGAGTAGTCGAGGTGGGGACGGGGTAGGGTCTTGTAGGCATCAGGAGCACTCATGTAAGCATTGTCCAGACAGCTTCCCCCTCTAGTAGCAAAGTTCAGCCATCCATTATCCAACCCGCTATATCCTAACTACAGGGTCATGGGGGTCTGCTGGAGACAATCCCAGCCAACACAGGGCGCAAGGCAGGAAACAAAACCCGGGCAGGGCGCCAGCCCAGCGCAGGGTGCGCATATACACACACACACACACACACACACACACACACACGCACTAGGGATAATTTAGAATCACCAATGCACCTAACCTGCATGTCTTTGGACTGTGGGAGGAAACCCACGCAGACACGGGGAGAACATGCAAACTCCATGCAGGGAGGACCTGGTAAGTGAACCTGGGTCTCCTAACTGCGAGGCAGCAGCACTACCCACTGCGCCACCATGCTGCCCCTATATATTTTTTGGAGAACTGACTTCAAGTTGGCATGATTGAACCCTCCAGCAATAATGAAAAATGCCTTGGGGTGCGTCGTTTGCAGTTTGCTGATGGTCTCATAGAGTTCTGCTAGCGCCTGGTTAGCATTTGCACTAGGCGGGAGGTACATGGCAACCACCAGCACACAGCTGTACTCCCTCGGCAGGTAGAAAGGCCGGCACCTTACTGATAAAACCTCTATCGGCAGGGAACAGTATCACGTGACTGCAGCAGCGTTCGTATACCACTCTCTGTTTACATAAACACACCGGGGTCTTACCGGACAAAGAGGCATCTCTGTTTGCTCGGAAGATGGTCAGTCCATCTAGCTGGATGGCTGAGTCTGCAATGTTTTCCTGGAGCCATGTCTCAGTGAAAATAAAGATGCAACAGTCTCTCATTTCCCTCTGCTTGGCCTGCTGCAGCTTTATGTAATCCAGCTTGTTGTCTCGCTATCAGACGTTCGCGAGCAGAATGGATGGTATCGTAGGTCTGGTGGGGTTAGCTTTTAGTCTTGTGCTAACACCACCGTGTTTCCCTCGTTTCTGCTTCTAATTGCTGTGCTTGCATTTCGGCCAGCTCAGCTTCTCAGGCTGCCGAAGTAAGCAAAGGCTGTGGAGCGTCTCTGTCACCTCACTGGATATTTGGACGCAGTTTCTTCGGAAATTGAGCAGGATTTGCCGCTCGTAAATGTATGTCTGCATACCACTATCACTTTACTTCTTTTCTTATACTAGTTGACAAAGACCAGCAAAGATTAACACTAAACACTGCAGACTTGGGAGCTCTGTAAACAGCAACCTGCACGGGCGCTGCCATCTTGAAAAGTGCATTTTACTAACATCTCAGGCACATTTTGATATCCATCCTTCCATTAATCCATTTTTTAAATATACTGCTATTAATACATTTTCTAAGCATTTTAAACATTGATGGAGAGTCATATTACAATTAACTGACATAACAGGTGGTGAACCAGCTGATGGGGAAGGCGGCAGGGATCTGTGGTGTGGGGGGTGAACTTCTCCAGGCTGGCGGTAATGCTGTCTTCCTGGCATTGCAAGCAATCTTTGCTTCCATTTGAGAGACTGCTGTCGTCTCATCTGACAGGAAAGCGGGGCTTGTCATCTCTGTCTGAAAAAGCAAGGGTGATTGCCTTGATTGTAGCAAGTTCAGCGGGGTAACACTGCTCTTGGTGCTGGGTAAGGTCTTCACTAGTGTTATCCTTAATAGGATCCATGATCACTTGCTCACCTATCAGTGACTGGAACAGTCTGGTTTTATACCTAAGAAGTCTACCATCGACTGCATCCTGGCACTGAGGGTTCTCATTGAGTGCAAACACGAATATTTTAAGAGTTTCTTTGCAGCCTTTATCAATTTTTGTAAAGTGTTCGACTCAGTTGATCGAGCTGCCCTGCAGCTAAAGTCACTTCAGTACACATGTACTGTGTCAGCATGCCTGTGTCAATCAAACAGAGGAAGCTCTGCAGTCTACTTGTGACTTTACGCTGTAGGAAGATAAGTAAGTGAAACCAAATAAATACCATTCAAGCAAACTTTTCTGTGTTGGTGGGATGGGATAGCGTGCTGCTTTTTCTGATCAATATATTTACAACACAAAAGATGCTGACGGAGAGGGGTGAAGGGATTTAAGGTGGGTCAGGATTATGAGTTTTTTTGTAGGCTTTGGTAATTCTAGTGTTAAACCTGCGTATCAAGGGCAGTGAATAGTTGGAGCCTATCCCAGCAAACAAGCAATGGGTATACTTCTTTTTTTAAATTAAGATTTATTTTAGTAACACAGTGCATCTGTTCTGGGCACATCAGTAATACATCAAGTTAAATTTCCACTTTTCTACCATGGTTTGTAGTAAGACATCACTCAGGAACCTGGCCAAATTCGTTAGCTGATAAGGTCATAAATTTTCAAAAGATTTTATTAAGCCATACATTTTGACTGGTGAAAGGTGACATGGAGTTTCTAAAGCATGTGAATCGGTGCATAGTTTTAAAGGTAATTTGAGTTTTATAAAGGAGCTTGGCACAGCATGCTTGTGGCATACATACAGTTTTATAAATCAGATTTATTTTTTTGTTTGCATACACTTTTTGCTTTTCAATATTACAATGGAATGTAAGCAAGGTTTTATCTATACTAATAAAAGGCAAAGCCCTCACTGACTCACTCACTCACTGACTGACTCATCACTAATTCTCCAACTTCCCGTGTAGGTGAAAGGCTGAAATTTGGCAGGCTCATTCCTTACAGCTTACTTACAAAAGTTAGGCAGGTTTCATTTCGAAATTCTACGTGTAACGGTCATAACTGGAACCTACTTTCGTCCATATATACGGCCATAGCCATAGCCTGCAGCTCGGTCACCGTGTGAGGCGGAGTTGCGTCCTGCATCATCACGCCTCCCACGTAATTGAGTGCCTGCCCATATAAGGTAAATATTCGCAGGTGAAGAACTAGCGGCTCACGTGAACTGACTGAACGCAGTACGTACAGAACAAGGAAGAGCTCCAAAGAGTGCTGAACAAAAAACGCACTACACAATTGAGAAGGCAGCAAAAGAATATTAAGCGAGTGAAGCATACACGCATATTCATAAGTGCAGCTACTGCGGAAATGAAGCACGGTATAAACCGTAAGTTTAAATTAAGTTTATAGACACACTCCTGCTACGACAAATACGATATTTGCGAGATACAAGTTTAATGAGAAGACACGAGGTACAAACAAGACTTTTTGTAACGGAGTTAAAATTGCTGTAGCGAGAAACCTTTAAGTGCCGGGAGAGAGCGGCTCACATGAACTGACTGTAAACGCAGTACGAGTGATCACTTCGATGAATGAAACCTTTTCAAAAAACGCATTACACAATTGAGAAGGCAGCAAAAGAATATGAAGCGAGTGATGCAGACAAGCATATTCATGAGTGCAACTACTTCAGAAACAAAGCACGGTGTAAACCTAAAGTTTAAATTAAGTTCATAGACAGGCTGCCACTGGCGTTTGTCATGCCCACAACGAATACGATATTCACGAGATACAAGTTTAATGAGAAGACGCAGGGTTTAAACGAGACTTTTGATCACTTTGTAACAGAGTTAAAATTGCTGTAACGAAGTTTAAATTGCTGGTACGCCCGGTCTGAGCTAACATTAAATAAAGCCGTGGACATCACGAGATCGCACGAGATAGCACAAGCACAGCTGAGAAGCTTTGATGCGTGTACTCCGAGCAGCTCACGTGAACTGACTTTGCAGGACTGGGAAAGGTTAAATTAAGTTCATAGACACGCTACCACTAAATATTCGCAGGCAAATCCACAACTTAATACCGGGAATGCCTGTTAAACATCTTAGATTCACGAGTACCGATTTGGGTAGTGAACACTTCGATGAATGAAACCTGTTATCTTTACCACGGTTGACAAACACGGAATATAACTTGAACAAAACACATCCTCCAAATACGAACCTGATTGAAAGAAATAATGATAATTAAATCCTTGATGACTGCAACACTCATAACAGTGACAAAACTATTACATTGGTATATATATGTACAGGTATATGTGTATATATGTATATGTGTATGTGTGTGTGTGTGTGTGTGTGTGTGTGTATATATATGTATATATATGTGTGTATATGTATTTATATGTGTGTATATGTATATGTATTTATATGTGTATATATGTATATGTATGTATATACACACATATATATATATAGTGAACTTTTCCCTTGAAATAACAAGGTTTGGGGACCGTCGCCATATATTGCCCTTGTACAATATATAAGAAAAAAAGAGATCAAAAGTCTTTGATTGCAAAGGAACATTTGACAGTTTACTCAGATGAAAATGGAGGGTTTATACAGTAAGGATTATGGGAAACAGGAAATGGTTGGCATGAAGTGACGTCAGACAGGAACCGGAACCAACATCATTAGGATGAGCCGGAAGTGATGTCATTGGTGATGGCTGGAAGGGATGTTATTGGAGATGGACGGAAGTGATGTTGCGTCGGCCATTTTGTATACCCTGAAGTGGAGGTAATTAAATTCCTTCTGGCTTTCTGTGGAGAGAAGAGATTCAGGGAAGTACCACGTGACCACTCCATATCTCTCGATAGTTCACTCACCTTTAGGCTCCTTGACTGCCTCCTAATCGCACGTGTGATATATATATATATATATATATATTTTATGTGTATATATAATATATATGTATATATGTGTATATATTGTAACAAAGGCGCTATATAGGCGCCTGACCCGACACAGAAAGACACGGAGGCACGTATAAAACCACAAAGACTTTATTTCTCTCTTCAACTGTGGGACACGTCTTCCCCTTGCCACACAGCCCAAACACAGTCCCAAAGCACAAACACTAAAGCACAACACACTTTTCTTCCTCTACCACCACTCCTCCACAAGCGTAGTCGATCTCCTCCCAATCCTGGCTCCCTGAGTGGTGGCGGCTGGCCCTTTTTATAACCCACCCGGAAGTGTTCCAGGTGCTTGACCACCTGGTCCTAATTGCACCTCCGGGTGTGGCTGAAGATTCGTCCAGCCAGGCTGCTGAGTCCATGCAGCTCCCCCTAGCGGCCATCCGAGCCCCCAACCAGGCTGTGGAGGACTCCATCTCCCATGGAGCCCTGCGGGTGGTTGGGGAATCGCAGTCAGCCATGGAGGCTGCCACCAAGCGTCCCGGGGGAGGTACTGGACTGCCCAGGGTGGCTCCCCCGGAACATAAGCAGCAGGGGCTTTCCTGCCGGGCATGGGACCCGGCTGTACTTCACAATATGGCAGCAACACTCATAACAGTGACAAAACAATTATATTGTCAATCATGTTACATTATTTTTAAAATGTTTCCTTTTCTTTTTCATTACTTCTTTAACACACTACTTCTCCGCTGTGAAGCACGGGTATTTTGCTAGTAAATGATAAATGGGGCCCCAGGACCAGGTAACAGTTATTCTCGGGTTTTTAAGGAAATTAGCAGAGGTGGGTAGAGTAGCCAAAAGTTGTACTCGGGTAAGAGTAGTGTTACTTCAAAATAATATTACTCAAGTAGAAGTAAAAAGTAGTCATTTATACTAATAAAAGGCAAAGCCCTCACTGAATGACTGACTGACTGACTGACTCACTCACTCCTCACTAATTCTCCAACTTCCCATGTAGGTAGAAGGCTGAAATTTGGATGGCTCATTCCTTACAGCTTCCTTACAAAAGTTGGGCAGGTTTCATTTCGAAATTCTACGCATAATGGTCATAACTGAAACCTATTTTCGTCCATATACTGTAATAGACTGCAGCTCGATGGCCGTGGGAGGCGGAGTTGCGTCTCGCATCATCACGCCTCCCACTTAATTGAGTGCCTGTCCATATAAGGTAAATATTCACGGGTCAAGGACTGTGCTTAGCATATTCATAAGTAAAAATATCTGAATCACAAACTGATGTTAATTATATTTTGTCCATGAATACTTATTAAATAATTCCAAATAGTCTGTCCGCTTCCTTTCATAGCTTTTCCGATGGTTGTGCTGCTTCCAGGCATGTATTTTCGTGTTAAAGCATTTAACCAATCACATTTCAGCCAAAATTTGTTGCCAGGCAGAGAGGCCTTCACAATGCATTGTGCAGGTACTCTAGCACAGAGTAAATGTCGATTAACCTGTTGCTTCAACCAATCAGATTTTGAGTTGGTGTCAGTACGGCCCTCTAGCAGGCGTACGGCAACGTCACCGTATTCGGACCCATTGATTGGATAGAAACCGATATGAGGAACTCTACGAGGCCACTGAACACAAGATCCTCACGCGCACTACGGCCAACTCCATGGAATGATTCTGGACAATATTATTTGCCAGACACAGACCAGATTTCAATACCACGAAAACCTGATGTTTGTCACGCTCCTCGAGCCCCAGAAGTTTCGGGAATACAAGAAAAATTTCCCACATGCAGCCTTCTCCAGTTTAACACAAGAGCCACGGAGCGGTTTTTGATCTGTCTCGGCTAAAAACAGAACTGACTGTAATGTATGCCATGGATGATTTTGCAGGAAAATCACCCACTGATCTCCTTGACTTCCTTCATCAGAAAAATCTGAATTAGAGCATGGGCAGCTGTTCACATTGGTATATTTGGCAGTGACCATTCCTGTGTACACTGCTTCTGTCGAGTGGACATTTGCAGCCCTAAAGCGAATTAAAACTTATGCCAGAAATACGACAGGGCAGGTTCGACTTTCAGCATTAGCTTCGATGGTGATAGAAAGGGACTTTTTGATGGAACTGAAGCGCATAAATAATCCGTATGACAGAGTAATTGAACTGTTTTTGAGGAAAGAGAGGAGGATGGATTTTGTTTACAAATAATCCGAATTTTTGGTGAGTAAAATGTTGCGATTTTCCTAAGTAATATTGCAAGTTTGAGTTATTAATGATGTTTTTTATGTGTGTCACGGCTGTGGCTGCAGTGGAAAGTAACTTGTTCACCCCTGGTTTGTCTATTCAATAAAGGCATTTATTGTGGCTACAGGAGTTATCTTTTACATACATACATACATACATATATATATATATATATATATATATATATATATATACCCCGATCTACATACTGTCAAATAAACGAACCACATGCTGTGGCGCAACACAAGAGGCTTCGCCTCTAGTGCTGACGTCCGAGGTTCGATTCCCAAGAGGGGGTGCAGTGAGTGTGTACGCCTGATGAACCCAGAATTAGGGCAAAACACGTGCCGCGTACTCTTTGCAAATTTTTGACAGTAAAACTATATATATATATATATCTCAGCGCTTCCCGATTCATTTTACCCTTCCACCCCTTGTGATGGACGATCCCGATTTCGCACCCCCTTGGTTTGAGAAGAAGTATGAAAAAATATGAGGTTAACGCAGAAAAACAGATCACCAATTGAAGCTTTATGAATAATGGATACTTTATTCACCATTAATAATTGTTTTGGTAATGCCATACTCAGTGTGATCCTCCTTCCATTTTCAAATTTTTTCGTGACTATATATACATATATACTCACCTAAAGGATTATTAGTAACACCTGTTCAATTTCTCATTAATGCAATTATCTAATCAACCAATCACATGGCAGTTGCTTCAATGCATTTAGGGGTGTGGTCCTGATCAAGACAATCTCCTGAACTCCAAACTGAATGTCAGAATGGGAAAGAAAGGTGATTTAAGCAATTTTGAGCGTGGTATGGTTGTTGGTGCCAGACGGGCCGGTCTGAGTATTTCACAATCTGCTCAGTTACTGGGATTTTCACGCACAACCATTTCTAGGGTTTACAAAGAATGGTGTGAAAAGGGAAAAACATCCAGTATGCGGCAGTCCTGTGGGCGAAAATGCCTTGTTGATGCTAGAGGTCAGAGGAGAATGGGCCGACTGATTCAAGCTGATAGAAGAGCAACTTTGACTGAAATAACTACTCGTTACAACCGAGGTATGCAGCAAAGCATTTGTGAAGCCACAACATGCACAACCTTGAGGCGGATGGGCTACAACAGCAGAAGACCCCACCGGGTACCACTCATCTCCACTACAAATAGGAAAAAAAGGCTACAATTTGCACGAGCTCACCAAAATTGGACAGTTCAAGACTGGAAAAATGTTGCCTGGTCTGATGAGTCTCGATTTCTGTTGAGACATTCAAATGGTAGAGTCAGAATGTGGCGTAAACAGAATGAGAACATGGATCCATCATGCCTTGTTAACCACTGTGCAGGCTGGTGGTGTAATGGTGTGGGGGATGTTTTCTTGGCACACTTTAGGCCCCTTAGTGCCAATTGGGCATCGTTTAAATGCCACGAGCTACCTGAGCATTGTTTCTGACCATGTCCATCCCTTCATGACCACCATGTACCCATCCTCTGATGGCTACTTCCAGCAGGATAATGCACCATGTCACAAAGCTCGAATCATTTCAAATTGGTTTCTTGAACATGACAATGAGTTCACTGTACTAAAATGACCCCCACAGTCACCAGATCTCAACCCAATAGAGCATCTTTGGGATGTGGTGGAACGGGAGCTTCGTGCCCTGGATGTGCATCCCACAAATCTCCATCAACTGCAAGATGCTATCCTATCAATATAGGCCAACTTTTCTAAAGAATGCTTTCAGCACCTTTTTGAATCAATGCCACGTAGAATTAAGGCAGTTCTGAAGGCGAAAGGGGGTCAAACACCGTATTAGTATGGTGTTCCTAATAATCCTTTAGGTGAGTGTATATATATAATGTGTATGTATGTATGTATGTGTATGTGTGTATATGTGTATATATATATATATATATATATATATATATACTAATAAAAGGCAAAGCCCTCACTGACTCACTCACTCATCACTAATTCTCCAACTTCCCGTGTAGGTAGAAGGCTGAAATTTGGCAGGCTCATTCCTTACAACTCACTTACAAAAGTTAAGCAGGTTTCATTTCGAAATTCTACGTGTAATGGTCATAACTGGAAGCTGTTTTTCTCCATTTACTGTAATGGAGATGAGCTTGAAACCCGTGGGGACGGAGTTTCATGTGACATCATCACGCCTCCCACGTAATCACGCAGTACGTAGAAAACCAGGAAGAGGCCCAAAAAGCGCTGAAGAAAACATGCATTATATAATTGAGAAGGCAGCGAAACAATAAGAAGCGAGCGAGTGACATATTCAACCATATTCATGAGTTCTGCTACTTCAGAAACAAAGCACGATGTAAACCTAAACTTTAAATTAAGTTCATAGAC
>JANRMT010062818.1:44195265-44209077 GCA_026402145.1 Polypterus bichir lapradei | reverse complement strand
TATATATATATATATATATATATATATATATATATAAAATATATATATATAAAATATGTATGTGTAGGTGTAGGCTCCACTGCATCAGTCCAAGACTAAGTTCAATTGCAGTTTGCTTCTTGGAATTAGGAAAAGGGGAACAAATATGTATAGAACTTGGACCTCTTTGTGAGCAGGTGTAACGGACTTAGTATGATGGGTAATATTACAAAATAAATTTTGTATACCGTTCAGAACATGAAAATGCACTTAACTGTATATGCCATTTAAAAAATGCAGAAACTATATTTTATTTATATTTGGACAAGTACAGCATGATGCTGACTGAGATTTACCTATATGCATTAGCAAAAGAGAAGTGATGCATGGAAATATTTATTTTTCCTATTTATTTTTTGTCAACTTCTTGGTCCTGTTTCTGATGTATTGCAAATTTTACATGGTGCTTGGGCCTGCCTCAGAGTTTTGATCACTGTGACAGACATACATTATCATACAGTTTGGGGGTTGGGGTGTGCTTCAAATTCAGGACAGAAGATGTCTGCATACTGCAGTGAAAAACGGAATAAAGGTTGTTTGTTGTACAAATGCATAATAGACCACTTCTTGCCCTGATCTTCAGTAAAAAGAGACAGAGTTGGTGTCCCTAATTAGGAAATTGCTCAGGCACATTGTTCAGAAAGTGCTCATTGAAAGATACTGGCAGTGTCTTCCATGACATATTACTTTGGAGTGTTGTGGAGATATCTTTGGGGCTATCCCCCAGCTCCGAGAACTCTCAAAGTATGTACTCTTTTTTTCTACTGTGAAGACTGTTCTGTGATATAAGTATTGTAGCGCCTCTGATTAGGTATTTTTTCTGCTATCTGACTATTGGATTAGTTAGTTATTAGTAAACACTGGGCGAATAATGAATTAAAGGTCTTAGAACACAATGTACATTCTTTTTATGAAAAAGTTTGGGAACCCCTCTTAATTTTTTGGATTTTTGTTTCATTGGCGGAGCTTTCAACGTAGCAACTTCCTTTTAATATATGACATGCCTTATGGAAACAGTAGTATTTCAGCAGTGACATTAAGTTTTTTGGATTATCAAAAAATATGCAATATGCATCATAACAAAATTAGACAGGTGCATAAATTTGGGCACCCCCACAGAGATATTACATCAATACTTATTTGAGCCTCCTTTTGCAAATATAACCTCCTCTAGATGCCTCCTATAGCCTTTGAGTGTCTGGATTCTGGATGGAGGTATTTTTGACCATTCTTCCATACAAAATCTCTCCAGTTCAGTTAAATTTGATGGCTGCCAAGCATGGACAGCCTGCTTCAAATCATCACATAGATTTTCGATGATATTCAAGTCAGGGCACTGCGACGGCCATTGCAGAACATTGTAGTTCTCCCTCTGCATGAATGCCTTTGTAGATTTCGAACTATGTTTTGGGCCATTGACTTTTTGGAATATCCAACCCCTGCGTAACTTCAACTTTGTGACTGATGCTTGAACATTATCCTGAAGAATTTGTTGATATTGGGTTGATTTTATCCAACCCTCGACTTTAACAAGGGCTCCAGTCTCTGAACTAGCCACACAGCCCCGCAGCATGTTGGAACCTCCACCAAATTTGACAGTAGGTAGCAGGTGTTTTTCTTGGAATGCAGTGTTGTTCTTCTGCCATGCAAAGCATTATGACCAAATAACTCAATTTTTGTCTCATCAGTCCAAAGCACTTTGTTTCAAAATGAATCTGGCTTGTCTAAACTCTGTTTGTGGCGTGAGTGCAGAAAGGGCTTCTTTCTCATCACAATGCCATACAGATGTTCTTTGTTCAAATCGCGCTGAATTGTAGAACAATGTACAGATACACCATCTGCAGCAAGATGTTCTTGCAGGTCTTTGGAGGTGATCTGTGGGTTGTCTGTAACCATTCTCACAATCCTGTGCATATGCTGCTCCTGTATTTTTCTTGGCCTACCAGACTTGGGTTTAACAGCAACTGTGCCTGTTACCATCCATTTCTTGATTACATTCCTTACAGTTGAAACTGACAGTTTATACCTCTGAGACAGCTTTTTGTAGCCTTCCCCTAAACCATGATACTGAACAATCTTTTTGTTTTCAGATCTTTTGAGAGTTGCTTTGAGGATCCCATGCTGTCACTCTTCAGAAGAGAGTCAAAGGGAAGCACAACTTGCAATTGACCACCTTAAATCCCTTTTCTCATGATTGGACACACCAGTCTATGAAGTTCAAGGCTTAACGAGCTAATCCAACCAATTTGGTGTTGCAAGTAATCAGTATTGAACAGCTACATGCATTCAAATCAGCAAAATTACAAGGGTACCCAAATTTTTGCATAGATAGTTTTTCACATTTGATTTGATTTCATACAACTAAATTCTGCTTCAGTAAAAATCTTTGTTCGGAAAACACCCCAGTACTCAGATGTTCCTAGCAAATAAAAGACATACCACTGTTATCTTTTTTTGTTGAAAGTAGAGTAAATTATTATGCAGGCTGAGAGGGGTTCCCAAACTTTTTCATATGACTGTATGTTGTATTAAGGCACTATATATGCGCCCAACCTGACACTGACAACGGAGGCACGTTAAAATAATCCAAAAGAATTTATTTTCCTCCTTCAATTGGAGGCACATGTCTTCCCTGTGTCCCTCAGCCACAACACAGTCCCACAAAACTACAAGTCGCAAGCACAAATAAACCCTTCATGTCCTCCACTCCTCCTTGGCAGCTTTTTCTCCCTCCTCCTGACACTGGCTTCCAGAGTAGTGGCCGGTGGCTACTTTTATAGCTCACCCGCAAGTGCGTCACCACCTGCTTCCGACTGCACCTCCGGGTGTGGCTGAACTAGGGCCCAGACGGGCCCAGGAACCCCTGCAGCGCATCCTGGTGGCCACCCTGGATCCCAACAGGGCTTTGGAGAACTCCATCCAAGTGGTCCGGGGGAGGTACTGTGCAGCCCATACTTGCTCCCTTGGAACATATACAGAAGGGGCCCCTGCCATCCGTCACTATATAGGTATAGATATATAGAATATTTATTTATTTAATTCATGAATTTTATAATTTATTTGCCTAAGCAGTTAGGATGCATGCATATACTGTCACATGTAAGCCTTCTCAAAATTGTAGAGATCATCAATAATTATGTGCGTGCAGTCACCACTGATATTTGGAACGAAACTCTGAGAAAACATATTTAATATCTCCTATCATCCATTATTTTAATGAAAGCTGCAATCTTGTGTCAAGGGTCCTATGAATCAAGCATGATTAAAACGGGTGAAAACATTCATGCTTTACATGATTGCTGGTTTGCTTGGCTACACTAGGTTAAACTGTAGTGGCCACATTCTTAACACAATTATCTCAGTATTTTAAAGAGACATAACTGGGATTATGTATGAAGTTATCTAAAAGCTGAAAGTTTAATGTTAACAGATGTATTTTAAGATAATTTCTATTGATCTAAATAACAGTTGAAATAATTTTAAAGACTTTATGTAGGAAAAGATAAATACTATTTTATATGAATTAGCCCGCTAGCCTTAGATATAGTGAAATATCTATCACTTTTATAAATAATTTAAAATTTGTGACTCAAATATAATGAAAAATATGCACAATCCCTGACAATACTCTCTAATTTGAAAAATGGGACATGGAAATGTGGAGCCTCACTGTTTAAGCTTATTTTGATCTCATTTCTAAAAATACTTAGGTATTTACCAGTGCAGACTGTGGATTTCTTCCTTGACTTTTGTTTACTATGCTGATTGAGAGATGATCTCTAGAGGACACAAGTATTAAATTGCCATCTATTGAACATACAGTAGACAAACAAATTTGTACTTTAAAATAATCAACTTTTAAGTTTTCTTAATTTCTACAGGAACCTCCACAGAACACGACCCTTTAACTAATAACCTCCACATCATTGTGCCTACTCTTATTTTGTTTTTACTACCCATCCCTGGATGCATTTATGTTATTTGTAAGATGAGTGAGGACATTTGTTTGTTATCAGTTGTTACGTTAATGGGACCGGTTTCAGGATTTTCACAGACCAGTACTCTCTTGCTCCACATTCTTTCTAAAAAAAATAAAATGGCAATATTGACACAGGTGTCAATAAGGGCAAACTTTGTGTTTATAGCAATTGAATTTTAGGTTACAAGGTTACTTTCATAGGAGCAAAGGTTATGTGCCAATAGTTTGAATGTTGTGAGAATAACTGAATGCTTCTTCCCTTAGTATATATTCAGATGGACTATTATATTGAGATGGATATGCTTTCAATTGAGAGCAGGCTACAACAACTAAACTAGTTACGATAGAGAATAAGTTTTTATTGAAGGATCTATTTTGAACATAAAAAAATGAAAGGAAACTTGTACATTGTGCTTACCATTTGCAGAATTCACTGACTAAATTTGCCAAGATAAAAGCAGAAACTGGATTAAAATGACCATCTGTTTTACTACTAGTGTTTTCTGTTTTACTACTAGTGTTATTGTTAATAAGGGGAATCCACAATGAAACAGGCTTAACACCTCACGAGATATTAATATGAGATCCTTAAGTAACTTACCAATGAAGCATTGCAAAACTGACTAATATTGAGAAAAACTCAAGTCTGCCTGCAGGTAGAAGCTGGCCATCAGAAATAACAGCAATTTAATTTGAACCCGGAGATCAGGTTGTAATAAGGGCCTGCAAACAAAATAATCGTCTGACTTCAAAGAGGAAACAAGCAGTACCGTTAAAAGGATTAAGCTATATCAGAAAACGGATCAAGACATTGGTCAGGCCATCAACCAATTGACTACTGAACATCCGTTTGTTGAAACATACTCAAGTTCCAGTTAAATGGATCATGGGTCGTCAGTGCAAACAAGGCAATGATCTTCACATGTCCTGAATCATAGAAGACATCCGTCTGCATTGGATGAAGAGTTTTAGATATTAATATCCTTTGCTTTGGGGTATTTGACCCCATGATCCGTCTATCATATCATATTAAATCACCAGACTATTGTTTGTCACAACCAAATATTTGTTTTTCTGCAGCAACGACTTTCAAAGATGATTTTAAGCATGGAGTGATGGATGATATAGGAGAAAAAGTTAATTATTTGCAAGAACAACAAAGCACATGTATTCTTTTCATGAGTAACATGTACTTATTAAATATTTGTAACTATTGTTTTATTATTGGAAATAGTGTATGAATTTAAATTGTTTTGGATTTAACCTGTACAACAATGGGAAAAACATAATATCAAATAGTTTAGAAAATGTAATTAACATAACATGAATAGCACCTAGTGTAAAAACAGTATGTAAGGGTAAATAATTTTTAAAATTACTATAGACCCTATTGATTCTTCTATTCTATTGATACTTGGTGTGAGAGGACGTTTACCTTTAAAGATTAATGGTTATATGTAAGTTGCACTGCAGTTGATCAGAGTCTAGCAAATAACTACTATATTTAGTACTACATTAGTGACTATCACATTAGCATTTACAACATTACCAGATAAAGTCAGTCCAATTTAAGCATTCTTGTCTATTGAATTGTAATAATAGAATGTATTATTAAACTTTAGGGTTTAAAATAAAGGGGAATTTGATAGTAAAAAAATGATAGTAAAGAATGGCATATAATAAGTAGGACACTCAGAACAAAATGTCTAAATACATTAGTACATTAAACTACCAGCTGTTGAAGGTAAAATATTGCATTTTGAACTTAAGTTATATAGAAAATAGCCAAATAAAGTAATAATTGGGTGCAACAAAGATGAACTACCATATGCAAAGAGCTGCTGAGTATGCAGTTTATGAATTAGAAAGCCAGATACAAACCAAAGATCCCAGCTGGTGACAGAAGATTTTTAACATTAATAAGAAGCTTGTGTGAAACCCTTGCAATATAAATGTGACCCTAAACAGGGTCAGTGACTTGAATTATTGAGAGCAGTGATAATGGTTTTTGAAGGGAGGACTGACACCCACTGTCAGCCTGTCTTTAGTAGAAACAAAATTGTGGGAACCTAATATAGACCACAGCTGGATGTGCAGTCAGGTCCATAAGTGTTTGGACAGTGACACAATTTTCATGATTTTGGCTCTGTACACCACCACAATGGATCTGAAACAAAACAATCATCATTATCTTTACGTTCAATGACTGCCTGAAGTCTGGAATCTAGGCTACTTCAAAGTGTTTGGTTTCCAGTGTAGTAATGGTTTGCCGGTCCTTTACTTCAGCTGTCTTCAGCTGCTGCTTGTTCGTTGGACTTTCTGCCATCTGTTTTATCTTCAGCAGGTGAAATGCATGTCTAGTTGGGTTAAGGTCCATTGATTGACTTGACCATTGAAAAATATTCCACTTACTTGCTTTGAAAAAACTTGTTTTGCGTTCTCAATATGTTTTGGGTCATTGTTCATCTGTACTGTGAAGTGTCGTCCTATCAGTTTTGCAGCATTTGGCTGAGTCTGAGCAGATAGTATAACCCTATACACTTAAGAATTCATCTTACTACTTCTGCCAGCAGTTATATCATTCATAAACACTAGTGACTGACTTTCATTCACAGCCATGTATCATCAAGCTGTAATACTGCCTCCATAATGTTTCAGAGATGATGTGGTATTCATCATATCATGAGTCATTTCTACTTTTTTCCATACTCTTCACTTTCCAACATTCTGATAAATATTGATCTTAGTTTGCTTTGTTCAAAGGAAATTGTTCCAAAATACTGGACAGGCTTCCAAAATATTTTCTTACAAAGTCTAATCTGTCCTTCCCATTCTTGAGGTTTACCATTGGTTTGCAACTTGTAGTAGACACTGTTTAACTTTCATGAAGTCTTCTCTTAATTGTAATCTTTGGCAATGATAGATCTACTTCCCAGAGATTGTTTTTGGTTTGGCTAAATGTTGTGGAGGGGTTCTTCTTCATCAAGGTCAGAATTCTGCGATCATCAGGAACAGTTGTCTTCTGTGGTTCTGTAGACCTTCTGGTAATGCTGAGTTCACCAGTATGTTCCTTGTTTTAAAGAATGTACCAAATGGTTTAATTGACCACTCCTCATGTTTCTACTATTTCCCAGAGGGTTTGCTTGATTTCTCAGCATAATGATGGACTGTTTTTACTTGCATGGACAGCTGTATGGACCTTATATTGAGAGTTCACAATGACATCTTCCAAATGCAAATTCCACACTTGGAATCAATTCCAGATGTTATACGTTCCCTAATATTTAATGAAGTAATGAGGGAATTGCCCCTGGAAATGGGGGAGGGTGCTATGCAGAAAAATGGCTATCATTCAAAAATGGTTCATACTATATTTTTGGTAAATCCCTTAAATTAAATCTGAAAGTCTACACTCCAATCACACAATGATTGCTTTATTTCAAATCTATTGTGATGGTGTACAGAGCCAAAATTATGAAACTTTTGTCACTGTCCAAATATTCACAGATCTGACTACAAGGCAACTTTGTGTGTGTGTGTTTGCAAATGAAGTAGAAGCGACTGAGAAGTTTTGCTTTCTGTGTTGTGAGAATTAATTAAAAAATACACTTTGCTCCTAAAAATGTTGACTTGGTTGCAACTAAGGAAACGCATAGGATTTTTTTAAAGCTTTTTCTTTCCCCCTTTAGAAGGCTTTTTTGCCTTTTTTTTTTTTGTTTTTACTTGTACGTTTTATTTGTATTCAAACTAGTGTCCACGAGGAAGGGCAATAAGCGGCATTAGTGGACACTGGCATCCTATGAGTAAATAACCAACGTTATAGTAAGTAACAGAAACAATTCCTCAGTAGGGGGAAAAAAAACACTGGCTGACTTCAAAAAGGTAAAGAAAATGACTCAGCGGTACGTAGGCAGGTAACAATAGTTAAGACATAGATTAGGCTCAAGTGGCTATAGGCGCAGACAAGACAGTAAGAAATTAAGTAGCAGTGGATATTCAGTAAGCGAGTTTTTCTAGATTGAATAGTTCTTAGCGGTCAGAAAAGTAGAGCAGTTAAAGCACATAGAAACTCTCCCTGGTTTAATGAAAATACTCAAGCTCTTAAATTAGAATGTCGAAAACTGGAGCGCAGAAGGAGAACAAAAAAGCTACATGTCTTTCAAATTGCATGAACAGAGAGTGTTAATAAATATAAAAAAGCCCTCTTTAAAGCTCGCTCAGAATACTATTCTACGTTAATAGATAGCAATAATAAAAATCCTCGGGTACTGTTTAGAACAGTGGCTAAATTAACAAATGGGAATTCAGATCAACAGTGCAAAATACCAACAGATATTAGCAGTACAGACTTTATGAACTTCTTCAATGAGAAAATTAAAAATATAAGATCCCAGATCTCAGCATCACAGTACAAACCAAATACTAGCTTAGCAGACCCTGCTGCACATTGTATTCAGCACTTTAGTAATTTTTATCCTGTAACTGAGCAGGAAGTCTTAACTTTAATTACTAAAATGAAGCCCACTACTTGTTTCCTAGATCCAGTGCCAACAAAACTAGTAAGAAGTGCCATGGATGTTCTTGCAGCGCCTATTTTAACCATTATCAATAGTTCATTACTGCATGGCACCGTACCTGATGCACTAAAAGTGTCAGTCATTAAACCTTTACTTAAAAAGTCAGACCTAGACCCACACATACTAAATAATTATAGGCCTGTTTCAAATTTACCATTTCTCTCTAAAGTACTAGAAAAAGTAGTCGCCAGTCAGCTTCAGTCACACCTTACGCATTACAATTTATTTGAGAAATTCCAGTCTGGTTTTCGCACTGGTCATTGTACAGAAACGGCACTAACAAGGGGTTGTAAATGACATTCTGATATCCTCTGATGAAGGAAACTCCACTGTAATTATGTTGTTAGATTTAAGTGCAGCATTTGACACCATTGACCATTCTATTTTACTGCACAGGCTAGAAAACGATCTTGGGCTTACAGGCCCCGTGCTCGCTTGGTTTAGTTCTTATTTATCAAATGGATTTCAATACGTACAGAAATGTGCTGACAGTACTCCATCATTATACACAGAAGTTCAATATGGTGTCCCGCAGGGCTCAGTACTGGGACCTTTACTGTTTTCATTTTACATGCTTCCACTGGGATCTCTCATTAGGAAACATAATGTTAATTTTCACTCGTATGCAGATGACACCCAGTTATACCTTTCATTTAAATCAAATGAAGTTTCTCCGATGTTGTCTTTAATTAGTTGTGTTAATGAATTAAAGGAGTGGATGAATGAGAACTACTTGTCTTTAAATACAGATAAAACAGAGATGTTAATTGTTGGAGGGAATGACGCTGATCACAGCAATATTTTGTCATCATTTAACTCAGTTGGAATCCCAATTAATTTTTCTGAATCAGCCCGCAATCTAGGCGTTATCTTTGATTCTAGTATGTCATTTAAAGCACATATTACAATGTTGTCCAAAACATGTTTCTTCCATCTTAAAAATGTTAGGAAATTAAGGCGCTTTCTAAATAAACAGGATTGTGAGAAATTAATTCATGCATTTATCTCTAGTAGGATTGACTACTGCAATGTGGTGTTCACTGGCTGTTCAAACTGTTCTTTATACAGCCTCCAGTTAATCCAAAATGCGGCTGCAAGAATTATTACAAGAACAAGAAAATATGAACACATAACTCCAGTTCTTAAATCCTTACACTGGCTCCCGGTTAAGTTTAGGGCAGATTTCAAAATCCTCCTTTTAACATATAAAGCATTAAATGGCCAAGGTCCGGCTTACTTGTCTGAACTTATCATGACTTACAAACCTGATCGCACATTAAGATCTCAAGATGCCATTCTGCTTATGATTCCAAGGATTAATAAAATAACAGTGGGAGGTCGAGCTTTTAGTTACAGGGCCCCTAAATTGTGGAATGGTCTTCCTGCTTCTATAAGAGATGCCCCTTCGGTCTCAGCCTTTAAATCTCGGCTGAAGACTCACTACTTCAGTTTAGCATATTCTGACTAGAGCTGCTGATTAACTGTACATACTGCATCTCTGTTGTTAGTCATTAACACTAAAACAAGTAACATGATTGTTATAATTTGTTACTAACCCTCACCTATTCTGTTTCTGTTCTCGGTACTCAAATGTGGCAATTGGTGCCACGGCCCACCTGCCAAGTTGTTTGCCTGCCTATGGTAAAGTCATCCCTGATGAAGGATCACAGGAATCATGGGAAAAAGGGGTCCTTTCATCAGATTGGCTGGCCGAGCAACGTTTCAGCCGTGGAATGGCCAAATGGGGAGGCAGCTTGATGGATGAGGTCTCCAGGACTTTAAAAATATCCAAATCTTATTATGGGATATCATCTACAGTTAAATTCTGCTCTGTGCTTCTAAAATTTGTATTATTATGCTGTATTAAGGATTTGTTCTGTTCTGTGTATTGTATTGTATCGACACCCTTCTTTTGACACCCACTGCACGCCCAACCTACCTGGAAAGGGGTCTCTCTTTGAACTGCCTTTCCCAAGGTTTCTTCCATTTTTCCCTACAAGGTTTTTTTGGGAGTTTTTCCTTGTCAAGGCTTGGGGGCTGTCAAGAGGCAGGGCCTGTTAAAGCCCATTGCGGCACTTCCTGTGTGATTTTGGGCTATACAAAAAATAAACTGTATTGTATTGTATTAAGAGGGCTACGGGTGCATTAATATAAAGGAATACAAATGGTGCAAGTGTAGAGCATCTAAGTATGGAAGAAGAGGAGCGCAAAGTTATGAGAACAGAAAGAGAAAAGTAAACCTCATAAAATTTCAAACAGGCAGTCAAGGGGGAGAATCTTATTATTATTTTACATTTCTTAGTTTTAACATTTTAGTTAAAACCATTAAATGTTTTAATAAAAAAAATTTAAAAACATGCACTTTTAGTAATTCAAAGTCAAATTTTAATAATGAAGCCAGTGCAATGCCAACCCTATTGGATGTTAGACTTTCTATAGGATGGTTTGGAGGAGCCAGTTTTCTATGAGGGTTACATCTGCAGGAGATACCAGCTGATCCAGCACCTTGAGCTCAGGGTCTGTGAACAGGAGGAGAAGTTGTCATTGGTTGGCCTGCGTTATAGTAGAGAATTTACAGAACTTGCCCAGGTGTCCCTTCGAGAGATAATATACACCCATAAGGCAGGAAGAGATAGGTGGATCATGGTCACAATGCGCAAGGTAAAGGATGCACACTGTTTGCGAGTGTCATCCCCAGAATAAGATGTGTCAAACTGTTTTCAGGTCCTTGTGGAGCTGGATGGTGTCTCTGAAGATTCTGAGGTGGTAGGCAGACATGAGGATCCCCAACTGGAAACATCAAAACCAGTACCCAGAAAGAGTGAGGTAGTGATAGTTAGGGACTCGTCCATTAGGGGGATTGAAGTGCAAGTTTGCTTCAGAGACAGAGTCTGCAACAGTGTTTTGCCTTCCAGGTGCACACGTGGGAGAGCTCCTTGGAAGGGTTGTTATACTCTTGCCCAGGGCAGGGGTGGATTCAGTGGTTATTGTCCATGTTGGAACAAATGAGATACATAATGGTAGTTTGTCAGTTCTGTGATCCTGATTTTAAGAGTTTGGTGCCAGGCTGAGGAGCAGAACTGATAAAGTAGTCTTCAGTGAAGTTCTGCCTATTTCACATGACAGTAAGACTGAAGAGGTTAGAAGGCTCAACAAGTGGCTCAAATTTCAATAGTGGGTTAATAAACATTTGAAAATGGAAGCTACAAAGGAAAAACAGTTGTATAAGGTTTATAAGATTAATAATTCCAATGTGAATCGTAGGATATATAAGAATATAGTGGCAACCATGAAGAAAGATATTAGTGAGGCTAAAAGGCAGTTACAGCTGAATATAGCAGATAAGGCGAAAGTGAACCCAAAGAGATTATTTTAGTATTTCAGTTTTAAAAGAACAGTTAAGCAGGAGGGGAAGTGCATCAGAAATTAGTAAGATAATGTTATTTATTTGGATTTAGTTACTTCTTACAGCCTAAAGTCACAAGTATAGTGCATCTTTATGTGAAAACAGCAGTGTCAGATGGGAATGGGGGGGGGGGGGGGTTGGGTATTTTGTGGACGGGAAAAAAAAAAATGAAAAATAAAAAAAAAAAAAAAAAACCTGTATCATACATTTACACTGGCTGTTACAAACTGAAATCAAATATGTTTTTATTCTAAAATAGTAAGAATAAAAGCAGCTCACTTCTCAAACGGACTTGTTTGGGATGAAACCCGTGAAGTTTCGATTACCAGTCAACAGTCGATACCGTTGCGCCACCGAAGCACTCGTAGTAAATGCATGTCAATGTTGCACCCTAACGCGTGTTCTTTTTCTGCAGTTATATTTTTGAATAAAAGGGCACTTGTTCTGTTACCTTTCTGTTTGTACCTTTTGTGAAAAGTGTTTCTTTGATATTTGGACTTCAGGCTTCACACATTATAAACTTCATGTCTACATTTTGTCAATCTATACTAATAAAAGGCAAAGCCCTCACTGACTGACTGACTCATCACTAATTCTCCAACTTCCCGTGTAGGTAGAAGGCTGAAATTTGGCAGGCTTACTCGTTACAGCTTCCTTACAAAAGTTGGGCAGGTTTCATTTCGAAATTCTACGCGTAATGGTCATAACTGGAAGCTATTTTTCTCCATTTACTGTAATGGAGATGAGCTTGAAACCCGTGGGGGCGGAGTTTCGTGTGACATCATCACGCCTCCCACGTAATCACGCAGTACGTAGAAAACCAGGAAGAGGCCCAAAAAGCGCTGAAGAAAACATGCATTATATAATTGAGAAGGCAGCGAAACAATAAGAAGCGAGCGAGTGACATATACAACCATATTCATGAGTTCTGCTACTTCGGAAACAAAGCACGATGTAAACCTAAACTTTAAATTAAGTTCATAGACAGGCTGCCGCTGGCGTTTGTAATTTAGTGCCTGCCCATATAAGGCCGTCCGTCAGCGGCAATCCAATAGCAAACTGCCACGGGTAAATATTCACGGGTGAAGGACTGTGCTTATGCAGAGGAAGATGAGATCGTCAGGGTGATGTTTGGCACAAACTCAGCGAAACTGCGAGAGAAAGTTTTAAGTGCCGGGACTTCGGTAACATTAAATACAGCCATGGACATAGCATGACATGGCAGCAGCACAGCTAGGAAACTTCAATGCATGCACACCGAGCGGCTCACGTGAACTGACGCAGTGCACAGACAAAAAGCAACAGTTCCGAAGTGCGCTGAACAAAAACCGAATTACACAATTGAAAAGGCAGCAAATAAATATGAAGCGTGTGATACATACAAGCATATTCATAAATGCAGCTACTGCGGAAACAAAGCACACGGTGGAAAAAGTCAATGTCCCGCTAAAGGAAGACAGTGTAAAAAAAAAAAAAAAACCGTGCATGTAGTGTGTCAGGTCTCAGATAAAGAAGAAGACGAGCTGTTTATTGATGCAGCAAGAAACGAATCGATGAATGAAACCTGTCTTCTTTACAACGATTGACAAACACGGAATGTAACTTGAACACAACACATCCTACAAATACGAACCTGATTGAAAGAAATAATGATAATCAAATCCTTGATGACAGCAACACTCAGTAAAACTCACAAAACAATTACTGTATATTGACAGTCCTGTTACGTTATTTTTAAAATGTTCCCTTTTCTTTTTCATAGCTTCTTTAACACACTACGTCTCCGCTGCGATACGCGGGTATATATATAT
>JANRMT010062818.1:44132252-44153273 GCA_026402145.1 Polypterus bichir lapradei | reverse complement strand
TATATATATATATATATATATATATATATATATATATATAAAATCCAACATCTGTATGTCTGTCCGCTTGTCACGAGAAAACTACTTAATGGATTTAGATTGTTTGTTTTTTTTTTCTTCTATAATTTGCTTTGACATTCTGGTTGATTTTGTGACTTCTGTCATTGCACTATGTATCATAGTTCACTTGCGGTACCGATTTATTTGCGTGAATCCGAGAGACACACAGTGGGCCGAGGGGAGGGGCCCTCTTCACTCACACACCAGCCTTGGGGCGTTCCTTACCTTCACTTAACTAGTGAATGAGAGAACTACTTAAAGGATTTAGATGATTTTTTTCTATAATTTGCTTAAATATTCCGGTTGATTTTGTGACTTCTCTCATCTTGCTAACAATCATAATTCTCTTGCAGGAGTGATATATTCGCTCTAATCTGAGACAGAGGCTGCAGGTTGAGGGGAGCGGGAACGCGTGATTTCAGGAGTAGGGAGCCGGGCAGGGCACTCCTCACTGTCCTGTTTTACTACTACGTGGTCAAAGCCGCAGGGCATTATCTGTTTGATAATGGAGCCATGGGTCCCTTTGTAAAGAAAACCGTCAAAACTTAATATGTTCACTTTGAAGTAGCAAAGGTTTCAGTTTAAGAAAACAACAATGTATTTCTTGTACAGCCAAAAATCGCACAATGCCCCAAATGGGCTTTAACAGGTCCTGTTTTTTGACCTCCACCCCCATCCTCCCCTGCCTTGACTTTCTAAGAAGCCAGGAAAAAATCCCCCCCAAAATCTTGTAGGAAAAAATGGTGGAAATCTTGGCAAAAGCAATTCAGAGAGAACCAAAAGATGGGGTAAATACAATATATAAAAAAAGTTCACAAGTGACCCTCTTTACAGAGCTAGATGGCCAATCTGTCATTGCTACCTCAGAAATGCAATATTACATATTACTTTGTTCCTATAAAGCACATCTCGCCAGGTGCAGAGTGCCATGAAAACTCAGAATTCAAGAATAGATTATACCCCTTACTAAATACAGAACTATCACATATAAGGATACATATTTTTTTTAAATACATCAAAAACAAAGTAGAACAAAACATAACTAAAAAAGCAGAACTTAACATAAGTAACATAAAATTTCAATTTCTGTCCATCAGTTAATTGTAGAGCCACAGCCAAATTGTTGAAAAGGAGTCAGACAAGCCAGACACAGCCAGAGTCCTGGAGACCTCAGCCACCACGCCACCTCCCCCATATTGGTGATTCTACAGCTGAGACGATGCTGATAAAAGCCAGTATGATGGAAGGACCCTTCTACCTGATGATGCCAGACACCTATATCTGAGGTGTCTTTTCCATAGGCAGGCAAACAACTTGGCAGTAGAGCAAAAATATATGCTTTCCTTTTCTCTAAGTCATATTTGTGAAAATAAAACTAAACTGAAGAAAAAACATTTTTTATCAGAGATATTTAGTACTGCTTTCTTGAGGTAAGGATATGTGTTGCATATCCTCCTGCTTGCAGTAATGATTTCAAGTGGACTTAAGGACATCCTAACACCAAATCCTGCCCTACAAACCCCCAGGCCATTACATTCTAGATCATTGTACATAGCCTGTGGAAAAATTACACATAAACAGTTTCATTGTACTTCGTACACAAGATAATACATCTGAGCTGAACGTATTACACTGCATTGCACAAGTATGTTTAATAAAGGCTTTATTTAGACATTTGAAAGGGCCAAGCCACCTTTTCTGTGATATGTCTTGTACACACATGATAAAAGGTTAGAAAAGAAAAAAAAAACTTAGGAAATAATAAAGGCAAGTATATGTGATAGGGCAGATTGAAGTGCCACAAACTACTCATTGATTATTTATTTTTTTGTATGTACTGTATAAGGATTGTATTGTTGAGGATATGGTAATAAAAATATTGAGCACAATGTTTTGGGTGTAAAATTCACTTACCTTGATACTAATCTATCTGAAAATATACAGAGAAAACATGCAAACTTCATAAACTGACAGTATGAAACAGGAATAACAACTGTGTGCTACCACTCTGCCTGTGTTAAAACATCTGTGTTGAATGTAATAAATTTTAGTCTGATTACACTAAGGTGAATTTGCAATGCTAAAGTGACCCTAGTCTGTGTGTATGAGTTCACTTTGACTGGAGCCCTGTCCAGAGATTGTTCCTGCCTTGTGTTCTGTGCTTACTGGGATAGGTTTCAACTAGTGCTGGGAGGTATACCGGTTCATACCAAAAACCGTTTTTTATTTTTGTTATGATATGGATTTTTCTTATGCTGCAACACCAGTTTAAATAGCCTAAACAACATTCGGAACGTGGCACAGAAGGAAACTGTTTAAGGGAGGACCTTTTCCACTGCTACACCGTTAAACACGCATGCAACAGAGTACATGCGTTAGTGGAGGTATTGAGCGGTGAAAATGGACAGAGAACATTCTAAAACTGAAGCTGTAGCAGACGATAAAGTTGAACGTGTGATGACACAGAAGAACTTTTGCCAAATAAAGGAGCCGTGTCTGTTGTCTGGAGATACTTTGGCTTTAAAAGGTCAGATGTGGACCAAACAGCTATTTACTGTATATGCTTCGAGCTAAAGTTGTCACTGGAGACAGCAAAACAAACAAATTGCTGCACTACCTTAGCCGCAAAAAGATTGGCACCCTCCACGTCCTTGGGTAAAACTGAAAAGCTAGAGGACACTTGAGTCAGACGTCACTTGTAGACGCGTTTGCTAGAGGTACTGCCTATGACAAAAAAAAGCAAGTGGTGGATCGAGATAACTAACGCCTTTACAATCCATATAGCTAACGTGTCAGTGGACAGAGATTGTTAACATTAACAGAAAGTGTAGTTGGTTTACAAAAACATTTACTATTTATTCCTTTTCTAAGATAAGTTCAGTGCAGTACAACTTTTGACAAGCACCTATCGATATTTTACTAAGTCTAAATGCCTCTTTGGATGGTTGAAAATATGTGTTTAAAGTTGTTTGCAAAATTTGTTGAATAAAAAGGTTCTATATTTTTACTGCAACTGTTATGCAGTGTGATTCCTTCTCATTATTAGTGCCACCCCCTTGAAAACTATCACTTTATGGGGCCATGCAAACCTGTATTAATACTTGTGTGCACATTAATTTTTTTTTTTTTTGTGCAATGTACAATTCTCATAACAGTAATGGGAATAGGTTATTCTAAGCCAGTCTACTTTAGTAATTGCAGTCGAAAATGTGGCTAACATCCACTCATGCATGGGAAAAAAATACCGTTGAATACCGTGAAACCGGTATAATTTTGACAAATACTGTGATACAGAATTTTGGTCATACAGACCAACACTAGTTTCAACTTCACTGCAACCCTACTAGGTTAAAGTGTGTTTGGAAGATGAGTGATGGATAGACTGTGTTTACCTACTAAAATAATGGGGTGAAAGCTTGGGGTATTTGATAAATACCTGGATGACCAAGTAAGGACAAATCTTGATCCCTGCAAAGCTTATCTTCTTACAAAGAAGGTGGGACAATTTTTCACTCTGCATGATATTTTGAGTTAGTAGGAGTGTCTGGAGCATTTTAAATTAACAAAATTTAATCAGCTAGTTGATTATATAAAGTTCTTTGACAAGAGGGGGCATCAGCTTTACAATTTTTTTCCTCATACATATGGTCCCACATAATTTAAATCTTCCAAAAAAGTGCTCATCCGGCATTATAGGCAGTTTTAATCATTTGGCATATTTAAGAAAGGTCAAGTATTTATGATCTGCAAAAGGTAGATGTTTTGCACCCTCAAGTCAGTGACCTGAATCTTCCAAGACTGATTTGCTAAAAGTTCATGATTTCCCAAATCATAAATTTGATCCATGAATAATAATTTGCAAGAAAAATAAGCACATACTATAGGTGAAACTTCCTGTTGTCTAGGAATCTTGAGACAAAATCCCCGTTCACTGGATGCAGTTTACGTTCCAAAGGCAAATTAGTATCTTTGTAACAATTAATCCATTTTAAGACTAGATCATGAATTTCGTAACACAAAAGATCCATAAAATTCATGTTTTTAAGTTTTAGAAATACTTTGTTTTAGCCTTTGTGTGGTTTAACTAATATTGCCTACATGTTGCTTCATATTCTTGGGGGATGGTGAGAATTGACATGTCATCAGTATAAATAAGCCATAAATATCAGAATATCCTAAAAAGTTTCATTCACAAATGACTGGAAAACTTCGGGAGCCTTAGACAGCTGATATGACCTTGCTAAATAGTAGAAATGCTATTTAGCAGTAGTAAATACCTGTCTTTCACTCTTCTGAGATCTAGAAAGAAGAAAAAAAGTGTCTCTTACCTCCTTTCCATTTCATTTAACCTTTTTTTTTTTTTTTTGCAGATGCATGCTGATGCAGCCCTTCACTAACTTATTCTGAGATCAAGTTTGGTAAAGTCTGTAGATCCTGTTACTTGATTAAGTGATAACAAAATTGGAATAATTGGTAATTACTCCAAACGGTCATTTATTTTTATTTATTTATTTTTTAATCTTCTGAAAGTGAATACAATGCCAAGGTAAACTCTAACCTTAGGACAAAAAAAAAACACACTTCCCAATAAGTCTTATAAACAGTGTGATCAGTTTTGCAAATTTACTTTGTAGTCATCTATAGCACTGGTTTCTTGCTTTGGCAGTACATACTTTTTCCTCTTAGGCAGGAGACACCATGTAAACAAGTCTATAGCAAAGTCATGTTTGCCTTATGGGGGTTTCATGATTGAGTTTTGTCTTCTGTAAAACATCACTTAAATTCGAATACAGGGGAAGGGAGTGACCAACACTGAAGGATGAGTGGAAGGATTTCTTTAAGGTATTGTTTACCATGAACCCTAAGTAACTAGTTCATTATTTCCCCAATTAAAATGTGTTTTCTGGTTTCAGTAACCAGGGAAACTCCAAAATTAAGCATGGAGTCTCACTATGAATGCCAAAAATGTAACAGCTTATTTTCTAAATATTATTGTCGAATGCTGCTTTTATTCACGTCCATAGTAAGTAAAACTCCCTTAGGAAAAGATCCACAGTGAAAAAGTAAAAATGATTAGATTTATAATGGGATGGGCAACCTTTCTTGTGGCTTATCAGTTAACAGTTATATGTAAAAGAGATCTGTAGCAGAAGTCTGTGGCTGCTGGTCAAAGACCCATCTGCACTGATTGTGGAAGACCATGCAGTTTTTAAGATACCTGGAAGTTTTATTAGGATATGAAATAACATAGTAGCTTATGTAAAGACCAGCCCTGACACAGACAGATGCAGGGCACAAGTTCAAAGCACACAGGGCTTTTATTTTCTTTTTCTTCCCTCGTGGAGAACACATTCCCAAACACAATACAACACTCTTCTTTACTTTCTTCTTCTTCTTCTCTATTTTCTTTCTCCCCCACTACTTCCAGCAAGCTTTGTCTCCCTCCTCCCGACTTTGGCTCCCGGAGCAGTGGCTTCTTTTATACCTTTTATAACGCACCCAGAAGTACTTCAGGTGCTTGAAGACCTATTTCCGGCAGCACTTCCGGGTGTGGTGGAAGAGCTGGGGCCTCATGTATAGAATTCACACTAAAACATGACATAAGGACAAAAGAGGAAATGTTCATACATACAAAAAAATACACATGCATAAATCTGTGCGTTCGCCAACTTCCACGTTCTTCTGCTCCTTAAATTCTGGTCAGTGTGAAAAGTAACGCATGTGCACGCGCCTGCTGTCCCACCCCATCTCCTCCCAGAATTACGCCTCTTTGAACATGCAAATCAATATAAATAGCCCTTAACCTCAGTGTTCTGTGAAAAGGCAATGGCAAAAGCACGGGAGGAAATAGAAGAATTTCAGCGAATACCAAGTGGAGGCAAGGAAAAACGTACTATTTTGTTGGTTTAAACAGTGGTATAAACAACAAAAGGAAGTTGATCGAGTGACATAGTGTCGGAGAAACTCGAAAGCTCAAGTTCACAAAGTCACATAGTGCCCGAAATAAAAAAAGAAGTTGTCAGATATCAAAGTCACTGTGAAAAGGCGAGACGTAGCCCACCGTCTGAGTGTCATATGAAAGCTTATTTGGGTTCAGAGAAAAAAAATAGGCACACAGTGGGGGAAAAAAAGCATGTAATGTCAATTTTAATCTCTAAAGTTCCACTTTAATCATGTAGTTTATTTTGTCATTAAAGTACAACATCATAATGTTCATCTTAAAGTCGTTTAATTTACTAGTTTCTTAAATCCCATCGTAACTAAAGTAGCACGTTAAATGCTTTTTTTTATTTGATCTTCTATGTGCTCTATGTGTGTGAATCACTATGTGCTTCTTAAATGGGCTTTCTCTTCCTCCGACTGGACACAGAATCCAATACATTTGTAATATTACAACTTTCTGAATAATTAAAATACTGAGATGTATATGTGATATCATTTTCATGATGATAGGAGTTAAAGCATGTTATTAAACATAACATGGAAACACGGTGGCGCAGTGATTGTTCATGCCTCTTGCAAGATGCTTGCTGCACCGTGCGTGACCTTCGATGAAATACTTTATTGCAGCAGTACTGTCTCTTTCGAACATACTAACCCCCAATTCCTGTCCTTACTTTTCTTTCTCCAAGTAACCAATCGCCACACAATCAGCTCTGATGTTAAGCCATCTGTAAGCTTAGAACACCGATTCTTCAAAACTTTTAAGGAACATTGAAGTATCTTCATAGTACATGTTTAATTATTCTATCCTTCCAGTGTCGTGCCAGCTCCTCGCTAGCGCTGTGGCACCGTGTCCTCACATGTTTAATTGTTAAAAATATAGATTATTTAAATGAAGTTAAAGTTTTATCTGTATAATGTAATAAGCATATTTTGCTGCACTTTATCTTAAAAATGATATCGTCATCATATGTAAATACATGCTTTATAAAGTGGCGCTGGTTGTGCAATATTATAACTGTAGTGCAAATTTAAAGTGAGGTGATTGTACTTATAAGTACAAACAGTTCTACAAGGAGCACTTGATGGACTGATTGATTGCGTTTATAGTTCTTGGGATGAAACTGTTTCTGAACCGCGAGGTCAGTACAGGAAAGGCTCTGAAGCATTTGCCATTTGAGAACAGTTCAAATAGACAGCATGGCTGAGGCAACATGTGCTTGATGCTGTATACCGATAATTCTCTTTCCGATCAGCTGCTGTAGATCTGTGATTCCACACTCGGATACAGTGATATTAATACTTCGAGTGGTGCAGTTAGAGTAATATGGAAAAAGATGATCCGCTGTGGCAACCCCTAACAGGAGCAGCTGAAAGAAGAAGAAGAACAAGGTGCAGTGAGAGTAACAACGCTAAAGCAGCTATGGTATTTGGAATACTTTGGCTATTCCCTGGACCATTATATTGTTACAGGTTAATTACAATCCGATGCCATAAACTAATAAACAATATGCAGTTAGTTTCAGTGTATATGATAAAGCCGTGTCAGGGATGTGGATCTAAAAAAGAAAGGGTAATCACACAGGAACAGAAGCACTGCTTTGATGCTGGGTGCTGCCAGTTTGCAAAATTGAGCGGAGAACTTGCGTACGCTAGGGTTTTAGCTAGCGTGAAAATGTGCGTGGCTTTACGCCAAATTTAGGTTTTATACATCATGATGGAAACTTTCATACACAACATTTTTGAGCCTACGCACCGTTTATACATGAGGCCCCTGCTCTGTAGGGCTGAGCAGCAGCTACAGCACCCCCTGGTGGCGCCCACAGAACCCAACAGGCTGCACCAAACTCCAACTCCCATGAAGCCCTGCGGGAGTCCTAGGCACCACTGCAACCCAGGGGGACTGCCATCTAATGTTCCGGGGGAGGTACTATCCTGACCAGGCTTGCTCCCCTGGTCCATACAAGGGAGAGGCGTCCACCACACATTGACCTATTGGAGAGCAGATAATGCCTCCGAGTACCGTTGCAAGTTACTAAATTCTGACACCTATTCTTGGAACAACGCAGATATTTCATTAACTTGCTTGTGTATAAACTTTTGAACTTATTCAACTGAGAACTCATTTCATTTCAAGATCACTTAAAGTATTCTGCTGTTCCAAGATTGTTATACCTCATAGAAATTGACAGATTTGAGGATTGTGATCAGGAATTGCATTACAACAAACGCTGAAGTTAATATAGGTATTGGGCAAAAGCCAAGAAAACAAAAGAAAATGACACAAAGCTTACAAGTTAATCAGTAAACAAATGCACTGAAACATTTACCAAGAAGTCTTTACCCTAAAAATCTACAAAAGCAGCACTATTTACAACTCAGTAGCTTTGTTTCAAATCCAAAATCTTGGATGCCATGAACAGCATGTCACCATCTTTAACATTACTCACACAAGGTGGGTAATGCATTACTAACAAATGAGTCTCCTGATTGAAAATCAAAAAAAAAGGTGGCTCCTGTTAGCAAAACAGAAAATAAACGTGATGTTAGAAAAATAAAGCTGATGAAAGTCATTGCAATTAGTAAAACAGTACAAAATCAACAGTGTAAAGTTCTAACCTGGAGTTTTCTTCTATGATGTACTTCTCAATAACTTTCTGAGTGGAATCTCTTCCATACATCTTCAAGCTTGTTTGCAGTATCTCAAAAAAAAAAAATTCTCAAAAACCCTACTGCAATGTGTAAGTTTTCTATCACTTCCTCCTCAAATCCAAGGTTCTAAATGATCTGTGGTCTCTTGCAAATGTTGGCCTCTTGGAAACTTGCATTACACAGCAGTGATATTGCAGAGATTTCATGTAAATAATTCTTGGGTGAAACTATTTAAACACATTTTCGGAATTTTAATTGGGATTTTAAGTTTTTAAAGTAAGTAAATTAGCTTTATTCTAAATGACAATTAGGGTACTGTTACTTTCAAATAAATCCCTTTAAACCTAACTTGCTTTTTTTTGTGTCCCACTCACATCCTTTTGAAGTCCTGAACAACTCTTTTCCTTGGTATGTCTTTTAAGCATGGGCGCTATTTTATTAAATTCCACCCCCCCTCCTTATTTCTTGGATCGTAATATTTTGAATGTACATTTTTCCCTCATTCCATTTTTTGCCTAAATGCCCCCCCCCCCAGCTTTATCACATGTTTTGTCTAGTAATTTATTGTTAATCTTTGTTTTTGCAACCACCAAACCCTATAAGACTTATCATTATTTTGTTCATTTATTAGTTTTTTGTACGTTATTTTTTTTATTTTCATGACATCAACATGCCGTCATTTCATTTTTTTTGTTTTAGATTTCCGTTAACATTTTTCTCACTCCCTTATTCTTCTGGGGAAAAACATAGATTAAGCTCAAACTGTTTAGCAGCCTCATTTGGAAAAAAAATCTAGACATGTTATCTTGGGTTGATAGTGTGGCAGCTGAAAACCTTAGCTCTGGTCTTCCCTGAGAAATTGAAGTGTCTAAAATATAAACAAAGTGTTCCTTCTATCTTTGGGAATCCTGTTAGCAGTGACTTGCTGGAATATACCACACTTAAATTAAAAGTTCAGATCGTGAATGTTCATCATGAAAATGTAAAATTTTTGGTATACTGTGCACCACCTTGGTTAATTTTAGGTTCTCCCTGGCTTATGTTTCATTATTCTGATATAACTGATCTCTTTGAAAAATAGAATCTTAAGAATGCTGTTTTGGCAAATGCTTACAAAAAATAATACCACCTTGTATGCCGTGTAGATTTGTTGAAAATTTGGTATTAGAATTTAGCGACTTCCCTGAAGTTTTTAGTTAGAAACAAGTCACTAGAATTACCACCCTATGGGGAGTATGGCTTTCTTCTTCTTCCTTACTGACCATATTGAGCTTAGTAAGATCACCTTTAGTAATTATCTTTTCTTGTTTATCTTGTCACTGCTTAACACTAGAATTACCAAAACCTATGAAAAAACTTGTAATCCCGGCCCACCTTAAATCCGTTCGCACCTCTCCATGACCTCTCTTTTGTTTTGTAAATGTGTCGATAAGCGCAAGCATCCTGCTATCCCATCCCCCCCACCGCCACAGAAAGGGCAAAAAGCTCTCCCAGCTCAAGCCTTGTTTATCTGGAGGTGAGGTACCAGGAGATGTATAGAGTAAATAATATATCGTTATTTGGAACACATGCATTTCATGTGTGTTCCGTGTCTACAAAGATCTATGTAACTGTAGGATGACAGGAAATGCAAGAAATGTTGAACACATACCTAAAAGACAAACATTTTTCATGTTTAAGCACTAACGACAAAATTTTGACATGAAGTGTATAATGTGTGAAGACTGATGTCCAAAAACACAAAACAGTTGTGCTTTTATTCAAGACTATAACTGAAGAAAAAGAAATCGGGTTAGTGTACTTCACAGTCATGACTGCTTTGGTAGTGCAGCGGTAAGAACTGCTGACTCATAATGAAGAGGTCACAGAAAGGGTTTCAGCTTTTCTGTGTTCCAAAATAAATGTTTTGAGTAGTGAGTTGCTCTTATTATTACTATTATACAGTAAAAACATACATTTAATTTGGGTCTGTAACAGCCGGTGTAAATGTACGGTACTTGTAAAGGTTTAGCTTTTTTTTTTTTTTTTTTTTTTTTTTTTTTTTATTCAGTTTTATTCTGTCAGCCACACTCACACTCCCCCGATCTGACACTGCTGTTTTCAAATAAAGATGTGCTATAACATAGGTGAACTCAGATGAGGATGAGTGTTCTAAATCAGAGAAAAAGAACAGAAGCCCTCCCCGCAAGAAACATCCACTCACATATAAGAACAATGCAGCTACACCAGGCATAAAGGCGAAAGATGGCACTGTTTGGATGGAGCAACAGGTCGTTCGTCATTCTGCCAGTCAGTTTGCCCCACACCGAAATTCAATGAAACACCACGGCTTACAGAGCTTGCTTGCCAAGGTATTGTGCAAAGTCCAGTTTGTGATTATGTTTTGTGATGGTCTTTATATTGAACATTTATGTGTTACTTTTTTATCACACACTTACGCATGGGAGGCAGGTAGAGGACTTCAGTGAGGGTAATTCTGAGCCAGACCGGGATGGGGCAGAATGCACTGGTTCTTTTTCTCACTTTTCTGCAGACCGTTCACGGGAAATTCTGCCTGACCCTGATGACGTCAATTCTGGTTCTGACACCTTTGACATCACTTCCGGGTCCGAGCCTATGGATGAAGACCCTTCCAGTTCTGGCTCCTCTGATGTCGTTTCCTATATTGGCCTTTAAAAGCCACTGCCTTTCCCCTATCCTCTCAGTTCTGTTTTGGACGATTTGTGCACATCAGTGCTATCACTTTATTCAATTTTGCAGCCAGGAAACAATAAACGGGTGGCTGCCCCAAACCTTGCTATGGCTCTTTGTTGAGTTTGTGACATTATATAAAAGCCAGATTGAATGTTATTTTACCTTGATTTATTTACTTATCTTCCTACAGCATAAAGTCACAAGTAAACTGCAGCGCTTCCTCTGTTGGATGGACACGGGCATGCTGACGCAGTACATGTGTACTGGAGTGACTAGCTGCAGGTGGAAGCACCACGCAACTGTTACGGTTCTGCCTTTGTCCAGAAACGGTGTCATAAGCTTTATGATCTTAGTCTTGGAAAGTCTTTCCCCCATGTGGCTACTGGGATCTTTTCCTGAATAAGATCAAACACAGTTGTGTAGGGTTTTCTTGTAAGAAGCGACAACAAAGTTCCTTTGCAAGGTGAGCCATGAACATTATTCTTTTCTCATTTACAAAAAAAAGACGATGAATGGAGAGGTGCAAATGGATTTAAGGTGGGCCGGGATTACAAGTTTTTTTCGTAGGCTTTGGTAAATCTAGTGTTAAGCAGGTAACTGGTTCTTTAATTTTTACTCAAGTGCTTAAAATTTTGTCAGAATTAGAAAAGGTGACATGTGGGAAGTTACCTTCAATACAGCCATTGTTCGTTATGAGTATCTTGATAATGGAGAAGATATGGAGTCTGTAGCTGTAGCAGCCACAAGCACCACAAAATGTGCCAAATACTGTGCCTATGGCTGAAGTGATTATTCAACATTGTTGATATTTGTGAATCATTTTATTATTGTCAATAATATTGATATATGGGCAACAAGAATGACTGATTACTGATACATATTGTACTGCTATTGTTGGTGTATTTTAAGTATTACGTTTGCCTGGGGAAAAAAATCTTGAGTGAAAACAGAAGTCAAGTGACATCATCATACAATTAAGTATGGTTTAATTAAGAATTTAAACAAGTTTTTTTTTTTGTGAACTCAAGACAGACATCTTATTGTATCATGCTCTGTTAAATATACACTGCAAATGGCATTAGCATAAACATCTTATTGTTATATTTATGCTTTCAGAAATAATATAGGACAGATGTGGCAAAGAACAAGAGATTAAGTAGCTCTTGAAGACTGCTTTCTTTTTTTCCCAAATTTAATAGTATTTTCTCCCAATAACTGATAAGTATTTTTAGGCTTCTTACCTTGCACTGGGTTATTAGCTATGTCCTCTTCTAGAAGGTCTCATATGGTTACCATCATTCCCACGAAGAAAGCACGTTGCATTAAGACTTCCTCTGCAGCTGAATTCTATAATTTTTCCATGGCTGCCTTTAATGAAGATGTGAAGAAATTTATCCAGGACCAAATCACGACTTCAGCTATCTCCTTTCGACAAAAGCTGGCTATAATCCATTGCAACCTAGCCGAAGTTAAAGATGAAGAAAAGAAGTTCATGAAAGAATTTGGAATCTTGCTAAATATAGTGAACCGCCATGAAAATAAAATACAAACATTGAAATGCCAAGTTGGAAATCTCCTACTTAACTCAATGGATTTAGAGGACAGGAACCAAATAATATTTGACTCATTGGCATTAGGGAAAATACTCAGATAAGAGATCCAAAAGAGTTTGTGGAGAATCTGTGGACAAAAGTGTTTACCAATTTGAAAGTTTTTTTCTGACCCATTGTAAGCTGTTACAGGATTCACACTCCTCACGGTGACTTGTTTTAAGACTCCCTATAATGCGGTTTCTTAATTAACTGTTCCTCAGGCCAGAATATACACTAATTTATCCTTTAAAGGACAATGAGTTAATATTTTCTCAGAAACCAGTCCTTCCACAGAGCAAGCATGAAAGGCTATGAACCCAGTCCTGAGATTGCCATGCAGTGCAGTGTTCCAGCTGTTTCTTCTATACCCTGCAAATCTAAAACTGTCACACAGATTGGATTATGTGATATTTGATGATTCAAAAAAGCAGTGGAGCCCACAGACACATGATTTCTAGGCTACTGCTGTTTTCTCTTCCTAACAGACTTTTCTTCCTGAGTTATACACAATGTCCTGCACCCTTCCAGCTCAAGCC
The DNA here is from genome assembly GCA_026402145.1 of Polypterus bichir lapradei. Taxonomy (NCBI): domain Eukaryota; kingdom Metazoa; phylum Chordata; class Cladistia; order Polypteriformes; family Polypteridae; genus Polypterus; species Polypterus bichir. Next base: position 44,139,796 of record JANRMT010062818.1, on the reverse strand, counting down.
ATTTTCTGTTCTGACTCTACTATATTCTTTAATCTTTGTATTAAGACAATTTAAGTCCTTTTTGTTTCTTAGTGGTTATGCTTTCAATTATTGACTGACATTCCTTGTTTCATTTTCATTATGGGGTATTTACTAGCGATTCAATGGAAAAGATCTGTTATGGTCATTTTATAAAACTGATGGGTTACTGTGGTAGTCTCCATACTGCTTCATGGTGGTTTGGCCTTCAGGAACCGCATTCAGCAAAATGCATAACTCTGGACCTAGTCTTCATCAGATTCACCTATATAATTTTTCAGTCATTCATGCATTTGGGCTCCATTTACCTTGATACCATATTATTATTATGTTCCAGTTTGCTTGATCTGAGGCCGGTGTGGGTGGGCTTAGTGCCTGTGTATTCTAAAAAAATTTGGGATTTATCTTCAGGTGCTTTTTGGAGGGATGAGGGTGTTATTTATTATTGTGCTGCTTAGTTTTGTTTCATGGTGGGATTATGGGAGGATGGGATTATGGGTGGGTCTATTGTGAGGAACCCTCTGAGTTTGCTTAGCCGAAAGTGAGTGTGCAGCAGTGTAACTGTGTTACTCCTCGCTTTTTTTTCCACAAGTGCTTATATTATTTTAACTTTTAGTCTAGTAGTTAATCTGACTGTTACTTTTTGGAATGTTTGGGATCAGTTCTGATGTCAAAAGAACTGTTGTCCTTTATTTTCTTTGCCATAATAAAAAAGCGCCTTTCTACAAGAATCTAAACTTCTTAGTAAGGATGTGCATCAACTTATTAATAAACATGTAGCAGCATCCTACTCCAAGTTCTTGCAAATGCTGTGTAACTATTATGGTGAAATGTAATTTACAGATTAAAACCATTGATTCAGGTTCAGATTCTTTAGGAAGATAATGCAATCTTCTCACCAAGATTGGAGGTAATTAATTGCTTTATGCTAAAGCTATGGACTTACCACTTTCCAGCAGAGGTGGGTAGAGTAGCCAAAAATTGTACTCAAGTAAGAGTAGCATTACTTCAAAATAATATTACTCAAGTAGAAGTAAAAAGTAGTCGTCCAAATAATTACTCAAGTAAGAGTAAGTACTTGGTGAAAAGACTACTCAAGTAACTGTTTGATCATGATAAATTATTTATATTTTAGAAATGTTGTAATAAGACAGACAAAAATATAAAATAATGTGCACATTCTGCTATTTCCAAATAATAAAATAAAAAATGAGTAAAAATAAATAACATCTTTACAAAATAAAGATGCACAAATAACACAAAGTTCCGAATCTCAGTTTTTCACAACAAAGCTTTTGAAGCCAATACCTACAGTAGGTAACATGTATGTTTGAACAGTGCAAACTACTTACAGTGACAAGATATACTGTACACCAGGGGTGCCCGATACCGGTAGATTGGAAAGGTAGTGCAGGTAGATCGCGTTGCATTCAAAAATTTTATTTTTTAAATGTTAGTCTATCATATATACTAAAGAAGGGATTAAAAAAACATTGTTGGTTATGGAATGGAAGTGGAATTGGAAGAGGATTTTTTTCTCTCCCAATGTCCGAATCGAAGTACGTTTTTCTGATCTGTCAATCTATCATTGCTATTCCAAAGAAGGAAAATGTGGAAAGGCACTTTTGAACTGTTCATAAAAACTATGAAACTGACTTCCTTCCGAAAAGCGATCTAAGAAAGAGAAAGGAGAGGGAACTAAAATTGCAGTTAATCAGACAGCTGTCATTTTTCACTCGGCTGAATTCAAAAGAAAAGGCAGACACACCGAAGCATTGTTCCGGGTGAGTCACTTGCTCATTAAGCACAAGAAATCCTTCCAAGATGAAGATATGATAAAAGATGCCTTCGTTGAGGAAAATGGCTAGGGAGAGATTCCTGCTGAGATTTCAAAACCCCTGGCTGGAGAAAAAGGAGTTTAAACATGCAGAATGCAAGCAACTTACCAACGATTAATGGCCGCTAGACTTGGCATTTTTTTCTGATCTGACCAACATGTTGAATAAGCTTAATTTGCAGCTGCAAGAAAAAGAGAAAACCATGGTCAATATGATTAGCTCAGTTAATGCTTTCAAACGAAAAATGCAACATCTGTTCTCAAAGCTGCAGCACCTTGATTTGGGGAACATTCAAAACCTCGCATCAGAACTGGAGACGCAAAGGAAGGCGTGTGCGCAACTTGACAGGATACGCTACACAGAGCAGATTGAAAATTGTATATCAGACTATATTTAATGGAAAAAAGTAACGATTCGAGTGTTGCCCAATGTAGCGGAGTAAGAGTAGAGTTTCTTCTTCACAAATGTACTCAAGTAAAAAGTATGGTGCAGTTAAATTACTCTTAGAAGTACAATTTTTTTAAAAAGTTACTCAAGTAAATGTAATGGAGTAAATGTAACTCGTTACTACCCACCTCTGCTTTCCAGCTATCATTTTGGGTATTTCTGATTTAAACAAATTATTCACTTTAAAGGCTTTTAAGTAATTGTAGCCATTAACTTGAATGTTTTAACGAATCCTCTTTTAGGTGAATACCCCCTGCTTTGTTCCAATCGCTTACCTTGTTTCAGCCAGACTCTATGCAAATTTGCCACTGTCTTAAACCACATTGATTTCTTTCGTGCAACCCCTCTGCCAAAGAATATTCTTTTTACTTTGCGCAGCACTATTCTGAGTCTAGATTATATTTAACTTTCATCTCAATTGTTCTCCCCTGCTGTCACAAATGCCAGTACTTCTAGTTTGCTTGGTGACCACAAATGTATTATTTTCTAACTCTCCTTTGGCTGCAACCTTATGCTTCTTACTGGAGTTTTATCTTTGCTGTACTCATTTAAAAAAAAAATATATCTTTAAATGCTGGTTCTGTGGATGACCCTGTCTTTGTTTGGTTAGCTATAAAAGACGTCATTTGCAGTCTCACTATAAGTTCTACTGCCTTTCAAACCCAAAAAATAGACACAAAATAAATAAACTTGAAGCAAGCTTATTATCTTTAGAGCGTGCACGCCTCTCTGTTATTGATCCTAAACATGACTTATTAATAATTAGTAGAAGGCAAGATTTAAATTCACTGCTTTTGCAAAAGGCTGAATTTGAAATTCAGTATACGAGGGCTAGATATTATGTATTGGGAACTAAACTAGATTACTAGTAGACTAGTAGATTATTAGCATTTAGACTTTGGAAATGTGACAAATCAGGGCTTTCTGCTAACAAACTTCATGAGATGAATAAGTGTTTTTTTCCGTCAGTACATTGGTGTTATTGATCTTATAAACCTTATACAGTTGTTTTTTTCATTTGTAGCTTCTTTTTTTATCTCTTTATTAACCCACTGTGGAGTTTTTTTTTTTTTTTTAATTTCCTACCAATTCCAAATTTCAGTATGTGCCTGTCCTGCATTACATGTAAAATGTTTTTAAACCTTTAACACTGCTTATCTACTTCTCTGCACTTAAAAGCTTATCCCCGTCTATTCTCCTTAGATTTGGTCGCATTTGCTCAAAATATTACCTATCAAAGTAAAAAAATAATAGTTTTAGTAATTGCATACATTATATTCCAAAACACTGAGAACTGTTTTATATTATGGTTAATAGACCTTAATGATTCAATCACCTCTACACCATTAGTTCTGTCCTGATTATTACAAAGTACTAAATCCAGACAGGCTTTACCCAACATTGGTGCTTTAATGTACTGTGTTTAAACAAAAAAAAATCACTGATTACTTACAATATAATGCAATTCATTTTTTGTATAGCCCAAAATAACACAAGAAATGCCGCAGTGGGCTTTAACTGGCCACTGACTTTTGACATTCCCCCAGTCTTGACTTTATAAGAAGACAAGGAAAAACTCCCAAAAAAGTGCTGTAGTTAAAAAATGGAAGAAACCTTAGGAAAGGCAGTTCAAAGAAAGACCCCCTATCCAGGTAGTCTGGGCATGCAGTGGGTATGAAAAAGAAGGGGGTAAATACAATACAATACACAGAACAGAACACAAGTAATCCTCAATGTAATATTTTTGTTGCACTATTATATTGTAAGTACAGAGCAGCATTCAACAAACATCAAATAAGCACTTTCACAAAAGGTAGAAGTATAGCAAAACAAGTGCACTTTTATTCAAGACTATAACCGAAGAAAAAGAAATCGGGTTAGTGTACTTGTCACAACTGCTTTGGTAGTACAGCTGTAAGAACTGCTGATTCATAATCAAGAGGTCATGGGTTCAAGCCTTGCCACTTCCCAGAATAAATGTTTTGAGTAGTGAGCTTCTTTTTATTGTTACTACTAGCAAAATACCCGCGCTTCGCAGTGGATATACACACACACACATATAAACATATATATATATATATATATACATATCTACATATACACACACATACATATACATACACACATACATACATACACACACAAATACATATATATATATATATTTATATATATATATATATATATATATATATAAATACATACACACACACATATATAAACATATATATACATATACATACATATCTACATATATACATATACACACACACACACACACATATATACACTCTTTGCGGTGCGAGCAATTGTTGCTGGGGGTGGCAGAATCCATCAAGGAAGAAAAATGAAAAACATTATTTGTAAAAAATCTTAATTTATTTATCCATTCCTAAATAATTAATTAAATACTTGGAAGGAAAGTGAAGAGAAAAAAATGAAACACTGAGAATAACTCATCTGTTTTAGACTTCAAATCATTTGGAGGATATCCTTAGAAAGGAACAAAAATCTAAGATATGAGAATGACCTGACATGGCAGAGTTAAAGCACTAGCAAGCCAGGAAATTAAATAATTGACAAGGATTGGTTTTTAATTAAGCAGCTGGGTTGGAACAAAAACCTGCAACCACTGCAGCCCTCCAGGATTGACATTGCCCACCCATGATTTAGGAGATAAATGCCTGTCTTGCTCTCCACTTGATTTTAATCTTTTTGCCATAGAACTACTGCACTATACTTGATGCATTCATATGACCAGAGTAACCAGGCATATCATGGAGGTTTGTTCGTACTGTGTCATATGCATCAATTTTCCTTTGAAGTAAAATCTCAAGAAGAGCAGGTGCGGTATAGAAACTGTCCATTGTTATACAATAACTGTGGTCAAGAAAAGTGTCCATCAGTGACAGGACAGATGATGTAGTGATGCCATATCGAGTATATTTGCTATCCAACTTGGTCACTCTACCAATACTTGGCACAACGTGTAAAATCTGATACAAGATTGTGTCCTTTTAGAAGCAATTTACTATTATTAATGACAGCCTTCCTTAGTAATCCATGAGGCTTTTGTAAATTCTTTTGTTATGATCGAGAGCATATATCTCCTGCACATTTTTGATAATTGTTTCTGTGCTGGGTGATTAGTTTTCATCATAGTTATTACTACTAGTGAAATTTAAGTATTTTGTAATGAGTTAAAAACGACACTCACTACTAACTTCGCCCAAAAATGGGTGTCTGCAACAACCGGTTTATGGACCAGTATTACCTCTGGACTGGTTTACCCACAGACTGAAAAGCATTCACGTGTCAAGCTGACAGTGACTGTGGCAAGCAAATTATTTACTGTGACTTTTCCAAATAAGGATAGTAGTTTGTTGTAACATCTGTTTTCTCCACCAGGCTATCATTGACAAATCACAAATGTTCAAGTAATTATGATCAACAGACATCTTTAGATGCGGTGGGCTGGCGCCCAGCCCGGGGTTTGTTTCCTGCCATGTGCCCTGTGTTGGCTGGGATTGGCTCCAGCAGACCCCCGTGACCCTGTAGTTAGGATATAGCAGGTTGGATAATGGATGTATGGACATCTTTAGACTGGTGTCACCTAAAAATTGATAACAAGAAGGTGCAGGATTATCAGCAGTAAAATGAAGTAGACATCAGACACGAACATCACTGACACTTGGCAGGGCAGAATCTGCCAAACAGGTGTCAGTTTCACTGTCCGTGTCAATATTTGGATGACCAATTCACATTTTCATCCCTATCGCTTGATTAGAGCAATCGTTCAGCTTTAGTTAGTTCTAAAACTAGCTTTATGTTATTGTGTGTATTTGATTGAAAGTTTCTCTTCAATCATGAATACTGATGACATACCATAGAGGTGCAATAAAGTAGAAGAATGTATAGAAATACAACCCCAAATCTGAAAAAGTTGGGACAGTGTGGAAAATGTGAATAAAAAAAGAAAAAAGCAAGTTATAAATTCTCCTCAAATTTTATTTCATTGCAGACAGTATGAACACAAAATAATTCATGTTTTTTTTTTTTGTCTACATCATTTGATTTGTAAATAAATATCCATTCTTGCCATTCAGGCTTGCAACAAATTTCAAAAAAAGTTGGGACAGTACAGCATTTACCACTTTGTACAGTTCCCCTGTCTTTTAACAACACTTAAAAGACGTTTCGCCATTGAAGAAATCAAGTGACTAAGTGTTGCAGGTGTTAGTTTGTCCCATTCTTCCTGCAAACAACGTTTTAGGTGCGAAACAGTACGGGGTCTTCGTTGACGCATTTTTCGTTTCAAAAGGCGCCAAACATTCTCTATAGGAGACAAATCAGGGCTGCAGGCAGGCCAGTCAAGCATCCGCACCCTCTTCTTACGCAGCCATGCCTTTTGTTATGCGCGCAGTATGTGGTTTGTCATTGTCTTGCTGAAATAAGCATGGGCGTCCCTGGAAAAGACATCGTCTTGAAGGCAGCATTTGTTCCTCCAAAACTGAGATATACTTCTCAGCATTGATGGTGCCATCACAGAAGTGCAAGTTACCTTTGCCGAAGGCACTGACACAACCCCATACCATGACAGACCCTGGCTTTTGGACTTGTATCTGGTAACAGTCTGGATGGTCCTTTTCCTCTTTGGTCCACAGCACACGGCGTCCATTTCTTCCAAAAAAGATGTGAAAAACCGATTCGTCTGACCACAATACACGTTTCCACTGCACAATGGACCATCCCAGATGCCTCCAAGCCCAGAGAAGTCGACGGCGCTTCTGGACACTATTTTTGTAGGGCTTCCTTTTGGCACAGTACAGTTTTAGCTGGCATTTCCTAATGTAACTACGTACTGTAGTGCTTGAGAGTGACTTCCTGAAGTAGTCCTGAGCCCAAGCAGTTATATCATTTATTGATGAATGACGGTTTTTAATGCAGTGCCGTCTGAGGGCTCGGAGATCATGGCCATTCAGTTTAGGCTTGCGCCCTTGGCCTTTGCGCGTGATAATTTCTCCAGATTCCCTGATTCTTTTCACTATGTTATGCACTGTAGAGGGAGAAATGCCCAAATCTCTTTCTATCTGTCTTTGAGAAACGTTTTTCTTCATCATTTCAAAGATTTTTGCCCGCACTTGGTGGCAAACTGGCGATCCTCTGCCCATCTTTGCTCCTAAAGGAGTAGGCTTTTCCTCGATGCTGCTTTTGTACCGAATCATGATTGCAATCACCTGT
>JANRMT010062818.1:44100079-44127252 GCA_026402145.1 Polypterus bichir lapradei | reverse complement strand
ATTATACCTCATTACTACCCCTGAATTGCCCCCATCCCAACTTTTTTTGGAATGTGTTGCAAGCCTGAATGGCAAGAATGGATGTTTATTTACAAATCAAATGATGTTGACCAAAAAAAACATGAATTATCTTGTGTTCATACAGTCTGCAATGAAATAAAAGTTAAGGGAAATTTGTAAATTACTGCTTTATTTTTTTATTCACATTTTCCACACTGTCCCAACTTTTTCTGATTTGGGGTTGTACTTAAGATTTTTTGCAGGATAATGTTATTTCACCCAGTAGATGGCAGCAGAGTGCTTTCCCAAGACAGTTTTAGGCTTAACACTGTAAAGCAGATCACTACACATAACTTGGAGTCTGACTTGGGTTTAACCCTGTTTACATGGAATTCTGAGCCCGAGTCACGCTTGTGGTTAATGACAAGAAGGTTAAAGTAAAATATATTTATCTGCATATAATTTGTTTAATTTAATACACATTTTTAATAGTTAATGAGCCAGAAGGGTGCTTATGTTTTATCAAGAAAATGTTCAGAAAAGACACCATAGACTCAAAAGTTTCCTTATTTGTTGATGGACAAGTTAATTGTAAACATGCTTAAATTATTGTTCTTATTTTGCATGTACACTCCACAATACTTACTTCTGGAATCACTAATAAGGATGGGACTACCTTTGTAAAAATTCAACATTAAACCTCTGACATGCCTTAATAATTGCTCAGGCTATTTAAGCAAGGACTGAACTTCTGAATACTACACTACTGGCCAGGAGCCTGCTCCTGCAGGGATCACAGAACACAGTGTACTCCTAGTTCACTACCTGTGAAACAATTTTGAGCAGGCATGAGCATTCTTAAGAGCCTCCTTCCAGCATCACAAATATCCTTTCGTTCCCAGTTACCTTTGAAAGGATGTAACCTTTTTTTTTTTAAAAAAAAAGAACTCTCATGATGTGAGTTAGAGTTATGGATAACACTGTAGTTGTGCCTCACTGGGCTGGCTACTTTAAAGCACAGGTGGCGAACCAGCTGAGGGTAGGGAAGGCTGCCAGGATCTGTGGTATCTGGGGTGAACTTCTCCATGCAGGCGTTAAGGCTGTTCTCCTGGCATTGCAAGCAATCTTTGCTTCCATTTGGGTGACAGGCATCATCCCAACTGACTGGAAAATAGGACTTGTCATCCCTCTCTGGAAAGGGGAAGGGTGGTCGCCTGGAGTGCAGCAACTACAGGAGAATAACACTGCTCTCAGTGCTGGGTAAGGACTTGCTAGGGTCATTCTCAATAGGATCCGTGATCACTTGCTTACCTACCAGTGACCAGAGCAGTCTGATTTTAGCCTAAGAAGTCTTCCATCGACCGCATCCTGGCACTGAGCGCTCTCATGAAGCACAAACGTAAATATTGGCAAAGTTTCTTTGCAGCTTTTGTTGATTTTCATAAAGCTTTCGACTCAGTTAATCGAAACTTCGCCGGATCCCATCAACGTTGCTGGATATCATGGCTGGTATGTACACTGGACAGTGAGTGCTGTGTAGATTGGTGGCAGAACCTCTGCATTTTTACCAGTTGATTCTGGGGTTTGTCACGGTTGAGTTCTTGCTCCTACTCTGTAAATGCTTGAATAGACTGGATGCTGGGCAAGTTCATGGGGTCCAGCGGCTGTGGAGCATCTGTTGGTGAAGAAAAATTCCCTTATCTTGACTTTGCTGACGATGTTGTGTGTGTGTCTGTCTACAGAGAGAGTGTTGACCTTGTCAAGAGGTTTACTTGTCTTGGCATTGACATTCCTGTCTCTGGTGACTTTTCCTATGAAGTCAGTAGATGGATTGGGAGAGCATTAGTTTGGGGGATCATGAGGTCTCTGGAAAGGGGTGTGTGGCACTCCCAATATCTATGCCAAAGGAACGAAGGTCCAAGTCTTTAGAGTCCTGATGCTTCCTGTCTTGCTATATGGTTGTGAAACATAGACGCTATCCAGTGACCTGAGACAAAGACTGGACTTCTTTGGTACTGTGTCTCTTTAGAAAATCTTTGGGTACTGATGGTTCGACTTTGTGTCGAATGAGCAGTTGCTCACGGAGTCCAGAATGAGGCACGTTACTTGCATTATAAGGGAACATCAGTTATAACTCTACGGTCATGATGATCCTGCTTGCAGGAACCTAATTGTTGAAGACCCGAGTGGCTGGACCAGCCCAAGGGGATAGCCATGTAACACCTGGCTGTGGCAGATAGATGGTCATTTCCAGAGGGTGGGACTGAACCGTGCGTCTGCCTGGAGGGTTGCCAGCCAGAATCCCGAGCTGTTTCGTTGTGTGGTGGGTGCAGCAATACGTAGTACTAGTGCATCCTCCCCAACCTGACCTGAGCATATTGTGTGAGAATTACTCTAGACGATCTTAACTTGTAACATTCCATTGTATTTAAATGTACAGTCATGCTTTTCACACTTTTGACTGAGGACCCTAGGAAACAATAGGGTAATGTCCTGAAAGTTGCCAAAACCAGCCAGTACAGGTTGAATAGGCCTGTTGTTTATCACTAGTGTTGATCATCCAATTTCTCCAAAGTGTTACTCAAGTTTGACATCAGTATAAGAGAGTGAGATGTATTCATATATCAAACACGTGGATATAAAACAAAAACTTGAAAGAGCCTAATGCCCCCCTCCACACCATATGCAGGAGACTCTATGAAATACCAATAATAACAAAGAATTTATTACTAGTTACATGACGTTTCTGTCTTTTTGTTAGAAGAGAAAGTGCAAAGTATTAGCACAGACATTTTGGAGGGCCTTCAGAGTGACTTAAAAAAAAAAATAGAATGATCCAGCAGCTTTAATCATGACAGGCTACTTTGAATTTTGTGCCTTTAAATTACCTAAATATTTTTCTGACTATGATTTCGGCATTTCAGGTTTGTTTTGATGAAAGATATGATTGCGCGTCTCTAGCTGCTTTCTTTCTGCTTTGATTTCACGGAGGCACAGTGGTGCAGTTTTTGGCACTGCTGCTGCACAGCTCAGGTCAACTTTTTGGCCACAATAATCAGTCCTGTATAGTTGGCAGATGTTTCCCTAGCCCTCAGGGTCAGTTTAACAATGATTGCACCATTATACTCCAGTCAAATCTAGTTCAATTAGTTCTTTTCTTTGCGTTCAATGCCTTTCGCTGAGTTTGGCGGTATTCACAAACACTTCTGTGATTTGTTCAAACATGAGGCAAAGCAAACACTGTGGAGTTCACTCATCAGTATTTATCACATACTTGTAGCAGTGCAGCCATCCATGGAATGACTGATTCACTCTGCATAGAAGCAGTGAGAGACGTAGTGGTTGAGCTACAGACATACTGTACTGATGCAACAAATGTCCATAAACTAGCGATATAAGGGGTAAAAAAAAAATCATTGCACTCAGAGACTTAATCTTGGGAGCACTGACTGGCTAGGCTACACAGCATTTTTTTTAAGTTGCACTTCATGCAGCTGGCACATCTTTTGTTTCCAATCTGTACAGATGCTTTGCACTTTTTTCTTCCGTCACTGTTATTTTGCAGGGTCTCATATGTTTTCTGACTCTGTTCCTTAAGGTTTGTTTTGATAGGCACTGCTCCGTGTGGCCAATTCTTATGCTTTGGCTCATCCCACATTAACTTATATGTAACTGCCAAGCCACTCCAGAGACTTAAAGATTTGGCTTATTCTTCGGCATATCAGCATTTAAAGTATGCACACTGGTGACTTACACCAAACCCTTAGAGCCTCAATTGCAATGGCCTATACACTTTGTGACCAACATATAGCCAAATTGCTGGCCTGAAGTGGAGCCATAAGGATATGCAGGACTGTGAATTTAATTTTGTAATGCTCTATTGCATAGTTTTTGATGAGCAGTCAGGTAAAAAATAATACTGTTTTGACTAAATAATATTTAAATTTTCTTTTGCTTGCAAAGAAAATAAACATTTTTACTATTGCTTAATTCGTTCACTGCATTATTGCTTAATTGTGTTTGTGTCCATTTATGCTCTAAAAATTAATAACCTTTGTTATCTAAATGTGGACTGGTGTGATTTTTTTTTTTTTTACAAATTGAGGAAAGTAGATGGCTAAATTTTGATTATGTACCTAATTGCTTTGAACAGAGGATGTAGTTGTGCTTATATACAGTATATAGCAGCACATATTTAGTATGTAAAATATTTCATATTTTGTTGTGCTGCATTACATCATAAATTGTACCTCATGAGTACAATGCATTTTACTGTATACTATGCTATATTAATAAAATGTAATACAATATGCAAAAACACTTTATACTCTTAGCCTTTTTTAGTTTTACTATAGACTGTAAGACTTTAAACTGATATGCACACATTGATACTCTGGAGTCCACACTTAGATATTATAGGAAGACATTGGTCTTCGCATTGCTATGACGGAATGACAATCACATTAGTGTTCCAGTAATTCAAAATTTGAATGGGTCTTATTTTGTTCTTAACAAATTTTTAATTCTTTAGTAAGAAGTTTTTTTTTTTTATTTTTGTGCCTCTTGTACAATAGATTCTGATTACTAGGAACAGCCATATGTTTCAGGCATATTAAATATAGATAGAAATAATGTAACTAATATTGTGGATTTTTAAGCAGCTGTGGACAGTTTTGCAAAATAACCTCCAAGTGGTAACAACAGAATTGTGAAAAGAAATTGATAAACGACCAAAGTACAACCTCCATGATCTCCTATAGCCTTTACTAGCAAGGGAGTACGAAATGTGGCACAATATATACAAAATTATTGCATCACATTTAATTTAAACTGTGCAGAATAAATGACCAGGCCCTGAAAACATTTTCATTGTTATAGAAGCTATTGATTACACTGATCAACAAAGATTTTGCTTCCTGAAAACATTTGGGTGTGCCTTATGTCTCTTGGCTTGCTGATCACAAATATCAACTTTACACTTTCTATCACATATTTTATTGTAATTGCCTTTTTCTGATTATCCATCATGTTATAAGTCCACTAAATGTTGCCTACAAATAAAGCTTTTTTTTGTTTTAGGTCAGGCATATGCACTCAGTATATTCCATCCATCCACCCATCCATTATCCAACCCACTATATCCCAACTACAGGGTCACGGGGATCTGCTGGAGCCAATCCCAGCCAACACAGGGCACAAGGCAGGAAACAGATCCTGGGTATGGCGCCAGTCGACCGCAGGTACACAGTATAGGATGCACAAAATTCAATTTATGTGGATATACTAAGGCTTAGGCATACCTGGGCACTCTTAGTAATCAAAGATGTTGGCAGTTTTTATGTATGCAGATGCACATGTTCCACAGGCATAGCATAGTGCATGTGCTAAGCATTTATTGCCTAGAGTACAATTTGTTACAGCAAACATGTTGTACCAATATCACAACAGCCATAATCCATTTTGTAAGATAGGTGGAACTTTTTTTGTCACCAGGGGGAAATTTAATTAAAATTAAATAAGTTCCACTTTGGTTATAAAACTGGTGATCAAGACAAACTGTTTTGCCCTTCACATTTCTTGTGCAACATGCATATCTGAGAGCTTGGCTTAGAGTTACCTAGAAGTCAATGCCATTCACCATCCTGATGATATGAAATCTATTGAATATCTCAGTTTGCCTTCAGACATGAGTCTAGTCCCACATTACAACAGTTTGCCAGTGCTAAAACCACCAGAGACATAGAACCTAGTTGAGGCCGGCCAAGATGCCACAATGCATGTGGAGAATGACAGTAATCCATCTTTTAAAAGATTAGTTTGGTTAGCCTAATCTGAAAACACAAAATGAATTGAATTGGTCAGGGATTTCAGTTACTCAAAAGCAGAACTCCAATGCTACAAAGATGGGGTTTGCTGTTACCAGTTACCAAAATCTCTGTCTTTCGGAGCTGCCAAGAGGATCTGAAAAATTTCTTTGTGCAGGGTAACAACCTGTTTTTGCACTGATGAACTGTTCATGACTTTGGATCATGAACATAACTCACAACAATGACTTCTGTTTATTGATCATGTTGCACAATGGCAATGCACACACTTCAATACCCATTGACTATACAGTACACATGAAGTAACCCTATGAAGATATGGGACTATTGTTAAAACATATAGGGCGAAACAATTGGAAATGAAAGCTGTGGTGATCTAAAAGCAGTGGCACTGGTACTGCAGCCTGGATATACCAAGTGCTGTTGTTTAATTTGTGAATGGGACAGCCATGCTTAAAAGTCTCCTTTCATTAAATTAAAAAAATAAAAAATATTACCCACTCTCTTACCATTTGGTTCCTGCGTGACTTGTCGACCCATCAAAGATATTTTTGTTTCCTCTTCCAGGCAGATGTTTCCATGAAAAACTAACGTCAAGATAAAGGATTGCATTTTTGTGCATGCACAAGTCAGACATGTCATCAGTAGGTGCTTTCCTACTGCAGAAACATTGTTTTAAAGAACCAATAACTTACTGTACAAAAAGTGATGTGATGCGAAGTGCGGTGCAATCAAAAGTTTTTGGGGGGCTTTTCACCCCCCCCCCCCCCATCTTCTTGTTTTGAAACATTCACAAAATCACAGGTTAAAATATTGCTGTGATGTGGTGCATGGCATGGTCCACAAAGGAGGCGACCACAAGACTGATGTGGTGAAAGTGTGGCATGATCAAGAGTTCATAAGAGAACCTCCCACCTTATTGCTTCAAAGCAATAATGATTCACAGGGACAAATATTGCCAAGAACGCCTGTATCTTCTTTTTTTACCCAGTGCACTCGCATGCCTGGACACTCCAACTCCTCACTCAGTATCTTGAGAGCCCCAATCAGAGCCTCCATTAACTCCACGAAGATCACAGCATTGTTGGCAAAGTCGAGATCAGTGACTCTTTCTTCACCAACACATGCTCCACATCCACTGGACACCATAACTCTGCCCAACACCCAGTCCATTCAAGCATTGAACAGAGTAGGAGCAAGAACACACCCCTGATGAACCCCAGAAATCACTGGGAAAAACACACAGGTTCTGTCACCACTCTGCACAGCACTCACAGTACCAGTGTGCGGGCTGGCTATGATATCCAGCAACTCTGAGTGGATCCCACAAAGTCTCCGGATGACCCACAGGGCAGCTCAATCAACTGAGTTGAATGTTTTACGAAAATTGACAAAGGCTGCAAAGAAACTGTAGATATTTGCATTTACGCTCAATGAGAACACTCAGTGCCAGGATGCAGTTGATGGTAGACTTTTAGGCATTAAACCAGACTGCTCTAGTCACTGGTAGGTGAGCAAGTTATAACAGATCCAATTTAGGATGAACCTAGCAAGGACCATATCAGGCACAGAGAGCAGTGGTATCCCTCTGTAGTTGCTGCAATCCAGCCAATTACTCTTCCCTTTCAAATAGGAAAGAAAGAAAAATCTCATTTTCCAGTCAGTTGGGATGATGCCCATCTCCCAAATGGAAGCAAAGATTGCTTACAATGCCATGACAACAGCCTTAGCACCAGCCTAGAAAAGTCCCTCCTGGATACCACTGATCCCTGCAGCCTTCCCTACCCTCAGCTGGTTTACCACCTGTGCAACCTGAGTGAGTTTGGGTGGTTCAAAGTTAATTGGAGGGTCATCTTCCAGAACCATGAACCCAGAGATGCCCAACGTCTTAGCCAGTGGATCAGCTTTAAACAGTTGCTCAAAGTAGCCAGCCCAGCAGGTCACAACTGCAGCATCATCGTAAGGACCATTCCATCACCCGCCCTGACTCCAACACTCCGAGGAACAGATTCAGATGTGTGTAATGCTTTGATTCCTTTGTAAGTAGGAAAGACCACTTGCTCTCAGATTCCTCTACCAGACACCTCCTCATCTGCCCTCAGAGCTCTGCCAGCAGTCCTTCTCAGTTCCCGATACAAACTGGAGTTGCCATCAAGCCATGCGCTGTGACTCCTCTCGATGATATCAAGGGTGCCCTGTGAGATGAAATAACTCCTTCGGGGAACACCGGCAACACCTACACAACCCTCCGCATCCTTCGGGGTCTTGTAATGGAAGGCCTCCTACATCACATTATCGTCGGCAGTTGTCCCTTAGTCTACAAATTCCTCACACAAACTATGTGCAGACTCATTAGAAGCAGCCTGATCCTGGAGTATGGCCAGGACCAAGCTCATTCTCCTAGTAGGTGGTAGCCTACTGGACCTAATCTGGATCTTCAGAGTAGCAACAACAAATCTGTGGTTAAAATTCATAAACTTGCACTTCTGTAGACCCTGCAGTTCTGTAGGAGCCTCCAGCCTCTGCCCACGAGGATGTGATTAATCTCCTTCACAGCATCACCAGTATTGGAGTACCAAGTCAAATGATGCGGCTCAGGGCACTGGAACCAGGATCTTTTGCAAAGTCAAGGAACATGGAGCCACTTTAACCACGGCTGCCAGACCCATGGGGACTGACACAATCCTCATAGCCAGCCGTGCCAGTGCCAGTGTTCATGTTGAAGTCACCCTTGACCAGAGGAGTGTAACGTCACGGGCACTCATCAACCACCGAATACAGTTGCAAATAAAATGTCTCCCTCACTGAGACATCACTTACCCCAGTCAAAGCATACAGTGAGTGCCAGAGAGTGCCTTAATCTGAGTCTCATAATACGCTTGTTGAAAGGAGTGACATTCCACCAAAACAATTGCTACTCGCAAAGAATGACAACCATCAGAGTGAAAAGACCAATAAAAGGTGTTACCCACCTACAGAGATCTGGCCAGTCCCAGGTCTGCGCACCCCAGAGAGCAGAGGAAGACTATCTTCATGCTGTAGAAACAAGACGTTCCACATGCCAATCCGGATAGGCCGTGTAAAATTGGGACCTGAGTGCTGCTGTGTAGCGGGTGATACCTCAGCACCATACCATTTCTAATCCCCAACAGGCCTGACCCCATTGGCTCTCTGGTGGTTTTGACTGTTCCGGGGATGAGGCTCCCAAGAGCTTCCCCTGTTCTCTTCATAATGCGAGCCTTCCTGTGGGTGACTGCAACAGAGCTATTCCTGCGGAGAGCAGAAAGGAGTCTTGTGTGCCATTTTAGAGCTGCATGAAGTTTTTACGGTGGCTGCTGTGCCAGTTCTGCCACCAACTCCCGGGTTTTCCCTACATGTTGCAGGACCACCTGCAGGGCTGGATACAGTGTAACGTCATACTGTCATACATTACACAACACGCTCAGTGAGCAAAAAATAAATAAGTAATTAAATTAATAACAATGGCAAGGAAGGCTACAAAAAGTAGGCATACAGTTATGAATAAGGTGTCAAACTTTTACCAGGTTAATTTTTTTTTTAATTCAATTTCATTTATTCTATTTCCATATTTAATTTTAAGATGTTTGTGATGTAATATTGTGAAACTTATTCAGAGTGTCTTTCAAAGCTGACATTCTATAAGTGGAGACTTAAATTTATACTAAATTAGAGGAAATAAATAATAAAAAGATGACAGAGTGAAAAGTACATCTAGGCATATTTTTTGGCCTTAGGCCAGAAAGGGTTAATGTTTGTGGGGATAATCTGAAAAAGTAATGATTTTTGGAAAGAAAGTCATTTTGATTATGATTCTTCCAGCTTAAGAGAACTCAAAAGTTGACTACCACCTGTTTGACTATGCTCATTATGCTGCAAAAGTCTGATCTAAAAAAATCCTTACATTTGTTCTAAATAAAACTACTAGATATCTGAACTGTTCTGATAATCATCAGAAATTCTTTAATTTAATTTGCCATGTAAGTGTGTTGACAGGGAAATATATCCTCTTAATCAAATTAGTTTTAATCCTAAGTATAGGTTTCAGTATGTTCTGAGGAGTTTGGCCATGTAACAAAGAAAACCTTGTCAGCAGCAGAGACGACTATTTTTGATTCCAGTCCTTCCTTAATAAATCTCATTCTCCCATGAGAATGCCAAAGATGACTGGTCAGTAGTTCAATAGTAATTGTAGGTCTGTGTTCTAATATGAGGTAATCAAAATTTATATATTTTTTTCATGATCAGTGACTTCAAAGTACAATAGCTTTATCCAAACCTAGATATATCAAAATCCAAATTTGTGTTGTACAGTAAAAAGATATCCCCTTTCCATGTTATCAGACTTTTTCTTCATTTGGAGGAAAGACCTGAAGAAGCTCAGGTACTGAAGGTGCATTAGCCATTTGTTAAATGTTTGATCTGGTGTGCAAATATAAGCTTAGGCTTTGTTAATCATTTGGAATAGTTTTTGAGAAAATTGATTGATTTTTGGGAGAATTGGTCAGATTCAGGGGTGCCTGCTGCTTTGGTGAACATCCTTGTACTGAACAACAACATTTATTTATATAGCACATTTTCATACAAATTATGTAGCTCAAAGTGCTTTACAAGATAAAGAAAGAAAAATATAAAAATAAGATTTGGCAATACTAAGTAACAAAGTAAGGTCAGATGACCAGAGGGACAGAAAAAACACAAAAAAACAGAGAGCTGGAGGAAAAAAAAAAAAAAAAAAAACTGCAGGGGTTCCGAAGCCACAAGACTGCCCAGCCCCAACTGGGCATTCTACCAAAAATAAATTATCTAAATCAGTCTTCGTGGTTTTCAGGCTTCATGTGGAAGAATTAGATGATGATGGTCATGTGGACATCAGACTTTCAATCCATCAATGCAAAGACTGCATGGTGCACTGGATCATCAGCGCAACCACAGAAAACCGAAAAAAGAACAGCAGAAAAAGTAGGGGCTAGTACGGATTGTGGAGCCATGATAAAAATGATAATTAAATGCATATACAGAATATCAGGGTTACACTAAAATGAAGCTATAGTACAAGAAAGCCATATTAAAATAATCGGGTTTTAGCATTTTTTTTTTAAATGCTCCACTGTATTAGCTTGGTGAATTTCTATTAGTAAGCTATTCCAGATTTTAGGTGCATAATAGCAGAAGGCTGCCTCACCACTTCTTTTAAGTTTAGCTCTTGGAATTATAAAACAGACACTCATTTGAAGATCAAAGCATATAATTTGGAGTGTAAGGTGAAAGGCATTCCAAAATATATGAAGGAGCGAGATTATTTAAGGCTTTGTAAGCCATAAGCAGTATTTTAAAGTCAATTCTAAATGGCGCCGGTAACCAATGTAGTGACATCAAAACTGAAGAGATGTGCTCAGATTTTCTTTTCCTAGTTTATATTCTGCCAGCTGCATTTTGTACTAATTGCAATCAATTGATGTCTTTTTTGGGTAGTCCTTATAGGAGTGCATTACAGTAATCTAGACAACTATAAACAAAAGCGTGAACTAATTTTTCAGCATCTTGCAAAGTTATAAGGGATCTAATATTTGCTATATTTCTTAACACTAGAATTACCAGAGCCTACGAAAAAACTCGTAGATCTGTCTCACCTTAAATCGCTTCTTAAAACCGTTCTCACCTCTCCGCCAGCGTCTTTTGTTAATCTAAATGTGCTGATAAAGAAAAGTTGCAAGTGGCCGGCTATTCCATCCCCCCACCGACGTAGAAAGTGCACAAACTTCTCCCAGCTCATGCCTTGATTGATTATCTGGGAGTGAAGTGGAGTTTTAGAGTGGAAATAATAGATTGTTGTTTGGAACACACGCATTTCACGTGTGTTCTGTTTCTACAGTAATCCGTGTAAACACATTTTTAAAACAGAAACGTTTTTCATATTGTAGTAGTAAATGACAAAATGTAGGCATAAACTATATAATGTATGAAGCCTGAAGTCCAAATATCAAATTAATAGCTTCACAAAAGGTACAAATATAATAGAACAAGTATGCTTTTATTCAAAAATATAACTGCAGGAAAAAAAGCCGCCTTAGCATGCCACATTGACACATATATATTTCAACTGTCATGGTAGCGTAATGGTATCAGCTGCTGACTAGTAATCAAAAGGTCATGAGTTCGATCCTGCACGATTCTCTTTTGAAAAGTAAACTGCTCTTATTCTTACTATTTTAAAATAAAAAAATATACATTTGATTTCGTGTTCAAGATCCTTCCCTACCTCCCCCCTCCAATCTGAAGACGTGCTGTACCTCTGCAGCGTACTTGTGACTGCATTCTCGTACCAATGCTTTTGCGAACTGCAGTGCCTGGGGGGGGGGGTGGATCGTGAACGCGACTGAGAGAATGGAACTGAATTAAAAAAAACCAAAAAAACTAACCATTACAATTATCATGCATTTACACTGGCTCTTACAGACTGACTGAAATCAAATTATGTTTTTATTCGAAAATAGTTAAAAATAAATAAATAACCTTCGCCGTTCTGCCTGCCTGAACTCCCTGTCTATCTATATGGTAATAACAGTAATTTTATTATTATATAGGAGCTTCCCTGTCTGCCTATCATATAGTGCCTTTCCTTTCTATATATCTATCCCCTTAGCTGTTTTTATATATCTATTATACAGTGCCTTCCCTGTTTATTTATATATCTAATGCCTTCTCTGCCTGTCTGATTGCATATAGCGCTGAACTTACTGCTCTGTACTATTCTGTCCTCTGCGTGTCCTGGAGTACAAAAGAAACACCACCATACAGCAACATGTGCGAACTGCGAAAAACACGCGGTCACTGATTACAAACTGCAAGATGAATGAAAGAGACAATATATGTGAAAACATCATTGCACTAATGCAATATTATTTGAAAACGAACAGTGTCAGATCGGGTTTGAATATGCGCCCGATCTGACGCTGTTCGGTTTCAGATAATATTGCATGTACCGTGCGTTGAAACTGCTGCACTGAATAAGCTGACGCCTTCTGTAAGAGCGTCAGCGTGTATTCAAACCCGATCTGACGTTGTTCGTTTTAAAATAATATTGCATGTACTGTACTATTTTAGAGTAAAAACATAATTTGATTTCAGTCAGTCTGTAAGAGCCAGTGTAAATGCATGATAATTGTAAAGGTTATCTTTTTTTTTTTTTTTTAATTCAGTTCCATTCTCTCAGTCGCGTTCACGATCCCCCCCCATCTGACAATGCTGTTTTCACATAAAGACGCGCAATAGTGCAAATGTGATTTATTTGGAGACGCGCTATAGCTCGAATGTTATTTATATAGGGAAGAAAGTACAGTGTCAGGTGCTCATTCAGGGAACCATAGCACAGAGAGGTGTGTACACTGCAACAAGTACACATGTCGTAAATGTTGGAAGGGTGTGTGGGAATTGTTAATATTTGAATGGGATGATTTTATATACCACGGATCGGAAATCAGCAGTTCTTAGCATTGCCCCACGCAAGCTTTCGTATCAACCGCCTACTGTAACTTGCTTTATTTTTTCTTCACTTATAGTCTAGAATAAAAGTGCACTTATTTTGTTATACTTGTACACCAACATATGTTCCTGTATTTGAGCGACACGGGTATGCTAAAAAAAAATAGACGTGTAATACCATGAAAAGTGCACGCAGGCACTGCAGTTCGCAAAAGCATTGGTACGAGAATGCAGTCACAAGTACGCTGCAGAGCTACAGCGCATCTTCAATTGGGGGGGGAAGGATCTTGAACATGACTGAGAGAATGAAAAGTGAATAAAAAAAAAAAAACTAACCTTTAAAAGTATCATAAATTACACTGGCTGTTACACACTGGAATCACATGTATGTTTTTATTTTAAAATAGTAAGAATAAGAGCAGTTTACTTTTCAAAAGAGAATCGTGCAGGATCGAACTCATGACCTTTTGATTACTAGTCAGCAGCTGATACCATTACGCTACCATAGCAGTTGAGATATGTATGTGTCAATGTGGCATGCTAAGGTGGCTTTTTTTCCTGCAGTTATATTTTTGAATAAAAGCATACTTGTTCTGTTATATTTGTACCTTTTGTGAAGCTGTTAATTTGATATTTGGACTTCAGGCTTCATACATTATATAGTTTATGCCTACATTTTGTCATTTACTACTACAATATGAAAAACGTTTCTGTTTTAAAAATGTGTTTACACAGATTACTGTAGAAACGGAACACACGTGAAATACGTGTATTCCAAATAATGATCTATTATTTTCACTCTAAAACTCCACTTCACTCCCAGATAATCAATCAAGGCATGATCTGGGAGAAGTTTGTGCAGTTTCTAAGTCGGTGGGGGGATGGAATAGCCGGCTACTTGCAACTTTTCTTTATCAGCACATTTAGATTAACAAAAGACGCTGGCGGAGAGGTGAGAACGGTTTTAAGAAGCGATTTAAGGTGGGACGGATCTACGAGTTTTTTCGTAGGCTCTGGTAATTCTAGTGTTAAGCGAAAAAATGCTGTCTTAGTGATCTGATTGTTATATGATTTAAAATTTAGGTCCGAGTCAATAATCACTCCTACATTTTTTACCTCTGTATTGACTTTTAAGCTTAATGGATCAAGTTATTTTTTTATATATCCTCATTATATCCACTTTTGCCAATCACTAATATTTCTATTTTTTCCTTATTTATTTTGAGAAAATTACTACTCATCCATTTGGAAACACAAGTAAGAGCTGTGGTAGCTCACATTATGCATTGAGATAATCTGACCTAATGGTAGTATGTAGATCGAAAAGAGCAGTAGACCCAGGATAAATCCTTGTGGAACACCATATAGAATATCATGCGTCTTTGAAGTATAATTTGCATAACTAACACAGAATTTTCTACCTAAAGTAAGACTCAAGCCAATTTTAAGACATTACCAGAGAGGCCCACCCAAATGACTAAGGCGATTTATAAGAGTATTTTGATCAATGGTGTCAAGTGTGGCACTCAGATCTAGGAGGATGAGAACAGATAAATTGGCTCGGTCTGCATTTACCCACAAGTCATTTACTACTTTAACGAGTGCAATTTCTGTACTGTGATTTGTTCTAAAACCTGACTGAAACGTGTCAAAAATAGAATGTTTATTCAAGTGATCATTTAGCTGTGTAATGACTGCCTTTTCTAGGATTTTACTTAAGAAAGGCAGGTTAGAAATAGGTCTAAAAATTTCAAAAACAGAGGAGTTGAGATTATTTTTCCTGAGCTGGGGTTTAACTGCAGCAGTATTAAGGCAGTCTGGGAAGACCCCCCATATCTAATGATGAATTTACTATGTCAAGAACACTATCAATTAGCACGCTGGATGACACTTTGAAAAAACTTGATGGTATTGGGTGAAGGACGCAGGTGGAGAGTCTCAGTTGAGAAAATCTATAATAATAAAAGGCAAAGCCCTCACTGACTGACTGACTGACTGACTGACTGACTCATCACTAATTCTCCAACTTCCCATGTAGGTGGAAAGCTGAAATTTGGCAGGCTCATTCCTTACAGCTTACTTACAAAAAGTTTAAGCAGGTTTCATTTCAAAATTCTACGCGTAACGGTCATAACTGGAACCTACTTACGTACATATATAAGGTCTAGCCTGCAGCTCGGTCGCCGTGTGAGGCGGAGTTGCGTCCCCCATCATCACGCCTCCCATGTAATCGAGTGCCTGCCCATATAAGGCTGTCCGTCAGCAGCAATCCAATAGACACGCTGCCGCTAAATATTCGCGGGTGAAGGACTGTGCTTATGCAAACGAAGATGAGATGGTCAGGGATAGACTAGTGTTTGGCACAAACTCAAAGTGCGAGAGAAACTTTTAAGTGCCGGGTCTGAGCTAACATTGAATGAAGCCGTGGACATTGCAAGATCACGCAAGATAGCACAAGCACAGCTGAGACCCTTCGATGCATGTACTCCGAGCTGCTCACGTGAACTGACTGTGAAAGCAGTACGCAGAGAACAAGCAAGAGCTCCAAAAAGAGCTGAATAAAAAACGCATTACACAATTGAGACGGCAGCAATAAAATATGTAGCGACTGACGCATACACGCATATTCATAAGTTCATCTACTGCGGAAACAAACCACACGGTGGAAAAAGTCAATGTCCAGCTAAAGGAAGACAGTGTAAAAAATGTGGTAAATTGAACCACTTCGCTAAAGTTTGCAGGACTGGGAAAGGTAAACCTGTGCATGCAGTGTGTGATGTCTCAGATAAAGAGGAAGACAAGCTGTTTATTGATGCAGTAGGAAAGGAACAACCCTCTGACGCTGAACAAGCCTTTGTAGACATATCAATAGGAAAGCAAGGTGTAAAGCTTAAGTTTAAATTACGTTCATAGACACGCTGCTGCTAAATATTCGCAGGCAAATCCACAACTTAATACTGGGAATGCCTGTTAAACATCTTAGATTCACGAGTACCGATTTGGGTAGTGATCACTTCGATGAATGAAACCTGTTATCTTTACAACGGTTGACAACGAAGGTGAGATGGTCAGGGATAGACTAGACAAACACGGAATATAACTTGAACACAACACATCCTCCAAATACGAACCTGATTGAAACAAATAATGATAATCAAATCCTTGATGACAGCAACACTCATAACAGTCACAAAATAATTACATTGACAATCATGTTACGTTATTTTTAAAATGTTTCCTTTTCTTTTTCATAACTTCTTTAACACACTACTTCTCCGCTGCGAAGCGCGGGTATTTTGCTAGTAGTTTTAATAAAGTACAAATCTAGAGGTGAAATGGTAATTTAAATTATTCTCATTTATGCCGCACTGTCTCGATTTTTTTTTTCATGAACTGAGGTTGGTTATTAAAGTATTGATGCAGTGCACATTTGAGTTAGTTTGCTACAGAGTTATTGTGTCCTAGCAAGGCATTATGGAAAGAACTAGTATAAAAAGTACATAGTCAAGGGAGACATTACCTTACAGATGTTTTCGGAGAGGACCTAGGTGCCAAATCTATTAGGATGCAGTCAATCCTGCTTAAAGAAACGTGGCCTCTCCCAGAAGAGATCCCTGTTGTCCATGAACCCGATGTATTGTCTCTTGCAGAGCCCTTTCAACCAAATGTTAAATGCCAGCAGACGAGTATAGTTCTCATCTGATCTTCTAGCTAAAGATAAGGTACTCGAGATGAAGATTCTCACAGCTGAGGTCCTCTCCTACGTGGCATTAATAAGGGCTGCAAAATCCGCCTTAAGAATCTCCAACTGTCGGTATCTCACGTTGTTTTACCCAGCATGTATTACAATGGTTCCCACTGTCCTGCTCTTGTGTGTCTTGAAGACTTTTGGTGCTCTTCTCATAACATCTCTTTCACAAGCACTGGGAAAATATGAAACAAAAAATTTCTGTTTAGGGCAAGAAATGTTTAGTTTTCGTACAACAGAATCTCCAATCACTAATACATCACCTGGGTTGCTGGCACGGTGGAGGAGTAGAGAGGGTCGAACCAGTTCTGGACAGAGGTGCTTGCCTGGGCTGATGGAGGTGATCTCGCATTAAACCCCTGCCTGCATAGCTGAAACAGGCTGATTCCCTTGTACTGTAGTTGTTGTCATTGCTTTGAAAAGGTGCGGGGGTAAAGTTCACTTGGCCCTGAAAGTGGCCGGCACGATGTGGAGTTGTTTGCTTATTCACGATGAAGTGCTACGATTTCAAATATCAGGGAGGACTCTTTCAGCTGGTGAGCCTTCAGTTCCCTCATATGCCAATGTCTGGAAGAGAGTTTCTGAATCTGGTTCTCGAGGGCCTGGAGTTATTCAACAATATGTTCCATCTCACTGTCGGCCATTGTCCATTTTCACTTTTGCTTTCACTTCGTGTCATAGGAAGGAAAGAGAGAGTTAGAAGTTAGCTTCTTGTGCCAAAAATGTATCGTTTACACATAGTTTCATCCAGAAAACCCAAGCTGTATATACTGAAGATCATACAATATATAATCATGTCCTTGATAGGCAGAGAACAGAAGGAACATTCAGCTCTGACTTTATTCTCACCCATAGTTTTTTCCTAGTGCACATCTAAGATGCTGCTTTTACATGGGAGTTTCACTGAATGTGTTCAGTCTTTCATCAGGCATCATCTTTCTGCCCCTGGAGAATTTCCTCTGATGTTGCTGAGCACTCAGTGGTTCATGCATTTTTGCTTTTACATATCTAAGAAATGTAACAAATTGCTCTCAAGACAAATGACAAGGTTACAAGATTCCACTTCAGTACTGCCAGAAGAGTCTAAGTTAATATTGGGGTTTTGTAGTAAAATCTTGAAAGGATTATTAAGGAGAACTTTTTTTTTTTTTGGAAGGATTTTATTGTGAAATTCCTGAAATTTCAAAATGAAGAAAATGTGCTCTGATGACTTACATACTAAGGAAAGATTTTGAGTGAAGATAGGGTACCAATATAAATTACAGAAAAACAGCACATCCTCTGCGCTGTGGCAAGTCCTTACGGGAGTAAGTGAAAAAAGAAGAAGAAGATAATGGTATTAAGCATTGACTATGTAAGGCAGCCCTATGTATCCTTTTAGATTGAAATTAATTATCAGGAATTCAATATGTATATTTAACATACCTGAGGAAGTTGTAAAGACCTTAAAGATTAATCTTAAAAATGTAATAAATAGATGTTGAAATTGCAGGTGGAGAAAGAATTGTTATAAATTATAACAACATATATCAGAGATACACTTTGGTCTTATTTAACAAATTACATAAGTTACACACAGCTGTGAAAGCCTTGGAAACACATCTTGCAGACTAAAAACAGAGTGTGAATAACCATAAGCAAATGATTTCTGGACATTTTTTTTATAACAGAAAGAAAAGGAAAACTAATTTGTTTTGCTTTGAGAGGAACATTGCTGTATCATACTCATTATTATATTGTCAATGACTATATTATAGATGAAGTCTGGTCAATATTAATTAGTGCTATTTTTTTTTCCTGTGCTGACACTATGTCATTAACATCATAGATTTAATTGATTCAGTATTGATATCATAGGTAGATGTTACAGAGCTTTATGCTTTGTTTTATATCTGGCAAAAATACATTTGAAGTGTCAGGGCCTGGTGGCTATCCAGCTGAATTTAATTAAAAAATCTTTGTTAACTTAGTTCTGTTAATATTGTTCACATTTCCTGAAGCCAGGGAGGAAAGTGTGCTACCTAAAACAATACGCCATGCATCGATATCTGTATTTTCCAAGAAAAGTAAAAGCTTTTAAGAATATGTATCCTGCTGTCTAGTTTCCCTGCAGAATACAGAACAAAGTTTTTGCAAACAGAGTAGAGAAAGTGCTTCCTTGTATCATTTTAGAAGATCAAACTAGATTTTTTAATATAGTATATGTCACAGGAGTAACAAAACTTGCGGAGATCTTGCTATCTTTGAATGAAGAAAAAGACAAAAGGAATTCATTTGGGGTTATTTATTTAGCTATAATGCCTATTTGCATTTGAAACCAATATACTGTATGTGCTTGGTTTAAACTTTTTATTTTTCAACCCAGAAGCTTCAGCTAATTTCTCTCTCTCTGTGTCTCATGCTAAGACTTTTATTCCTTTTTCAGATGTCAGCCACATGGGTTCTGCATCACCAGAGGTTCCTTATCACCGTTTCTTCCTGTGTCTTCTTTGTGATATTCCTCCAATTATTTCAGCAGTGAACTCTATCTGACTATCAATAATGCATGCTACCCATACTTTCTTTTTGATGTCTCTTTTTTTCTGTCTCAGACTTGTATTACACATCCACATCAGCACTCTCATCTCTGCTTTATCTAGCAGCTGCTCTTCATGTTACCTTAATGTCCATGTTTTAAATCTATACAACATCATAGATGAAATTATTACTTTATATACCTTAATACTTTTAATAACAGCTTCTAGTCCCACATCACATCAGTTTCCTCCATTTTTTCCACCCAGCTTTGATGCCTAATTTACTTCCTTCACTTGCTGTTATAATTAATACCAAATATTTTAATATATCCCCTTATTTTGTTACAGTGACAGATTTCTCCATAATGCTAACTTACCATTTTTGCTTCAAGCCATCTCTGCCACGAAATAACAGTGTTTTATAACCTTCAAGAGGTTTCTTCTTCAGATATCAAGGTGATCACATATCCCAAGGAGCACTTCTCCTAAAATATTCTCTGATTGTATCCATAACTTTTATAAACTGCAATTAGCTTGAATGTAAGCCGTAATGCGCATCAACCTAAACAAAAATCACTGAGTCATCACACACAGTTTTCTTCATACAAACCTTTTTTGCCACCTCTGTCTTAAACTCTAGTACTCTTCTCTTGGTCAAGAAAAGACTGGTATCTTTTCCTGTTTGTCATTAGAAAAATACAAAAAAGATACTTGAGGCAAAGACTGTACCTATTGTGCACTTTCCTGGCAGAAATTATAATACCTGGTTGGTACATACAGTGGTGTGAAAAACTATTTGCCCCCTTCCTGATTTCTTATTCTTTTGCATGTTTGTCACACAAAATGTTTCTGATCATCAAACACATTTAACCATTAGTCAAATATAACACAAGTAAACACAAAATGCAGTTTTTAAATGATGGTTTTTATTATTTAGGGAGAAAAAAAAATCCAAACCTACATGGCCCTGTGTGAAAAAGTAATTGCCCCCTGAACCTAATAACTGGTTGGGCCACCCTTAGCAGCAATAACTGCAATCAAGTGTTTGCGATAACTTGCAATGAGTCTTTTACAGCGCTCTGGAGGAATTTTGGCCCACTCATCTTTGCAGAATTGTTGTAATTCAGCTTTATTTGAGGGTTTTCTAGCATGAACCGCCTTTTTAAGGTAATGCCATAGCATCTCAATTGGATTCAGGTCAGGACTTTGACTAGGCCACTCCAAAGTCTTCATTTTTAATTTTCTTCAGCCATTCAGAGGTGGATTTACTGGTGTGTTTTGGGTCATTGTCCTGTTGCAGCACCCAAGATCGCTTCAGCTTGAGTTGACAAACAGATGGCTGGACATTCTCCTTCAGGATTTTTTGGTAGACAGTAGAATTCACGGTTCCATCTATCACAGCAAGCCTTCCAGGTCCTGAAGCAGCAAAACAACCCCAGACCATCACACTACCACCACCATATTTTACTGTTGGTATGATGTTCTTTTTCTGAAATGCTGTGTTCCTTTTACGCCAGATGTAACGGGACATTTGCCTTCCAAAAAGTTCAACTTTTGTCTCATCAGTCCACAAGGTATTTTCCCAAAAGTCTTGGCAATCATTGAGATGTTTCTTAGCAAAATTGAGACGATCCCTAATGTTCTTTTTGCTTAACAGTGGTTTGCGTCTTGGAAATCTGCCATGCAGGCCGTTTTTGCCCAGTCTCTTTCTTATGGTGGAGTCGTGAACACTGACCTTAATTGAGGCAAGTGAGGCCTGCAGTTCTTTAGACGTTGTCCTGGGGTCTTTTGTGACCTCTCGGATGAGTCGTCTCTGCGCTCTTGGGGTAATTTTGGTCGGCCGGCCACTCCTGGGAAGGTTCACCACTGTTCCATGTTTTTGCCATTTGTGGATAATGGCTCTCACTGTGGTTCACTGGAGTCCCAAAGCTTTAGAAATGGCTTTATAACCTTTACCAAACTGATAGATCTCAATTACTTCTGTTCTCATTTGTTCCTGAATTTCTTTGGATCTTGGCATGATGTCTAGCTTTTGAGGTGCTTTTGGTCTACTTCTCTGTGTCAGGCAGCTCCTATTTAAGTGATTTCTTGATTGAAACAGGTGTGGCAGCAATCAGGCCTGGGTGTGGCTACGGAAATTGAACTCACGTGTGATACACCACAGTTAGGTTATTTATTTTTTTTTTTTAATTTTTATTTTTTATTAATTTTATTACAATCCATACAAAGCAATCAAGTTTTTACAAAGAGAAAAAATTAAGAACAGATCGATCACCACCCCTGAGAGAGAGAGCAAGCCAAACGGCGTTAAATTCAAATTTAGGCTTGTAAACATACCTAAATTAATAAATTCTCTGTGCCTTATGAACTTATTTTAAAATATTACTGATTAGATCCTGCCATGTTTTGAAAAAAGTCTGTACGGATCCTCTAACTGAGTATTTGATTTTTTCCAACTTCAAATAATATAACACATCGGTTTCCCACTGACTTAAAAGAGGAGAGTTTGGGTTTTTCCAGTTTATGAGAATAAGTCTACGTGCCAAAAGTGTAGTGAATGCAATCACAATTTGTTTGTCTTTCTCCGCTTTAAACCCATCTGGAAGAACACCAAACACAGCTGTTAATGGGTTTGGAGGGATTGTGAGTCCAAGGCTATCTGAAAGGTAATTAAAAATGTTTGTCCAGAATAATGTTAATTTGGTGCAGGACCAGAACATGTGACCTAGTGAGGCTGGGACTTGGTTGCAACGTTCGCAAGTTGGATCATGCCCTGGGAACATTTTGGAAAGTTTTAGTCGAGACAGATGTGCTCGATATATAATTTTGAGTTGTATGATTGTATGTTTTGCGCATATGGAGCTCGAGTGAATTCTCTGCATTGCTGCTTTCCACTCCTTTTCTGATATATTAATTGAAAGATCTTTTTCCCAGTGTCTTCTCGGATCTTTGAAAGGGAGGGATTGTAAAATGATTTTATATATTGTAGAGATGGAGTCTAAGTCCTTGAGATTGAGCAATATTTTTTCCAGCATGGTTGAGGGTGCAAGATGAGGAAAATCTGTAAGGTTTTGTTTAACAAAGTTTCTGACTTGAAGATAGTGAAAGAAATGTGTAGCTGGAATGTTAAATTTGGAATGTAATTGTTCATAGGATGCAAAGACGTTGTCTATATAAAGATCTCTAAGCGAGTTAATTCCAAATTTTTTCCAAATATTAAAAACTGCATATGTTTGTGAAGGTTGAAAGAGGTGGTTCTCTTGCAGGGGTGCAACAGATAGAAGCTTCTCCGTCTTAAAATGCTTTCTACATTGGTTCCAGATTCTAAGTGAGTGGAGCACAATTGGGTTATTAGTGTATTGCCGATAACGTGTGTTTATTGGAGCACAGAGCAAGGAATACAAAGAAGTACTGCAGGATTTTACTTCTATTGCGGACCAAGCCTGTGTATGTTCTTCTATTTGTGTCCAGGTTCTTATCGCCTGTATATTTGCTGCCCAGTAATAAAACTGGAAGTTAGGAAGAGCCATGCCGCCTTCTGCCTTTTGTCTTTGTAAGGTCGCTCTTTTGATGCGTGGATGTTTTGAATTCCAAATAAATGAGGTTATTGTCGAATCTAATTGCCTAAAAAATGATTTATTAATGTATATTGGGATGTTTTGAAATAAAAAAAGGAGTTTAGGAAGAATATTCATCTTAAGGTTATTTTTTAACAAGGGGGCAATTACTTTTTCACACAGGGCCATGTAGGTTTGGATTTTTTTTCTCCCTAAATAATAAAAACCATCATTTAAAAACTGCATTTTGTGTTTACTTGTGTTATATTTGACTAATGGTTAAATGTGTTTGATGATCAGAAACATTTTGTGTGACAAACATGCAGGAAGGGGGCAAATAGTTTTTCACACCACTGTATATGGACTGGAAATTTGCTTGAGAAACAGCTAAAGGTGACTTTCATTTAATAGGGGCTGTGGTGTAAATAACCATGTGTTATTGTTCAGTCAAATTATACCTATTTATGTAATTTGTTTTATTGGTTTGTTCCATAACTGTTTTATTTTCCATCTGTGCTGGGTAACAGTCTTTGGGAGGAGAAGTGGCCGAACATCCAGGTCCATTGTGCTGACAAGAGTTTTATAAGTTTATCGTCAATATAGCGTTGCCCTCTTAGAGTTTAAGGTAATTGTTACAATTTCCACATCCAGAAATTTTCTATACCCCCTGAATCCACAATCGTTACAACTTCCACATACATCAGTTTTCTATCCCCCCTGAATCCTGATGTCTTTGGACTGTTGAAGGAAGCCAGAGCACCAGAAGGAAGTCTATGTGGACATGTGGAAGACATGCAACTTCCATGTAGGAAAGACCCAGGACATAAGCTATGGTATCCTTGCTGCAAAGCAGCAGCCCTACCACTGCACCACCATGCCTGTGAAAAACATATATGTACCATGAACTCATATCATGAATTTACCCAAAGATTTTACTAGTTACTGTTGAAATAAAAGTCACAGTAGTAAAATACTTTTTATTCAACACTGGCCTGTATACCAGCTAAACGTGATTGGGGTTGATGCTTACTATAAATAGAACATTGTATTTTGTAACTACACTATTCCAGCAAAGTGTTATATCAGCATCCTTTAAATTAAGGAGAGAGTCCTCTTATCAGTATTAAATCTTAGGCAACAACATAGAAATATTCCAAAGGAAGTCACTGTCACAGATGTGAATTTCAGATGTCCCGGTTACATCACATGCAGTAATATAATTCCAGACAGGCATCCTAAGGTGGAAATTTTCAGCAAAATTTGCAGTCATTTATTTACCTTGCAGTTCCTCATGGTCTGCACCTGGTCAGAAATGGGGATGAAATAAGAGAGCCATTTCCGTGTGCTGCTCATTAGTAGTGTGGACGAAAACTCAGACCAGACAGCAGGTGCGGTTATAAAGCAGCTTTATTTTTCAGAGTCACGGTGAGAAGAGTTTCAGAAAAGCAGACAATCAAATATACATGACAGCGTCAGGGCTCTTCTGAACCCCGTCTGTTGGGTGGGGTCCAGTTTTATACCCCTAGAATGCGTGATTTAATATCATTATAAAATGCAACAGTCAACACTTTATTATACACAATCCTTGAGCCCCTTTAATGTCCCTTGTAAAACCTGATTTCTTGGCTCCTTTTGTTATGGCGTTCAGATGTAAGCTAAGGGAAAACGTGATAAGGCAGACTCATGTGTGGAATGCTCAGACCTTGAGTCGTTTGCACAAATATTTTTCTGTTTGCTAAAACAAAGCATGCTATTACATGGTTTTGTAAAGCTTACTTCTCAGACATGAATTAGTACACGGGAACGAAGAGAACATTCGTCTTCCACAGTAGCTAATTATGCATCTGTAGAGAAGGAGGTGACACCTACATGGAAGAAATCTGTTTATCAGTTGTGGACACTGGAAGGCACTGTTGCTTCACAAACGCAACATGACTGACACCAGGCACAAGTTAAAAGCACAAGGATCTTGTTTTATTCAGAGAAACTCTTGACAATACTTTTCCACCACCACAGCCACAAGTAAATAATCGCACAACACTCAGTTCTTCTTCTTCCTTTGTCTTTTATTCCTCCGCTCTTCCCAGCAAGCTTTGTTCACCTACCACCTGACTCTGGCTCATTTCTGTGAGGTCAGTCCAAATCAAATCAAAATTTATTTATAAAGCACAATTTTAAAACACCTAACTGTTAAACCAATGTGCTGTACAATAAAATAAAATAAAAAAATCAATAATAAATCAGTAAAACAAAGTACAAAAATTACATAAATACAAAAACAAATAAGTTAAAAGAACCTATTAGAAGATAAACAATTTACAGAAAAACAATGGATATGAAAAAATATTAATACATCTATACTAATAAACGGCAAAGCCCTCACTCACTCACTCACTGACTCACTGACTGACTGACTGACTCATCACTAATTCTCCAACTTCCCGTGTAGGTAGAAGGCTGAAATTTGGCAGGCTTATTCCTTACAGCTTCCTTACAAAAGTTGGGCAGGTTTCATTTCGAAATTCTACGCGTAATGGTCATAACTGGAAGCTGTTTTTCTCCATTTACTGTAATGGAGATGAGCGTGAAACCCGTGGGGGCGGAGTTTCGTGTGACATCATCACGCCTCCCACGCAATCACGCAGTACGTAGAAAACCAGGAAGAGGCCCAAAAAGCGCTGAAGAAAACATGCATTATATAATTGAGAAGGCAGCGAAACAATAAGAAGCGAGCGAGTGACGTATACAACCATATTCATGAGTTCTGCTACTTCGGAAACAAAGCACGATGTAAACCTAAACTTTAAATTAAGTTCATAGACAGGCTGCCGCTGGCGTTTGTAATTTAGTGCCTTCCCATATAAGGCCGTCCGTCAGCGGCAATCCAATAGCAAACTGCCACGGGTAAATATTCACGGGTGAAGGACTGTGCTTATGCAGAGGAAGATGAGATGGTCAGGGTGGTGTTTGGCACAAACTCAGCGAAACTGCGAGAGAAAGTTTTAAGTGCCGGGACTTAGGTAACATTAGACACAGCCATGGACATAGCACGACATGGCACCAGCACAGCTGGGAAACTTCGATGCATGTACACCGAGCGGCTCACGTGAACTGACGCAGTGCACAGACAAAAAGCAACAGTTCCAAAGAGCGCTGAACAAAAACCGAATTACACAATTGAAAAGGCAGCAAAAAAATATGAAGCGTCTGATACATACAAGATAAGTATGTAATAAGTGCAGCTACTGCAGAAACAAAGCACACGGTGGAAAAAGTGAATGTCCCGCTAAAGGAAGACAGTGTTAAAAAAAAAACCCGTGCATGCAGTGTGTCAGGTCTCAGATAAAGAAGAAGACGAGCTGTTTATTGATGCAGTAAGAAACGAATCTTTTTCATAGCTTCTTTAACACACTACGTCTCCGCTGCGATACGCGGGATATATGTATATATATATACCCCGATCTACATACTCGAATAATGAATACTTTATTCGCTTTATTCGTTTTGGTAAAGCCATACTCAGTGTATTCATTAGATGAACGGTAAAAAAGTAAGAGCGAGGGGAGCGTGACTTATTGAGGCATGCAGGCAAAACCACAATAGCATGCGGGCTCGATGTATGAAAAAATATTTCTTTTCAAGTTCTATTTAGTCCATATGTGTCAAACTCAAGGGCCACGGGCCACATCCGGCCCGGCGTGTAATTATATCCAGCCCGCGAGATCATTTTATATACTGTATTATTGTTATTAATGGCCCGGGTATATGAAGCGCTGGTAACACAATAAACTACAGATCCCATAATGCAGCGCTTCAGCTGCCTTGCCGAACACTTACCGCGTTAATCAAGTCTAGCTTGCAAGTTATTGCGAAGCTAGCCCACACGATGCTGAAGAGAAAAGTTGATTCTGAAAATAGAGCCTTTAAAAAACGATGGGAGGCTGAGTATATGTTTACTGACATTGCCGTTAAACCCGTGTGTCTCATTTGTGGAGCTAATGTGGCTGTAATTACAGAATCAACT
>JANRMT010062818.1:44067384-44099979 GCA_026402145.1 Polypterus bichir lapradei | reverse complement strand
GAACACTTACCGCGTTAATCAAGTCTAGCTTGCAAGTTATTGCGAAGCTAGCCCACACGATGCTGAAGAGAAAAGTTGATTCTGAAAATAGAGCCTTTAAAAAACGATGGGAGGCTGAGTATATGTTTACTGACATTGCCGTTAAACCCGTGTGTCTCATTTGTGGAGCTAATGTGGCTGTAATTACAGAATTTAATCTAAGACGGCACTATGAGACAAAACATCAGGGTAACCTGAAAGACCTGAATGCAATGCAGAAGATACAGAAAGCAGAAGAATTAAATAAGAATCTGACACTTCAGTGGATGTTTTTACCCATGCACAATCACAAAGTGATTTCAAGTGAAGCTACTTTTATGGGAGACACAAATGCACCAGTGCAACTTGCCCCACTTTCCCTGTTGCCAAGTAATGTTGAACCAAGTCGTTACTACGGTGTTCCCAAATACGCACTTTGCTGATAAACTGAGCGCACTGAGTTTGCAACGCCGCTTTGGTGACTTTGAAGAACAAAAAAAGTCCGTCTACATGCGGCTCGAACCTTGTGCATGTTTGGTAGCACATATCTGTGTGAGAAGCTCTTCTCAGTGATAAAGACTAACAAAACAGCACACAGGAGTCGCCTCACTGATGAGCACCTGCAGTCCATCCTGAGAATCTCCACAACACAGAACCTCACACCAAACATAAACGAACTTGTTGCCAAAAAAAGATGCCAGGCGTCCAGCTCTAAAATGACATATGAGCAAAGACAACTGAATGATTTGATTTGTTATTGCTGAAAGGAACACATTTTATTTATATTTCCAGGTTTTGTTATGCAGCATGTTCATATTTGAATTTGTATAATTTTGACAGGATATATTTTTATGGAGAGCAAAATCTTTTGGGATATTTAAAATCTAAGTTTATTTTTTATATAAAATTACATAAGAGTAAAGAAATTTGAATGTTTGTTCTTTTAACGTTTACTTTATTTCTAACTTGTATAATTTAGACAGGATATATTTTTATGGAGAGCAAAATATTATAAGTTGTTTAAGGTTTGAGTTGATTTATTCAGGAATAATATTCCTGTCTGTTTTTACCATTCCTACCAAAGATATTTCTGTCGACTAAATAAAAATTCCTTCTATTTAAAATTTAAATAGAACTTGAACAAATACGATAGTTCATAATATCCACGCTGACTTGCACGTAAGAGCGGGAGTTATCCGTTTTAACAAGCAGCGTATTGCACTGATACGAAATAGCTGTGTGTGTATATATGTAGATATGTATGTATATGTATATATATGTTTATATATGTGTGTGTGTATGTGTAAATATATGTATTTGTGTATATATATGTGTGTGTATGTATGTATGTGTGTATGTATATGTATCTGTATATATGTAGATATATATATGTATGTATATATGTGTGTGTGTATATATATATGTGTATATGTATAGATATGTATATATATATGTTTATGTGTGTGTGTGTGTGTAAATATATATATATATATATATATATATATATGACAGCAACACTCATCACTTACAACAGTGACAAAACAATTACATTGACAATCATGTTACGTTATTTTCAAAATGTTTCCTTTTCTTTTTCATTGCTTCTTTAACACACTACTTCTCCGCTGCGAAGCGCGGGTATTTTGCTAGTTATTAATAAAATTTATACCGGAGTTACTCATTTACAGTTAAAAGCAATTGAAACAAGTGTGTTTTAAGTCTAGATTTAAACATTTGAGTTGAAGAAGCTAATTTCAATTGGCTGAGCATTCCATAACTTAGGTGCTTGAACTGCAAAGGCATGATCACCCCTTGTCTTCATCTTAGACTTTGGCACAACCAACAATTTCTGTTGAGAGGAACGTAAAGAGTGGACTGGTGTAAATGGAACCAGCATCATGGCCAGATAGGATGGGGCAACACCATTTAACGAATTATAAACCAAAAGTAAAATTTTAAAATGAATCCTAAATCCTGGGAGCCAATGAAGTGAGGCCAGAATTGGAGTAATGGACTCAACTTTCTGAGACCCAGTAAGAAAATGAGTAGCAGCATTCTGAACCATCTGCAGCCGAGAAAGGTGAGATTTACTGATTCCAGAGTAAAGTAAATTACAAAAATCGAGCCGTGATATAATAAAAGCATTCCATACCTTCTTCAAATCAGAATGCCCCAGAAACGGTTTGATTCTAGTAAGCAGTCTAAGCTGAAAAAAGCAGCTCTTAACAATGGACGAAATCTGTTCATTAAAATAAAGATCGGAATCAAGGATAATCCCAAGATTTGAGCCGAGCTGATCCCTGATAGCCCCATCAGAAAGCCATTGGTCCAAATACAATAACCTCAGTCTTACTCTGAGATTCAAAAAATTATGGCCATCCAATGTTTGACCTCATCATAATAATCGTGTAGTGACTTTAAGAACTCCTTAGTCATAGGTAAGTAAAACTGGGTATCATTAGCGTAGAAATGAAATTAAATACCATATTTGCGAAATATGGACCCAAGGGGTAGCAAATACAAGGAAAATAACAAAGGACCCAGAATAAAGCCCTGTGGAACACCATATTTCAGATGAGCAGTAGAGGAAAGTACAGACCTGTTACCAACAGAAAAGGTCCTATTTGTGAAATAAGAATTAAACCAATCTAGTGCACCCCCTCGGATCCCTAACAACTCGTCGAGCCTTGACGACAATATGTTGTGATCAATGGTATCAAAGGCTGTAGTTGCATCCAAAAGCATGAAGACTGTCGAAATCCCAGAGTCAGCTGAAAGTAAAATATCGTTAACAACCCGGAGTAAAGCCTTTCAGTCTTGTGATAAGTTCTAAAACCTGACTGAAAAATTTCATGACCACCATTACAATCCAAAAAATTCTGAAGCTGCTGCAAAACAACTTTAAGTATTTTAGATAAAAAAAAAGGTAGTTGAGAAATCAGTCTAAAATTATTTAAGTTATCCTTACTAAGGTTAGGTGTTTTCTAAAAGGGCTTTACCACTGCATGTTTAAAATAGGCAGGCACAATTCCAGTGCTAAGAGATAAATTAATAATATGTAATATATGTGGTGCGAGTGTATTTAATGATGCTTTCCATAAGCGTATTGGAATAATATCAGAAGGGCAAGAAGTAACCTTTAGTCCATTTATAATGTCTATAATTGAAGAAAGAGACACTGGTTCAAACTGGTCTAGCAATTACAGACAGGAGGACAGGGAGCATCACAAGGGGATGATACTATACTGGCTCGTATTATGTCAATCTTTTCAATAAAAAACCTGAGAAACTGTTCACACCTGTCTAGAGACAAGTCATGACAACTGTAAACGTGGGTTTAAAGCAGAGTCCACTGCATAAAATAATGACCTTGGATTATTAAAATTGGTAGACACCAAGTTCGAAAAATAATCTCTTTTAGCCTGCGCGGCAGCTTTTTGAAAGCTGACAAGACTCGATCTAAACATCTCAAAAGATATCTGCAATTTGTCCTCCTTCCGTTTACGTTCAGCTTGCCTACACGAGCGCCGCATTGATTTAATGTCACTGTTAAGCCAAGGTGCACACTTGGATTTAGCACAACAATCTCTTAAAGGAGCAACAGTTTCCAGGGTAGTTAAACAGATAGAATTAAACATGGACACAATGAAATCAACACCACCATCAGTGTCTACCCCAAAAAGGCGAGTTAATGCAGCACTGAAAAGTGATGCAAAATTATTCACAGCCTCATCATGAATTTAAGAAATTACAACTCCGGGGTACCATCTCAGTAAATGCACTGAGAATGGCTCCATGAATCCAGGCTTCCATAATGAACAAAAATTCCAGGTTATTGTTTGTGAAGAAGTCATTTAATACAAAAGTTTTATTTATCACAGACCTGGCGTTGATCAATGCCATCTTACAGGGGGGTAATTCTTCCGTCAGCAAAGTATTCCGATCCAGCTGGCGAAGATTAAAAATATTTACCCCTGGTGAGAAAGACAGCGCGTGATGCTGTCACCGAGTTAACCCGGAAAATCTAACAGGAGCCTTGGATGTTGACCAGTCAGGTCCCAGCCAGACAGGAGAATAATCCGGATCAAAAACCAGCCTCAGGCTTCGAGGTTGAAGTTGACAATCATATTCACAATCGACTCACGATAAGCAGGTCAACGATCGAACAGTCACAAGCCTTCGAGACTTGACCAAAACTCCAGCCCAGCAGCCCCTTCTACGCCTCTTCTTGCGACGCCGGCAAAAATTCGTCGTCATCAACCAGAGCAAGTGGGTCGACCAAACATCTTACTGTATTACTTGATGCCACCGGAGGTGGAAAATAAACACAACAGGGTCTTGCCAAATTAAATTCCAGGACAGGAGATCAAATGTCAACAAGTATCTGCCGATCATAGGTCAACATTGAAAAAATAAAATGAAATTGAAAAAACAAAAATAATAAACACCAGGCTAAAACGAAAACGCAGATCAAACTGACGGCAAGCCATTAACATCGTGCCATCTATCTAGTCCAGTCCTTTTATATTGGGTTCTGCTCTTCCGCCCTCGTGCTCTGCAAGCACATCCGGGTTGGGCACAAATGTCATGTCAGTTGTCTCTTCCACAGCACCCCTTGGTGGCACCCATGATACCCAACAGGGCTGAAATATTGAACTCCAAGTCCCATGGTGCCCTGTGGGAATCCAGGGCAATGCTGTAAACCAGGGGAGTTGCCATCTAGTGTTTTGGGGAGACAGTGCCCTAAAGCAGCCACCTTCCACCATCCTTCAATCTTTTGGGTGCCCTATCCGAGTTTGGCTGCCGGCCGTCCCTTTCACAGTATTACATTCTTCATTGCAACTAAGGTTCAGATGAATTCAATGCCTCCGATATGAAATCCAGATTATAATATGGGACTATTCACATCAATAGAAATCCATAAATCCACACATGTATCCAAAAGAATATAAAATTTCACAAAATATTCCACAAAAAATGCAGACATTTCTTGACTTTCAAGTACCTCATGCCCAGAAGATACCCGTTGGTATGACACAGGAATGCCCTCCCCATTTCATTGTATTGTCAATGCTGATATCTTTCAAATTGGTGAAGAAATCTGCTTATTACTGTATTCCAAGCAACACTTAATAAAGTTCGACAATACAGTATGTCAGTATCACAGGTTTGAAATGTAGATGTGTACATGGGTAAACTTCCTAATATTTTATGATCATAAGCTTCCAACTGGTGTCATACAAGAATGTTATGCCAATCATTGTGCTGTCTGTGTTGAAAGGCTCGCATATTAGTGGCCAGGTATACATCCACTGACCATGTGTGGTATAGCGGGTCCACAGCTCACTGAGCAAAGGCCATTCATTTTTAAATAAATAATCACCGCACCCGAAACGGCTTCGTGAGGGGGGCGTTGTTGTGGCGAGCCGCGGGACGCTCGGGGTTGTGGGCGTTTCTCACCGAGTGCACAGGTGAGGAACTGCCCACATCCGTGATTGGTCCCGTGGCTAATGCTACAGCTGTGATGGCCCCTCTTCATTTAAAAGAAGCGCGAGTCGGTTTGGAGGAAAAAGAATGAAGGAGAAGGAAGAGAACGGAGGTTAGAGGGAAGGAGGAAGCAGGCGAGCAAGTCGGTGCAGGAGGAAGCAGGCGAGCGAACGTTCGCAGGCAGCTGAAGGCAGCCTGGGTGTTTGGCCAACACCTGGGAGAAGTGGTTGTGGTCGTCCCCGCAGAAGTTTGTTTTGAAGGGCGGGAGTGACCGGGAAGGTGCAGGACTCTCTGCGGGAGTCGGGACTTGGGACGCGGTGTCCCTAACGTGAGAGCCTTGGCCGTTAAGGGATTCCCAAGTCGCTGTCCGGAGGAGCCGACCGGAGCCAAGGATCGGTAAGGCAACTGACAGCAGTAGTAGGAGTAGGCAGAAGGTCAGCTGCACAGTGAGCGTCTCCCTTGTTGCCGGGCCCTGATGGGTGAAGCAAGAGGTACGCTAGTTTTAATTGAAGGCACCGGACTTGTTGTTGTTTTAAAGACTGCTTCCCGTAGGAACATTTTAACCTCTAGTTTTAAAGGATTGTTTTTCTTATTGATTTTAACCTCCACTTTTTCATTTTATTGGATTATTTATTGAAGAACTTTAAATAACTGCACTATTTATTTGAACACCTGAACTGTTGACTGTTTTAAATAAAAGCACAATGCACTTTTGCACTTTACCATCCTCTTGCTTAGATGTTATTGCCTTTGCTGACTAGCTCATCGGTAACATTACCGACGGTGTTGGGTTCAAGAGCTTCCTAAACAGCAATGGGAGTGTGGAACCAGAACCTGCATCGTCACACCATGGTACTGTAATGTTTGGCTCAGTGTCATAAATGACCAATTCAGCAGACCGGAGCATATGAACAGGAGCACTCAATATGCAGTGCATCGGAAATAATGGAAAAATTCAGAGAACCTAATGTAACAGTTCAGTCTTTCTGATCACATCACAACAGCTTAGAAATTGTTGAATTAATTCCAGCATGCCACCATATGGAAATGTCAACTTTTGTTCTTGTAGGATGAAGGGTGATTGAATAATCGACCAATGGCTGAATATTTAGTCAAACTTATCCAATGTTCTTGTCTTTGATCAGTCTATTTAAGCTGTATGAGTGTAGCCGCCGATGCATAAGGCAAAGTCAGGTACGGGTAAGGCGCGTGTCAAAGAAATCTCACAGTCCAAAAGTTTGTTTTAAAATATTTAGTGAAAGTTAAAGACAAATAATCCACACAAGAATAAAAGGAAAAATAGTTACACACGTAGAATAAAGGCAAAAAAAAGAAAAAATGTATCTTATATAAACTTCGCTTTTCTTGAGAAACTTTAGTTATTTCTATACTTAAACGTTCTTTATTTCTTTCTATACTTAAAGGTTCTTAATTTCTTCTTCTGTATGCCTTAAGCATATGGTTCAACACTTAAAAGTGCTATTTTACGAGTTACTTCACACTCATAAGGCCCGTAGGCCAGTTGGCACATAGGCATGTGCCCAGGCACGGTCACATGCGCAAGCACGAGCATGAACACGATTAAAAACCGTATGCCTCTATACCTTACACTAGGCAAGGCTAGACACTTACTGAAGAACATTGTTCACTCAAAGCTGTTAGAAAATGACAGAAAAATACCAACACAATTCTATTCACGGGGGTTATAGGAACCTCCCATATTTTATGCATTATCATCTAGTAAAATATTCATGAATTTTATAGAACTAGGTAAATGGCTTTTACACATCCAGCCCCTAATTGTTTATGCTAGGGCAGAAATCAATTACTTTAACTTTACTTAATAAGAGCCTTCATTACTTTACCAAAGTTAAAACTTAAAAATTTAAAACTTAAATTCTACTATACTAAACAGTAAACTTAAGAAACTTAAAATTTAAACTGTACTGAAAAAACACAAGCACTAAATTTAAAAAACTTTAAAATTAGGCATGCAAAAAGAAAAATGAGTAATTTCAATCATTGTTGCTTCCTGGACCAGGCACAGTTTGTTCACAAGTCTGTCCAGTGTGCTGGTCTAGATCTGCACACAATCTCTTCTGACTGCCCCTTTTGCATCTGGCATTGTCTTTACCCAGGAGTTTCAGCGTGTAGCATCTTGTAATTACGCCCACAATGTCCAATTTCTTTATGAACTTGTTGCATAATAACAGTAGCAATATGTGAATTCTTCTGAAAAATTGCAGGGTGTTTTGTCTCTTCTGGCATAGCTGATTTGCTGAGTCTTCCTCCAACTCTCAATATTCTATCTTGCAGGACTGTGTCCAGTTTGTTGATTTTACCTTTCTTTACAAGTTGTTTTTTGTGCAAGGCTTTAACCTCCTCTGAGTAAGCTTGTAGTTGACTGAGGCGAATAAGTTCGTCTTCTGCTTTAGACAAGTCATTTAGAGACAGTGGCTTTAGTCTCATTGTTGATTTATATTCCTTCATATGTTCTGTAATTAGCGTCTTTTGTCTTTCCGGATCGTCGTTAGTAGACAAGTCCACTTCATCCGGTCTCTTAGGCCATTCATGCTCTGATTGTAGCAGGAAATTTGGGTTTTGTATCCAAGTTTTACTTTTGATGAAGCTTTCTATTGTCAAACCTCTTGATGCCTGGTCCGCAGGATTTTGTGAAGATGCAACATACCTCCATTGCGAGGGTTGTGTGTGCTCTCTTATCACTGCGATTCTGTTGGCAACAAAGGTTTTGTAGCGTGCACTTTCATTTGCGATGTACCTTAGTACTGTGGTGCTGTCAGTCCAAAATATTGACTCTTGCAGGAGAATCTGCAGTTCTCATTTTAACATTTTGTCCATTTTGACTGCAACCACTGCTGCTGTAAGTTCCAACCTTGGTATAGTGACAGATTTTAGTGGCGCCACTCTTGATTTCCCCATTAGAAATGAACAATTTCTAATTGTGCCATACCCGTTTTCTGAAGCATCTCCAAAATGATGCATTTGTGTGGTCATTATTTGACCAAATCCAGGTGGTTTAAAGCACCTGTCTACATTGTAATCCACAAGGGGACTGGGCAGTCTAATGGTCTGGAATCCCTACAGATTTTATTTTTTTCTCCAGCCGTCTGGAGTTTTTTTTTTTTTTTGTTTTTTTCTGTCCCCCCTGGCCATTGGACCTTACTCTTATTCTATGTTAATTAATGTTGATTAATTTTGTTTTCTTATTGTCTTTTTATTTTTCTATTCTTTATTATGTAAAGCACTTTGAGCTACTGTTTGTATGAAAATGTGCTATATAAATAAATGTTGTTGTTGAATTAGCTGCAAATCGTCCATCCATTTTTTCCATTGCCGAGCATACTTAGCTTCCACTTCTTGATCCCAAGC
This sequence comes from Polypterus bichir lapradei, assembly GCA_026402145.1. Lineage (NCBI taxonomy): Eukaryota > Metazoa > Chordata > Cladistia > Polypteriformes > Polypteridae > Polypterus > Polypterus bichir. The sequence goes on along the minus strand of JANRMT010062818.1, from coordinate 44,091,084 downwards.
ATATTTTTCTTTACACAGTTCTCTTAGAATAAGCTTGGCAGGCAATATGACTGGCACTAAAAATCCAAGTAGGTCATATATTGAACTGACCACTGACAGAATGCCACGTCTTGTAGCAGGCTTATCTTGCAGCTTTACTTGGAACTTGAAACTGTCAGTCTGTGTGCACCATTGAACACCCAAGGCTCTTTCAACTGGTAACAAATCATGGCTTAAGTCCAAGTCGTTTTGATCTATTGCCCTGTCTTCTTCAGGGATTGGCAGCAAAACTGCTCTGCTGTTACTTATCCATTTGGTAAGATAAAATCCTCCCTTTAAGCACAGGGCTTGAAGATCTTTGGCAAATTTTATGGTTTGTTCTTCTGTAGCAACTGACTTTAAACAGTCATCAACATAGAAATTATTTAACACAGTGTTAACTACTTCCTCTGGAGCTGTGTTTCTTGCATCCTCTGCTGTTCTTCTTAAGGCATAAGAGGCACAACTGGGCAACGAAGTAGCAACAAAAAGATGCACTGTCATTTTGTATTCCTCAAGTTCATTGTTTAGATTACCTTCTGGCCACCACAGAAAGCGAAGAAGATCCATGTCCTTTTCTGGTACTTTCACTTGATGGAACATTGATTTAATGTCTGCCATGAGAGTGATTGGTTCCTCTCTGAATCTTGTGAGAACTCCAATGAGTGTATTAGTTAAATCAGGTCCTTTCAGCAACTGTTCATTTACAGAAAAACCTTGATAAGTGGCTGTACAATCAAAAATCACTCTTATTTTGTTTTTCTTTGAATGATACACTCCATGGTGAGGGATGTACCATTTTTTTTTTCTTTTTCAAGGGTCCGCTGTTCAGTTGGTACCTTTATGGCATATCCTTTGTCTAAAATGTCTGTCATGGACGCTTTATAATCCTCATGGAGTGTTGGGTACTTTGGAAGTTTCCTTTTAAGTCCAATAACACGTTGTTTTGCAACACAATGGTTGTTTGGCACTTTAAGTGTTTCATCTTTAAAGGGCAGATTAATGCAATAGTGTCCGTTCACTAGACTTGCAGTATCTGAAGTTATGCACATTAATTTAATGTCCTCCTGTGACATTTCCTCCTTTTCCTCACAGTCGTGTTCTGGAAAGTCTGTATTGTATTGCTGAAGTAACATTTGCTCCACTTCCTTTATTGTCACATAATTGACTGAACATCTTTTTACTTTTTCGTTGTCTGACTCCTTTGTATAGCAAGTAACAATCCATCCTAAAACTGTTCTCATTGCAAAAGGTCCGTTTCCTTCGCTATGTATGATTTCCCATGGCTCCATGATTTTACAAGAGTTTTTGCCTATTATCAAACCTACTTCTGCGTTTATTTGGGGTAGATGCACATCTTTAAGGTAAGGCCATTTCATAATATCTTCTTGAGTAGGAATGTTATCTTTATATCCAGGTATCTAGTGTGTAGAGATATAGGTGCGATTTTCCTTCCTGAGAAGTTTAATTGTTCTCTTAAGCTCTCTGTGCAAAATGTGGCTGAGCTACATGGGTCTATTAGAGCATATGTTTCAATATATTTTTCGTTCACTTTGGATTTGACTTTAACTGGAAACGCAGCTATGACACTATTTCTGGCCCTGGTAGCCATACAAGACTCTTTCGGTATTATGGGCACATTTGTAGAAGAAGTGCTTTTCTGTTCCGAATTAGTGCTATCTTCTTTAAAGGATTTAGCTTTATCGTCTGAGTCCTTTTCTTTATTTATATGTAAAATAGCTAGGTGAAAATGAGTGCATATGCTGCATTTAATATTTTCTTCAAGATTTTTGCTAAGATGTCCTTGTTTTAGACATTTAAAGCATAAGCCCATGGATTTTAAAAAGTCAATTTTACTTTCATAAGTTAATGTCTGAATTGCATTGCAGTCATTAAGATCATGTTTTTTGTCACAGAAAAAACAGTGCTTTTCTTGTATACGCTGTGGTCCCCCGGCCGGGGATGCCCAGGACGACGAGAGGAGGGCTTGTGCCTCCTCCAGACCGCGAGGGGGCGTCCGTCCTGGTTATGTTGGGGGCCTCGGGTAGAGGGCTTGGAAGCCCAGCCCTGTAGGGACCCGTGGCCACCGATGCCGGTTTATCCTGTGTGGTCCCCGGCCGAGGGCGTGTGCCTCCTCCAGACCGAGAGGGGGCGTCCATCCTGGTTATGCAGGAGGCCTCGGGTAGGGGGCTTGGAAACCCAGCCCTGTAGGGACCCGTGGCCACCGCCAGGCGGCGCCCCAGTGCCTATATATCCCGGGAGCCCGGCACTTCCTCCACACCAGGAAGTGCCGGGGGGAAGACGACAGGGGACACCCGGACGGCTTCCGGGTGCGCAGCCGGCACTTCTGCCACACAGGGGTGTGGCCAATTCTACTTGCCGGGAAGCAGCTGGAGCCCATCCGGGTTCCCATAAGAGGGGCCGCCTCCCTCCAGTCATTGGTGGATGTCGGGAGGTAGCAAGACAGAGCTGGGGAGAGGACTGGAGGCGGCCAGGAAGAGAAGGCACAGAGACTGTGAGCCCTGGACTTTGGGGGAATCGGTGCAAGAGGCACTGGGGTTTGTGAGTGCACGATAAAAACTGTAAATAGTGTAAATAAACAGTGTGTTGGGTGAACTATGTTGTCAGTCTGTGTGTGTCCGGGCCAGCGTTTACAACGCTCAGTTGTCTCCTTTTTATTTCCCTTTTCAACGGTAGCAGCAAAATTTGAGCCAAAGTTGCCCTTTATCATTCTGCCTTTCGCTGGATATTTTTCGTGATCAGTATTTTCTTTTTCCCTTTAAAAGGTATAGCTTGGATAGGAAGCGCCATACATTGGATCCAGGGAAGCTACGAGCCGTCCTACTAAGAATCTCTATAAATCAGCGAGACCTGGTCTTTTCCTTTCTTTACTTTCGATCTTTGTTGCTTTATTTTGCCAGAGCTCTCGTAGCTCTTGGGGAAGCTTTGATGACATCTTTAAATTTCTTTTGAATTCATGTCCATTCTTTAAGCCCGACATAGCACTTTTACAGTTACCAAGGAAGAGTGTGTATTCCTTTAAGGTATCTACATCTTTTGATTTTAATTGTGGCCACTTCCTGATTTTTTTCATGTAGGCATGTCCTATTTGAATGTGGTTTCCATAAAATGTCTCAAACATTTCTCAGGAATTTCTATACCCCTCTTCTGGTGGCAAGTATGCGCAATTCTGTGCAATGTTTCTAGGTTCGCCTTTGGTGAATAGTACTAAATGCTCTAGTTTGTTACCAGGATCATTCACCACCTGGTCGATGATTCGATCAAATGCCCTTATAAAGTTCATATAAGTCAATGGATCGCCTTCAAACACTGGCACTTTTATATGGGGTATATTAGGCGCTTGTTCTTTGCTTTGTTGTTCTTTCAATTGATCATAACATTGTCCATAATGCTGTTGTTGAAAAGATGCTGGAGCTTTATTGTGTTGCTGAAAAAGCGGTTGCTGGGGATTTATTTTTACTTTCATTCACAATTGGAAAGTTATAACCGTTTGCATTTGGTGGCTTTTCAAATTTCACATCTGGTTTCTGACTCAGTCTATTTGGGCTGTGGTTGCGCCCTTTAAGCGCTTTCAATTTTGCGTCCGATACTGCAATAGCTGTCTCCAAAGCCAGTTGATCTTTTTTAGCTTTCAACTGTGTGTGTTCCATATCTAGAGCCTGTTGCTTTCTTTATTTCTCTGCTTTAGCCTCTTGAGATCTGATGGCGCTAATAGAAGTCGCGGCTGAACTTGCACTACATTTAGATTTTGTGGAGATTTGGGAGGCTTTGGCTGAATTAGTCGCTGAACTTATATGACTTTTATTTTGAACGGAAATCTGAGAGATGCTGTCTTCTGGAGAAACATCAGGAATGTCATTCGTTATTCTGTAATCCTTGAATTTGGTTAGCAGAAAAATCAGGCTGCTGGTTGAAGCTTTTATTTTGACGTACTTCTAAAACCCAATTCGTTGTACATCCGGTAAATGTATTACAAATTTTTTTCCCTTTTGTAGCATTCCCTTTTGTAGCATTTTCCGTGTATCTTCATTGCTCTGGAGAGAAAAGTTTGTTGCTTAACCTTTTATATTCCATTCTCAGGTCAAAGAACGAATTCTCGATGATTGATTTTATATATTCACAGTTAAATTCATTTTTTTGTAAAATCCTTTACGGTCTTCATCATACTAAATAATTGTTTGTATTTGTAATCCATTTCTGATTGAAGTTTAGTTGTCGATGAATTGGATGGCTTTATGTCTTGGAGAGAGTCCTCCATAGAAGCGTCATAATCGTCGCGGCTTCCACTCAAACCACTGATACTTTCGTTGGGGGTTCGAAATTTCTTCTGGCTCCCGGATTCACATGCCATGGTGATCCCACAAGGTACTGTGCTTAAAATGTAATTTATACAGTCTCGCGAAGAGCACTAGCAATTCTCAAATATGTCCAACTCCGATTAAAGACAAGATTAAAGGTACCTGTTGAGTCTTTTTCAAGTTGTCTTGTTTTCTTTCTTCGCAGTCCGATCTCAGGCGTAGAAAATGCAGGCTTTCTTTCTTTTATCATCCAAGGCAATTTCAAAGTTTCAGTTCTATGCAGGTTCAGATCTTAAGCTGGTTTCAAAACTTCAGGCAGGTTTTTAACTTTTAGTGTAGCCGCCGATGCATAAGGCGAAGTCAGGCACGGGTCACACAAGCACGAACACGATTAAAAACTGTATGCCTCTATACCTTACACAAAGCAAGGCTAGACACTAACTGAAGAACATTGTTCACTCAAAGCTATTAGAAAATGACAGGAAAATACAACACAATTCTATTCACGGGGGTTATAGGAACCGGCCATATTTTATGCATTATCCTCTAGTAAAATATTCATGAATTTTATAGAACTAGGAAAATGGCTTTTACAATGAGAATCAACCTAAATTAAGTTTATTTATATCTAATCTTCAATATATTTTATTATGTGTCCATAAATGAATATTTACAAGCACAAAATGTGTTTAAATTATAAGTGATGATTTTTATGGATATCGAAGATATATTTTACACATCATACAAATTTATTTTTTTATATTGATTTTAATTATAAACAGATAACACGCCATACAGTCAAGTAAAATTTAACAAATCAAAGCAATGCTGACCCCCAACCAGAAAAAGAGAGAGGAGCCAACAACTGAAGCTACTCTATAAAAAGAGCAAGTAAAAAAGGGCATCCTTTTCCCTGAAATGGAAGCTTATTTTAAAATGTTATTGATTAGATCCTGCCATATTTTTAAAAAGTTTTGATCAAATCCTCAAAGTGAGAATTAGATTTTTTCCAATTTCAAGTAGTATATAACATCAGTTACCCACTGATTTAAGAGTTGTGGGATGGGATTCATCCAGTTGAGGAAGATTATTCTATGTGCTAGTAGTGTCATAAAGGAAATTACAGGTAGTTTGTCCTCCACTTTAAGGCCATCTTGGAGTACACCAAACACAGCTGTTAATGGGTTTGGAGTAATTGTGACACCAAGGCTGTCTGATAGGCATGTAAAGAATTTTATCCAAAATGTTGTTAATTTTGTGCACGCCCAGAACATGTGACCCAGTGAGGCTGGAGCTAAATTGCAACGTTCACAGGTTGAATCTTGCTCTGGAAATGTTTTGGACAATTTTAAACAAGACAAATGCGCTCATTAAAAGATTTTAAGTTGAATGACTGAATGCTTGGCACATATAGGACTCAAGTGTATTCTGTGCATGGCTGCCTTCCACTCCTTTTCTGAAATACTGTATTGAGTGACCGATCCTTTCCCAAATGAACTTTGGGGTCTTTGAAAGGAAGAGACTTTAAAATATTTTTATATATTGTAGAGATGCTATCTGAATCTTCAAGACTGATCAATAATTCTTCTGGAATAGAACAAGATGGAAGGTGAGTAAAATTGGGCAGGTTCTATTTAGTAAAGTTTCTAGCTTGAAAGTAGTGGAGGAATTGTGTTGATGAGAAGTTGCATATGAAGCATAATTGTTTCAAACACATTATCTATTTACAAGTCTCTTAAGTGTTTTAATCCCGGACATTTTCCAGGCATTGAATAGTGTACTGTATATGTTAGAGAGGGTGGAAAAAGGTGGTTGTTATGTAGAGGTGAAAAACATAAAAGGTTTTCTGTCTTAAAGTGCTTCCTACGTTGGTTACATATTCTGAGAGAATCAAGGGTAATTGGATTTTTAGTGTATTGACGGTAGTTTGTATTAACTGGGGCAAAGAGCAGGGAATATAAAGACGTACTGCAAAATTTTATTTCTATTACAGGCCATGCTTGTGGATATTCATTAATTTGTGTTGATGACCAGGTCTTTATAGCTTGTATAATTGCCTCCCAGTAATAAAATGGAAAGTTAGGTAGTGGTCTGCTCCCTTCTGTTTTAGGTCGTTGTAGAGTCACCCTTTTGGATGTGTGGATGATTCAAATTCCAAATAAATTAAGTTATGATTGGGCCTGATTTCATAGGAAATGGTTTATTAATGTATATGAGGATGCTTTGAAATAGGAAGAGCAGTTTGGGAAGTATGGTCATGCTAACAATATTGATTCTCCCTGCTAACCCAAGGTGGAGGGTAGACCATATAGGCGCAACTTGTTCAGTTTTTTTTCCATACAGACAGCAAAATGTAGTTGAAAACAAGCTTTATATTTACTTGTAATATTTACCCTTAGATATTTAAACTGATCTGCTAAGATAAATGGGAAGGTGCCTTGTCCTATATTACATGCTAGAGATTTCACTGGAAAAAGCACGCTTTTATTCCAATTGATTTTATGTCCAGATATCTTTTGAAAATCTGCTAATGCTTTTAGGACTGCTGGCACAGAATTTTGTGTGTCCAGTATATACAGTACCATATCATCTGCATTTAGTGATTTTTCTGTTCAGATGCGTTTCAAAAGTGTACAGCCAACGGGTTCAATGGCTTTGGAAAGAACACAGGTGATAAGGGGCATCCTTGTCGAGTACCACTCTTCAGTTTGAAGTTATCTGAAATAATGTTAATACAAACTGAGGCTTCTGGACTAGTATACAGTGATCCCTCTTCGATCACGGGGGTTGCATCCCAGAACCCCCCGCGAATGGTGAAAATCCGCGAAGTAACAACCATACGTTTATATTGTTATTTTAATATTGTTACGCTTGGGTCACAGATTTGCACAGAAACACAGGAGGTTGTAGAGACAGTGACTTTAAACACTACAAACAAACATTTGTCTCTTTTTCAAAAGTTTAAACTGTGCTCCATGACAAGACAGATGATAGTTTCATCTCACAATAAAAAGAATGCAAACATATCTTCCTCTTCAAAGGAGTGCGCGACAGGAGCAGAGAATGTCAGAGAGACAGAGAGCGAAAAGCAAACAATCAATATTCAATAGGTGTTGTTCGGACTTTTAAGTATGTGAAGCACCTCCAAACAAAGCAGCTGCAAGGAAGGGAGCAATGTGAAGGTAGTTTTTCAGCATTTTTCAGAGGAGTGTCCATATCCTCTAGGCCAGTGTGCGAACAGCCCCTCTGCTAACACACTGCTAGATATAATGGGTGAATATACAGTCATATGAAAAAGTTTGAGAACCCCTCTTAATTCTTTGGATTTTTATTTATCATTGGCTGAACTTTCAAAGTAGCAACTTCCTTTTAATATATGACATGCCTTATGGAAACAGTAGTATTTCAGCAGTGACATTAAGTTTATTGGATTAACAGAAAATATGCAATATGCATCATAACAAAATTAGACAGGTGCATAAATGTGGTCACCCCAACAGAGATATTACATCAATACTTAGTTGAGACTCCTTTTGCAAATATAACAGCCTCTAGACGCCTCCTACAGCCTTTGATGAGTGTCTGGATTCTGGATGGAGGTGTTTTTGACCATTCTTCCATATAAAATCACTCCAATTCAGTTAAATTTGATAGCTGCCAAGCATGGACAGCCTGCTTCAAATCATCCCATAGATTTTCGATGATATTGAAGTCAGGAGACTGTGATTGTCATTCCAGAACATTGTACTGCATTTGTAGATTTCGAACTATGTTTTGGCTCATTGTCTTGTTGGAATATCCAACCCCTGCGTAACTTCAACTTTGTAACTGATGCTTGAACATTATCCTGAATTATTTGTTGATACTGGGTTGAATTTATCTTAGCCTAGACTTTAACAAAGGACCCAGTCCCTGAGCTAGCCACTCAGTCCCACAGCATGATGGAACCGCCACCAAATTTGACAGTAGGTAGCAGGTGTTTTTCTTGGAATGCGGTGTTCTTCTTCTGCCATGCAAAGCGCTTTTTGTTATGACCAAATAACTAAATTTTTTTCTCATCAGTCCAAAACATCTGGCTTGTCTAAATGAGCATTTGCATACAACAAGCAACTCTGTTTGTGGCGTGAGTGCAGAAAGGGCTTCTTTCTCATCACCCTGCCGTACAGATGTTCTTTGTGCAAATTGCGCTGAATTGTAGAACTATGTACAGATACACCATCTGCAGCAAGATGTTCTTGCAGGTCTTTGGAGGTGATCTGTGGGTTGTCTGTAACCATTCTCACAATCCTGCGCATATGCCGCTTCTGTATTTTTCTTGGCCGGCCAGACCTGGGTTTAACAGTGAATGTGCCTGTGGTCTTCCATTTCCTGATTACATTCCTTACAGTTGAAACTGACAGTTTAAACCTCTGAGATAGCTTTTTGTAGCCTTCCCATAAACCATGATACTAATCAATCTTTGTTTTCAGATCTTTTGAGAGTTGCTTTGAGAATCCCATGCTGTCACTCTTCAGAGGAGAGTCAAAGGGAAGCACAACTTGCAAGTGACCACCTTAAATCTCTTTTCTCATGATTGGACATACCAGTCTATGAAGTTCAAGGCTTAATGAGCTAATCCAACCAATTTGGTGTTGCAAGTAATCAGTATTGAGCAGTTACATGCATTCAAATCAGCAAAATAACAAGGGTACCCAGATTTTTGCACAGCCAGTTTTTCACACTTAATTTAATTTCATACAACTAAATACTGCTTCACTAAAAATCTGTTCGGAAAACACCCCAGTACACCAGTATGAAAGACATACCACTGTTATCTTTTTTGTTGAAAGTAGAGTAAATTATTATGCAGGCTAAGAGGTGTTCCCAAACCTTTTCATATGACTGTATTATATAAACAAATGTCAGATGTTAGAAGTTAAGTATCTGAGTTTAATAAATCTTGTTTGGTCTTGTCACATTACAGAAGGAAGCACTTTCTCGATCCATTTGGCATGGAACTTTGGAGAGTATCGTAACATTCTTATTCAGAAAAGAGATTGTTCTATATGATGCACATTGTTGTAGGTCCTTGTACTTCTTAGGAAAGATGATAATTAATACTTATCAAAAAGTAGGCAGGATTTTTTTGTCTTTAGCTTCTATAAACATTGCTAATAATAGTGGAGCTAACTTATTTGAGAATTTTTTTTTTTATAAGATTCCACTGAGTAGCCATCTGGACCAGCTGCTGTCCCACTTGGAAGTGAGTTTATAGCATCTAGTAATTCTGAAAGTGTCAGAGGTTTATTCAGTTCTGCAGCACTAAGAGTATCTAGCTGTGGTATCTCTAATGAATTAAGAAACTCATTAGATTGTGTCTTACCTTCTTTAAACTGATTAGAATATAAGGACTTTATAGTACTCTTTAAATGTGTCACTTTTATTTTTATGGTCAGTAATTTTATCTCCAGCTGTGTTGTTGTTAATTGCTGTTATTGCATTACAGACTTCCTGCTTGTGCATTTGTTGGGCTAAGATCTTAGTGGACTTTTCTCCATCTTCATAATAGTGATGTCACGATTTTAAGATAAGCTGTTTCTTTTATGGTAAATTTGCTGATTAACTCGGACATCTTTTTGGTTTCCAGTTTATTATTGTGAGAATGGAGTGGAGTGGTGGCTAAGGATCTGCGCTGGTATCCCGAAGGTTGCCGGTTCGAATCCCCGTCACTGCCAAAAGAGATCCTACTCTGCTGGGCAGAGGCCCTTAACCTTCAATTGCTCCAGGGGCGCTGTACAATGGCTGACCCTGTGCTCTGACCCCAAGGGGTATGCGAAAACTAACAAATTCCTAATATGAGAAATTGTATAAGGCGAAATAAAGAACAAAAAAAAAAAGATATGAAATAATGATGTCTTAAAAATGCCTCCAGAGTATGCCTGCTGAGACCTCCGAGGATGCATTTGTCTCAAGAAAATAATACATTTTCATAGACATGAATTCTGTACAGTTCTCATCAGCTAATTTATAGGGGGTTAAGACGCTAGCTATAAGATGAGTGAGTAGGATACAGTAATTTAAGCTCCATGATCAAAGGGGCATTGTCAGAGATAACGATAGCGTTGTTTTTAAAAGATTTGATAGTGGGCAAAAAATTGTTTATGAGGAAATAATTCTTGAGTAACAATGATGTACAGGTCAGAAGGAGGACTATGCTGTTATGTTAGGATTTAAGAACCTCCATCGGTCAGATAAGTTATGATCTGTTACAAACTTTAATTCTTTGCAGTATTAGATGTTATCACCGTTGTATCTGAGGATCTATCGAAGTCTGGATTTAAAACACAAAGTCTCTGGCCATGATGATTTTTATTTTGTGAGTATTCACATTAGTGATGGATGCAAATATATTATGAAAGAAAGCTGTATCATCTGTGTTAGGTTCATAGATATTAAACAAAATCATTTTAGTATTGGGTAAATTGCCCGTCACCATGACATATTCCCCTTCAGAATCAGATATTTCATCTGACAATACAAATGGGATAGTTCTGTGTATTAAGATTCCCAAACCCCTGGTTTTGTTTGTATAGCTGGAGTGAAAAATTTGGCCAGACCATTCTCTTTGCAACCTAAAATGGTCCTTGATTAATACGTGAGTGTCCTGTAAAAATATTATCTTGGCAGTTAGATTTGTTAAGTGTGAGAGTACTTTCTCTTTAATTCGTGATTGAGACCCTTGACATTCCAGCTCACAAAGTTTACTATTTGGTCATGGAAATATTTCTTGTAAAATTTTATTGACATTTTGTAGTCTTAGGTTAAAATAGTACATTATACATACAATAACTTTGACCTATATTTCCAAATGATACAGCTATGAAGTGCAATGTTATGTTGTCACTAATGGTTATTGAGGTATAAGGAATAAAATAGAAATAACATTGCTCTGGTTCTTTCCACTTCCTCTGCAAGTGATACAAGCCACATTTTGCGAAATCCCAGTCTTCTGACATGCCAAGAGAAGGAGCACATCTAGAGCAAAGTGAACCCCTAGCAGCAGTGTGAAGAAGGTGTAAACTGACATATCTTTTGAAAATAGTCCAAATACAACAGACCAATGATATAAACAGTCCAAATATAATAGACCAAGGGTATGATGTTAAAGAAAAAAAAAACTGTAAAAAACAAGGCTGGTTACTTAAATAAAGCTAAGAGCTTGTTACTTTGTGATAGCTAAAGTGTACATATAATTAATGAAAGAAATGTCAGTATTATAATTGTAGCTTACTTTTAAAAATATAGGGAAGGGAAGGCCAAAAATGAAGTAAAACATAAAATATAGTAAAAAGAATACGCTTGAGTATGTGGATTTCACTTTCACCAAACAACAAATTTTTAATTCTTGCGGATAGGCCTCTTCATTGGGAAGGTGCACTGCTTTTCCCTGATGGCAACACAAATTAGACAATCTACAAGTCTCCAACTTAAAGTTTAAAGCCAAACAATATCTACATACTTCTCTCATATCACCTATGTCCATTTTTCACTGTTCTGTAATTTCACCGAGTAGTAATTGTTAGTGCTAATGCGATATTTACTATCAATTCTTTGAGACTTTTGAATTTTAGTACTTTCATAATCTCTAACGTGCTCCACTTGTGTATTGCGCCAACGTTTTTGAACCTCTTTACAACATTCTACTTTGTCCTCTACTCTGTCTTTTCTTCTTCTACTGTTTGTCTTTTATTTCCACCCCTACTTGGACTTGTTAGGTTTTCAGTTTATCTTTTGTACAAAGTCTCGTCCCGCGGGACGTGAAATTCTCTCTGAAAAGTCTTGTCTCGTCCCAAGATTTTTTTATGTATGTATGTATGTTGTCAGGGATGCCAGGGGCAACGACCCGGCCGGGACGCCTTGAGGCACCGGAAGAGGGTCAATGCCCACCCTGGATCATGTGGGGGCTGCCTTCCTGGTTGCTTTGGGGACCACGGGTAGAGGGCTTGGAAGCCCAACCTTGTGGGGACCCGTGGTCACCGCCAGGGGGCGCCCCAATGCCTTGGGGACCCTGGACCTCAGCACTTCCGCCACACCAGGAAGTGCAGGGGGGAAGAAGAGAAGGGACACCCAGAGAGCTTCCGGGAGAACAGCCGGCATTTCCGCCACACTGGGGCGTGTCCAGGGAGGAATGCCGGGACACACCTGGAGCTCATCCGGGATGATATAAGAGGGGCCGTCTCCCTTCATTCGAGGCTGGAGTTGGGTGGAAGCAGGACGAGGCAGGAGAAGAGAGAGAGAAGGCGGCCCGAAGGAGAAGGCATTGTGTGTTGGCCAGGACTGTGTTTGGGGGTTTGTGTGCACTGAATTACTGTAAATATTATTGTAAATAAACGAGTGGTGGTGGAAAACAACATGTCCGCCTGTCTGTGTCCAGGCCGCGTCCACAATGTGTGTGTGTGTGTGTGTGTGTGTGTGTGTGTATGTATATATCTATACTAATAAACGGCAAAGCACTCACTCACTCACTCACTCACTCACTCACTGACTGACACTCATCACTAATTCTCCAACTTCCCGTGTAGGTAGAAGGCTGAAATTTGGCAGGCTTATTCCTTACAGCTTCCTTACAAAAGTTGGGCAGGTTTCATTTCGAAATTCTACGCGTAATGGTCATAACTGGAAGCTGTTTTTCTCCATTTACTGTAATGGAGTTCAGATGGAGGGGCGGAGTTCGTGTGACATCATCACGCCTCTCACGTAATCACGCATTACGTAGAAAGCCAGGAAGAGCTACAAAACGCGCTTTAGAAAACCTGCATTATATAATTAAGAAGGCAGCGAAACAATTAGAAGCGAGCGAGTGACATATAAAACCACATTCAGCAGCTCACGTGAACTGACGCAGTGCGCAGACAAAAAGTAACAGTTCCAAACAGTGCTGAACAAAAACTGAATTACACTGCTACGCTCAAATAGATAAACCACACGCCGTGGCGCGATACTAAAGCATTCGACTGTAGCGCCCACGTCCGAGGTTCGATTCCCGAGAGGGGATGCACTAAGTATGTACGCGCGCTTCTCGATTTATTTTAACCTCGCATCCCCTTAGTTTGAGACGTATGAAAACGCATGCGGTTAACGCAGAAAGACAGATCACCTATTCACCTATTGAAGCTTCATGAATAATGGATACTTTATTCGCGATCAATGATTGTTTTGGTAAAGCCATACTCAGTGTATTCATTAGATGAACGGTAAAAAAGTAAGAGCGAGGGGACGGTAACTTACTGAAGCACACAAGCAAAACCACAATAGCACGCGGGCTCGATGTACTGACTTGCGCGATCACATTCCAAAAAATATTTCTTTTCAAGTTCTATTTAGTCCATATGAGTCAAACTCAAGGCCCACGGGCCACATCCGGCCCGGCGTGTAATTATATCCGGCCCGCGAGATCATTTTATATACTGTATTATTGTTATTAATGGCCCGGGTATATGAAGCGCTGGTAACACAATAAACTACAGATCCCATAATGCAGCGCTTCAGCTGCCTTGCCGAACACTTAACACGTTAATCAAGTCTAGCTTATGATACTGTAAATTATTGCGAAGCTAGCCCACACGATGCCGAAGAGAAAAGTTGATTCTGAAAATAGAGCCTTTAAAAACCGATGGGAGGCCGAGTATATGTTTACTGACATTGCTGGTATACCCGTGTGTCTCATTTGTGGAACGTGTGTACAAAAACTGGGGTCTCCTTCCCAGCAAAAGTCGAGCAGCCGGCGCGCTTCTGCCTTAAATCAAAGTGAGCACTTTTAATTTTTTTCATCCTCCCCCTGAGCTATAGCCCAGAAAATTGCAAACACGGGACCCCTTTTCTACACCACGGCAAAATAATAATATTAAGGCGATTCACACTTTCTTTTGCACGTATACGATTATAAAGTCCTCGGCTCGGATTATTAAGACACGCACACGAGTGAAGGACTGACAGTGCCATCACAGCCGATTATTGGCAGAGACGTCTCACCAGTCTACACAAGACCCACCGCGACTGTCCCCAAAAGGCGATCATAACGTCACCGAACACATCTCTCTATACTATATAAAAGAAAAATGCAACTTTCCTTTCTTTACACCTTTGTTCATTTTATCCCAAACCAAAGCCTTTCTCTCTTAACACTGCAGAGGACACAAAACAATTTTTCTTTAATTACTGGTAATACCGGTGAGTCACATTACCAGAGGCAGAAATTTGAACGTTCACATAGAAAATGTAATTTCTATACCACAGCCGTCGTGTAGCGCCTTTCAAAAGGGATCAACTACCGAGAGATGATCCATATACATTTTAGCTGCTGTTAGTACAACTTACCTCTTCTGTTATACCGTCTTTTAAAATGTAGTTTACCCGCAACCACTCGAGTAGTGCTCAATGTACCTGTACTTCTTAAAACGTTAGTTTTACTGTTTAATAACTAATAGACTATATTTTATTATTTTTCCCTTGCACTCAGTGACCAAAGCTATACACACACATATAGACACATACATATATATACACATATATATACCTGTGTGTATGTATGTGTATATATGTATATATGTATGTATGTGTGTGTGTGTATGTGTATATATATATATATATATAAAAAATTTGTGTGTGTGTGCATGTTAGATATAGATATAGATATAGATATATATATATATCTGTGTATATATGTATGTATGTGTGTATATGTATATATCTATGTATGTGTGTATATGTATATATCTATGTATGTGTGTATATGTATATATCTAATGTATATACATATGTATATATTTATATAGATATGAATATATATATATACTTACTCAAAACCATTATGACGGCAGCAATCCAAGCTGTGAGAAAACAGTAAAAAGGAGGCGTGTCAGATGTCGTGGTACACTTTCTAATGCAGCTAGACGAAAACAACTTTGTGACGCTGCCGCGAAATACACAAAACAATTACTTTCACAATCATGTTACATTATTTTTCAAATGTTTCCTTTTCTTTTTCATAACTTTAACACACTACTTCTCCGCTGCGAAGCATGGGTATTCTGCTAGTGTGTGTGTGTATATATATATACATATGTATATGTATAGTGACAGATAGGGGCACTGTCTTCCCCTTGAACCCTCAGACCAGACACCAGATAAGTCCAAATAATTATTTTATTATAATAATAATGTGCACAAAGAACCTTCACCTCCACTATACTTTCAATAATAAACAATAATACACAATAATCACAATAAATAATTCCTCCACACCTCCCAGCAGCTCAGTCACCCTTCCTCCCAACTTGAAAAGTCTGGGGAAAATGCAAATTTGGCCATTTTTAAAAGTTATTTCATCTTTCTGTATGAGAAGGGACATGAGATTTTGTTTGGCCTGTAGTTTCTCGAAACAGGCAATTAGGCTTTTTGGTTTGGAGGTATCCAATCCATGTATATGGTAGGCTGCAGAGATCTCGATGTCTTATTTTAAAGTCCTTTCCCATTATTTTAAAGAATAGTTCAGCTATGAATTTTGCTGGGTTTGGACTTTCCATTTTCCAGGAAGACATTCAATTCTGATGTTGTTCCTTTTATATCTGCCTTCCAGTGTTGCCAGTTTGTCTGTGAGCATTTTGCACTCTGATTTTGCAGCCATTGCTTTTTTATCCGCAGTGGAACACGATTATTCAATTATTTCAATACAGGTTTTGAACTTTTGCTTAACATCTTCAAGCTGAGCAGAAGTACTTTAATTTTACTCTCTAATTTACTTGTATTTTCCTGTATTTTTTCATCAGTTTTTTGTAGCATTTCTGTAAAGGTTATAGTAAACTTAGTACAGTAATCCCCCATCTATCGCGGAAGTTACATTCCAGACCCACCCGCACATGTAAACTTATTAAAACACACTTTTTAAACGCATATGATATGTGGATGTCAGGCTAAGGATATGAATAACATCTCTCTATTATAAAACATTTTAACTTCACGCAAGACAAGGCAGTGAGACAGGATAAGAGCTGCTGTAGAAGCCTTTAAAGGATTGACATGCAGAGCGACAAGCTGAAAAACAAGCAGCACAGAGCCAGCACAAAGTCCACTTCTCCTTAGCGTGCATTGAGCGCCCCCCTTCCCAACACGAAGTGGCAGGAGCACAGCGTGCCTCGGGGGAGGAGGGGGTTTGAGCGAAGCAATCGTGACAAGATCTGAGCACTTCTCCTTAGCTTGCATTCAGATGTCACACAACACCAACCCCACTCCTCCTCCTCCTTCAGAACACGTAGAGCAAACAGAACAGGCATGCTTCTTGGCAGAAGCAGCAGGAAGCCAGTAGCTGATCTGTCCACTTCTGCTTAGCGTTTGTTCAGCCAACCCCCCCCCACCCCCCCCCCCCATTACAATGCGAGCAGCAGAGACGCGAAGTGGAAAAAGGACAGCTGCTGTACAGGCTTTTAAGTGATTGATGCAAAACACGACAAGCACAACGCACAGCTGGCCAGCAGCAAGAAGACACCAGCTGAACCGGTCGCATCTCTTTACAACCCCTTCACAACGCGAGCAGCGTTATGTGCTGCGAGAAAGATATTTAACCACGCCCGGGGCAGGAAATAAAGGACAAATATTGTTTATACAAAACTTTTAAAGTAAAAATTAAAATAATGTATATGTAACAATTCCCATGAAAATAGCAATCTCTTTAAATTGTTTATCCGGTAAACCAAACGAGGGGGTTGGCAAGCAAAGCGAGCAGGGCCGGGGCCCCCTAGTAATAATAATAGTATTAATAAATCCTTGATGTAGCGGGGGCACGATAGCTAAACCACGATAGAGCGGGGGATTACTGTACTTAAATGTTACTCCATGTCTTTTATGTCCTGATGCAGTTTATCATTTTTCTCATTTATGACCTTTATTTTGTTTTTTATTTATTCTGTTTCATTCTTTATTTCTGTATTGTGTTTCTTTGTGTCTCATCTTATATCATTTATGTTCTGCCCTGAGAGCAGTGATCGTTAGTTTCAGCTCGGAGATTGCATTTCAATCTTCCCCGATCTCCGGAGGTGGAGTTGAAGTTGAAAGTTGAGTAGGAGGTGATGTTGCAAACTCGCGGGGGGAATTAACTGAAGTTGACAGTGGGGATGAAAAGGCCATGCTTAGCTTCAAAGATCCTCCTGGAGTCGACGAATGATCCATGCCCGCCTTACTCGCAGTTTTGCTTCCACTAATGCTCTCAGCTGGAGCTGACACTGCCATATCAGATTCTGGCAGGTCTGTACTTTCGTCCATGTGTTCCTCCAGGTCAGTCTCTAGGGCGCTCTACCGTGAACTTTAGGACAATTTAGACTTTGATGGGGGTTTTGTTGCCTTATCCTTTTCCTTCTGTGCCTTTTGTTTGCTACTCATGCTTAATCGTATTTACATGTAGTATTATTAAATACCCTCAAGATGAATAAATACAGAATATCTCGAAGTGATCTAAAAAGAAAGGGGTTAAAATAACACCACTGCTAACAGAGCTCTCCCCTACACCTCCATCTCCAACAACGGACGAGACCAACTTACACATTGTACAAATGAATGAAACCTGTACACTGCTATTGATTTCCACAGGGCCATTTTAGGAATTTGTTATATAGGAATATAGCTTAAAGAATTCCTGTAATGGAATGCTACCAATGTAACTTGTCTGCATAGAATGCACATTTACCACCTTCTGACATGGAGAATGGAACATCTTCAATAATTTCAGAAGCAGCAGCACTTGGCCTGGCACTAGAGTGGGTGTCTTCCTCACTCACCGTCAAAGTTTCAGTTGTGGAAATGGAGCAAGAAGGCATTCTTTCTTCATGTAGTTGTGGAGTGGTTTGCAGAACTGCTTCAGAAGATTCACCAAATTAAGCACCTTGTTGTGTGCTTTTTAGTTCAAAAAACTTCAAGGTGCTTTTTTCTTTTTTAAACTTTCCTCCTCTTACTGATGCTTTTCTTTCCTAACATTTTTGAAAAACAGATTTATGAGGATACATTATTATTTCATATGACATCAGTAAAAAATAAATATATAAATTGTTTTCCTGCTCAAATTATGACCATAGTGATCTATGTGACTGATAGACTACTAAATTGCTTTCACAGTAAAATGAAGAGTGAAAACTGTATTGGAACACAAAAGTAGAAAAAAATCCAAATGCAAAAATAAACTTCAGTCAATAAGGTTGTGAACCTAAAAATGCAATGAAATACAGTGGAACCTCTAGATAAGAGTTTAATTTGTTCCAGCACTGAGCTTGTATAGCGAATTTCTCGTATCTAGAACAAACTTCCCCATTGAAAATAATGGAAATCCAGTTAATCCGTTCTGCACCCCCAAAAATATCAACATAAAAATCAATTTTCCTAACAAATAACACTGATAAATAATATATACAAGTGGAACCTTGGTTTGCAAGTAACTTGGTTTACGAGTGTTTTGCAAGACGAGCTAAATTTTTAAATTAATTTTGACTTGATAAAATGTGCGATATCTTGCAATACGAGTAGTATGGATACACTTTGTCTGCTGAGCGTCATGTGATCATAACTGAGCTGATGGTTCTTCTCTCTCGTGCGCGTCTCTCTCTCTCCTTATCTCGCTCGCTCGCCTCTCTCTCTCTCTCTCTCTCTCTCTCTCTCTCTCTCTCTCTCTCTCCTTATCTCGCTCGCTCTCTCCTCTTGAGGGCAATCGTCTCCTATTTTCCGTCTGCATGTCTGCGATACTTTTGGATACGCTTATACGGCGAACTGCTACAGCGAAACAATGAAATCACAAGCGCACAAACGCGTAGATCCTCACGCTACGGGAGAACAAGGAACACTGAGTGAGCTGACGGGCTGGCAGCGTCAGCTTGGGTGAAAAACCCCGAGTCGAGGCGGATCGGGAAACGCGTCACGCATACCCACAGCCTGGCTCGTGACTCGTTACGCGAGCCATTGCTCGTATTAAGATCCGAATTTTTCGCTCATACTTTCCTCGTATCTTGAATTTCTTGTATACAGAGGTGTTCATATCTAGAGGTTCCACTGTAGTACGTTAAGAGGCAAAACTGTATTGAAATGCAAAAGCAGAAAAACAAAGTGCAAATGTAAAGCTAAACTGCAAACAATAGAGTTGAGAACTTAAAAGTACAATCAAATAGTATAACATTAGTATACTATGGTATAAGTATACAATAGTATAACAATAGTATAATTTCAGTATTACTGAAATACAATAATCAATATAAAATCTGTATTCTGTAACCAAAGATTTTGAAATCACTTTATTGAAAATAAAATATGCACAGTGAACTGCTAGATGACTGCCTACAAGGAGCACTTCTCCAGTCCCCAGTGATCAAGCTGACTGAGGGAGGGAGAGGCTGATGTGAACACAGTGGGAGAGCAAATCATGTGAAGTTGCAGTCAGTTAGGGGGCAGCAGTGCTTCGGCTCCCAATTGGCTCATTAGAAATGGAAATGGGGCAAGACAGGTACTTGTGGCTGCTCGCACGATCTACAGATGTGCTTGAAAGTTTGTGAACCCTTTAGAATTTTCTATATTTCTGCATAAATATGACCTAAAACATCATCAGATTTTCACTCAAGTCCTAAAAGTTGATAAAGAGAAACCAGTAAAACAAATGAGACAAAAATATACTTGGTCATTTATTTATTAAGGAAAATGATTGAATATTACATATTTGTGAGTGACAAAAGTATGTGAACCTTTGCTTTCAGTATCTGGTGTGACTCCCCTTTGCAGCAATAACTGCAACTAAACGTTTCTGGTAACTTTTTGATCATTCCTGTACACCGGCTTGGAGGAGAACAGCTTCAACTCTGGGATGTTGGTGGGTTTCCTCACATTAACTGCTCGCTTCAGATCTTTCCACAACATTTTTGATTGGATTAAGGTCAGGACATTGACTTGGCCATTCCAAAACATTAACTTTATTCTTCTTTAACCATTCTTTGGTAGAAAGACTTGTGTGCTTAGGGTCGTTGTCTTGCTGCATGACCTACCTTCTCTTGAGATTCAGTTCATGGACAGATGTCCTGACATTTTCCTTTAGAATTCTCTGATATAATTCAGAATTCACCGTTCCATCAATGAAGGCAAGCCGTCCTGGCCCAGATGCAGCAAAACAGGCCCAAACCATGATACTACCACCACCATGTTTCACAGATGGAATAAGGTTCTTATGCTGGAATGCAGTGCTTTCCTTTCTCCAGACATAACGCTTTTTGTTTAAACCAAAAAGTTCTATTTTGGTCTCATCTGTCCATAAAACATTCTTCCAATAGCATTCTGGTTTGTTAACATGATCTTTAGCAAACTTCAGACAAGCAGCAATGTTTTTTTTGGAGAGCAGTGGCTTTTTCCTTGCAACCCTGCCATGCACACCATTGTTGTTCAGTGTTCTCCTGATGGTGGTCTCATGAACATGAACATTAGCCAATGTGAGAGAGGCCTTCAGTTGCTTAGAAGTTACCCTGGGGTCCTTTGTGACCTCGCCAACTATTACACGCCTTGCTCTTGGAGTGATCTTTGTTGGTCGACCACTCCTGGGGACGGTAACAATGGTCTTGAATTTCCTCCATTTGTACACAATCTGTCTGACTGTGGATTGGTGGAGTCCAAACTCTTTAGAGATGGTTTTGTAACCTTTTACAGCCTGATGAGCATCAACAACTCTTTTTCTAAGGTCCTCAGAAATCTCCTTTGTTCGTGCCATGATACACTTCCACAAACGTGTTGTGAAGAGCAGACTTTGATAGATCCCTGTTCTTTAAATAACACAGGGTGCCCACTCACACCTGATTGTCATTCCACTGATTGAAAACACCTGACTCTAATTTCACCTTCAAAGTAACTGCTAATCCTAGAGGTTCACATACTTTTGCCACTTACAAATATGTACAGTAATATTCAATCATTTTCCTCAATAAATAAATGACCAAGTATAATATTTTTGTCTCATTTGTTTAACTGGTTTCTCTTTATATACTTTTAGGAGTTAAATGTGAAAATCTGATGATGTTTTAGGTCATATTTATGCAGCAATATAGAAAAATCTAAAGAGTTCACAAACTTTCAAGCACAACTGTATGTCCTTTTTGTAGCCTGGAGGCCAACACTGTACACAGTCCTCCAGATCAGGCTTCACTAAAGTGTTATAAAGCTTGAACATAACCTCCTTTGACTTGTACTCTACACATTATGTCTATAACCTAATATTCTGTTAGCCTTCTTAATGGCTTCTGAGCACTGTCTGATAGTTCACAGTGTGAACTATGATTCCTTAATCCATTTGGGTTTGCTTTCAATTTTCAGACCTCCTGTTGCATATTCAAAGCTAATGTTTTTTACTTCCTACATGTAATACTTCTTATTTACTTACATTAAATTTGATTTGCCAAAAATCTTTCCAAGTGTATATTCTGCCCAAGTCCCTCTATAGTGATTAAACAGATTCTACATTATCTGGGAATCCTCCTAGCTTGGCATCATCTGCAGTCTTAACCAGCTTTTTATATTTCCTATTCAAATCATTTATAGCAGTGGCCCTAGCACCCACCCTGTGTGACACCATTCTTAAAATCTGCCAATTCTGATAGGAAGCAGGGAGTTATTGGTGCAAGTAACTGTGTTGAGACAATTTTGCAAACGTCTACACGCTACATTCTAAACTCTCACTTCCTCTAGTTTGATACCAGAACTCATGTGGCACCCTATCGGATGCTTTTTGAATGACAAGGTAAATAATTTCACATGCATCACTTTGATTGTATCCCTTTGTTGCTTCCTCATAGAATTCTAGCATGTTAGTAAAATGCAGCCTTCTTCTTCTGAACCAGTGCTGACTGTTAAGAAAAACTCCTATTCTTGCCATACTGTATATTGCTCAATCATTTCCTTAATATCTTCTATTAAGTTACCTGTGATGCACTTTAAGCTTACTGGCCTATAGTTGCATGGATCTGCCCAGTCACCCTTTTTATATAACAGCGTAATATTTGCCATTTTCCAGTCCTTCTGAATTTCCCCAGTTAGCAGTAACTTTCAAAGAATATGCGTCATGGGTTTATATATGTAATCTCTAACCTCCTTAAGAACTCAAGGATAAATATTATCTTGTCCTAGTTATTTGTTTGATTTCAGTCTATTTAATCTATTCAGCACTTCTTCCTCTGCAATTTTCAAGTCACTCAGCAATCCCTTAGTAGTCCCTTTTACTTCTAGTAGGTTATCTACTTCCTCACGTGTGAAAACATCAAAAAAATTAGAGTTTACAGAATCTGGTATTTCACTGTTTGTATTTTTAATTCCATTTACAATTCCTGATGCTCCTCCTCCTTGACTGTTCTTTTACTACTAAAATACTGAAAGACACTCTTTGGGTCATCTTTAACCTTACCTGTTATATTCCCTGCCCTCAAACTCTCATGCACCCTACGATTCAAATTGCAGTTTTTAGTCTTATATGCCAGTTTCACCACTCCTCATCTTTCTCCACACTTAAAAGCTTTATCTTAGTTCATCTTCCTTAGACTTTGCCACATCTGCTCAAAATTTGCCCTAACAAAATTAAACTTAACAGTTTTGGTCTTTGCATCCTTGATGTTCCAAAACACTTAAAATTGAATTATATTATGGTAACTTGATCCTGGTCGTTTAATCACCTCTACCCCCTCACTTCTTTTCTGATTATTATTAAATTCTAAATCTAGACAGGCTTCCCCCCACATTGGTGCTTTAACATACTGTGTTAAAAACAGGCACTGATTATGTTTATAAACTCCTCTTATGCTCTGCCATTTGCAAGCTTAGCCAAGTTGATATTCTGGTAGTTAAAGCCCCCCATGATTATAATAACCCCGTACACTTGACTTTTTAATATTAATAAAAATATGTGCTTCGAAATTACTATCTGCATTGTGAGGGGTGTATAACACACTCCTTAAGTAAGGCATATTTCCCTAACTAGCAAAATACCCGCGCTTCGTCGCAGTGATGTCGTGTGTTAAAGAAGTTAAGAAAAAGAAAAGGAAACATTTTAAAAATAACGTAACATGATTGTCAAAGTAATTTTTTTGTGTATTTGGTGGCAGCGTCACAAAGTTGTTTTCGTCTAGCTGCATCAGAAAATGTACTACGACGTCTGACACGCCTACTTTTTACTGTTTTCTCACAGCTTAGATTGCTGCTGTCATAATCGGTTTGAATATATATATATATATATGTATATGTATATGTATATGTATATGTATATGTATATGTATATGTATATGTATGTATGTATGTATGTATGTATGTATGTATGTATGTATGTATGTAT
>JANRMT010062818.1:44027944-44062384 GCA_026402145.1 Polypterus bichir lapradei | reverse complement strand
ATACATATGTTTTAGAATATCTTTCTCCACCCCTGGGATTTTTTCTACCTGGATGTCAGGTAGGAAAAATCCCTGGACAGGGTGCCAGCCATTTACAACAATAAAATATGTAAGCAATATGTATGACATGACTGATGTTAAGAACAAGAAGAGTATGATATTTCAACTATTTTGAGAGGTGGAGAAAGATATTCTAAAACATATGTATGCCACCAGATCATTTTCACAATATCAGGTAATTTGAGCTGTGAATGTAAAACTAAATAAATGAGTACAAAAACATGTTTTGTAGGTTTAGAATTGGGATACTTTCTTCACCTACCTACCTGTAGTTTAGCAGAGACATGGCCATATCAGGAATTTTACAACATTTGTATCAGTTCATTAAGGAAAAGTGATTGGTCAGCAAGTAAATTCTAAACTTACTTGACCGCCAGTTTCTTGATCAGTGCTGTTTTATTTTTAAAAAGAATTTCTCCTGTACGAAGTGGCAGGTGAATTATTGTCAACAAAACACAGACACATGAGAAATAAATTGAAACATTACGCATTTGTGATTTTTCTGTCCATACTGTAAAGGTTTTGTTGACCAGCACATTCCAACTTCAGACATTTGAATTACATCTTAATATACAGGAAGCATCAAGAAATGTGGCAGCTCATCATAATGGCCATCAAACTCAAGCTGCCTGGAATTTGGCTTAATGTGTGCTGCTGTATATACTATATATTGGGCTCAGTCTGAATTACAGCTAATATTCCGTCATTTATGAAAAGACTGAAATTCTGTAAAGTACTATCTGTATCTAATACTTCTTTCTTGAGCCCCGGAGATCCACTGAATAAACTGCAGCTTTGAAAGTTGCCGAGTACATTCAAAGCAATACCATCACCTTAGTAAGCTTCAGTAACACTTGAACCAGAATCTATAATGCTATCACTATCAGTTCCTGAAGAAATGTCACTGTTATCACACAGCAAATCATGTTCTTTGTCACATGCTTTACATGCCCATATTCAGCATGCTCTTTCACTGCAAATACTGCATCAAAACCTGCCCTCCATCACCAGCCACCGATCACTGGATGAGTATATACAGGAGGCTCATGGTGGTTGACTTTGTGTTTTAAGGTTAAATGTTACAAGGGTTAAAGACTAGCAGCAGGAATATTTATTCAAAATACAAATATGAAATTCTTATTAATATGTTTTGATTAATTTCAGGGTCCTTGCAGCCCAGGTTGACCCTTGCATAAGTCAGTTTATTATGAAAGTATTTTTAGTAAATTATTTTATTTTGGTTATTCTTTTCAGCTACTTAATAGTTTTGTTTACTTTTAGTTTTTCAGTTTTGATAATTATTTTATTTCAGTTTATGAAAATGATTTTGTATTAATAGTTTCAGTTTTGATTTGTCTTCGTTAACTATAATAACCTTGTTCTAGACAAATCCAGATGTCTTCACTAAGATTGGGCTCATCATTCGGTTGAAGAAGACTTGTGTTTAAATTATGTGTGATAAAAAGAGCAAAAATGTGTATCTGTCTGTTATTTAGCCAGGTTTCTATTATTGCTATAATATAATATAATAGTTCTGCTTAGACTCATACATCTCCAACTCACTTTTGTTTATTTGTGATACTTCTAGCATGAAGGCAAGCTATTTTTAATGTGTTACTTATTTTACTTTTGCACTTCTATCCAAAATTTGAAGTTACTAAGCATATTTACTTTTACACTGCTGCTCGTTCCTTCATGTACAGTTCTAAACCTGGCTTTTTCTAAACTCCATTCAGTAATTTTCAGATGTAACCTGTCATGGTGGAACAGGTCTCATGTGTTGCAAAAGGAGTCCCAATGTCCCATGAACCTATACCCTTCTACCTTACACCAAGATTTCAGACATACATTAAGACTTTTAATATCCATAATCGTACCTGGACTGGTGCATGGCACATACAGAACTTTGGAGACGTCTACTGTGTCAGTTCTGCTCCTCGGCCTAACACTTAACACTTCATATTTGGATTGCAGAACTGACATACTACCTGTATATATTGTATGTCATTTTCTCTAACAGACATTAACAGCTGGATCCATCCCAACTCTGACCAAGAGCCTGTCATCTCTTCCAGGGAAGTCAGACACCTTTGCACCCAGACTGTTACTGGACTGTTTTGACTTGACACAACTTGTGGATTTTCCCACCCACTCTGGTGGTCATACATTGGATCTGATCTGTACTTCTGGGCTCTCTGTTGCCAGCATTTACAGCACTGATTTGGGACTCTCTGACCATAAAGCAGCACTTTTCATTGTTTCATTATCTTCCCTTCCTCTTACCTGTAAACGACAAATTTCTTACCGAAACCTTAAAAATATCTGTCCCTCTTTTCTTTCTGGATCCATTTCTGATCTTTTACTGTCTTCACGTATTCCATCAACACTAGATAGTCTTGTTGACCACTATAACACAGCCCTTCATTCAGCATTAGATAAAACAGATCCTTTAAAACATAAGGAGGTTTCCTTCAAGCGTTCAGCTTCTTGGTATAACTCAAAATTGCGATCTATGAAAGCAGCTGGCCGACGCCTTGAGAGAATGTCACGTAAGTCTGGCCTCACCGTGCACATCCAGGCTTTCTCTGACCACCAAAGACCTTACAGAGAAGCACTAACCGCTGCCAAGAACACCTGTTTGGCAGAATAATAAAAAGTGGCCAAGACAACCCAAGGGTTTCATTCTCTGTAGTTAATAAACAACTCGAACCCGCATCTGGCCCAACTACGTCTTCTACTGAAGTCTGTGAGAAATTCCTCTACTTTTTCCGTAACAAAATTAAAGATCTAAATAATTCAACTAACATAAATACATCATCTGTTTATATCTTTCCCTGCTTTCCCACTCCATCCAGATCCTTCTCTAAGTTCTCACCAGTCACATCTGCTTTTTTTTAATGGCCTGCTTTGTAAAATGAGGCAGACTGCTCGTGTACTGGACCCCATCACTAGCACACTACTTAAATCCTTCCTTTATGCCATAATCCTGACTAGTCCAACAATAATAAACTCATCTCTTGACACTGGCTCTGTGCCACTCACTTTTAAAATCACTTCTATAACTCCAATGTTAAAGTCTGGTCTTGATGCTGACAGTCTTAACAATTTGCGGCCAATTTCCCACTTATCTTTTCTGTCAAAAGTTCTTGAGCGTGTTGTAGCCTCCCAACTCACCAATTACTTAACCTCTAACAATTTGATGAAATCCTTTCAGTCTGGAAACTGCTCTGCTACGGGTAACCGATGATTTGCTTATGGCAGCAGACTCTGGACAAACCAGCATGTTAATTCTGTTAGACCTCAGTGCAGCATTTGACAGTGTCAGACATGACATTCTACTATCCAGAATGGAGAACATGCTGGGTATCTCTGGCAATGCCCTCCAGTGGTTCAAGTCCTATCTGACTGATAGGCAAGAGTTTGTTAGTCTTGGCAACAGCAGATCCAGCTCAACGCCAGTTCCACAAGGAGTTCCTCAGGTCTCTGTCCTCGGCCCTCTTCTCTTCTATATTTATATGCTTCCCCTTGGCCATATTATTTGTAGCTTTGGACTGGATTATCATTTTTATGCAGACGATACTCAACTTTATTTCAGTGTTAGAAGTGGAACTTCATCAGAGCTTTCCCAGCTCACAACCTGCCTCAGTGAAATTAATACATGGATGGAGCAGAACTCTTTAAAATTAAATTGCAACAAAACTGAACTCCTGCAAATTGGGACTAAAGTGCAACTTAATAAAATGAGCTCCTTCCCAGTACATCTTGGCAGTGATCTCATCAGACCTGCCTCTACTGCAAAGAATCTTTCCCTTTCTTATTCCGTCCACATAAATCACATTAAGAAACTTTCTTACTTTCATCTCCATAACATATCCCTTGTTCGCTCCTTCCTCTCCTTTTCTAATGCTGAGAAACTTGTCCATGCTTTTATCACACCCCGCATCGATTATTGTAATTCCCTACTGGCAGGTGCCCCTTCTAGTCTTATATTACAGCTCCAGCTTATTCAAAACTTGGCTGCAAGAGCCCTTACTCGAACCAGCAGCAGTGAGCACATAACACCCATCCTGCTCCGCCTTCACTGGCTCCCCGTGTCTTACAGAATTGAGTATAAAATTCTACTAATAACCTACAAAGCCTTAAACGACCTTGCACCAAACTACATCAGTGACCTTCTCCATCACTATGTGCCTGTTCACCTACTAAGGTCCTCTGATTCTGGCAATCTTGTTGTGCCCTACACTAATCTACACTCCATGCGTGACAGGGCCTTCAGCTGTATAGCACCCAGACTCTGGAATGACCTACCGAAATTAATCAGGTCAGCTGACTCCATGAATTCTTTTAAAAAACAACTCAAAACTCATCTGTTCAGGAAGGCTTTCAGTTCTACCTGACTTTATTACCCTTCTCTCAGTTTACCTCTGTGTCAAGATGCTCATGTAACCTGTATGTGTGTGTGCCAAACCATCAATTATGTTGTCTGTTAGGCTTTTACTCTGAATTTACTGTCTTACTCTTCTTTATTTATTTATCTGGTTTAGTAGAATGCTATATACTGTATACCCTGCTGTTTTTTCTTAAACTCTGTGAAGTGCCTTGAGTATGGAAAAGGTGCAATATAAATAAAATGTATTATTTTTTCTGGCGTAAACCTTTTTGATTTCTCAGCTATCACAGCCTCTCTCTTTCTGGGAACTTGGCTTTAGATCGGCCTGTAGAGGGTCCTCATTCCTATCTACCTCCTCAAAATCTTCACAGACCCAGTCCAGCATCGTAAGGCCCTGATTCTAATTATTATTGTTGTTTTTGTTGTTTTTTCAATTGTTCTATTATTTTTGTTTTAGTCTCTTAATTTTTTGATCCCCTAGTCCCCCATGTTTATGACCAGTCGGAGTTCATACTATTCACTGGTATTTCTGTGTTGTTTTTATATGCTTTATTGATTCTTTGGTAACAACTGAGAATATTTTCAAGCATTTTTTTACCTAGTCATCTTTCGTTTGGAGCCAGTTAAGTCCAGCACAAGGGAAAACATATTTGTTTAGTAGCAGGCTAAAAGCTTACTTGATTCTTCACTTACACTAGCATGTTAAAAGCTGCATTCAGTTACACAGGGTGTCTTTCTTTGAAACCATAATAAAAGTAACAATGAAAAGAAATTAAAACAAAAAAAGGCATTCACAATAACTCCCAACTTTGTAAGATCAAAAAATTCTTAAAAATTAAAAAGGAATGTCAAAATATTTCCAGAACAACAACTTCTGATATATTGTAGTTGCTTAGATGCTCAGATGATTAGTATTTTATTTTTTTATCATTAACAACAAATTAGTTTCTTACTACTGTACATAATGCATTAGAAAAGGATAAAATACAATATGGTAACATTATGATATTATCGTATCATGATATAATATTTATGAAAAGGTTGGAATTTGCTTGTGTACAATTTAAGAGTATTTATCTACAGTGTTGAATCAATTTTATTTCTTGAAAAAAATAACAAAATTGTATTATTAATGTTACTGGTTGCAATCTCTACAAAATGAATTTACTTTGAATTTTCTCTTTGAGAGTGTAAGCCTGAAAAACACGTCACATTCACAAGCTTCAGCATAATAACAGTTAAAGACCAATAAATGTTTTAACATGTTCGCTTAAATTACATAATTTAAGTGAAGATTGTCTCTGAGTCTGGACCTAAATATGAATGGATGTTTATTGCATATAACACACCATTTAAACATTGCACTTCTCCACCTGGTGGATTTTCAAGCTAGTGTAATTAATTTCCTGAAAGTTTCTGAAACGGTAGGATTTGGTTGGTGTATTACTGGAAGTGTAAGGCAAAATAACACAGAATTCCTTACTCTTTTTTGCATGGCTGCATCTGTACTTCCTGTGAGTAGCCTTGCAGAACTAAAGTTGAAGAAACCCTGGTTCTACCTAATCTCCATTTCTATTATTATGTCATAAATGTACTTTTCGTCTTTTTATTCTTCTTTCGGCTGCTCCTGTTAGGATTTGCCACAATGGATCATCTATTTTCATATCTTCCTGTCCTCTGTGTCTAATGTTCTCTCTCACCACATCGATATACCTCCTCTTAGGCCTTCCTCTTTTCCTCTTGCCTGGCTTTGTCTCCAAACTGTCCAATCTGAGCTAAACCTCTAATATACTCATTTCTATTCCTGTCCATCTCCATCACACCAATGCACTGACAGCTCTGCCGCTGTCTTTTCGTTAGTTCCACTGTCTCCAACCCATATAACATAGCTTCTCTCAGTACCATCTTGTAGACCTTGCCTTTCACTTTTGCTGGTACCTGTCTGTCACAAATCACTCCTGACACTCTTCTCCACCCACTCTACCCTGTCTGCACTCTCTTCTTCACTTCTATTCACACACCCTGTTACTCTGCATTGTTGATCTCAAGTATTTAAGCTCTTCCACATTCTCCAACTCTGCTCCTTGCATACTCTCTATTCCTCTGACTTCCCTCTCATTCATTCTGTCTTGGTCCTACTGACCTTCAGTTACCTTCTTTTCAGAGCAAATCTCCTCCTCTACAGGGTCTCCTCAACCTGCTCCCTACTTACGCTACAAAGAAGAGGAGACCATTCAGCCCATTAAGCCTGTTTGTTTAGCTAATATCTAACCTGTCCCAATATCTCATCCAGATTCTTCTTAACACTAAAATTACCAAAGCCTACGAAAAACTTTTAAACCCGGCCCACCTTAATTCCGTTCACACCTCACTGTCAGCATCTTTTGTGTTGTAAATGTGTCAATAAGCACAAGCAGCAAGTCACCTACTATACCATCCCCCCACCTCCGCAGAAATGGCAAAAACTTCTCCCAGCTTAAGCCTTGTTTATCTGGTATTGAGGTGCCGGGAGCTGTATGGGGTAAATAATATATTATTATTTGGAGCACATGCATTTCATGTGTGTTCCGTGTCTACAAAGATCTGTGTAAGTGTAGGATGACGGGAAATGCAAGAAATGTTCAACGCATAACCTAAAAGACAAAATTTTTTTTATGTTTAAGCACCAACAACAAAATTTTGACATGAAGCGTATTATGTGTGAAGACTGAAGTCCAAATATCAAATAAGCACTTTCACAAAAGGTACAAATATAACAGAACAAGTGTGCTTTTATTCAAGACTATAAGCGAAGAAAAATAAAATGGGTTAGTTTGACTTCTTTGTCAATGCTTTTGAGGATTTTAAAGACCTGGTTTAGGTCCCCACTACTCGAGACTAAACAGGTTTAATTCTCTGAGTCTGTCAGAGTAGCACATGTCCTGAAATCCTAGGAAACAGTTGCTCACCTCTACACAGCTTCAAGTGCTGCTATGTCTTTCTTGCACCGTGGTACTCTAAACTTTAGACGTGGTCTTACTAATGCATTACCTGTATATAGTTTGAGCATAATATTCCTTGAGTTAAATTCAACAATATTTATGATTTAACCTAATATTTTATTTGCCTTTTTCATTGCTTCTGTACATTGCTTAGTCGATGAAAATGTTGTATCAACATATACCCCTAAGTCCTTTTTAGAGATTGCTTCCTGTAGCTCAGTGCATCCCAACTCATAATTGATGTTCCCTTTGCCCCAGTGTAGTACTTTGCAGTTTTATACCTTAAGCTGCATTTTCCAAGTGTTTGTCCAGTTCTGAAGGTTGTTTACGTCTTTTTGAATTATTTTTGCTGCCTCCTCCAAGTTTACTAACTATACCAGCATCAATGTCATTAATATAAATAAGAAAAAGTAATTATCCAAGGACAGACATCTGAGGGACTCCACTGATGACCTCACTCCATATGGAGCATTCTGATCTTATTTGTAATATTTGTCTACTGCTAGTTAACCATCCAGAGATCCAGTTTTGTAGGTTACCTCTGATGCCTACAGCTTCTAGTTTCAAAATTAATCTTTGGTGTAGGACTATTTCAAAGACGTTTGGAATGTCTGCATAAATTATGTTGTATGCTTTGTTTTTGTAAACTATTCTGGTTGCTTCTTCAAAAGAAAAATCTACAAAATAAAGAGAAAAAGGACCTGCCAAAGCAATTATGGCTGCTGTTTAGTGTATTATTTTCATTTAGGTAATTCTCTAATTTATTTCTTATTATAGTTTCCATAATTTTACATGGCACAGAATAAGACTTAATTGGTCTGTAATTACCAGGATCCATTTTGTCTTCCTTCTTGATGGACTGGAGTCTTCATTTGCAACTTTCCAATCCTCAGGTACTTCTAATTTTCGAAGTGACTTCTGAAATATGCCTAATAAGGCAGGGGTTTTATTAGTCTTCAATGTTAGGAGGGCTTGAAGCATCTCTGGCTCTTCTATTTTAAAATCTATTAGCTGTGAGTTTGTTTTTACTTCTTTTTTTCATTTTTATTAATTTTAATTAAAAGCAAATAACAATCCATACAATCAAAAAAATAATTTAACAAAATCAAAATTCAACCCCCCACCCAAAATAAAGTGAGAGGAGAGCTAGCCAACAAAGCAAATTGTTGAAGCAGAACGGAAGGAAGAGAATCCTTTTCCCCGATATAGAAAATTATTATAAAATTTTATTGATTGCATTCTTCCATATTTAAAAAAAAAACAAAAAAAAAAAAAAAAAAAAAAAACCTTTTGAACACATCCTCTGAGTGAGAATTAGATTTTTTCCAATTTCAGATAGTATAAGACATCCATTACTGACTTAAAGGTGATGAGGCAAAGGCAATTGTGATTTATTTGTAATTCTCCCCTTTAAGCCCATCTGGGAATACACCGAACACAGATGTTAATGGGTTAGGAGTAATCATGGCAACAAGACTATCTGATAGGGATTCAAAGATTTTGGCCCAAAACTATGTTAATTTGGTGCATGCACAAAATATGTGATCCAGTGAGACTGGAGCTAGATTGTAGCATTCACAGGTTGAATATTTCCCTGTAAACATTTTGGATAATTTTAATCAAAATAAATGTGGTCAATCGAAAATGTTAAGTTGAAAAATGGAGTGCTTTGCGCATATGGAGATAGAGTGTACTCTGTGCATCGCTGCCTTCTACACCTTTTCTGAAATCTTAAATGAAAGAACCTTTATTCATTGTGTTCTGAGAACTTTGAAAGGGAGGGACTTTAAAACATGTTTATGAATTGTGGAGATGCTATCTGAGCCATCAAGATTGATCAGTATTTCTTCTGGAATAGAAATAGGTGAATAGAAAACTGGGCAGGTTCTGTTTAGGAACAGTGTTTTTACTTCTGCACAAGGTTTTTCTTTTTTTTTCCCTTTATAAATACTTCAGTGAAATATTTGTTTAGTTCATTTGCTATTTCCTTCTCATTTTCAATAATTTACAAGTAGAATGGAGAGAAGGCCAGCTGCTAATAGGGTGACTCTCCTGTTGTGGGGCCCAGATGAAGAAGCAGGGGAGCTACCAGGTAAAAAGACACCGGGCTTTGTTGTTTTTAAAGGACTGCTTCCAGCGTTGTTTTAACCTCGTCGTCGTTTTAAAGGATTGTTTTTTTTCTGTGTTTTTTTTTTTTTAACCTCCACTTCACAACTGTTTTTATGGATTATTTATTTATTGAAGATTTATGGAAACTGATACACTGCACTTTGTTTGGACACTGTTTTGTTGTTGTTTTTTAATAAAAGCACTTGACACTTTTTACACCATCCCCTTGCTCCATTTGTTGTGCCTCACTGGTAACATTGCCAACGGTGACAGGGTTCAAGGGCTGCCAGAAGCCAGACGGGAGCGTGAAGCGAACCCACATCGTCACAGTTCCTAAAGTTACTTAAATTCTCATTTATCATCAAATTTCTTGTTTGATCTTCACTAACAATTTTTATTTCTGTTTCTCTTTTGACATTTCAGTTGCTTTTCTTGATCTCTTGCTGTACTGTCCAGTTTTTCTCAATGTTAGAATTATTTGACTTTTCAAATTTTTCTTGTACAATAATCTTTTCAGTTTTAATATTTTACTAATACTCCTATTTATCCATTTTGACCTTTTTTTTTTTTTTTTAAGTCTTTTTTTATTGGTTTTCAGAATAAACTTATTTTGAACCTGGATCAGAAGATCTCTGAAATGACGCCAACTGTCATTTATAGTTGCTGAGTTTTTGTTTTCCCATTTAATGGTTTGTAGATACCCCCTCATCTCCATAAAGTCTTCATTTTGGTTTGCATTTGTGTGTTTTCAAAAATTATCTCAAATTTTACCATGTTGCAATCACTGTTGCTTAAAGTGTCCATAACTTTTGTTCTATTACACTGTATTTTTGAATAGATAAGATCTAGACAGGCCTCCCCACATTTTGGGCTTGAGACAAACTCAGTGGAAAAAAAACAATCATTTGCTACCTGCATCAATTCACTTTCCCCTTTTGTATTCCCGATCGTTAAAATCCCCCATGACAACTACATCTTCTTTGTAGCACATACAGTCATATGAAAAAGTTTGGGAACTCCTCTCAGCTTGTAGAATAATTTACTCTACTTTCAACAATAAAGATAACAGTGGTATGTCTTTCATTTCCTAGGAACATCTGAGTACTGGGGTGTTTTCTGAACAAAGATTTTTAGTGAAGCAGTATTTAGTTGTATGAAATTAAATCAAATGTGAAAAACTGGCGGTGCTAAAATTTGGGTACCCTTGTAATTTTGCTGATTTGAATGCATGTAACTGCTCAATACTGATTACTTGCAACACCAAATTGGTTCGATTAGCTCATTAAGCCTTGATCTTCATAGACTGGTGTGTCCAATCATGAGAAAAGGCATTTAAGGTGGTCAATTGCAAGTTGTGCTTCCCTTTGACTCTCATCTGAAGAGTGACAGCTTGGGATCCTCAAAGCAACTCTCATATTGTTCAGTATCATGGTTTAGGAGAAGGCTACAAAAAGCTATCTCAGAGGTTTAAACTGTTTCTTTCAACTGTAAGGAATTTAATCAGGAAATGGAAGGCCACAAGCACAGTTACTTTTAAACCCAGGTCTGGCAGGCCAAGAAAAATACAGGAGCGGCATATGCACAGGATTGTAAGAATGGTTACAGACAACCCACAGATCACCTCCAAAGACCTGCAAGAACATCTTGCTGCAGATGGTGTATCTGTACATCATTTTACAATTCAGCACAATTTGAACAAAGAACATCTGTGTGGCAGGGTGATGAGAAAGAAGCCCTTTCTGCACTCACTCCACAAACAGAGTAGCATGTTGTATGTAAATACTCATTTAGACAAGCCAGATTCATTTTGGAACAAAGTGCTTTGAACTGATGAGACAAAAATTGAGTTATTTGGTCATAACAAAAAGCTCTTTGCATGGCAGAAGAAGAACACCGCATTCCAAGAAAAACAGCTGCTACCTACTGTCAAATTTGGTGGAGGTTCCATCATGCTGTGGGGCTGTGTGGCTAGTTCAGGAATTGGGGCCCTTGTTAAAGTCGAGGGTTGGATGAATTCAACCCAATATCAACAAATTCTTCAGGATAATGTTCAAGCATCAGTCACAAAGTTGAAGTTACGCAGGGGTTGGATATTCCAACAAGACAAAGACCCAAAACATAGGTTGAAATCTACAAAGGCATTCATGCAGAGGGAGAAGTACAATGTTCTGGAATGGCCATCACAGTCCCCTGACTTGAATATCATCGAAAATCTATGGGATTGTTTGAAGCAGGCTGTCCATGTTTGGCAGCCATCAAATTTAACTGAACTGGAGAGATTTTATATGGAAGAATGGTCAAAATACCTCCATCTGGAATCCAGACACTCATCAAAGGCTATAGGAGGTGTCTAGAGGCGGTTATATTTGCAAAAGGAGTCTCAACTTAAGTATTGATGTAATATCTCTGTTGGCTGCCCAAATTTATGCACCTGTCTAATTTTGTTATGATGCATCTTGCATATTTTTTGTTAATCCAAAAAACCTAATGTCACTGCTGAAATACTACTGTTTCCATAAGGCATGTCATATATTAAAAGGAAGTTGCTACTTTGAAAGCTCAGCCAATGATAAACAAAAATCTGAAGAATTACGATGGGTTCTCAAACTTTTTCATATGACTATATGTCTTATATGATTAAATATATTATCTGACATACTGTATCAGAAAATTGCAGCCTGTTACAAAGTCCAGTAACCAGATCTATGGCTTTCTTCCTTACTACCTTAACCCACAGTGTTTCTGACATGTTTCCTTCTACCATCTTAAAGTTTGTGGACCTGAATACTATATTTTACATGTAGCACCACACTCCCTCCTTTCCTTCCTTGTTGATCGCTCCTGAAGTATGCGTAGCCACTAATATTATATTCCTTTCCATCATTCTCATTTAGTCATGACTCTGTAATACTACAATATCATATTTTCAAGTCAATACTGTTACCTCAAGTTTATGCATTTTATTTGTAATGCTTCTTGCATTAAGGAGTAAACATTTTAAATGAGGAAAGCTACTTTTTGTGTTATGGTTGAGATTTCTTCAAGTCAGAGCGAGTGATTTTATTGTGTCTTCCTCGCATAAAATCTAGTTTAAATGTCTTTACACTTCCCTACACTTAGCTACTAGAATGTTTGTCATTTTCTCTTGTAGACGTAGACCATGTGGGAAATTTTATATCCTTGTAAGCAGCATATTGTGGTTGACTGCATATCTCCCTAGTATATCAAGCTGGCGGTATTTTGGACCATTGAATCTTCAACAGTGAATACAGTGGAACCTCGGTTCACGACCATAATTCGTTCCAAAACTCTGGTCGTAAACCGAGTTGGTTGTGAACCGAAGCAATTTGCCCCATAGGATTGTATGTAAATACAATTAATCCGTTCCAGACCGTGCGAACTGTATGTAAATATATATTTTTTTAAAGATTTTTAAGCACAAATATAGTTAATCATACAATAGAATGCACATCTAATAGTAAACTAAATGTAAAAACATTGAATAACACCGAGAAAACCTTGAACAACAGAGAAAACTAACATTGCAAGAGTTTGCGCTATAGCCTTATGACCCGATCGCTGTAAACACTTTTTTTTAATGAGTTTTAAGCGCAGGGAAAAAAATGAACATTTGAAAAATCCGTAATTTAATAAACCACCAAGAAAAGTAACATTGCCACAATGCACGCTATGAACCGACCACTGTAAACAGAACTGAAAACAAAAACAAGCCTTTTCTACCTTATGCTTTCAGCCTTCCCTCGCTTGCTTGCTTGCTCGCTCGCTCTCTCTCTCGTGTGTGTGTGTCTGTTTCGCAAGCCTGGAGCGCCTGTGTGTGTGCCTCTGTCTCGTGCGCCTGTGTGTGTGTGTGTGCCTCTGTCTCCCGCGCCTGTGTGTGTGTGCCTCTGTCTGGCATGCCTGTGTGTGTGTGCGTGTGTGCGCTTCTATCTTGCGCGCCTGTGTGTGTGCCTCTGTCTTGCACGCCTGTGTGTGTGTGTGTGTGTCACACGCGCCTGTCTGTGTGTGTGTGTGTGTGTGTCGTGCTCTCTCTCTCTTGCTTGCTTGCTGCACAGGAAATGCACAGGGAGAGACTGAACATGTACAAACCGAAAGGGAAGCTGGCTTGTTCGTATACCGAGTGTGTGGTCGTGAACCGAGGCAAAAGTTTGGCGAACTTTTTGATCGTAAACCGAGTTGTACGTGTACCGAGACGTTTGTGAACCGAGGTTCCACTGTACTTTCCTTTTCTGCCCCTCATTCTCTTTAACTTGGTTTGAAGGCAGAATTTTCTAAGATATTTGAAGCAAGGTATAACTATTGGACAGTTCCATCTTATTTTCTGATGAGATTCTGTGGTGCCTTGTTCTCTTTTGACTACTTAAGTCCATGTTTATCTTTTATAGTGTGTAACCTCTTGCTGTTCTCCTTAATTTGGACAGAATTATCCAAAACCTTTTGGTTTACACTGTTCTTCAGTTTAGTGTAGATTGTTTAGTCTCTGGAGCTGTTTAAGAGCAGAAACCTTTGTGGTGAGGTTACTATTTTCACACAATTACAACATACAGTATGTAGTCCATTGTGGTGAGATCTTGAATAGCAGTCCGTGTATTGCTGTTTCACTACAGCTCCTTAAATAGTCTGCTAGTGCTACAATTATAACTATTCCCAATTAACAGGCAGTCAGCTCTACCTGGCTGCTAGTCCACAAAGAAAGAACATTTGATGTGCCCCTGAATTGACCTGCAAATGACATTAATTAAGCAACAGTAGCTGCAAAAAATCAAACTAAACTCTACTTACCATTGAAAACAAATTCACGCAATCCTAACCCAACTTACACTGGAAAGTATAAAGACAGAGTATCTTCTTTCAAACTTCTTGAAGTTGGTGATGTTATTGTCAGTTACACTTACAAGACAATGGTATATTCTCACCATCAACACAGTATACACTAACGAATTCACTTACTACTGAGATCTTTTCACCATTCTCTCAGTTACATCAACATGTTTCCATTTTGAGCCCTTATTTTTCTATGGATGCCAGTATTTTTGTGGCTATGAATGTGGCATGTTGCTGTCAGTGTTATTGTGCGAAACAAAAGTGCATATAATAAAGCTTCTGAACTATGAAGTTTGTCTAGTAGGACACTTGTTCATCTCAATGAACATATTACAACCTACCTCATTAAATCACGTGTCCTGCTCAGACTTTACTGGAATAAAATGGACCAAGAATACTCCCTAACAGATCAGTTTGTAGTAACACCCATTGGGTTATTGCTTTTTAATTAACAATTTATTGTAAGACCTTATACTACTTTGCTATTAAATTAACTTATGTTTCTTATCTTTAATGGTATTAGCCAAACCACTAAAAACAATGACGAGAAAAAAAAATAACTTCAGTTTTGACAGACATTTAATAGTGCATTTTTTATTGGGCACCTTTCTAAGTCCTCAAGTTCACCTTACAAAGAGTCAAACAACAATAAAATATAAATTGATAAAAATAAAGTCAACAGCAATACAGCATGAAAGAAGTAACAGACTTACAACAAATTCATTAACAAATAATATCATACTTGATATGCTATTGTAAAGAGGTGTGTTTCAAGAATAGTTTTAAATTTTATTTTTGAATCAGATTTGCAAATATGAGCAGGGAGAGAATTCCTGAGTTGCAGAGCACTGTACGAGAAAGATCTGGCTACCACAAAAAAAAGTTTAATGTGTGGCACAGAAAGTAAAGATGTAGAGGAGGATCTGAGAGTGCGGTAAGGGGTATAAGTCTGTAAAAGATCACTATGATAGGGAGGAGCATGATTGTGGAGAGCTTTAAATGTTAAGAGCAGTATTTTATATTGTATATTGGTGGTAGACAAGGAGCCAATGAAGCTGGAAAAGATTCAGTGTAATATGTTCAGTGGACTTAGAACAAGTGATTATCCTAGCAGCAGAATTTTGTATAACTTGCAAACGAAGGATAAGGTTTTTAGGGATGCCAGATAAAATGGCATTACAGTAGTCTATACATGAAGTAACTAAGGCATTTAACCAAAAGTTCAGTACTGTGTTTTGTCAAAACTGGAAAAGTGTGGAAATATTCCGAAGGTGGAAAAATAGCAATCCTAGAAACATTATTGATATGAGATGAGAATATTTGTAAAGGTATTGTTTATCAAAATTGGAAAATTATTAGCTTTAGCAAGTACAGATCTCGTACCAACAAGGAGTACTTTTGTTTTATTATTGTTTAATAAATAATGCATCATCCATATATTTCTGTCTTGTAGACAAGTAGTAAGAATATTAGGAGGAAGAGCAGAGCTGGATTCAGTGGATACGTAAACCTGCATATCATCAGCATAACAGTGAAATCGAATACCATGATGTTGACATATATTACCTATAGGAAAAATGTAAATAAGGAAAAGAAGTGCCCCCAGCCCTGTGGAACTTCCTGTGTAACCACTGAATGCTTTAAAGCCCATCACATGAACAAACTGTCTTCTATCTGTAAGATAAGAGGAAAGCCATTGATACAAAAGGCCACAAACTCTGAAACTAGCTAAACATTCTAAAAGTATCTGATGGGGTCATGTTTCAAATGCAGAACTGAGATGCAGAGGTACAAGAATTTTTAAGTCCTACGTCTGCTGCCTGGAGAAGATTATTTGCAATTTTGACCAATGCAGTACCATGCTTTGGACGAAAGCCAGATTGGAACTGTTCAAACAGGTTATTTTTTGAAAGATGGGACAGAAGTTGAGAAGCAATTCTCTTTTCAATTTTTTTTTTTTTTTTTTTTTTATAAATTAAATATTAGAACTAGGTCAGTAATTACAAAAATTTTCAGGGTCTAAACCAGGTTTTTTCAAAATGAGTGTAATTGAAGCCATTTTTAATAAAGGAGGAACCATGTCAATGGCAAGGGAAAAGTTACTTATAGAAATTATCAAAGGAATAATATATGTCAAGCAGAACTTGACCAGACTAGTAGGTACTGGATCCAGCTGACAAGTAGAGGAATTGGATTTTGTTATACGCTCAGAAATATTATTTTCAGTTAGGGTTATAAGGTATTAAGGTATTTGGTAAGGGAATAGGGGTAATAGTGGAAAGCTTGTCATTCTCCATAATCTAAAATTGAAGAAATCCGACAAGTCACAACAATGTTTAGCAATGAAATTATAGTGGATGACATTTTCTGGTGGTGCAAATAGCCTATTCATTGCAGAAAAAAGAGCTCTAGCATTATTCCCACCTGTACTAATACTATTAAAACAATATACAATTTTTGCCACAGAAAGAGAATATTTGTAGTATAACATGATCTAAATACATTCTCTTATGATATATACCCGCGTATAAGTTGGGTCTTGAAACCCAAAAAATCGATCTTAAAATCAGACCCTGACTTATACGTCTGTTCAAAAATACAACCATTCATTTTTTTGAATGGTTAAAACTAGTCATCCCCTGCAGCTTTGCCTGCATAGTAGTGAAACAGGACAGTGAGGTTGGCCCTGCCCAGCTCCCTACTCCTGACATCACTCTTCCCCCTCCCCTCAGCCCACAGCCTCTGTCTTGGATTAGCACGAATATGTCGCTTCTGTAAGCGAATTATGATTCTTAGCATGATGAGAGAAGTTGCAAAATCATCCGGAATGTTCAAGCAAATTATAGAAAAAAAAAAAAGATCTAAATCTGTTAAGTAGTTCTCTTGTTCTTTAGCTAAGTGGATGTAAGGTACACGCCCCGAGGCTGGTGAGTGAGTGAGGAGAGCCCAGCCCCCCCACCCTTCGATCTGCTGCGTCTGTCTCGGATTCATGCAAATAAATTGGTACCACAAGTGAACTATGATACTTAGCACTATGAGAGAGGAAACAAAACCAAATGGAATGTTCAAGCAAATTCTAGAAAAAAACCTGATCAAAATCTGTTAAGTACCGGTAGTTCACTCGTGAAAAGTGCACAGACATGCAGACAGACAGACTTTGGATTTTATATACAGTATCTAGAGATAAATTTTATGTTACATAACAAACAAAATTGCAACAGAATACCTAGGTACCTGTAGGTATTTTATCATTTTTAATCTTCCTCCTCTGACATTGAAACCTCTCCAAAAATTGGGATAACCTTGTTATTTAGCATTTCATCATAGGATTCCCAATCATTTAATTCATGCTCCTGTTCCTCCTCGTCATCATTCTCCCGTAATGCGTCATCCATTGTAACGATTTTTTCTGTTACACTTTAATAAGTTTAATTGAAGACTGCAGGACAACCTCACCCTGCCTTTAACCCCTTCCTACCGCGCCGAAAGGTGATTTATAATAATAAAACGATATTAAAAAACCCACACAGAGAAAAAAAAATGCAAAAACAAAAAACTATAATTAATACACTTTTAAAACACCCCCTCTTCCAATATACACTATGAACACAAAGCATGAAACTATAATTCCCAGACTTTCCCCTCCGTCCTTTTGATTTAGTGTTTTTCTATTTCTCCATAGTCCAGTTCATCAGGCATGCCAATCCCAGAATAAAAAGATTTACCGCTCACACTGTTTTCGATCCTTTTCCTGGTATCCTCAGTGTATCCGGAAACTTCGAGGTGGCCACCCCAGACTGCAGTTGACTTGTGGTACTCCCTGAAAACAAATCTTTATCCTGGACTTAGAATGGTCATGTCCTTTCCCTCCTTCACCATAAAACTCGGGCTGTCTTTTCTTTTTCCTTTTTTTCTGCCTTTTCCCGCCTCTATTTAAATACTGCGTCAGTTTCCATGGCAACCCCCGGAAATAGTAAAGAACAACCCTGTACCTCCCAAAAGGTCTTCTCTATTTAACCCGCCTATCTCCCGTATATTTTTTTTTTTTTTTTGACAACGGGATTTTCCATAGAGAAAAGAAAAATATATACTTTTTGTGGCAATGCTACATAATTCCCCACCCCCAGTCTCTCTCAGAGGGGGTCCAAAGTAGGGCTTGAGGTTGACCACATTTACTGTCTCTATTTTCTTTTCTGATTCTCTACCCTTTTGTATGTGGTAATTGTTGGGCCTGAGTTGTTTTATGATCAAAGCTGGTCCTGTCCACTTAGGCGCAAGCTTGGAGGAAAATTTTTTCTGGCATCAGAGAGATAGTGAGCCCTAACCCAGACCAGATCATCTACCGAGTAGTGCACTTTACTACGGTGGGCATTTGTAATACCTGGCATGTCTGGCTGTCGCCCTCACCAATCTCATCTGAACGTCCCTCCTAAATTGATCTAGAGTGGTAACTGTAGTATATTCAGGAGTTTCAGGTAAGGGAGCTGTTATTAAACGATCACGTGGGCCCTTTACCTGTCGTCCTAAGGCTACCAAGGCAGGCGTAGCACCAGTAGCCTCATGGCTCGCCGTATTAATGGCAAATCGCAATTCCGGGATCTATTTGTCCCAGTCTTGATGGCGGTCTCCTACATAGGATGCCAACATGGTCTTTAATGTCCGATTTACTCTCTCTGTCAAATTAGTTTGAGGATGATAGGCCGTAGTCAGTTTCTGCTTTACACCCCATGCCATACACAGTTTCTCCATTAACTCACTGGTGAACTGGGGACCTCTATCAGACACAATATATTTTGGCACACCCCAGCGGGTAAATATTTCATTTTTCAGGGTGGTGCAGACCTTCTGAGCTTTAGCATCTGTTAGAGCAAACAGCTCCACCCACTTTGAAAAATAATCAACAACGACCATCAAAACCTGGTGGAAGTAGAAGGTAAAGATCCCATCAGGTCAACTCCAAACATCTCTCCAGGTTCGGACACCATGGTTGACTGTAACTCTCCAGGTGTTTTACCAGGTGGAGTTTTCATCATCTGACATGTCTGACATCTTTTCACATGGTCCCATACGTCCTTCCGCACAGAAGGCCACCATGCCATTTCCAAAACTCTTAACAGAGTTTTCAATCTACCCAGGTGTCCGCCAAAAGGGCTGTTATGATAGTATTGGAGGAACACAGGGACATATTCTTGAGGGACTACAAGTTGTAGTTTATTCCCCCCAAATCTCGCCGGCACTGCTCGATATAATAAACCTTGTAATTCCTCAAAATAAATGCGACCCACCACTTGTTTGCAAGAGTCCTTCCGAAATTGCTGGCACATCTGACACATCTGTTGTGCTTTAGCCAAGTCTGGTAAGCTCAGGGGTAAATGCATCCATTGACTTTGGGTCGTGGCAAGACATATCATACCCGTAGATTCTGGAATCCGTGACAACGCATCGGGAACCACGTTGCCACATCCTTTCCTGTAAAACACCTTGAAAGTGAAACTTTGGAGACGTAGAACCCATCTTGTCAACCAGGAGGACGTTTTGGGCTGATTGAATATCCAGGTCAGGGCATTGTGATCAGTATAGACCTCAAACTCAACTCCCTCCAAAAAATGACGTCATTTCTCCACTGCCCATACTACCGCCAAACACCCTTTCTCAGAGGTAGAATAATTTACTTCAGCACCACGCAGACTTCGTGACGCAAAAGCGATCACTCTCTCCAGTCCATCCTTCTTCTGGGATAAAAAAGCACCAAGGCCAAGGTTGCTGGCATCAGTCTGGACTTGGAAAGGCAGTGT
Source organism: Polypterus bichir lapradei (assembly GCA_026402145.1). Classification (NCBI taxonomy): domain Eukaryota; kingdom Metazoa; phylum Chordata; class Cladistia; order Polypteriformes; family Polypteridae; genus Polypterus; species Polypterus bichir. Next base: position 44,042,207 of record JANRMT010062818.1, on the reverse strand, counting down.
GGGATCTGGTTGAGCTAAGATAGTTGGAAATTGAAGAGCCGCCTTTAGTTGATCAACTGCCTCTTGGCATTCAGTGGTCCATTTCCAGGGCACATCTTTTTTCTTTAGATGGTTAAGGGGGGCCGCTAGGTCAGCAAGGTGTGGAATGAACTTATGGTACCACCCTACCAATCCTAGGAACCGCTGCAAACTCTTGAGGTCCACAGGCGTAGGGTAGTTCTGTATAGCAATGGTCTTTTCTGGTTCTACTTCAACTCCTTTTGCTGACACTATGTGGCCCAAAAAATGAAGATGAGGTTGAGCAAGGTGACATTTATTTACATTTAGGGTAAGCTGTGCCTGCTGGAGCCTCTGGAAGACAGTGTTCAAGTTCCTCAGGTGCTGTTCTAAAGTGGTGGGAGTAGACAATAATGTCATCAATGTAAACAAAACAGAGTTCACCTATTAATCCTCCCAGTACATGCTCCATAAGACACTGGAAAGTGGTGCCGGCATTTTTCAGGCCAAAAGGCATGACCCGGAACTGGAACAAACCCTCAGGGGTCGTAACTGCTGTTTTGTGCTTGCTGTCTTGTCCCATTCGTACCTGCCAATATCCACTACGCATATCCAATGTGCTGAAAATGGTAGCACCATGCAATGACTCCAATATATCATGTATCTGAGGCATGGGATAAGCATCGAGGTGAGTTTTCGCATTCAGGCCTCTGAAGTCTACACAAAACCGGAAAGACCCATCAGGTTTTCTTACTAAGACCACCGGAGCAGCCCAAGATGATGCTGAAGGCTCAATAATTCCATCTACAAGCATCTTGTTGATGTGCTGCTTTATAATTTCCTTCTTCTGAGGTGAAACTCGGTATGTGCGGTGTCTGACTGGCACCTCATCTATAGTGTGGATGTCGTGAAACATAACAGTGGTCTGTCCCAGGCTTTCCGTCCATACCTTTGGCCATTGTCCCAGCAAAGCTCTTACCCCCTCAGGTTGTTCCAGAGTGCTTGCTGCCTCAGTGCCCTTGGAGTCCTTAATCTCTACTGCATAGAAACCCAAGTAAACCCCTTGAAGCTCTTCATGGGCCTTGGATAAAAAGGAATGCTCTCCACCCCCGAATACCATAGATCTCCGGGGTTGAAAATAAGCAACCATATGGATAGCCGTGGCTGAATCCAACCCCAAAAGGATTGGGATTGTCAGGTACATATCCTCCATTAGATAGGTCTCTTTCCTCCAGGCTGATGAATGTAACTGGAGCTCCCACTGAACTTTGCCTAGGGCCCGGTGTTTGGTTCCATCCACCAAAATGAAATTGACCCCCGAGGCCGGCTGCAGCTTTTCCTGGGGCTGGGCCAGTTTATTCCACCAGCTCTTCTGTATCATGGTAGATTGGCTTCCCGTATCCACCACAGCATCTAGTATCCAGCCCCTTACCTGTACAGGAACCACTAATAGGGGTGTCAAAGAGGAGAAAACGGTGAGTCCAACATCTGCCTGGCGGCTTCTTATTTTAGGAAGGTGGAGGCTCTTTTTTACTAGAATGTACCTTGTTCCAGTAATCCTTTGATGAAGCCCAATCCCGCTCCACCAACGAGCCTACCTTTACCAGCCCATCCACCGTAGTTCCCCCCCCTCTCCCCCCCCCCCCCCCCTCTGCCAGGCGGAGATTGCATGCATTCAGCAAATATCGCACTATTTCTTCCTCATGCATCTCCGGCCGCCACTTCAAGCACAGCGCCCGATAGTCATAAGCAAAGTCCCGGATTGATTGATTGGGCTGTTGCACCATGGATAGTAGTTTATTCTCCAGTTCGGTTTGGTAATCCTCCGGCAAAAATGCTTCAAGGAATGCTGTTTTAAAGCATCCTGAAGAACCTTTGAAATTATTGCACTGATCTGGATGCTGTTTGGACCATTTCAATGCTTCAGTTCATATCGTGTTCCTTATAATCACATATCCGTTCTGTCTTTGTTCAGAAAACCATTCAGTATAACAGTTTGCCAGTTTCTTAATACATTTTCCAGTCTCACACCAGTTTCTCAGACACATCAAATTTTGTTGCAGCAGCTCAGTTACCAATTTCTTTTGCCACTTCAATGACTTTTAATTTAAAACCAGCTTCATATTTTCTTCTGATTAAACACTCCATCATAGATAAGGGATACTCTTACGATAAAGGTGTATGAGGTCTGATATACAAAAAACACAAAACAGTGCAAATGTCGCTTTGGAATACTGGAACATAGGAAAAAAAGGCAGTGTGCTCCATTTACTCTCTCAGGTGGGTGTTAGCATATCATAATCTCTTGGACCAATAGCACGAGTTTTCCGTATTTGACTTATACAACTGACATTTATAAAATACCGGAAATTATACTGTAAAATCAAGCCCCAACTAATCCGCGGGAGGACTTATCCGCAAGTATATACGGTATGTACAACAAGTCCAGTTTTCTTAAACAGATGCTCCAGGTGTCGGCCCATAGTTTTGAGCTGACAGAGTTCAGATGTAAACCAGGGAGCAGTATGAGTAAATGAAATAGTCTGTGATTTTTAGGGAGCCAACATATTGAAAGCAGAAGACAGAACAGCATTATAATGAACTATTGATTCTATTGGAGATTTAGTAAGAGAAAAAAAACAGGCTGTAGGTTGAGTAAACCAATAAAATTCTCAGGTTCTACATGCTTAAAATTATAAAATGTAATGAAACGCTGAACCTCTGATTTACTAAGAGGTAGGCTAATATCAAACATAATCATTTTATGATCCCAATAAGGTAATTCAATAGAGAAGAGACTATGGGGTAAAATACCAGAGCAGCAGACTAAATCTATAATATAATCTTTGTTATTAGTTGAAAAATGTACAGACTAGGTTAAATTAAAACAGTCAAGTATTTCATTAAAATCCATTGTAAGTGTGTCAGTTGAATTGTCAAAGTGTATACTAAAATCACCTCTAAGGATGACATTTGAAGACATGGCACACAGAGTCATTAAAACAATATAAAAGTCTGTCCTAAAAGTACTTGAAATCTTAGGAGGTCTATATAAAACAGCAGTTATAGTAGGTGATGGCCCACAGATTTTGCTGGCCAGCAGTTCAAAAGAAGAAAAATCAGTGATAGTTTTAGGTTTTCCCAATAAATTATTGCAAGAAAACCTCCTCTCTCTGAGGAATGGAATTTAGAAATATCGACCAACCCTGGTAGAAATGCTTGGTTTAAATGAAAATAATCACCTAGCTGCTGCCAAGTTTGCATAAAACCTAAACAGTCCAACTTAGTGTCCATAATAAAGTCACTAATCAGCTAAGACTTATTGGAAATAGATTGAGTATTAAACAATCTAAACTTTAAAGTATCGATAGATAGACATTTTATCCGGTGATTTTATCAGTGGTCTCAGCATGTTGTAATCTATGCATTATCCCAAAGTACGTAGATAAGGATAGCGGTAACATCTATCAGACCAAAGTGTAAAAATATTCCCACTGCCAGTACTGCTGAAATGAAGACAATGATGAGATGCCTGATGAATATATTTTGAGTGTTGGAGAATGCCGCGATAGAGCAGAAGATCATAAAGCATAATTTATCCGAAGTCGATAGAGTTCGTCCAACAAGTATTTTAATATAGCAGTAGTAGCTACAATAGCCAACAAAGATGACAGAATGATTTGTAATAGCCAATTAGAGTTTACCATGATAGGTTTACAAAAACTGTCATCCAAGCAGATTCCAGATTTACAGCTAGCCCTTATACCCCTCACTTATCCACTCAGCTGTGTTCAGATAACATGTTAGCCAGTAGACCGTCACTGTTACCACTGGGATTTACTGCACAGATTCAGCAATCGACAAAAGGCAGTATCCACCACCTATTCATCAATTCTAAACACCAAAGCAGAGAATCAGTGAGAAAGTTTCCACTTACCTGTACAGATTTTAGCTAGCATGGCACGGTTCAACATGGGCTTGCGTCAAAAGAGCGAAGGACATCAAGGACAGGAATGCGTAGTATTAAATTATAATCCAAAGTAATGGCGAAGGCAGATTTTGCACCAGGCATAAAATCCAGAACGAAGGACAAAAATAAAGGAAAAATAATTAAAACAGATAAAATGCTCAAACAGACCATCAGCAAGCAGTGATAGACAAACACGCCAGCACTCACATTAACCTAGGTGATAAGTTAACAGGTAATTTATTACAGCTCTATAATAAATGTAACATGTAGAACAATTGCTAATCTTTTGGATACTTCAATACCTTTCGTTGATATATTAAAATTAAATCTTTTCTATGTTCTCTGACTGGTTAATGGGAACTGTCTCTAACTTGTTTCGAAAAACAAATTCTGTGCTATACTGACTTGTAATTTACTTGTAATATAATAACATTTATAAGATAAAATTAAAGCAAATGTGTCAAATATATAGATCAGCATCTTTATTATTATGTCAAATTTATACTGTCTGTTTTCATAACATGGCTGTCTTCTTTTGTAATTAAAATTGAATGGTAATAGCACAGGTTTTCTAATTTATTCACTGAGTAAATGTTTGCAGCCTTGAAAAAAAGAAATATCCATTTAAAACTACCACTGTCTTTTGTGATAGGTTAACAGGTAATGAACCCCTGTCTATCCTGCCTATAACTGTGGAGTCCGAAGAGGCAGTAGGGAAGACTCACTACAAATTATGCGACAGGCTGAAGCTGGAAAGGAAGCAAAGGCGGATGTGTAGACGTGACCCTGGAGTGGCAGAAACATTGATGGAGGCCATAAGTATGAGTGCACTTGAATGCCAGTACCAGTTTAGGTTTGAGAGATGGAACTGCACTTTGGATGGACGCTTTAGATCCAATCTGCTTAAGAGAGGTAACTGTCAATCTCCTACTGAAAAGGCAAACAAACAAAACTTTGGAAATGTGTATTCTTTTTTTAGATATAAACTGACTTCACATTTTTGTAAACAGGGTTGTCCTTTTAATTTCCTAAGCAAACTGATTCTAGTCCACTCTGTTGTGTGAGTTACCTTTTTCAGTACAAAGAAACATTGTCAGCTTGAATGGCAACTCAAAATTAAATTTGATGTTAGTGTGGTGTTGTGCTGGAGCCTACCACACAATTGGTTTGCCCTAAGCTTTGTGTACATTGTTAAAGGCACAGCTTCTGTCTACTTAATCATCCGTACCCTTCAGAACATGTAGTTGATATGCCTAATAATATACCTGGTAAAGTAAGTATATTACTGGAACAAAAGGAGGTAACAAGCTTATCACGATGTGAAGTTAGTAAACTGAAGTCATGAAAAGTACTTTGTATATTAATGTGCTTTATCTAAGCAATAATAATTTTTATGTATTTTCTATAGATCAAAACAGTATAATAATAGCTGAGAACAGGTCATTGATTTTAATAGAGATTTTTGCAATATACTGTTTAAGAACTGATAACAGTGTTTAATTTGTATTGCAATTGCCAGATTTCTTGTGAAAAATGGTAATTTTTATGAGTTTGAATGATTTATTTGAGAGGCTTACAGCTTAAGGGGCCTATGCATGAAGATACATGTTATACTAATCCCAGAGACCACAGATTTTCCATTGCTGTACTGCCTGGAATTCATCCATCGTATTATGTAAGGGTCAGTATTATTTCATTTATTCTAAATGCTGCCGTATCATACTTCTAAATGTATTATTATTCTAAATAATTAAGTAATGGGAAAAATAAAAGGCATAATTACTATCTGAGTAAAATAGACTAAAAGTCTTGGATGAAAAGTATTTAAAGACAGTAAACATTATACTTAACTTGTCAGGTCTTTTTGAGAAAGGAACCACTTGTTCCTTATCTGGTTTTAATTTGTAATAGTGAGGAATTACATCACCACAATAAAAATGGGTCAACAGAGTGTGAGACAGCATAATGTATGATGACCAGTTTTGAGTAAAATATGTGATGAAAGCCACATCTGTTTTAGATTAGTTTTTAATGAGTGCTATTACTTCATACATGTTGTAGAAAAATTCAGACATCACTTCATTCCCTTAATGTGACAGCTTCATTTCATTGCTTCAGCAAATAGATCTGCTTTTCTTTTATGAAATAACTAAAGTAAATTCTAAAGTAAATTTTCCCAGCTTTCCTGGCTGATATTACCTGCAGATATGATCGCTTCCTTTGTTTGGTTGATTTTAATATCCATGTTTGCTGTCCCGTTAAACCTCTAGCAAAAGACTTTCTGGATATTATTGACTCCTTTGGTCTTTTTCAACTAGTGAACGGACCAACACATGGACAGGTTCACACACTGGACCTGGTTCTTTCTCGCAGTCTCAGAATCAGTGACTTGGACATTCTGCCTCCCAGCTTTTCTGATCACTCGCCTGTTCTGTTTAATTTGGATTTGGTCTCTGTTGAGCATGGTAAATCCACCACCACCCGTCCCTCCCGTGTCATTCCCCCCCTCTGCTGCTGAAGATTTTGCAGCTGCTTTCTCACTAATCTCCACATCATGCGAATCCACGGATGCTGATGTTTTATTGCAAACTTTTCACACTTCCTGCTGTTCTGTGATGGATGTTGTAGCCCCACTCAAACGGAGACAATCCAAAGTCAAGTATGACCCATGGCTAAACGAACAAACTCGCTCCATTAGGCAAAACTGTAGGCAGCTAGAACGTAAATGGAGGAAAGATGGTCTCACTGTTACCTTCGACTGCATGAGAGATGCGTGGTCCCAATACCAGAGAGCAGTCAGAGGTGCAAGGAACCGTTTTTTCGCTGACATCATCTCAAAAAACTCTGGCAATCAACGTGTCTTATACAGAACACTAAATGCTGTCCTCTCTCCAGCTGTAACTGTTTTCTCTTCTGCCTCCACTGCTCTTTGTAATCAGATCCTCACGTTTTTTCTGGATAAGGTCACGAACATTAGATCCCAGATCTCCATTTCTTCTTCTGGCTCTGTTGATTTAGCCGCTCCTGCACACGGCACCCTCACCAGCTTTGAACCCATTTCGCTCCCCCATCTCGAAAAAATCGTCGCCTCAATGAAGACTTCGGCCTCTCCGGGCGATGTGGTGCCGTCCAGACTGCTGAAAGATGTGTTTCCTGCAATTCGATACGATGTCCTAAAGATCATAACTAGTAGTCTATCCTCGGCTATAGTTCCTCGTGCTTTCAAACACGCAGTTGTACATCCAATCGTGAAAAAACCTGATCTTGACCCTGCCGTTCTCTCCAATCTTCGTCCAATCTCCAAACTACCTTTCTTGTCAAATATACTCGAAAAAGTAGTTTATGAGCAATTAACTCATCACCTACAGGACCATCAGGTAATGGACCTTTTTCAGTCAGGCTTTAGGCCCCAACACAGCACAGAAACCGCGCATTTACGTGTCCTAAATGACATCCTTTTGGCATTGGACTCAGGACTCCACGTGATTATGGTTCTTCTCGACTTATCTGCTGCCTTCGACACAATCGACCACGACATCATGATCTCCCGACTCGAATCCTGGGCTGGTGTATCTGGCTTAGCCCTCGACTGGTTCAGGTCATATTTCTGCAACAGGACTCTCAGAGTCATGCTAGACGATTTTTCATCTGAATCAGTCCCATTCCCATGTGGGGTCCCCCAGGGTTCCATTTTAGGTCCACTACTTTTTTCAATCTACATCCTGCCTTTAGGTGCAATTTTTAGAAAACATGCAATTTCATATCACCTATATGCTGATGACTGCCAAATTTATTTCTCCCTCAAGCCAACTGACTCCACCAAACCTCTCCTCGACTGCCTATTTGACATTAAGGACTGGCTGGCTGTAAACTTCCTTCACCTGAACGATTCAAAAACCGAGGTCATTGTTTTTAGTCCCGACTGCAAACAGACCCCACCCCTTGGCCTCGACTCTCTTCCCATTCCAGTAACTTCGTCTGTCTCCAATCTTGGAATTAAAATGGATACGGTCCTGAAAATGGATGCTTAAGTCAACAGCACAGTAAAATCCTGCTTTTTCCATCTCGGGCGAATCGCCAAACTCAAGCCTATTCTGTCTAACCACTTCCTGGAATCAGTAATCCATGCATTCATTAAGTCCCGGCTTGACTACTCTAATTCCTGCCTTTATGGTATCAGTAAAGCCACTCTTTCAAGACTCCAACTGGTTCAAAATGCGGCTGCAAGGCTTCTAACTGGAAGCAGCAGAAGCCAACACATTACACCGATTTTAAAAACCCTACACTGGCTGCCGGTTAGATTCAAAATCGATTTCAAGATACTCCTCCTAACCTATAAGGCATTAAACGGTCTAGCCGCCACCTATTTGAGTGTCTTGCTCCATTGTCACAATCCCCCTCGTGTTCTTAGATCCGCAGATCAGCTGCTCCTAACCGTTCCCAAGGCACGTTTTAAAGCTCGTGGTGAAAGGGCTTTCTCTGTCTGTGCACCCAGGCTCTGGAACTCCCTACCCTTAGTGTTTAGGCAAGCCGCTTCAGTCGCCACATTCAAATCACGCCTAAAAACGCACTTCTTCACATTGGCTTTTAATTCTTAACCTGTCTCATTTCCACTTGCCTTTTCCTATTTCTCTATTTTATTGGGTCTCTTGACCTGTTTTTAGTATCTCTGTTTTAATTCTCTCTTAATGTTTGTTTTTAATATTTTGCTTTTAGTCCTGCTTGTTTTAACTGTACAGCGCTTCGGTCAGTTGTAATGCTGTGTTTTTAAGCGCTCAACAAATAAAAATGGTATGGTATGGTAAATTCAGTTTTATAAGGATTATATAGCAACATATTCAATGTTGAATTCAGTTTTTATTGTATTAAATTAACCCTTAAAAGTGCATATATCAGTGTTGCTTTCACATACCGTATACTTTCAGTAACACTGGCAATTTTGCTGTGAGCAGGATTCAGTGACTAAATACCACTTGTGTCTTATAGTTTGAAACAGATTGACTGCTAAAACAGAAAAGCATAGGATCTCTTCAACTGTGTTTAATAAGCATATTAACAAGAGGATTTTCTACTCCTTAACTAAGCCTAAGCCTAAATCTGACATGTTGTTCAGAATGTTTATGTCCGTGGACACCTGTATGTGGCAAATACAGTATATTACAATATTTCCATGTACATAACAGAGTTATGCAGTCATTCTTTCATAAACTGATTCTTTGTTATCTAATGGCACCTTTGTTGAAGTTAAGATTTGTGTACATTATTTACATTCACAAAAGATTTATAATAGTTCAGTTGCTGTTAGGCTGATGACAGTTCTATAGAAGAAAAAGCTCAAAAAAAGTAGTTTAGTTGTACTTTGTGATGTACATCATCTATGGTCAAGTAATGATTTGCATCCAGAAAACGACTTCTGCATCATGAGTGCAAAAAGAAAAGTGAAACATTGAAAATAAACAGAATAGTGAAATAACAAAAGTGAGCACTGTACTTGCAAAAAATGTTTTTCAGTGTACCCCATCTTATTAACACTAGAATTACCAGAGCCTACAAAAAAACTCTTAGATCTGTCCCACCTTAAATGGCTTCTTAAAACCGTTCTCACCTCTTCACCAGCGTCTTTTGTAATCTAAATGTGCTGATAAAGAAAATTGCAAGTAGCCGGCTATTCCATCCCCCACCGACTTAGAACGTGCACAAACTTCTCCCAGCTCATGCCTTGATTGATTATCTTGGAGTGAAGTGGAGTTTTAGAGTGGAAATAATAGGTCGGTGTTTGGAACACACGCATTTCACGAGTGTTCCGTTTCTACAGTAATCCGTGTACACACATTTTTAAAACAGAAACGTTTGTCGTATTGTAGTAGTAAATGACAAAATATAAAGCTATGAATAAAATTATACAACCTGGATGGGTTAACACTAGAATCCCTGAAGCCTCTGAAAATCCCAGGCCACCTTAAATCCTTCGCACCTCTTCATTAACGTCTTTTGTTTTGTAAATGTGTCGATCAGCATAAGCAGCAAGCAGTCTGCTATCCCATCCCCCACTCTCGCAGCTCAACTCGGGCAAAAAGTTCTCCGAGCTCAAGCCTTGTTTATCTGGCTTTGAGGTACCTGGAGTTGTATAGTGTAAATAATATATCGATATTTGGAACACATGCATTTCATGTGTGTTCCATGTCTACAACAATCTATGTAAACGTAGGATGTCAAGAGATGCAAGAAATGTTGAACACATACAGTACAGGCCAAAAGTTTGGACACACCTCCTCATTCAGTGTGTTTTCTTTATTTTCATGACTGAAGGCATCAACACTATGAATGAACACATGTGGAGTTATGTACTTAACAAAAAAAGTTGAAATAACTGAAAACATGTTTTATATTCTAGTTTATTCAAAATAGCCACCCTTTGCTCTGATTACTGCTTTGCACACTCTTGGCATTCTCTCGATGAGCTTCAACAGGTAGTCACCTGAAATGGTTTTCACTTCACAGGTGTGCCTTATCAGGGTTATTTAGTGGAATTTCTTGCTTTATCATTGGGGTTGGGACCAGCAGTTGTGTTGTGCAGAAGTCAGGTTACTTGGACAATCATTTATTTTTCAACAGTACAATGACCCCAAACACACCTCCAGGCTGTGTAAGGGCTATTTGACCAAAAAGGAGAGTGATGGAGTGCTGTAAATGGTCATGAAAATGAAGAAAACCCATTGAATGAGGAGGTGTGTCCAAACTTTTGGCTTGTACTGTACAGTACCTGAAACAGAAACGTTTTTCATGTTATAGTATTAATGACAAAATTTTGGCATGAAGTATATAAGCGCACTTGTTTTGTTATACGTTTACCTTTTGTGAAAGTGTTTATTTAATATTTGGACTTCCGTTTTCACACATTATACACTTCATGTCAAAATTTTGGCATTGGTCTCCACAAAATTCATTCCAATAGGACTGCTCAGCCTGCGCGTGGAGCATTTGAACAAGTTTGGGTTCATTGAAGTCACCACCACATTTTCATGGCCGGGGTAAACTGTAATGTAAAACTATATTGCTTGTGTCTCTCTGATCAGCACTAAATCCTAAGGGGCCTGTGCCTTGTGCCTCATGTTGACAGTAGATCTATGAGTGTCTGATGGTCAGTGTGTAATGTGAATGCCTGCCCATAAAGAAATCTGTGCTACCATTTGCAAGGTAGAGCTTCACACAAACCCCCAGAGTATTTTTGTTCAGCTGGACAAAGGTGAAGGCAATGGGTTGTTTAGTACCATTTTGTATCTGTAACTGTCCTGCTTCAAGAGACAGACAGATTCTGAGCAGGCAGGAGATCAGGACCAAGGAACATCCACAATCAGCAGATGATTTAGTTGGGGTTATGGTGGTAGTGTACTGTAGCAGAAATTAAAAATAGTATTTGGATACTCCAAAAAGTGGAGTCATATAGGCTGCATTTGTGGGCCTGTGGATGCGCTGACATTTGAGTGGAGAGAGAGGCCATTGGCAGTCAGACAAAATTCCACAAACTTAATGGAAGGCACTATGAAAAGCATTAATCACCATTCAGTGTGCGGTGATGAGTAGCTAATATTTTCAATACTCTTTGGAGACATTCATCATGGGCAGCTGGATTTGGACAATGCATGACAATGTAATTTTGATAGATGACCACCCCAGGAATTCCAGCAAAGACAGTAGACATCACCTTCTGAAAACATCTGGGCAAAACTGAGACTAATGGTATCCTAGTATAAAGAAACACCCCATTGTGGGTTGCAAAGGTAATCAAATCTCTCCTCATAGGGTGGAGGGGAATCTGCAGGTACCCCTGACAAAGGTCCAATTTGAAAAATACCTTAGAGACATTGAACTGGGTGGTGAGTGCCTCAGTCGTTGGCAATGTGTGTTGACCTATTATTACTGCTTTGTTGACAGCACTGAGGTTCAAACCCTCACCTTATTTTTTTTTTTGCTTTCTTTAGGTTTGAGACCCAAAGCGAGGCATTAACTGATTTAATGATGACCACCTCCAACAGGCTGCATAGTATTAGCAACTGTCACAATCTTTTGGAGGGCAAGGGGAACTCAAGGGAAAGGCTGAAATACCAGGGCACATGAAGGGTTTAAGCAGTGGCTGGTTAAAAGGTGAGAGACAATCCAAACCTCTGAAAAGAGCTGGCCATTGCTGAAGCCATAGTGAGCTGACAGAGAGGACAACCTTCTGCTATTATAATAACCAAAGTCCAGGCCTAACAAGTTGACAGGCAGATAGCATACAGGTAGATAGAGTGTACCCACTATTTCAGTTTTAGTGTTGCCATTACTACATAGGGCAGCAGAGGAAGCAGTGATAATTAGGTGAGAGAAAAACTGTTTGACAATGGCCACATTAAGCAGAGACTAAACTGCCACAGTGTCTAACAACAGAGGAGGACAGACACTGTCCAACTCCAAAGTACTAATTTTGAAGGTGGGGACTGTGGTGCTCATTAAATGAATGGTTATTATTGCAGTCTAAGTGGAAGATGACTATGCCCTTGGTACAGATGAAGCAGGGGCCGAATGACAGACTTTTTGCAAAGTAGTTAAATGTACTTCAGTTTCGGCGCCAGTGTCCCTCTGCAGAGCAGCACAGAGCTCTACATTGATGACCAGTAGAGCTGCAGTCCAGTTTAGAAACAACTTGCAACCACCTCATATAGTGAACACCAGAGCTGTCCTGAAATGAAAGCATGTCCCTGCCAGCAGAACAGGATGCTTAAATAACTGGTGCAACTGGCTGGTGCTGAACCAAGTTTAGCAGCAAGTTCAGCACCTGATTAAATTTGAAATGTCATGTCAGTTGCTTTTGTGAGAATCATATCATCAGGTATTATCATCAATCTTTAATGAACTTTAAGGCTGCTGACATGTTCCACAAGTTGGTCCTTAATACATTCATCATACAGTATAACTTGGTGAACTTCCAAAAGCAGGGTAAACCCTGCAAGACAGCTACAGATTGCCACACAATCAGCTCTGTGATAGATATTAAGTCATCTGTAAGCAGATAATAATGCAGATTCTTCAAAACTTTTAAGGAACATTGAAATATCTTTGTAGTACATGTTTAATTATTCCATCCATCCAGGGTCACACCAGCCCCAGCAAGCATACAGTGCGAGGCAGGAAAAATCTCTGAACAGGGCACCAGATCGTCACTAGCGCTGCACCACCGTGTCCTTGAATGTTTAATTATTAACAATATAGATTATTTAAATGATGTTAACATTTTATCTGTATAATGTAATAAACATATTTTGCTGCATTTCATCTTAAAAATGATGATGTCATTATCTATACTAATAAACGGCAAAGCCCTCACTCACTCACTCACTGACTGACTGACTGACTGACTCATCACTAATTCTCCAACTTCCCGTGTAGGTAGAAGGCTGAAATTTGGCAGGCTTATTCCTTACAGCTTCCTTACAAAAGTTGGGCAGGTTTCATTTCGAAATTCTACGCGTAATGGTCATAACTGGAAGCTGTTTTTCTCCATTTACTGTAATGGAGATGAGCTTGAAACCCGTGGGGGCGGAGTTTCGTGTGACATCATCACGCCTCCCACGTAATCACGCAGTACGTAGAAAACCAGGAAGAGTCCCAAAAAGCGCTTTAGAAAACATGCATTATATAATTGAGAAGGCAGCGAAACAATAAGAAGCGAGCGAGTGATATATACAACCATATTCATGAGTTCTGCTACTTCAGAAACAAAGCACAGTGTAAACCTACACTTTAAATTAAGTTCATAGACAGGCTGCCGCTGGCGTTTGTAATTTAGTGCCTGCCCATATAAGGCCGTCCGTCAGCGGCAATCCAATAGAAACACTGCCACGGGTAAATATTCACGGGTGAAGGACTGTGCTTATGCAGAGGAAGATGAGATGGTCAGGGTGGTGTTTGGCACAAACTCAGCGAAACTGCGAGAGAAAGTTTTAAGTACCGGGACTTCAGTAGCATTAGATACAGCCATGGACATAGCACGACATGGCAGCAGCACAGCTGGGAAACTTCGATGCATGTACACCGAGCGGCTCACGTGAACTGACGCAGTGCACAGACAAAAAACAACAGTTCCGAAGAGCGCTGAACAAAAACCGAATTACACAATTGAAAAGGCAGGAAAAAAATATGAAGCGTCTGATACATACAAACATATTATTCATAACTGCAGTTACTGCAGAAACAAAGCACACGGTGGAAAAGGTGAATGTCCCGCTAAAGGAAGACAGTGTTAAAAAAAAAAAAAAA
>JANRMT010062818.1:43996328-44010329 GCA_026402145.1 Polypterus bichir lapradei | reverse complement strand
ATATATATATATATATATATATATATATATATATATATATATATATAATATAGTGACAGATAGGGGTCGCTCTCGCTCCCTTGCACCCCGTCCACGACTCCAGACACCAGGTAAAAGTCCAAGATTTGACTTTATTATTTTGCCACAGTGCACAAAGCACCCTCTCCTCCACTATACTCGTATAATAAACACAATAACTACAATAATAATAATAACCAATCCTCCAACTCCCAGACGCGTTGCCCTCCTACTACCCAGCTCAGCTCGCCGTCTGGGAGCTCCCACAGTCCTTTTAAATACCCTTACCCGGAAGTGTTCTCAATCCCCAGTCCATGTGATACAGGAGTATCACTTCCCGGTCAGGTAAAATGTTCTTTTCTTTACCCCGGAAGCACGTCATTCCCCTTGTCCATGTGTGCTTCCGTGGCATAGGGAAAATATCCGTTGTTCCTCCCTGCAGTGTCTCCTAGTGGCCCGAACGGTATCCAGCAGGGCTGCGTATAAAAACTACAATGTCCATGATGCCCTGCTGGTCTTCGGGGAACCTCCATACTGCAGGGAGGGCTTCACCTGGCGGCTTGGGGGTATTGGCCGAGATAAATGGCCGGCCATTCATCACAGTATTCCCCTCCCAGCGACGAATTATAATTCGGAGCGGCCTGCCCCGAGAGGGAAGTCTTTCTCCAGGAGGACGTTCCGGTTGAGCCTTGACTGATCCTTTTATCTTAGTCCCTGGAGAACCTAGGGGGAATATTAGTCCAACTCGACAGCTTGTCCCCCTCTTTCCAAGGACAATTCCGCCAAATGTGGCCCAACCTTTGGCATCCGTAGCACTGCCTCCTTCCTCCTGGTATTCTCCCCCTGTGGAATTGAAAACAATTGGGAAACATTAAGGCCGCCCCTTCTCTTGCTGGGAAAGAAACCCCGCCGCCTCTAACGGTGTTCTTGCTTCTTTTTCTTTCTTGTCAGGAGACCCCCCCCGTTTTATTTTCGGGATCTCCTGTTTCATCTGGGGCTTATCCACAGTCTGAGTCTCTCTATGAGATAAAGAGAGACTCTTTACTGTCTGCACCCCTTTAGTTTTATAAATCACCGGTGGCGGCGTCTTTAGGACCGCCTCGCTCCGGGAGCCAGTACTATCCGGTCTGTCATCGTACCAACCTCACTTGTAGGGTACGCCGTGTATTGGCACCCGCTACTTATTAAACGCGGGCCCAGATCACACCGCGTCCCTCTATTATGAACGATACGGGTCTCACTTACCTGTATCGCCGCATTATTCATTACGGGAGGCTCCCCACCAAATCGCCGCATGTAGGCCCTCACCTTCTCCAACGGCTCTCTGGCTGCAGCTCCCAACTCCTCAATAATTTTCTCAATGGTCTTCAGGACCTGTAAGAAACTACTTATGGGCTCGATTAGCCTTTCGAGTTCCCGTAAATCAATAAGATTATTTACTTCTGCCAGCAGAAGACTCACTTCCTCGTTTGCCTTACCTGCCGGCCGGGAGCCAATGAGCACGCCCGCTTCTGGCACGTGCTCTGTCGGGTCTTGCGGAGGCTTCTGGGATTTGGAGTTCTCCAAGGCCGAGGATCGGGTCGCTTCTTTCAGTGGACTGCGGTCTGTCTTTTTTAATTTATCAACATCCCGAACAGCCATTTCCTGACCCTCTTTACCTTTTCGCGGGGTGAGCGGTGCTTCGCTCACCTCCCCCTTCCCCTTTGGAATGTCCAAGTCCTTTTCTTCGGGCTCGAAGGCTCAAACAGTGGGATGCGGACCTCCTCCTTCCCAGAAAGCACCGAGTTTGCTGCCGTGTCCCTTGTCGGCTGCCGTCATGCGGAAGTCGTCTCCCAGGTGCTCTGGCTTCGACAGGAGGGTGCCATCGTCGTCGGGGCAGTCTTCTTTTCCCCACGGAGCCTCCAGGTGATCATCTCCAAGGTACATGCACGGAACAAAGTGAGTTATTATAAACGGATTTTCAGTAACATTCCCGGCACGTACCTCAGAGCGATCGTTGGTTCCTGGAGGTTTCTCCGGACTTGTAAGGCCGCTCCGTGACTCCTCCCGAGCGTCGGCCATTGCACACAAGGCTCTTCCGCTGGCGTTGTCGCTCTGCTTGCCCTTCCTCTTCCCCATTTTGGACTTGGAATTTTCAGGTTCTGGTGATGTTGTGGTGATTCCTGACGCCGTTGTCTTTTCAGGGTTCGCTGTCCACAGAAATGTTATATTCAGGTTCTCCGCAATAAACGCTGGAGTATCCTGCCTACTACGCCACTGTGACAGATAGGGGTCGCTCTCGCTCCCTTGCACCCCTGTCCACGACTCCAGACACCAGGTAAAAGTCCAAGATTTGACTTTATTATTTTGCCACAGTGCACAAAGCACCCTCTCCTCCACTATACTCATATAATAAACACAATAACTACAATAATAATAACAACCAATCCTCCAACTCCCAGACGCGTTGCCCTCCTACTACCCAGCTCAGCTCGCCGTCTGGGAGCTCCCACAGTCCTTTTAAATACCCTTACCCGGAAGTGTTCTCAATCCCCAGTCCATGTGATCTTGTATCACTTCCGGGTCAGGTAAAATGTTCTTTTCTTCACCCCGGAAGCACGTCATTCCTCTTGTCCATGTGTGCTTCTGGGGCGTAGGGAAAATATCCGTTGTTCCTCCCTGCAGCGTCTCCTAGTGGCTCCCATGGTATCCAGCAGGGCTGTGTATAAAAACTACAATGTCCATGATGCCCTGCTGGTCTTCGGGGAACCTCCATACTGCAGGGAGGGCTCCACTTGGCAGCTTGGGGGTATTGGCCGGGATAAATGGCCGGCCATTCACCACAATATATATATATATTTATTTTTTTTCTAGGGTTATTTTGCCGGCAAATGCACATGAGAAAAAGCTCACAAGACCAATATTTCCTATTTGGGATTATTGCTGCTGGTTCCCACCAAGTCCATGCCCATATGGTTAATCTGGCATGGAACACTATGTTAGCAAATGCTTTGTTGTTGCAGGGTCTAGTAGTGACCCCTATTCCTGTTTATACTCATTATTATATAGACCTTAACAGAATGCCCTCTAATCCCATAATGTTAACACAATGTCAGGATTAACTGCAGCTTTAGTCAATACCTCTTTATCCTTTACATTGTTAACTCCAGGCAACAGGCATGAGAAAATTTTTCTTGTTTAACAGACAATACAGTGAGGAACATAAGTATTTGAACACCCTGCGATTTTGCAAATTCTTCCACTTAGAAATCATGGAGGGGTCTGAAATTCACATTGTAGGTGCATTCCCACTGTGAGAGACAGAATGTAAAAAAAAAAAATTCAGGAAATCGCATTGTATGGTTTGTACAGAATTTATTTCTATTGCACTGCTGCACATAAGTATTTGAACACCTTGCAATCAGCAAGAATTCTGGCTCTCAAAGACATGCTACTCTGCCTTTAAGAAGTCCACCTCTACTCCACTTAGTAGTCTTAATTAGTAGCACCTGTCTGAGCTCTTTAAAGACACCTGTCCACCCCACAGTCAACTACTACCATGGGCAAGACCACAGAGCTTTCAAAAGACACCAGAGACAAAATTGTGGACCTCCACAAGGCTGGAAAGGGCTACGGGGCAATTGCCAAGCAGCTTGGTGAAAATAGATCAACTGTTGGAGCAATTGTCAGAAAATGGAAAAGGCTAAAGACAACTGTCAGTCTCCCTCAGACTGGGGCTCCATGCAAGATCTTGCCTCGTGGGGTATCACAGATGATAAGAAAGGTGAGGAATCAGCCCAGAACTACACGGGAGGAGCTGATCAATGACATGAAGAGAGCTGGGACCACAGTTTCAAAGGTCACTGTCGGTAGAACACTATGCCGTTATGGTTTCAAATCACGCATTGCACAGAAGGTTCCCCTGCTCAAGTCATCACATGTCCAGGCCCGTCTGAAGTTTGCCAGTGACCATCTGGATGATCCAGAGGAGGCGTAGGAGAAAGTCATGTGGTCAGATGAGACCAAACTCACCGTGTTTGGAGGAAAAAGGAGGAGTTGCATCCCAAGAACGCCATCCCTACTGTGAAGCATGGAGATGAAAACATCATGCTTTGGGGATGCTTTTCTGCGAAGGGGACAGGACAACTGCACTGTATTAAGGAGAGGATGAATGGGGCCATGTATTGTGAGATTTTGAGCAACAACCTCCTTCCCTCAGTCAGAGCACTGAAGATGGGTCGTGGCTGGGTCTTCCAACATGACAATGACCCGAAGCACACAGCCAGGATAACCAAGAAGTGGCTCTGTAAGAAGCATATCAAGGTTCTGGAGTGGCCTAGCCAGTCTCCAGACCTAAATCCAATCGAAAATCTTTGGAGGGAGCTGAAACTCTGTGTTGCTCAGCGCCAGCCCCGGAACCTGACAGATCTAGAGGAGATCTGTGTGGAGGAGTGGGCCAAAATCCCTGTTGCAGTGTGTGTAAACCTGGACAAGAACTACGGGAAACGTTTGACCTCTGTAATTGCAAACAAAGGCTTCTGTACGAAATATTAACACTGATTTTCTCAGGTATTCAAATACTTATGTGCAGCAGTGAAATACAAATAAATTCTGTACAAATCATACAATGTGATTTCCTGAATTTTTTTTTTTTTTACATTCTGTCTCTCACAGTGGGAATGCACCTACAATGTGAATTTCAGACCCCTCCATGATTTCTAAGTGGGAGAACTTGCAAAATTGCAGGGTGTTCAAATACTTATGTTCCTCACTGTACTTTTTTAATCTTCAAATATTATAACTAGTGCCATAAACTGCATTTAATGCCTATAGTGCTATATAGCAAATAAGGATGTGGCTTTGCAAACTATACCAAGTGATAGTGCTAGATTTGTAGTTTCAGAGGGTTTATAAACTTGTAGTTACACTCAATATTGTTCTTAGCCAACTCATCATCAGTATAGGACAAGGCAGCATGAATATACTTGCTGAGAGTTATCCACATGATGGAAAATAACAGGGAGAGAGAGATCATGTTTTTGCAACATCTCACAAAGTTGAGCTTTATTCTTGCCAGAAATTTCTCTGTTTTCAAAGGAATTTACAAATGTAGTTTCAAACAAACAAAGTCAGTTAATTATGTCTTAAGCTGATGCCCTTCTTAGTGACTGAGTGATCATTGTGAGATTTACTTGATAGAACAGATCTTAGTGCTCAGGAAAGCTATAACTGTTTAGACGGTGACAGCTTAAATGTTCATTAATAGGAATAAGTGCAAACAATGTAGAAAGAGGCGGAGAGCTTAAAAAGTAAGGACATAATAAGTGAGGGGGCAGCACGGTGGCGCAGTGGTAGCACTGCTGCCTCGCAGTTAGGAGACCTGGGTTCGCTTCCTGGGTCCTCCCTGCGTGGAGTTTGCATGTTCTCCCTGTGTCTGCATGGGTTTCCTCCGGGTGCTCCGGTTTCCTCCCACAGTCCAAAGACATGCAGGTTTGGTGGATTGGTCATTCTAAATTGGCCCTAGTGTGTGCTTGGTGTGTTTGTGTGTGTCCTGCGGTGGGTTGGCACCCTGCCCGGGATTAGTTCCCGCCTTGTGCCCTGTGTTGGCTGGGATTGGCTCCAGCAGACCCCCATGACCCTGTGTTCGGGTTCAGCAGGTTAGAAAATGGATGGATGGATAATAAGTGAGGCACAGATTTAGGGAAACTGACAGGGGAAAAGTAAACTTTAGGATGCACAGCAGGTATTTGAGGGAAAAAAGTTTTATAAGAACGTAAGGGACCAGCAGGTGTTAAATAACTGTATTTTGTGGGGTAAATTGGACAAGAAGGACCTCCTGCAAATCTTCATCCGTAGGAGTTTGCATGCTGATCCGGTACCTCAAGCCTAGGGTTGTTGAAGTGGAGAATGGGGTTGGATGGCCTCAGTTGCAGTAGAGAACTAGAAAATCTGGCCCAGATATCCTTTATGGTCATTCATCTTAAACATAATTTAAATGCATATAATGCAGTCCTCGGTGCTTTGGCAAGCGTGGATTTTGAACTGATACAGCAAAGTATAAAAGGCTTTAACTGGGATAAGCTTTTAAATTTGGAGACAGTAAGGAAGAAGTGGTACAGGTTTGAAAATATTCTATGTATAATATAGGACAGGATCATCACAAAATTTGGAGTTAAAAAAAAATTAAAAAAAATACAAAGGAAAAAAAAACTATGAAAGGAGTACATGGCTAGTAACTCCAATGCTAAACATAGTGTGTATGAAAGCACGAGAGCAACCACTAAGAGGGATATTAGAGAAGCTAAAAGGCAATTAGAGAGAAATATTGCAGATAAGGCAAAAGATGACCCTAAGAGATTCTTTCAGTATTTTAGTGAGAATTACATCTTGCCTGAAGAAAGGGCCTGAGTTGCCTCAAAAGCTTACATATTGTAAACTTTCTAGTTAGCCAATAAAAGGTGTAATTTTGCTTAACTTCTCACTACATCCATAATGACTAACATGGTACAACACCCTAGTACTACAGTACTTTAGTAGTAAAGGAACAGTCAAGGAGGAGATTAAGTATATCAGGGACCGTGAAGGGAACTTAAAATACCCAGAGTGAAATATCAAATAGGGCGGCACGGTGGCGCAGTGGTAGCGCTGCTGCCTTGCAGTTAGGAGACCCGGGTTCACTTCCCGGGTCCTCCCTGTGTGGAGTTTGCATGTTCTCCCCGTGTCTGCGTGGGTTTCCTCTGGGCGCTCCGGTTTCCTCCCACAGTCCAAAGACAAGGCACAAGTCCTGCCTTGTGCCCTGTGTTGGCTGGGATTGGCTCCAGCAGACCCCCCGTGACCCTGTGTTCGGATTCAGCGGATTGGAAAATGGATGGATGGAAATATCAAATACTGTAAACTTGTTTTCTAAAATGATGAAGTTGGTACTGAGTGATTTGGAAATTGTAGAGGGAAAAGTACTCCTTAGATCAAATAGGCTGAAACCTAACAAATCACTAGGACCAGATAATATTTATCGATGAGTGCTTAAGGAGGTTAGTGAATACATATAAAAAACTTTGATGCATATTTTTAGAAAGTTACTGCACAATGAGAGAATTCCTAAGGACTGGAAAATAGCAAATATTATCCTGTTAAACAAAAAGGGTGATCGGGGAGATGTGTGTAACCAGAGGCTAAGAAACTTAGCATGCATCACAAGCAAACACATAGTAGGAATTATTAAGGAAAGATTAACAA
Source organism: Polypterus bichir lapradei (assembly GCA_026402145.1). Lineage (NCBI taxonomy): Eukaryota > Metazoa > Chordata > Cladistia > Polypteriformes > Polypteridae > Polypterus > Polypterus bichir. The sequence continues at coordinate 44,003,096 of JANRMT010062818.1, read as the reverse complement.
CACATGGCAAATGCAGGAGTTTTACTGAACAGTCAACAAACATTCAGATGAGGGATGTCCTGCCTTACTAAGATTCTAGAATTCTATAAGGAAGCACATTATGACATTATTTATCCAGATTTTTGGAAAACATTTCAGCACGAGAAGTTGGGAATCAAACTAAAAGAAGTGGGTGTTCAGGGTCTAGTGTGTAGATGAGTGCAGAATTAGCTACAATACAGGAAGCAGAGCATTATAGTGATTGAAACCTTGTCAGAATTGGGTGATCTTAAGAGTTGTATCTCTCAGGGCTCAGTGCTGGGGCAGCTAATGTCTTTAATGAACATAAATGATCAGGATAGTAATTTAAACAACAAGCTTGCAGATGATACCAAACTATTTGGATTGGCAGACATCTAGTATCTGTTGAAACATTACAGAGAGGCTTGGACAGTATACAGCGCAAAAAATGTAAGCCGATCTTCGTGGCGGAAGAAGGCCGCTTGCTCTGTGGAGCCGGGTCCGTAAAAGGTAAAAGGGGCGGACGCATATCTGATTAGCCACGCGGTCGCGGGAAGGTAAACAGAGAGCCCTTAAAGCGGCGGCGGAGGGACAGAGGCAAAGAAGACAGAACGATTCAATCAACAAGGGGTTTATAAAATGAAATATCAAACAATACAAGAAAAAACATGAAATAACTATATACAATAAATAGAACATGAAATAACTAATAGAAATCAAACAATCATTTATATACATGAAAAAAGAATACGAAATAACTATATACATACAATAAAAAATTTAATGTAAAAACTATATACATAGAATAAAAATTAGTGCCATCACCTGTAGATGAAGCCCAAAATTAAAAAAGAAAATTGAGAGGGAGGCCTGCCAACATATAAAGTGCCAGTCATTTGCAAAGATTGCAAAAAAAAAAAAAAAGTAAAAACAGCTTGAAAAAGGAAGGAGGCCTCCTTGACAACATACAAAGTGCCAGTCATTTGCAAAGGTTGGGGGAAAAAAAAAAAAAAAAGTAAAAACAGCTTCCAAAATGAAATGAAGCAGGCCTCCCTTTCTGCCAACACATAAAGTGTCAGGCAGTTATAAAAAAAAAAAAGCAATGTATGGGCTCCATCTACAGATTATTAAAACAAAAATAGCTTAGTGGCCACCACCCCCGGCATGTTCTTGGTTTTCTCTTCTCTTTTCCTCCAGCCACTCCTGGATGGTTTTGCCGGCTGACGTGGAGCAAAAGAATTCCCCCCCCCAAATTGGCTGTGGCCGAACTCTTTTGTTTTTGGACGGCCACAGCACTTACAAATGTATGCCTCAATCTTTTTCTTTTGTTTGGGGAGGATTCCTTGCTGTCGTGCCAGCTCGTCCACCTCCTGCTTTTTCTTCCGCCGCCAGGCAGTGGTGCAGGGTTCTGAGGGTCCTGCCTGCGGCAGTGGAAGCGGAGGACTGGCAGTGTCAGCCGGCGGGGAGAGTGGCTGGGTGGCGGGTACTTCATGTGGCACAGGGGGGTGTCCAATGATGGCTGGTGCCACATCCACGGGGCCCGACGTCGCTGCGTCGGTCAGGCGGGTCAGGGAAGTGCAATGGTGGTGCAGCAGACTGCTCGGGGCCCGTGGGTCATGGGCGTGTGGCAGGGGTGGGCTCTGAAGCAAGGGCCAAGCTTGTTGGCAGTGGCACGGCCATCTCTAGACCCTGCTGTACCAGCTCCCTGGTGCGAGCATAGTGCCTACAGGGACAGAAAGCAAAGTAAGTAAGGGTGGGAGGGAGGAGAGCAGCGTGGTGGATAGTACTTGTCCAGTGTGTACTTACCATTGTGCCAGGGTACGCTGATTGAGGGGGAATAACTGGATTCGAGTAAGGGCCAGGAGAACAGAGTTTGTCAGGATGTTTTCCCCGATGCAGGTGTAATCCCGCATCACAGCTGCCCAGCGATTCACCCTCATGCCGCTGATGGTGGTTCCTTCGGGGTGAATCCTGGACAGCTCTAAACAAACGGCCTCCACAAGGCGGCTGATGTTTGGCATCTGTGCGGCTTGCCCGCCTTGGCCGACCATACACCTACAAAATTCGGGGGGATAGAGAGAGAGAGTGAGTGAGTGAGAGTCAGTCAGTCAGTCAGTAAGTCATGCCATCGATATCCAATCTAAAGGATAGAGGCCACACCAAAGAGGTTGATCACCTACCGTCGCAAGCTCTTCACTCCCAGTGTGACACTGGTCTGCGAGTGCTTGCGTTGGAACCTCCCCTGCACCAGTCTTTCCTGGTGGCATAGCGGAAAGCGAACTGGGGCCTTGTCGCCCTCCGGCAATCGTTTCCAGAGGGTGACGATCTCCTCCACTTGCTGCTGCGTCACGTAGGCGTGGTGACGCAGCTTGAAGAGACTGGAGGCCAGGTTGACCATGTGCTGGTAACCTGGGCCAGTGTCGGTTCCAAGGCTATGCTGTTGGGGGAAGAGAGTGAAAGTGAGAAAGGGGAGCACTCATCAGTTATTTCACAGGTATAGCATGACTCGTCGGGAGAGACTTACCAGCCTGTGAGCCACGCTTCGTGTGGCCTCGTCTCCAGGGGAGGTCTCCTGGTCGGCTGGCCCAGACTGTGAGGCGCCGATGGCAGGGTGCGACTGGGACTTGTCAGACAACAACGGTTGTCGGGCGAAGTCCTCCTCAAGGCCGAAGATGGTGTTGTCCAGAGGTTCCTCTGCTGGGCTCTCGACCTCTTGGAAGCCCTCGTCGACACTGTCATCGTCGTCGTCCATTTCAGTCCCATCCGGAGCGTCGGGATCCCTGCCCATCACTTCCTCCAGCATTCAACTGGTCTGCAAAAACAGGTACTGGATACCAATGAGCTCACCTGTGAAAAGGAGGCAACTGTTTTAAAATGAAAAGGTTGGAGGGAGAGACAGACAGACAGAGGGCTCGATGCCCGCCTCACCAGTGTACTTCGCAGGCCGGGTGTAATCGTCAACGAGCTTCCTGTGATAAAGAATGTCGCTCAGCTCGTTGGCGGAGTGCTGAAGTTGGCCACTGTAGCAGACGACATCACGGTCTGCTCCCTCCACTGCTTGTACCGCACGGTCCTCGTTCCACTGCGCCAGGCCTTCCAGCAGGTAGGCCTGAAAGTGGGCCGCACTGGCTGAAGTGCCTGAAAGACACGGTCAGGGTGAGAGAGAGAGAGAGATAAAAATGCAATGCCACCCACTCCCTCGCATAACACAGGTCAAAAGTACAGGTTTCTGGGCACCCTTACCAGGTATGAAGTGGTCCAGATGCAGGTGGAACGACTCCAAGGAAGATAAACCTCGCGCACACCTGAACACCGGCAGCGTGATCCCCCCCTTTGACCAGCCGCCCGGTCTGCATGTACAGGTGCACGCCAGGTGGGTCCTGGATGCAATGGAGGTGGTGCCTCTGTGTCCTCCAGATTTCCTGGATATTTTCGCAGTCCAAAAGCGGGATACCCATGTTGTCAGTGGCGTTCCCGAAGGCCTCCAGCATCTCATCAATGAGCCGGCCAGTCTCCTCCGCCCCACGCGTGCGGCGGCGGCAGTGGCGGGCCAGCTCCTTTAATGGGATCTTTCCGTAGCCGGAGCCTCGGGGATCGTTCTCTGCCCCACCAGCCTTGGCCTGTCGCAAGCCGGGCCACGTCTACCTGGTCCCACTCAAAGACGCAGAATGAGAGATGCGCCATGAAGAGGCTGTATAGTGGGTGGCTCTCCGTGGTGACACCTACCTTTGTACCGGGCACCGGGGTCATCCGCGGTAGTAGAGGCGAAGTCACAGGTGGCTCGGTACCCGGTGTGATGAACTTGGTGACCGCGTACATGAACTTTTTGGACCGCTTCAGCCAGGACCTGGTGTGCTCCTCGAGCAGATATCTGCGCAGCCGGGTGGCCCCGTTGCCCAGCGTGCGCTCATGCATCTGCCCGATGAGCTTTATGTCGCAAGATAACGGCAGGTGCCACACTTCGAGCCGCACCACCAGCTGTTCCCACTGGTGGAATAAGAGGGACACCTTGCAGGGTTCCCCCGTGGGAACAGCAGTCTCGTCCACGTAGAGGACCAGAGGCGGGGACACACTGGCATCACGGTATCGCCACATCAGCCCGGTGGCCATGGGGTGCAGGCCAGCGCCCTCGGCTGCAGTGAGGACGCTGATCAGGACCTGGCCGTGCTTGTTCCCCACGTTGGTCACCCAGGCTGCCGTTCCTGCTGCAGCACCGGCGAGTTCCTTGGTCACCTGAACGATGAAAGGAAGAGTGACAGTAAGCTGGAAGGAAAGAAGGAAGGAGAGAGGGAGAGAAGGAGGGGATGGCGATATCGCTCACCTTCTTGGTTGAGTCCATCTTCAAGATTGAGCCAAAGATGGAGGTGATCTGGGCCTTGGTCTCTTCTATCCTCGAAGCCACCTCCCTGGCATAGATGGACAGCAACCACTTTGTACCGGGCACCGGTGTCATCCACGGTAGTAGAGGCGAAGTCACAGGTGGCTCGGTACCCGGTGTGATGAACTTGGTGACCGCGTACATGAACTTTTTGGACCGCTTCAGCCAGGACCTGGTGTGCTCCTCGAGCAGATATCTGCGCAGCCGGGTGGCCCCGTTGCCCAGCGTGCGTTCATGCATCTGCCCGATGAGCTTTATGTCGCAGGATAACCTGTGTTAAACAGAACAGAGATGTTAGGACTGCCCGTGTACCTGTGGAGAGCTGACCCAGCCATCGGAGACTCCTTGTCTGACCTGTAAGTCAGGATAGCTGGAAAGTCATCCCGGTGCGTATGGTGCAGCTGATCCAGGATATCCTGCGACCAGCCTGCCACCTTCTTCTTGCAGTGCCGGCACTCTAGGTACTCCGTGGCCATTAAGTACCATCCGTCTGTGTCCAGGACCCTCCGGACAGTCCTGTAGAGTCCGGCTCCCGACAACCTGTGGCTGCACGCCGTGCATGACAGCTTGTAGCCCCACATGCGGTACGGCATCCACAGGAAGAACGGGCACTGAAAAAAAGGTGTCGGGCGATGTCGGGGGCTGGAGTTGCACGTTGCGGGGGCCGGGAGGATGCCACCAAAGGCAAAGGTTGGAGGTCAGCACAGGCTTTCCATCCTTGCCCCTGGTGAAAAGGGCCCGGCTTACCCACACGTGCTGTTCCTTGGGTAGTGAAGTCCTCCAGCCCTCGGGCAAAAGTAGCTGTGTGGTGTGAGTGAGAGAGAGAGACACACACAGACAGAGAGCATGAGCAACAGAAAAACAAACAAAAAGAATCAGACAGGGCCTGCTCCTTTCCCGGCAATGCAATTCAAAGAAACACACCCTTTTAACTCAACTCTCTCCTGGCTACGGATAGCGTTTGCGAAGGCTGCTTTCCCAGATCAGCCGTCGGTTGGGAGCGCTGGGATGGCACTGGTCCTCTATTGGTTGCAGACTGGGAGGTAAATGCTGGGGAAGGTTGTTTACAAATTCAAACAAATAACAGGTTAAACAGAAAAAGTGAAGGAGCCACCACCAGTTCCATGGGTGGTTGTCACTTACCAGCCTCCAGCTCCATGCTGGCCGACAGCAGCACGTCATCCGGAATCTCAACGACGGAGGCTGATGCAGAGAGAGAGGCACTGGGGGCAACGGTGGTGGTTTTGGGAAGGGAGGAGGTTGCTGCTGCCTTCGCCTCATCTCTCCGCCGCACATACAACTGGAGCGCATGCATCTTGGTCCCGACTTTGGTGGTCTGGTGCCGGAGCCATTTGATGTAACTGCATTGGGGTACAACAGCGGAAACGGTAACAGGTGAACAAATGGAAGCAGGGTCCCACTACCTTGCTGGGCCCTTCCCCTCAGACCCCACCCAAAAGTGTTTTTCTCGCCTCTTGGCCTCCGGATCTTCTGTATCGTAAAGGGCCTCAAATGTCAGGTGTCCGTGTTGGCCGAAGCCGACGAGCCTCTTGCCCTCGTCCGGAGCCCCGGCCGACCCGTCTCTCTCCCGTCGACGGCGGATGGCCATCTTCACGTCGGGAAAAAGCCAGGCGTAGGACTCCAGGGAGTTCTTATTGCTCGCCAGCAGGCTATCCGACACCTGGCCATCTTCACGCTCCCTCAAGTGGGTTGCCAACACCATGACGGCATAGCCGAGGTCATGGGTCAGCAACCATTTAAAGGTCTGGCCCCAGTACTGTCCAAACTGGAGCTCGCTGGCGCTGCGCACCAGCTTGGAGTCCCTGGGGTCACCACCTGCGGCCCGCACGCGTCTCCTGGCCTGCTCCCTGACCGTCTCGGCCGACTTCACCTTGAACGGCACAGAGCCGCTCAGGCGGTTTGCCTTGGCAACCTGCACCGCCTCGGTGGAGGCCTTGAGGGTCAGTTTGCCGGAGGTCTCGCGGTGGAACTGTAGCACATGGTTCAAGCTGGAAAAATCAGATAAACCAAGAGAAAGTTACAGTTCCACTCCAAAGTTTTACAACACCCGTTTTTCTTCAAATTTTACCAGCTGGAATGCAACGAGCGACCTGAAACGGATCTGCAGGAAACTGGCAGACATTTGACATTTAAAGTTTAGGTTACCAAAAACTGAAATTAAAAGAAATTTCAGAATATTACAAATTGGCCTTCAGGGAACAACTAATAGGTTAAAACCTCCATTTAGTCTGCACCAAGCGACGCTGCCTCCAACAGAGACAAAATAAAGAGTAACTGAGCATGCAAAAAATGAACAAGGGAACAACAGGATGATAAACCGCCACCTTTGAACAAATTCTATAGGCACCAAGCCCAATATCCCAAAAACT
>JANRMT010062818.1:43951191-43990199 GCA_026402145.1 Polypterus bichir lapradei | reverse complement strand
CAAAACTCTCGTTTATATCCTGCGTCCTCTCATTAAACTTGTATCCCACATTACCCGTGGGCATGAAAAATGCCAGCGGCAGCCTGTCTATTAACTTAATTTAAAGTTTAGGTTTACACCTTGCTTTGTTTCCGAAGTAGCTGCACTGATGAATATGGTAGTATATGTCACTCGCTCGCTTCTTATTGTTTCTCTGCCTTCTCAATTATATAATGCATGTTCAGCGCATTTTGGAGCTCTTCCTGGTTTTCTACATAGTGCGTTGACAGTCAGTTCATGTGATTACGTGGGCGGCGTGATGATGTCACACGAAACTCTGCCCCCACGGCGTTCAAGCTCAACTCCATTACAGTAAATGGAGAAAAATACCTTCCAGTTATGACCATTACGCGTAGAATTTCGAAATGAAACCTGCCCAACTTTTTATAAGGAAGCTGTAAGGAATGAGCCTGCCAAATTTCAGCCTTCTACCTACACGGGAAGTTGGAGAATTAGTGATGAGTGCGTGAGTGAGTCAGTGAGTGAGTCAGTCAGTCAGTGAGGGCTTTGCCTTTTATTAGTATAGATTATTAACAAACATCATTATAACGCAATTCTGTCCAGACTATTTACAGATATTTATGTTACTTTAACCAGTTTACTAAAATGCCAAAAAAAAAGAATACTTTTATTAAAATGTACAAAACAAATACATTCTCATTACATTCAACTACATCTGTTTTATTTCACTTCACTATAATCCTTGTGCACTAAGAGTAACATCAATAGCACCGTTTTAATAGTATCAGCGGGCCCCACTTTAAGATGAGACTTGAAACAAGACATCGCCGCTTTTACATGGGGAGGCGGGTCTTTCCCAACAAAACTCGGAATGCTTCTCTCCCTCAGCCAATAAAAGTTTACAAAATACTCGGCACAAGAGCGCCTCGACCAATTGCTGCACGCTGTTGCACGCTGCTGCTTGTCAATCATCCCACAACTCGGCACAAACTCGGCACAGAGTAGCCGAGAAGATCGGAATTCTTTAGGACTTGGGTAGATATGGGGAAAACGAAATTTAATGTAAATAAATGTTTAATGCAGAAAGGGAAAAATGTTAGATTTAAATACACCACAGGATATCTTAAAATTGAAATTATACTGTTTATGAGAAGGATTTAAGAATCATAATGGACTCATCACTATAAGTCTTAACAGCATGTTAGGCTATATAGCACAATGTATAGAGTACAAGTTAAAGGAGGTTATATTGAAGATATATAATGCACTAATGAGGCTACACCTGGAATACTGTGTTCAGTTTTGGTCTCTGAGCTAGAAAAAAAACAACAATATTTCATTGGTGGAAAAATTGTAGACAAAGGTGACTAGGCTGATTCGAGGACTGCAGGGTATGAGTTAGGAGGAAAGATTAAAGAAGTTGAGCCCTTTAAGCAAAAGGAGATTAAGAGATGACATAAATGAAATGTTTAAAATTATAGAAGGAATTAACAGAGTGAACTTAGGCCGTTAATTTAAAATGAGTTCAACAAGGACATATTTGGAAACTTGTTAAGGGCAAATTTTACACAAACATTAGGAAGTTTTTCTTCAAACATAGTTCTATAAACACATACAATAAGTTACAAACTAATTAAAATCTGTAAATGTACAAAATAAAAATTATTATTTATTGGAGTCAAAATCATGAAATTCTATAAATATGTAAAAGGAAAATTCATTATTATTTATTCATGGATTAAAATATTTACTATCTTACCGATTGGAGTATTCCCGTTAAACTGAGGTCCACTATGCCCGTTGAGTATTTATAAGACTAAATAAATGATCCATTCGTTTTAACTGACATTCTTTTAGATAAAAAAAATTTTAAAAAAGACTAATTTAAATAACAGGAAAAAAATCACGTGAAAACTAAAGTGGTATGCAATTAGTAATTGTAACTTGACCTTCATCTAACTAAATCACCTAAATACAAACATTGGTGTTATGCATAGATTATTATTTGTAAATTGTTTGTTCCTGTGAAAGAAAATTTACTCGATCAAAAATAAAAACCACAACTTTCTTGATATTTTAGTTTGTAATTTAAAAATGGAATAAGAATCTGAAAATCTAACAATATCACATGAAAAAAAATGATAGCAAACATATATATGTAGGTTTTAAAATAAGCCCGATTTAAAGCGTGACAAAAAAGTGAAATAAAAAGTCACATAAAATCGTTGCACTTTTATTCTTAGGATTTTATATACAGTGCATCCGGAAAGTATTCACAGCGCATCACTTTTTCCACATTTTGTTATGTTACAGCCTTATTCCAAAATTGATTAAATTCATTTTTTTTCCTCAGAATTCTACACACAACACCCCATAATGATAACAAGAAAAAAGTTTACTTAAGGTTTTTGCAAATTTATTAAAAATAAAACAAATGAGAAGAGTCACGTACCATAAGTATTCACAGCCTTTGCCATGAAGCTCAAAATTGAGCTCAGGTGCAACCTGTTTCCCCTGATCATCCTTGAGATGTTCTGCAGCTTAATTGGAGTCCACCTGTGGTAAATTCAGTTGATTGGACATGATTTTGAAAGGCCCACACCTGTCTATATAAGTTCCCACAGTTGACAGTTCACGTCAGAGCACAAACCAAGCATGAAGTCAAAGGAATTGTCTGTAGTCCTCCGAGACAGGATTGTCTCGATGCACAAATCTGGGGAAGGTTACAGAAAAATTTCTGCTGCTTTGAAGGTCCCAATGAACACAGTGACCTCCATCATCCGTTAAGTGGAAGAAGTTTGAAACCACCAGGACTCTTCCTAGAGATGGCCGGCCATCTAAACTGAGCGATCGGGGGAGAAGGGCCTTAGTCAGGGAGGTGACCAAGAACCCGATGGTTACTCTGTCAGAGCTCCAGAGGTCCTCTGTGGAGAGAGGAGAACCTTCCAGAAGGACAACCATCTCTACAGCAATCCACCAATCGGGCCTGTATGGTAGAGTGGCCAGACAGAAACCACTCCTTAGTAAACGGCACATGGCAGCCCGCCTGGAGTTTGTCAAAAGGCACCTGAAGGACTCTCAGACCATTAGAAACAAAATTCTCTGGTCTGATGAGGCAAAGATTGAACTCTTTGGTGTGAATGCCAGGTGTCACGTTTGGAGGAAACCAGGCACCGCTCATCACCAGGCCAATACGATCCCTACAGTGAAGCATGGTGGTGGCAGCAACATGCTGTGGGGATTTTTTTCAGTGGCAGGAACTGGGAGACTAGTCAGGATAAAGGGAAAGATGACTGCAGCAATGTACAGAGACATCCTGGATGAAAACCTGCTCCAGGGCGCTCTTGACCTCAGACTGGGGCGACGGTTCATCTTTCAGCAGGACAACAACCCTAAGCACACAGCCAAGATATCAAAGGAGTGGCTTCAGGACAACTCTGTGAATGTCCTTGAGTGGCCCAGCCAGAGCCCAGACTTGAATCCGATTGAACATCTCTGGAGAGATCTTAAAATGGCTGTGCACCGATGCTTCCCATCCAACCTGATGGAGCTTGAGAGGTGCTACAAAGAGGAATGGACGAAACTGGCCAAGGATAGGTGTGCCAAGCTTGTGGCATCATATTCAAAAAGACTTGAGGCTGTAATTGCTGCCAAAGGTGCATTGACAAAGTATTAAGCAAAGGCTGTGAATACTTATGTACATGTGATTTCTCAGTTTTTTTTTTACTTTTAATAAATTTGAAAAAACCTCAAGTAAACTTTTTTCACGTTGTCATTATGAGGTGTTGTGTGTAGAATTCTGAGGAAAAAAATGAATTTAATCCATTTTGGAATAAGGCTGTAACATAACAAAATGTGGAAAAAGTGCTGCACTGTGAATACTTTTCCGGATGCACTGTATAGAGAGTAAATTAACACAAAATATTATCTACCGATATTCTAAATATTATTCTCCCTTACTCTTCACCTCTGATATTTTTTAATATGATGTATTTGTGATCATTGTCCACAGTCAACTGAATTGTCAAACTGATGGTCAGAATGATAAAGACAAGTGCTGCTTTAAGTACAAGATATCCCACCTGTGTTGTGTCGATAGTTTTTTTTTATTTCACAAAGAATATGAAGAACTTCAATGTCCTTCTGTTTCAGATGAATGATGACGTTGGCTTGCCTGAAGAAGGGGCCTGAGTTGCCTTGAAAGCTTGCATATTGTAATCTTTTTAGTTAGCGAATAAAAGGTATTTAGTAATTTTACTTGGCTTTTCTCTACTTTCATAATGGCTAACACAGTACAACACCCTAGTACTCCTTCTTCCTTTTAACTTTCATCATATTTTCATATGTCATCAGCTTTGAGGATTTAAAATGAGTCAAGACCACTAAACTACACCAATTTAATTTTAAATCCATTTTGTGAAATTATTACTTCTCTTATTCTTTTCTAATTCTGTATCTGACCTCTGATTAGAACCTTTCAAACATATACAGCTGTTCTGTTAACTTCAAAATGTTTGAAAAGTAACATGCCACAGGTGCTAGTGCCAGCCAGTGCCAACCACCTCTGCACATGAAAGCACTCATGTGCAACTGTTCACAAACTAATCCTTATAGGTACACATTGCACATTTGGGGTCAACTAACTGGCCTTTCCTGCTTTTCCATCCATGGCATAACTCTCACTGCCAACTGTCTTTGATACATTTTTACTGGATGTCATTAGCTGGCCACAAAACTTCAAATGTGGATTGTCTAGGGCGTAAGCCTACCTGGAATTTACTTACTGTTGCACAGCATTTAAAGAGACAGAGAAGCATTCTATGGATTTTCTGTTTCTGGTAATTCTGTTAAGATTTGCATTCATGGTGGATTATCTGCTCTATTTTAACCTGAACTAAGGATACACTTTTGTTCTTATATTTTTGACTTTATGGGCTTGGTAGCATTCTGACTGAATTGCTGTAGGAATTAGAGTAAGTTGAAACCGTTGTATATTCACTGTTCAGTTTAGAGTCTTTACTGATCAATGTGATCCTGGATTAAATTAATTAAATGCATACAAGGAGGAAAATGTTTTCATCTTGTTGCATTGCAGACAACCGTCCACTTCCTTGACGAATATTTTTGAGTTGTATCATCAGTCAATTAGTCCATGTCAACAACTGAAGATGTACTACTTTCAAGTGCAAGTTAATGAGGTCTTTTATCTCGGAAGTTAATGTTGTTATGTCATTATTTTATTGTCTTAAGAGGGTTCTTTCTTACAGTTTGCAGATGATGTTTGTTAAAGAACTATGTAACTCCTTAAATATTGTGCAACTCATTAATACACCAACAAGACTAAATCCTAAAACGCAAAACAAATCTACCTTGCTTGACTTAATTATAACGAATACACCACATAAATATGCTGCAACCGGCGTGTTTTGCAATGATGTCAGTGATCATCGTGCAATTACTTGTGTAAGGGATACAAAAATTTCCAAGACAAAACCCTGTTTCATCGTTAAGAGAAATTTTAAAATCTTTGAAAAGCAGACTTTTCTGCATGACTTGTATTACAGTGGTCTTAGCATAGTTACTCTGATTCTGGATGTTGAATTGGTATGGCAGTCTCTTCATTCAATTTTCCTAACTATTTCTAATATACATGTTCCTATTAAGAAGTTTAGGATCAGCGGTAATGACAATCTCCAGTTTTCAGATGGTCTTTCATAGTTAATTTGTTTAGGAAATAAGTAATGGACCCAAGCTAGATTTTCAAACTACTCAGCTGATTGGGCTACTTTTAGAACCTTAAGGAATAATTACACCTTAATGCTACTCCAAACCAGAGTTTTATCTTAAGTCAGTTACGGAAAACCTAAATAACTCAAATTTTAGAATTCAGTTAAGTCCTTGTCAGGTACACTTCAAGCATTCCTGAACATATTCTGGTTGACTCAGATAAAGTAAGTGACAAGGCTGCCATGGTTATTCAGTTTAATAAACATTTTATTTGTTCTGGGTCTGTTATTTGACAATATAAGTGTAAATACATCTGCTACATGTCCCGCCTCTACTGTAACTAATGGAAACTCAGATTTGTTTAATTTTAAACCCAATTTAGTTGCTCAAGTTTATAAAGCTCTTAAAGATATTGATCACAAAAACTCTTCAGGTCCAGATAATTCAGACTCTTATCTCTTAAAGGTGGCACCAAATATTATTGCTGAACCTATTAGTCATATTTTTATCTGAGTCTTTTATCCAATTCCAAAAAGGTGGAGACCAGTTAGATATGAATAACTACCGTCCAATTTCCAAACTTTCAATCTTGGCTAAGATCCTTCAATCTGAAGTAAATCTGCATTTAAAACAGTTTCTACTTAATAATACCATTTTAAGTGACTTTCAATCTGGTTCTAGACCTGGCCACAGTACTATTACTGTTGCTATGGCTGTGACAAATTATCTTATTGGTACCTTGAATAGAAAACAGCATTGTAGATCTATCTAAAGCATTTGATTCAGTGGATCATAAATTGTTGTTGAACAAACTCAGGAATGCTGGTTTTGATCCTAACACTGTTAAATGGTTCAGAAATTATTTTGAAAGTCGAACATAGTGTGTTAATGTAGAGAGCCACAAATTCAATTTTTTTTTTTTTTTTTTTTTTTTTTTTGAGATAACCAAAGGTGTCCCTCAGGGCTTCTTTCTGGGTCCTGTTCTGTTCTCTCTTTTTATAAATGTCCTGGTTAAGGACATTCAGGCAAAAATACATCCCAACGCTGATGACACTGTTATTAAATATACGTATGCTTCTTCTATAATGCAGACAGTGAAGGAGCTTCATGTGGTGTTTTAATCACTGCAGACTGCTTTGTTGAGTTTAAAATTGTTTTTAAATGCTCAGAAAACAAAATTTATGATCTTTTCAAAAGCTCATTTACAGTTGATAGGTAAACTTTCGACTTTCATGATCAATGGTAAATCTATTAAAAGAGTGCCTTCATAGAATTATCTGGGAATATGGGTAGATGATAAATTTTCATTTGAAGTACATATAGCTACGCTAGTTAGGAAGCTGAAATGGAAGATTAGGTTTATTTTAGAAAAAGATCTTGCTTTACTTTCAGTGCCAAGAAAAAACCTGTGGAAACTGCTTTTTTGCCAATGATTCATTACAGTGACATATTGTATATGCATGTACCCTCCTCTATTTTGCTGAGCCTTGATTTAGTGTACCATATAATTCTGCATTTTTTTTTTATAAATGAAAGTCTCTTACTCTTCATTGTATCCTTTATGATTGGGTGGGTTGAACATCATTGACCACTCGCAGACAATAGCATAGTTGTATTTTTATCTGTAAAGTGATTTTGGGTAAACTTCCAGTTTGTCTTAGTTCTGGTTCTCCAAGTGGTTACACTTTACTGTACTCCGGGTTTTGATCTGGGGAAAATAGCATTTTCTTATTATGCACCATGGACATGGAATAATTTTCAGAGAGATCTAAAATTAAATACATTTATATCCTGATTATAATTAAAGTTATCATAAAAAATATAGTGAAGGAGACATGTAGATTATATATTATATATATATATATGCTTTATGTTACATTATATAAGTTTACATTGAATATATGAGATTACAGAATACATATATGCTTTATGTTACATTATTTATGTTTACATTGAACATATGTTACATATTACATTGTATGTTGTATTTTAACATGTTGTGAGTTTGTACTGCTGCTACCTTGGCCAGGTCTCTCTAGTAGAACAGATTTTAATCTCAATGAGACTTTTTGGTTAAATAAAGGTATAAACTGATTAAAAAATTGTTAGAAAATGTTCATTTTTACTTGTATGCCGACGACACCAAGTTATACCTTTTTTATAGACCAAATGATAGTTGTTCAATGTTGTCCTTAATTAGATGTGTTAGCAAGTTAAAGAAGATGGATGGATGAGAACTACTTATCTTTGAAAACAGGTAAAACAGAAATGTTAATTATTGGAGGAAATGATGCTGATCTCAATAATATTTTTTCATTATTTAATTCGGTTGGAATCACTATTAGTTTTACTGAATCAGCATGGAATCTGAGCATTATCTTTGACTGTAGTATGTCAAATAAAGCACACCTTACAAAACTGCTAAAACATGTTTTTTCCATGTTAAAAATATTGGAAAATTAAGCTATTTTCTAAATAAGCAGGATAGAGAGAAATTCACTGACTGTTCAAATTGTTCTTTATAGAGCTTTCAATTAATTCAAAATGCTGCTGCAAGAATTATTACAAGAACAAGAAAAAAGAAACCAATAACTCTAGTTTTTAAGTCCTTACACTGGCTCCCGGTTAAGTTTAGGGCAGATATCAAAATTCTTCTTTTAACATGTTGCCACAATAACAGTCAAAAGACATCCGAAAAGGTTTGGAGCAGCTACACATATATTGTGCCCTGGTTATAAATCGGTAATTTGTTTGTGAGTTGTTTACAAGTCTGAGTCCAAACCACAACTGATGTTAAGGTTGTAAAGATGGAAGCTTTAAAAACCTACACAGGAAGTGATGTCATCTGAACTCGAAGTGATGTCTTCACTGGCACCATAACTGGAAGCGATGTCATCGGGGACCGGAAGTAGTGTCATCAGTGAGGCCGGAAATGAAAGTGACATCATTAATGGTGCCAGACCTGTGCGGGATTTCCCGTGGATGGTCTGCAGAGGATTGAGAGAAAAAGTCAGTGCACTTCACCACTCCATGGTCTGGCATTAATTTACTATTATTCAGGCCCTTTAGCTGCCTCCCAATCACAGGTGTGTGACAAGGCCCCCCTCAGCCCAGACCTATCGGGTCGGGTGGACCTGATCGAGAGGTCGTGAACTCAAGAAATATCATCGGCATTGGCATGTTGACAGCCCTTACGATGAATAACCAAAAACTTATATGGTTGTAGGTTAAGAAACCACCTGGTGACCCGTGACTTTGACTCCTTGTGTAGGGCCATACACTTTAAGGGTGCATGATCCGTAACAAAAGTAAACTCACGGCCCAAGAGTTAGTACCTCAACTGTTTAATTGCCCACTTAACACTAGAATTACCAGAACCTACAAAAAAACTCGTAGATCCAGCCCACCTTAAATCCGTTCGCACCTCTCCGTCAGCGTCTTTTGTCTTTTTACAACCGCAAGATGTTATGCGAATATGAATAATATGAATAATGTTGCATCCGTGCCATAATGTTTTCCGAAATGTACTATACAGGTCATAAAATTAATAATTCCAAATATCATGTATACCTATGTCTCTGTTTTTTTTGTTTTTTTTGACATTAAAGACTATAAGGTGCATACTAATGCAACGTGAGCAGGAACACTCAATAAAACTGAATAAAAAAAAAATATCAAGAGACGAAGAAGGCAGATTCACCAGCGTTTGTGTGTCAGCTTTTATCCCTCCAGATCAGAGAATGTCCAGTTCCATTGCCTCAAAACACCACTCACATCTACAGTACTCCCAGTTTCAAATAAAAACTAACAGCTTTAGATCCCTAGGGCAGTAGTATGTATCGTGATCGTGACTGAGAGAATAAAAGTGAAAAAAACAGTAACTTTTACAAGTACTATAAATGTACACCGTCTGTTACAAACGCAAACCAAACATATGTGTGTACTGTATAATATCAACAATAAGAGCAGCTCACTAATGAAAACAGCAAATATAGGAGGCAGTCGGGATCGAACCGGGGACTCTTGATTACAAGTCAGCAAATCTTACCGCTGCGCCACGGAAACTGTTGTAGCATCCTTGAACCTTTTGTGAAAGCATTTATTTGATCTTTGGACTTCAGGCTTCACACATTATATAGTTTATGCCAACATTTTGTTATTTACTACTAAAATATGAAAAATGTTTCTGTTTTAACAATGTGTTTACACAGATTATTGTAGAAACGGAACACACATGAAATGCATATGTTCCAAATAACAATCTATTATTTCCACTCTAAAACTCCAGCACTTCACTCCCAGATAATCAATCAAGGCATGAGCTGGGAGAACATTGTGCATGTTCTGCGGCGGTGGGGGTATGGGATACCAGGTGGCTTGCTGCTTGTCTTTATTGGCATATTTACAGGACAAAAGATGGCTTTAAGTTGGGCCGGATCTATTAGTTTTTTCGTAGGCTCTGGTAATTCTAGTGTTAATGGCAAAGGCTTCCCTTTCAACTGCCACATAACCTGGTCTCTCGATCCAGCAGTTTTCGACTCAGGAGCATTAAAGGGTGTTCAACACCATCAACACTTTGTCTGAGTCCAGTTTCCAGGCCTGTGTCTGAAGCGTCTGTCTGGAGAATAAAAGGAAGCAAAAAGTTAGGTGCTTTCAACACTGGTGCTGATGTAAGGGCCTGTTTTAAGTCACCAAATTCAGCGTCTGTCTTATCAGTCCAAACTTAATGTTAGGGGCCCTCTTCTTTGTTAAATCGGTCAAGGGCGGCGTGGAGACAGCTTGAGATGGATCTTTCCCGTCTATAACTAGGCCTAAATTATGTTTGGGGGTAGACAGTACTAAACCGCAGTTCTTGTTAGACCAGTCCTGCCCCAGTATCACCGGAAAAGGTGGATTTGGGAGGACTGCTACGGGGAATTTTTTTTAGCAATCCTCCATGGCTGATGAAACATAGGGTGGTTTTATATTGTCAGATTTCTCCATGTATATAAGTTATACTGGTCTTTACTTTCACCCACTGTTGCAGTAGTACATATCGGCGATCAACAATGGAAATGTTGCTGCCGGAATCAAAGAGTACTTCAACTTTAAATCCATTTATAATCACTACTCCCATATGTGATATCATGAGGGGGTTTGTAAGTGCACATAACCCTCCCTTCTCACTAAACCTGCATTCCTCCTCATTCCTAAGAAAGTTGCGCTCCCATAGGTCTGGGGACTTAGAAACAGGCTCCGGCTTGTAAGGGAGAGGCAGATTTTATGGGACGTAATCCCCATAGTGTCCGCTAAAGGACTATTGTGCTCTCCCAGATTGCGAGGCCATCCTAGATGATTCAATGAGTTTGATCAGCTCATCCATGTTTTGAAACTCTCCCCAGACCAGCTGGGAGAAATGCTGAGGAAGGGTCTTGATTAATAGGTAACAGGCTATCTCCTGCACTATCTGGATAGGGTACATTCAAATGGCTTTAGCCATAGTGCTGCCTTCTTCCAGAGAGCAAAGGCTTGCTCCTGGGTTGGCTGTTCTGGGTCAAATATCCAGTTTCTTAATTTTTTCACCTGCTGGTCTGGGGATGCCCCACATTTAGCTAGGGTTTTGACCTTTAGTTGGGGGGACAGCTCTCTCCTCCAAGAGAGCATAATAAGCCCCCTTCACTTCCCCCATGGGGACCAACCCACTCCTGTGTGTCTCTCCCATATACTCCCCTTGTTTCTTTGATAGCCCAGTTATGTATGTTGGGAGTGGAGCCTGTACTGGGTCTTTCCGGACCGCGGGACGAACCCCCCCCCCGCTCTGAAAGTCTACTATAAAAGGTGCCATTTCAGTCTCAGCTTTGAAATTCAGGCTGAAAATTCACTACTTCAGTTTAGCATACCCTTGGTCGAGCTGCTTAGCTTTGCATACTACATCCCTGTGGTTAGTTATTAATACTAAAATATTAGTAATAAGATATTTATAAACTGTTACTAACACTCACTAGTTTCTCTTTTCGTTACTGACATGTGGCACTTGGTGCCACTGCTCTACTGCCAGATTGTTTGCCTGTCTATGGAAAAGTCATTTCTGATAAAGTAGCACTAGAATCGGGGTAGAAGTGTGCTTTCATCAGACCTGCCGACCCAGCACTGACTCAGCTATGGAATGTTTAATAGGGGAAAGGCGGCTTGATGGCTGAGGTCTCTAGGAATCTGAACAAATTTGTATCCTCATATGTGGTATTTTTGTAATCTGTTCTTTCATTTTGCCTTGTAGATTTTACTATTTTATTTTATTTTATTCCTGAGATGTCAATGATAGGTGAAAAGGATTACTTGTGTTCTGTTTTGTGTATTGTATTTACCCTATTTTATACCCATTGCATACCCAACTTACCTGGAAAGGGGTCTCTCTCTGAACTGCCTAAAGATTTCTTCCATTTTATTTTATTTATTTTGGGGGGGGGAGTTCTTTTCATGTAAGGGAATAAGGCTGGGGGGCTGTCAAAAAACAGGACCTGTTAAAGCCCATTGCAACACTCCTTGTGTGATTTTGGGCTACATCAGAAATTGTTGCTGTTGTAGTTTTTTTTGTTTTGTTGTTTGTAGTTTTGTTTTTTGTTGCTGTAGTTTCAATTTTCAAATATCCCACTGTGTATTCAAATCTATCATTTTTACTTTCCACATGTAATATTTTATACTTACCACATCTACCACAAATCTGCCCAAGCCTGTATGCTCTCCAAGTACCCATATAATAATTCAGTGGGTTACAAATTACTTTCCAGTCTTCCTAGCTTGGGATCATTTGCAAACTTAAAAACCTCTTATATTCCTATCCATATCCAAATCATCTGTGTCAATCATGCTGACCGTGTCGAGTTGAAAGTAGATTGTTATCTTTAGTGGTGTTGCACTTTTCTATGAGAGTCTCTCTGCATTATGGGGGAAGATGCTTCTCAGCCAGAACACAATTTTGTTTTGAAATTCAAATCATTTATATGTATTAAAAATAGTAGTTCTAGCATTGACCCCTATGGGACATCACTCTTAACTTTATTTGATTCTAAGGTTCCTTGCACCATCTCCCTCTGCTTCCTTTGTTTTAGCCAGTTCTACACCCATCTACACACTACACCTTGAGCTCACACTTCTTTTAGTTTGAGTCCAAACCTTTCATGTGAAACCTTTTCAACTGCTTTTTAAAAGTCAAGATATATAATATTATTTGCACCACTCTGATCATATTCTTTTGTTGCTTTCTCATAGAATTACAGCATGTTCGTAAAACATAACTTCCCTCATCTTAATCCATGCTGACTGTTTAGTAAAACTCCCTGATATATGTTGCTCAACCATATTCTTAGTAATTTCTTATATTAATTTATCTGTGAAGCATGTTAAGCTCACCCTTTTTATAAAACATGATAGTATTTGCCATTTTGCAGTCCTTCAGAATTTCCCTGGTGTATAGTGTCTTCCTAAAAATATGCGTCAAGAGTTTATATGTGTACTAACTAAATTCTTTATTTTTTTTTATCTCCTTACTTACCCACTTCAGATGTTTTTTTATATATCCTGCTAATGCCAATCTTTGTGATGTACACTTTTAAATGTTAAATCCCACTGCTCCTTAGTTGTCGCCACACCTCAAAGTTTATCCCAATTTATCCTCTTTAGACTTTGCTGCATTTGCTCAAACATTGCCCTACCAAAGTTAAACATAACAGTTTTAGTCTTTGAATCCATGCTCTACCAAAACACTGAGAATTGTATTATATTATGGTTACTTGACCCTAGCAGTTCAATCACTTTTATACCCTACTCTGGTTATTACAAAATACT
Source organism: Polypterus bichir lapradei (assembly GCA_026402145.1). Taxonomy (NCBI): domain Eukaryota; kingdom Metazoa; phylum Chordata; class Cladistia; order Polypteriformes; family Polypteridae; genus Polypterus; species Polypterus bichir. The sequence continues at coordinate 43,976,648 of JANRMT010062818.1, read as the reverse complement.
AAATTTAGACAGGCTTACCCCAGCATTGGTACTTTTACATACTGTGTTGAAGAATAGTCACCGATTATGTCTATATAAACTCCTGCTTTTGTACTAAACTATTTGAAAAATGAACCCTGTTAATATTCTGGTAGTTAAAGTCACCCATGACTATAGTATCACACTGTAAACTTGCCTTTTTACTATTAATTAAAAGATGTATATTGAAATTATTGGGTGCATTGGAAGGTCTATAGCACATCTGTAACATAAGGCCTCTTTCCTTAATGTTTTCTGAATGAATCCAGACATCTTAACTAAGACGTTGGCTCTTCATCCAAGTGAAGAAGAAATCCTGCTTTACATAAATAGCAATCCCCTCTCCTTTTCCGCTCTGTCTGCCATTCCTAAAAAAGTCTTCCCCCTAAGTTATTCTCATCTACATCTTTTTTATTTAATCAGATTTATGTTATAGCCATAATTTCATAATTATGTTCAGCTACATACGACTCCATTTCTCTTGTTTTATTTACAATACTTCTAGCATTAAGGCAGTTTATTTTTAATTTATTACTTATTTTACTACTCAAACTTTGTGTTAGAATTTAAGGTATTATACCTATTTGTTGCTAGAAAGGCCAATGCAGAAAAAATAAAATTGAATTTATATAACTGTACTTGCACCAGGTCCCACTGCAAGTTTTAATCTCCTTAAAACTTCGAACTTGTGTACATGCTTTTAGCTGCTACCCATCACTTCCTACCAGCAACCACATATGGCTTCAAAAAATGCCCCTTTTAAATATTCATGACATAATCATCATATAAATTTGGCCATGTTCCTGAGTGAAGGCTTAACTGTTCAACCATGGGAGAATGCAGAAAACAAAACCTCAATGAATGTGAACTTGAGGTTTTACTGATATTTGATGGAAGGAGTGGCACGAACATGATGCAGAAAGGATACTTTTTCTCCCATTTTTAAGGCCACAATTAATTTGAATATGTTGTAAGATATGACACAACACGGGTGGAAGAGTTGGGATACCAAATGGTGATATCTGTATGTTGTGAGGGTATTTACTCAAATGAAGAAAATGCAAGCAAATAGAATTTGAATCAGACTACTTTCTTCAGGAAGTGGTGGCTTTTATATGTGTTCTTCCCCGGAAGGAGAGGTGTTTAGCACAGGAGTGAGGATGTCTTCAGCTGTCCTCAATTCTCTGCCCTTATATTCTCTAAGGGGAATACATAAATGACAGCACCCTCTTACTTCTCACGGTGGTATTACATTTGATGTACAAGCCTTGAGACTGCCCCTTCTCACGCTTGTGTGACACAGCACCCCCCCCACCACTTAGCCCACACCAGAAAATGAGAAAGGGCATCAGCAAAAGCAGCAGTAATGTCCAAAAAGATCATAAGTGTTAAAAGACCATGAACAACCCCAATCTGAGATCATTGGTCATCCTGACAAATGCAGTCTCTATACTGGGATTGGCCTTGAAACTAAACTAAAATTCCTCAAACAATTTGAGATAAGATGGTCTTTCAAATAACCTGCAACAGCATTTTCTAAAGTTTTAGTAAGTATATGAAGGTTGGAATTGACAGTAGTTTTTAACATTTTCAGGGTCAAGTCCAGGTTTCTTAAGGACAGGTGTAACAACAGCTGTCTTAAGGCTGGAAGGAACCGATCTGGTAGAAAAAGATGTGTTAATAATTCTGGTAATAAAAGGGAGGAGGAAAGGCAAAGAACTGCTATAACACCAGAATGAAATAGATGCTGAGTGAGACCCTTCTTCAGGTCACTAAATGTGGCCTCAGCCTGGTCATTCCATACCCTCTATGTTAGGGGCCTGCTTTTGTATAAAATTAGTCAAAAGCATAGCCCTCTAAGAGAATCGAAGCACATGCTGGTGGTAGTATGCCGCCAACCCCAACAAAGCTTGAATTTGCCATTTATCAAAGATGGGGCCAGTTCATTATGGAAGCAACATTATCCACCTGTAAACATGCCTTTTTACTGTTATATACTGTGTGCATTGGAAGGTAATCCTGTGGCTTGACTACCCCTCCACCCACCATGTAGCCTAAAGCACTTCTTCTTCCTCTCTTTATTTTATTAAGTCCAATATGCCATGAGGCTGTCTGCTATAAAGTAGCTCCATAATAGAAAACCCCTAAGAGGCCAATGTGATTTCCCAATATGCTAAGCACTAAATGGAAGAGCTGATCTCCATATCTCTGATCTTCATTAAACACCTTCTTCAACATTTGTTTAACTATTTGATTAAACCACTTGATCAAACCGTCAGTTTCAGCATACTATACTGAGGTTTTTAGGTGTCTGATTTAGAGTTGTTTAGGATCCTTCCTAGACATATCCAAGGTAAATGGTGTTCCTTGTCTTGTCAGGACTTCTTTAGGAATACCAGCTCACACAAAGAAACCTACAAGTTCCCAAGCAATGTTTCTGGATGTAGCCAGCCTGAATATGATGGCCTCAGGATAGCAGGTAGCATAATATACAGGGATCTGGGTATATTTATTTCCTCGTGCCAAGGGTTCATGAATGACAATGTCAATCCAGTCAGCTCCAAGGAAGGTCATTCAGCAGCAAGGGAATAAGAGGAGCATAGTCCTTTCAAGGAATCTGTCTTGAGCTATCATTGCAGGCAGGAAACACAAAACCAATGGATCTCTTAATTGACCCCAGGCCAAAAGAAATTATGCTTTATTCATTTTAATGTTTTGTCACTTCCCAAGTAGGCAGTGAAGAGGTGGGGGTGTGCTAGTTAGAAAACCTCCTGCAGACAAGTTTGCGTTACTAGCATTAGCTTCCATACCTTGCTATACTGCTGTTCTCTAGTGCAAAGTGTGGCCTCAACAGTATGGGTTATTGGTCCTTTGGCTGTCCACTGTGACAACTGCATTTGTTATGCACTTAACACTAGATTTCCTGAAGCCTACAAAAAAAGTCATAATGCCGGGCTACCTTAAATTTCTTCACACCTCTTCATCGGCATCTTTATTTTGCAAATGTGTCAATCAGCACAAGCAGCAAGCAGCCTGCTATCCAATCCCCCACCGACGCTGCTGAAGTGGGAAACAAAATTCTTAGAACCCAAGTCTGTTTATCTGGGTGTGAAGTGCCTTGAGTTGTATTGGGTAAATAATATATTGTTATTTCGAATACATACATTTCCTGTGTGTTCCACGTCTACAACAATCTGTGTAAATCTAGGATGATAGTAAATGTGAGGCAAGAAATGCTGGAACATATAACTAAAATAGAATTTTTTTTCATATTATAATAACGAGAAAATGCTGATGTAAAGTGTATAATGTGTGAAGGCTGAAGTCCAAATATCAAATTGACACTTTCACAAAAGGTATAACAAAACAAGTGTACCTTTATTCAAGAATATAACCAAAGAAAAAAAAAATCATTCAATTTAAATGTTGCTGTCAATATATAAAAACCGAAGCCCAAATATGAATTGCTGGCTGGTGTAGTGGTAAGAACGGCTGCCTCAAAATCAAGAGGTTGTGAGTTCGATTCCAGGTTTTCCCCACATTTACCATTATGAGTAGTGAGCTGTTATTACTATTATATAATAAAACATACATTTGCTTTGAGTATGTAAAAGCCAGTGTCAAGTTTTGCTACTTGTAAACGATATTGCTGAAGGGATATAAGCAGTCACACAAACAATGGCGTATCATGTCTTCTTGGTATCTTTTTGTTACTTGATTTTTTTTTTTTTATTCAGTTTTAATCTTGAATAAAAGCACCTTTGCAAAAGTGTTTATTTTATATTACAGTAACTACTTGAATGATATTAAATCTGTCTCTGCCTCTCTCATGCACTCAAACACACATCCATGTATGAAAAAGCAATTATTTGAAAACGCTATGTCATTTTAATGTGTTTTTTATGTTGCACAATCACCTAGTTATGCTGCATGGCACGGGGAAGGCAGATGGACGACTTCTTTTTGGGCGCATACACCATCAGCATGGCACTGCCAGACCTAAACACTAGTGTGGAGAATTACATGCGTACTGAAGTGACTTTAGCTGCAGGTGGAAGCTCCCATCCCACTTTATGGAGTCAAGCATAGTTGTGTTGGCGTGCAGCAGTCTATTAGGCAGTGAAAGTAACGTGAATAACTTTTATGTTCTTACAGTTCTGCCTTTGTCTAGAAACGGCTTTATGACCACAGTCTCGGTAAGTCTTTCTCTCATGGGATGACTGGGATCTTTTCTAAATTAGGAGTGCCATTGCACAAGCACATGCATATCTGTTGTTTTTCACACATTCTGCACGGGTGTCTTTATTGTCAAAGCGCAAATGCTGCAGTCATCGTATGTTTGATTGCTGGTACAGAAAATAGATCTGAGCAGGCATCAACTACAGCACAAGCTGAGGTCCTCACTGCTCTTGTGAAAAGAATGGAGATTAACGCCATCAATTTAGAGAGAGAGAGAGAGAGACAAGTTCATTGTACTACGGGAACATCACTGACAGAATAAAACTGAATAAAAAAAAATGCTAACTTTTACAAATTGGAAAAATTTACAGTGGGTATTATAGACTCAAATAAAATGTATGTTTTATTATATAACTAGCCATGTGCGTCCAACTACGTTGCACGTGTTAAAGTTGTCTGTGAAGGGCTCCCTGTTTAAACGCGGCTGCCAGTCGTGAACTGGGCCCTTCGTCGCACAGCATTATGATTTTTTATAAGGGAAACAAAATTACAAAAGAAAACCCTTGGATATTGATTCGATAGGAACAGCCTACTCGGAATCACTGTCCGAATCGTATTTATGTGGTGGTGTAGGAGCATTTCTGCTTCTGTCCGTTCACAGTCCGTCTCATTTTCACGACGCTGTCGTTTCCTCTCACGATGTCTTCTCAATCTTTCTCCAATCTCGCAGGTTGCTTTGTGGCAATCCAAAGAGTAAGGCAATATACACAGAGTAATGGTTATAAAAGAGGGACACATAGGTATCCAGGCTCTTCAAAGCATAAATAGGGATCACTTCACTGACATGTGAGCAAGCCACGGTGCAACTGTGAGACGCGCAGCACTCGCCGGCTACAACGTAACAATAATAATTTCCGGAACGTGCTGTTACGTTGTCATTCATTTTACCCACTGTCTTTCTTTCATTCATATGTTACGTAGGCATGTACCTTTTATATTCGGCAATCTCTCTAACCAGGCCTCAGGAGCTAACCAACGTAACACTGTCCACCACCCCTTTCGTTATTCCGGCACATTGTTGACATCCATGAGTAACAACAATGTACTAAACTGGAAGGTGGTCTACGCATGCGTGGAATTTGCGGACAAACAAAGATCAAGATCTAAATGAAGATCTCTTTAGTTAATTTAAAGCACAACAATTTGTTTAGTTTGAATGTCTGTGTTTTGAGGTGTGACTGGCGTACTACAGTCTTCAGTAGTATAAGCCTGGAGGAGATTCTTAATGCAATGCCTATGTTTTAGCTGTCTCTCTACTGCCATCTAGTGCTTCTTCTTCTAAGTCATTCACGGACAAACAAAGATCAAGATCTAAATGAAGATTATATATAGAAAAAGTAATAATAGCAGCTAGCTCACTACTCAAAATGGAAAATGTGAGGAAGGATCAAACCAGCAACCTCTTGATTTAGACGCAGTCGTTCTTGCGTCTAAGCCACCCAAGCAATTCCTAAATAGACTTTGGTTTTTACATATTGACAGCAACATGTAAATTGAATAATTTATTTTTCTTTGGTTATATCCTTGAATAAAGGCACACTTGTTTTGTTATATCTTTTGTGAAAGTGTTTATTTGACATTTGAACTTCAGTCCACACATTATACACTTAACATCAGCATTTTGTCATTATTATAACATGAAAAAAGTTTCTATTTTAGTTATCTGTTCAACATTTCTTGCTTCGCATTTCCTGTTATCCTACATTTTTCCAAATTGTTGTAGACACAGAACACATACTGTATGAAATATATGTATTCCTAATAATAATATATTATTTATCCTATACAATTCCAGGCACTTCACACACAGATAAACAGACATAAGCTCTGAGAATTTTGCGTCTCAGTTCAGCTGAGTCGGTGGGGGGGATGGGATAGATAGGTAGATAGATACTTTATTAATCCTAAGGGGAAATTCACATACACCAGCAGCAGCATATTGATAAAAAACAATATTAAATTAAAGAATGATAAAAATGCAGGTATAACAGACAATAACTTTATATAATGTTAACATTTACCCCCCCCCCCAGGGCGAAATTAAGGAGTCACATAGTGTGGGGGAGGAACGATCTTCTCAGTCGGTCAGTGGAGCAGGACAGTGACAGCAGTCTGTTGCTGAAGCTGCTCCTCTGTCTGGAGATAATACTGTTTAGTGGATGCAATGATTGTCCATGATTGACAGGAGCCTGCTCAGCACTCGTTGCTCCGCTACGGATGTCAAACTGTTCAGCTCCGTGCCTACAATAGAGCCTGCCTTCCTCACCAGTTTGCCTTCCCAGCACACCACCGCATAGAAAAGGGCGCTCGCCACAACCGTCTGATAGAACATCTGCAGCATCTTACTGCAGATGTTGAAAGACGCCAGCCTTCTAAGGAAGTATAGTCGACTCTGTCCTTTCTTACACAGAGCATCAGTATTGGCAGTCCAGTCCAATTTATCATCCAACTGCACTCCCAGGTATTTATAGGTCTTCACCCTCTGCACACAGTCACCTCTGATGACCATGGGGTCCATGAGGGACCTGGTCCTCCTAAAATCCACCACCAGCTCTTTGGTGTTGCTGCTGATCAGTTGTAGGTGGTTTGAGTCACACCATTTAACAAAGTCCTTGATTAGGTTTGTATACTCCTCCTCCTGCCCACTCCTGATGCAGCCCATGATAGCAGTGTCGGCAGCAAACTTTTGCACGTGGTAGGACTCAGAGTTGTATTGGAAGTCCGATGTATATAGGCTAAACAGGACCGGAGAAAGTACAGTCCCCTGCGGCACTTCTGTGTTGCTGACCACAATGTCAGACCTGCAGTTCCTGAGACGCACATACTGAGGTCTGTCTGTAAGAGAGTCCACGTTCCATGCCACCAGGTATGAATCTACTCCTATCTCTGTCAGCTTGTTCCTAAGGAGCAGAGGTTGGATGGTGTTGAAGGCGCTAGAGAAGCCCACAAAACATAATCCTTACAGCACCACTGCCTCTGTCCAAGTGGGAGAGGGATCATGTAGCATATGGATGATGGCATCCTCCACTCCCACCTTCTCCTGGTATACAAACTGCAGAGGGTCGAAGGCTTGGCGGACCTGTGGCCTCAGTTGGTGAAGCAGCAGCCACTCCATGGTCTTCATCACATGTGACGTCAGAGCAACAGGCCGGAAGTCATTCAGCTCACTAGGACATGATACCTTTGGGACTTGGGTGATACAAGATGTTTTCCAAAGCCTTGGGACTCTCCCCTGTTCCAGGCTCAGGTTGAATATACGCTGTAGAGGACTCCCCAGCTCCAATGCACAGGCCTTCAGCAGTCGTGGCGATACTCCATCTGAACCCACTGCTTTGCTGGCACGAAGTCTCTTCAGCTCTCTGCTTACCTGGGCTGCTGTAATTGTGGGTGGGGGAAAACTCTCTCCTATGCTGGTATCAGCAAAGGAATGGGTGGAGGGTGCAGTACTCTGTGGTGAGAGTGGGTTAGGGTGGTCAAACCTGTTAAAGAAGTTCTTCATCTGGTTTGCTCTCTCCACGTCTCTCTTGATGGTGGCACCCCGCTTCGAGCTGCAGCCAGTGATGATCTTTATCCCATCCCACACTTCCTTCATGCTGTTATTCTGCAACTTCTGCTCCAGCTTTCTCCTGTACTGCTCCTTTGCCACCCTGAGCTGGACTCAGAGTTCCTTCTGCATGCGCTTGAGCTTGTGCTGATCACCGCCTTTGAAAGCTCTTTTCTTCTGGTTCAAAAGTTCCTTGATGTCACTTGTAATCCATGGCTTGTTGTTAGCATAGCAGCGTACTGTTCTTACTGGAACTACAATGTCCATACAGAAGTTGATGTAGTCAGTAGTGCAGTCAACAACCTACTCAATGTTCTCACTATATGATCCCTGCAGGATATCCTAGTCTGTAGTTCCAAAGCAGTCTCTCAGAGCCTGCTCTGCCTTAGGGGACCACTTCCTAAATGAGCGTGTGGTTTTAGGTAGCTCCCTCACTCTTGGTTTGTAGTGAGGCTGAAGCAGAACCAGGTTATGATCTGCTTTCCCAATCGCAGGCAGCGGGGTGGTGCTGTACGTGCCTTTATCATTTGCATACAGTAGGTCAATAGTCCTATTTCCCCAGGTGTTACAATCCACATACTGGGAGAAGGCAGGTAATGTTATTGTCCAGCATCACATGGTTAAAGTCTCCAGCAATTAGCAAAAGTGCCTTGGGGTGCTGCGTTTGTAGTTTGGCAATAGCGGAATGGATAATGTCACCCGTTATCTCCACGTTCCCATGAGGAGGGATATAAACAATAACAATGACGTGTCCAAACTCTCTGGGCAAGTAATAGGGACGCAGACTTATGGCCAACAGTTCGATGTCCCTGCAGCAAGTGGAGACTTCGACGTTTACGAGTCCATGGTTGCACCACCTTGTATTCACATAGAGAGCGAGTCCAAATCCTTTCCGCTTCCCGCAGGTATTTGTGTCTCTTTCTGCTCTAACTGTGCTAAACCCGGGTAGCTCCACGTTAGCATCTGGGATGTTAGTTGTTAGCCACTTTTCACAAAAATACAACAAACTGCATTCTCTGTAGGTCCTGACATTTTTCACCGGTGCAGCCAGTTTGTCAATCTTATTTGGTAATGAGTTCATATTTCCCAGGATCACAGAAGGCACCGAAGGCTTGTATCGCCACTTTCTCTCTAGCCGCTTAGCTTTTAGCTTAGCGCCGGCTCTGCTGCCACGATACGACCTTCTTACCTCGTCGGGTAAATAGGGAACCACACTGGCACGGGCTTTTGTTCTCAGCACTCGAAGTTGACTACCTGAATAGATGAGTCTCAGCGTGTAAAAATCCATGTCCAAGTAGTAAAATGTAGTAAAAAGTGTCCAGGGAATGAGTCCACATAAAAGAAAGTGATAGGAGTGATCAGTGAAATAGAGAAAAAGGTAGAAAGATAAAGTCATACGCGGAGCTGCTGGAAAGGCTGCCACTCGCGCCGGCACAGGCTGCTTGTGCTGATTGACACATTTACAAAACAAAAACACTGACGAAGAGGTGCGAAGGAATTTAAGGTGGCCAGAAATTATGACTTTTTTCGTAGGCTTCAGGGATTCTAGTGGTAATATATTTCCTGCATCTAGTAACAGTAAGACTTTAGGGGGAATCTAAAAATACTTAGAACATCCATCCATCCCGCTGAATCCGAACACAGGGTCACGGGGGTCTGCAGGAGCCAATCCCAGCCAACATAGGGCACAAGGTAGGAACTAATCCCGGGCAGGGTGCCAACCCACCGCAGAATACACACAAACACACCCACATACCAAGCACACACTAGGGCCAATTTAGAATCGCCAAAACACCTAACCTGCATGTCTTTGGACTGTGGGAGGAAACCGGAGCACCCGGAGGAAACCCACGCAGACACGGGGAGAACATGCAAACTCCACGCAGGGAGGACCTGGGAAGTGAACCCAGGTCTCCTAACTGCGAGGCAGCAGTGCTACCACTGCACCACCGTGCCGCCCTACTTAGAACATGCACTAATAATTTTTCTGCCTTTTGTGAAATAAAAATAGTAATCAATAACAACTTTAACTGTCATGTTAAGAACTTTGATCAAAAATTTGATATGGGTCATAAGTGGGCATATTTTTCAATAGGACAAAAATATAAGTTTAGCATCCTAGACCAAGTCCCAGACATTGTTTTTCTTTTAGAAATTGAGGAATACCGCATTAAATGACTTAATTTAACAAAATATTTCAGTAAAATTCTCTTGGATATCCATCTAAACCTTCAGCTTTTCCACTTTGCAAACAATGAATGGCTCTTGAGATTACGAAAAAATCTATGGGTTTGTTCATTGTATTTGTGCATGTTCCCTGAAGTAATATTTTAAAACATTAAAACACCTTTAATTAATATTCTGAGTGTAATAAGAATGATACTCTAAAGTGTCTTAAAATATGGAAAGATATTACTTATCACTCCATTTTTTTCTCTTTTTTAACCACTGTATTATTTTCTACAATATGCAAAGTATGGTGGTAAATTACATGATATGTTTTGGAAGCTGGGCTTTATGTAATTCTTTTGTGTTTGAATCTACTTAGTGAGATAGGCTGTTTTCATTCCGCAAATGGGTGTGTTTAGTGTGCTGCTTGGTGTCATGATTTGGAGTCAAATCCATTGAAAAAGGATGATGGGTCTCTAACAGTATTCAAAGGACGATCCAGGCCTCCTGTGCTTGCCTAAAATTGCCTCATTCAGTGAGCTTGACACCTAGCCGCACCGGCCTGCTTTGGCCTACACAAGACTAAAGGGATAGAAGCTTCAAAAATAAACTAAATATGTCCTACATGTCAAAAATGCTTCTTTAAGAAAGGAAAATCCTAAAAACCTTTTGGTTGAAGAGACCAAGTAAACTATGAATCTTTATAAATAAACATACGCAGATCATTCAGTGGATATTAGGCCTATGATCAGCGGACTGACGTGGTGGGGAGTGCCGTTGGGAGTTTTCAGACCTCCATGATTCAGGAGCTGCACTGGACAGCCAATTGGATTGCACGTTTTTGTTGCATGGTTTGCTTGACAGGAGTCAGATAACTCCTTCCACAACACTAACCTTAACCATAGTGTAAACGGGCATATTTTTTAAACTTCACTAAAGTATAATGTAAAACAATAACCTCCTCAATGAAGTGGAGCTCTGGAGGTCCACAGCCTGACTGTATTGGGATTATTGCTGTTTCATGAATCATCAAATGGACATCTTTGGCAACCAAAAGTTGTGATAACTTTGCATTAACGAGCAGAGAGATGGCTTTAAATCTACACCAATCAGGAGTGCAGAAAAGAAAGAAAAGGAAAAAAACAAAAGCATGAAGAAGCCACTTGTGTTGTACTTGCAGTTGTGTTTAGAAATCAAAATTTCGAAATTTTTCAGTAAGCTAGCTAACTTTACATCAATTATCATGGCACTAATGCATGCAGTTTACTGGACTAATGGATTAGCATTAAGTGTAATAGTCTGGATATCTAATGTTTAACAGTGTAATGGACAACCGGGATTCTTACCTGGCTAGGACGCCTTCATAACAGAAGGACCGAGGGAAGCAGCTTGCACATGGCAATACCTCCCCCGGAACGAGAGAGGGCACCCCCTGGCATGCTACAGTGCCACAGGTTTGGACCATGGAAGCTCAACCCTCCAGGGGGCACATGATGAATGGCTGAGCCCTCCTCTGCCATCACACCTGGAAGTGCGGCTGGAATGAGATCGTTGAACACCTGGAGCACTTCTGGGTGCTCTATAAAAGGGGCCAGCTGCCACAACTCAAGGAGCCGGAATCTGAAAGAGGTGGACAAAAAAGGTGGAAAAAATCTATAACTGAACAGAATCTGAGGTAGTAGCAATACTTTCTTTCCACTTTTGAAATAAAAAAATAAACATTTTGCTCACATCTGACCCAGGCACATCTCAAAGTGCATAAAAGCAAAAATTGCACAGTAGCAAGTAATGAATTATTAATTATAATTATTGCTATTATTTTTTTTACTTAATCTTATTTTGTTTTTTTGTTGATGAGCTCTTGTTGAAGAATGTATTGGTAACAAGAACATCTTATGCACAAAAGTGGCATTTTTGATACCACTTTAACAAAGTTTACTGTCCGCTGTCAATCATAGAGCACCCCAGTAAAACACCTTCATCCTTAAAACGTAGATTTCATCACATCGCTGTGCATGACGAAACAGCGGGCAGGCGACTGCTTGTACATATTTACTGATGGACAGGGCAGCATTTTGCATGGAGTATGCATTAAATAAAAAGAGAAACAGCATGCAGAGATGCGCGAACACAAGGAGATCAGTGACAATGGCACCTTACTATGCTGCACCAAATCAGAGGGGACAAATTAATTCCACAGGGTACAGATACAGGTATATTCATAACAGGGGACCTATATGATGGGCGGATGAATTTCAAATTTTTTGCATACCTACCTTTTGTTTTGATGACCTCTTGTGTCATATTCAGCACTTTTTTCATTTTTCTGGCACAAGGGTAACCAGTCTTTCATTGAAATTGACCTTTTTGTATATATGGCCATCCCATCAGCAGCACCGTGTACTTAGACTTGGAGAAGTGCGCAGGAAAATATTTCTAACGTAATTTTTGTCATGACTCCCTTGCACCTAGCACGGGATATAAACTAGCCTTTATGCAGCTCAGGGATATGCACAGGGGAGCCTATACCAACACATATGTTAACGGCACATCCACTTAACAATAAAAAAAAAAAATGGCCCTTTTGCATCTATTACAATATAATTAGTTTAAAATTTCAATGATTTCATTCATAACTAGAAATCTAAGTAAAAATGATAATCGCCAAAGCCTTTTTTTGGTTACATTTGAGAGTACATAATAGTACAAAACACTTTCTTGCATAGTGCTCCTCGCCTTCAAGGCAAAATGCAAGAATAGTTTATACCACTCACTTATTACAGAACTATCAGATATAATGATACAGATTTGTTAAAATACATCTACACAATGCAGGAGATCAGCTACTGAACAGAAATGATTACATGGGCTGGAAAATCATCTACATTGAGAGGGAAGAAACAAAACTCAGTTTTTCTAGTAGATTTCATGGGTGCTTTAGAAAAACATTACTGTTATTGTAGACACATGTTATTTGATACATAGTGGTGTGGTAGTGCTGTGGTCGATAAAGCAAGTTAGTATCACCAGCAATTTTATTCAGGGTATTAAAAGCTTTTGAAATCTTCTACACAATATGTATAAATCAAGGCTTTGTGGTCCGTATTTAAACTAAGCAGTGTCCTTTTCCAAAAGTGCCATAATGTTCCCCTTCAGGACAACTTCACAATTTCTTAGTTTCAGCAGTATTATTATGTATGGAATGCTGACAGCTTTCTTTGGTATTTAACCCCATTAGGGAATCAATGTTAATACCCCTTTAGATTTTTCTGATTTCTTTTCAGCCAATATTTAGACATCAAAGTCTGATCCCTTGTTGCAAATGAAATTAGGCCATACCACTTTAGTCCAAGCTTAGTTGAACTCTTTCCTATATCCATACTGGATCAAATAGTACTGATTTTAAATCAGTCTAACTGGAGTTGAACATTTTTTCAAGTTTGGCATATTTGACTAGGAAGCATTGTAAGCATCTTCTTGTTTTGAAGTTGATCATTTTTTGGTTGAATTCAGTTTAAGATATATTTGTCCTTCTGGTTAGCACATTCACTAAGCAGTTATTTCAGATATTTTAAGGTAGACCTCAACATTATTGCAGAAACATTAATTTTGGTCTTGTCTATTTTTTAGATTTGGACACTTAAGACAGCACTCTTCCAGCACCAGTGCATCATATACTATGCATGTCTGTGACAGTCATATATCCTTTCGTTACTGATGAGATTTATTTACAGCCCAATATAAATCATAAATTGCAGCCTTCTGAAGATTCCTTGAAGCCAAAACCAAAAACATATTGTTTGCTATAAGGAGCAGAAACATGTATTTCTTGGCCCTTAGGTGTCTGGCTTTGACAAATTAGCATGCTCTGCATCTATATCAGTGACCAAACGTCTAACCCAGCTCACAGCAAATCCAGTAATTAGGACTGTACCTATCCACCATGTAAAACAAAACAGGAACAAATTTGTCATCTTTATGTATAACTCGGGCATCAGCACCAAATGAAAATGAGGCACTGCTTAGGCACTTCACAAAATATTCTATAAACAATCCCAAGGTAGCTGATAGTAAAGATAAGTTGAATGTCAAAGCCACGAAGAGGGGTCTGAATGAAACAAAAGTAGAGGGGAAATAGTGACAGCTTTATGCAAGTACTACAAGCAAAACATTGAAAAATAGAGAGAAAATGTGATGCAACTGGTGCCGTGCTTAATGACATGAAAAACATGTTAACATTAAACACTGGACAAAGGGAACATATGGTGTCTGCAACAGATTGTGTGCACTGAAGAAAATGAAATTAAAATACTTCAGAATCAGTTTACAAAATCTTGAAATAGAGCCCTAAATAATTACAATTTAGAAATCTTACTAAAAACATTTTAAGTTGAATTCTTGGGAATGACATTAAGGAAGATCAGGAACGCAAAAGAACACATCAGTTACATAGTAAACATCCTCTGAAGGATTTTATTGTCAAGTTTGATCAATCTGGTGGAAAATGTGTTATTTCATGCCTGAAAGAACAAAGATAATTTTGAGAATAATTAGGTCTACATTTAAAAATGATGCATGTAATGACATTAATAAAAGCTCCAGGAATTCAGTAAGGTCTTATTTATTCAGCTCTGCTAACTGTCATAGTTGAAGGATGCATCCAAACTTCACTGATGAAGCATTTAAAAATATTTCTTAAAAAAATATCATAAATCTTTAATAGGGTCTTACCAAGTAGTAAGTAAGAGAGCACGAAAAAAACAACAAATACATACGGAACAGACACTAATTTATTCTAATAAACGGCTTTGATAAAATCTCAAAACCATTTCTGATTAATCTGATCATTTCAAGTTATTTTAGGTAATATGCATTTTTATCTCAGGTACCAGTTCTTCATCTCTTTTATTTTAATTACCCACCTGGCTGTACTTGTTGTGGCTATTTGTGACTATTGCATTTTTTTTTTTTTTTTTTTTTGCTTGTTATTTTGTATTATTTGTGCTTATCCTATGTTTCTGTCTTGATTTATTTCCTATTATTCATTCCCATTTTTATCACTGTACTATTAATTTTATTTCCATACTAAAATCATTACTACTATTAACTTTCATCTGCTATTGTTCAGTCTTATTCTTTACTTTTATTTAAAGTTTTTCTTTGTTTCTTATGGATTGGACTTGGTGAGTTAAGCTCATTGTTAGCACTTTCTCCTGTTGATTGTAGCATTGTATGCTCACTTAGGAGCACTGGAAAGGGTGACAGTGTGGCCATTATTTTTAAAATTTGTTTAAATGCTGCACACTTGGAACTGAATAATATTCCACTTTTGAGGTACACTTCTTAAAAACTGAATCTTCCAATTCACTTCTTGTTACTCTTGTATATAGACCTCCTAAATTATAAAGAGCTTTTATTCGTGAATATTGTGATTTTCTTTGTCTTTGACTATGCCAGTGTCTGACAGAATATTGATTTTAGGTGATTTTAATATTTATGTTGATTGTATTTTTAAACCTTTTGTAATTGAGTTTATTCAGTTGTTTATGTCTTTTAATGTTGCAACTAATATACACGGTGATATACTTAATCTTATTTTATCATTTGGCTATGCTCTTAGTGATGCTGATGGTGAAGATATTTATCTTTCTTATTGTGCTGCACTGGTTTCTAACATATGAATTGATACATATTTTATATGTCTTTATTTGTAATTTAGACAAAACAATGTAATATTAAATAATGTTTCAGGAGGCATGTTTTACTTCATTGATCAGAATAGAGGTGCTTTGATGTTTACCTAACCAACCTGACCAGTCTTTAGGACTGACTCAGGAATATATGGTGAGGGCGATGGAGCATCAGACCAGCTTAGCAAGGGTGACTATGTTTGGATATAGAGCCTATAAGCCATCCACCACACCACCATTAAACAAAGTAACTTTGGGATGAGTTGTACCTGAGCGCTTTCATTGGTAACTCGTTAAGAAGTGACTGGAAAATTAATTCTATTGACCTACAGAAGGGCTTGTTTATGATTAGTTTGGAATTGGGCCCCCGATTGTTTTGTGTTTTCTGGTATGAATGGTATAAAGTTGGCCACTTTGCTTTTACCTCTCTCTCTCTCTCCCCATCTGGCCATAAAAAAAAAAGACCATGATGAAGACTAATTTATCTTGGTGGCCATAGTGCAAACAGGCAGGTGGCCTGTTTTGCTACTCCTTTTGAAGTCCATGTAGTAGCAAAACAAACTAGACCGAAGACAAACGGAGAGCCATCTATGGATGCAACATTCCCTACTTCTTAGGCTGTAAGGGTATGGGGTACCAATATTGACATTGTATTCTACTTCCTTAATATTTTTGAGCATTTTATCAATAATACATAATTAAATATGTAACTTAACTCCTGCCTGTTTCTTTACTCTAATTGCCTTGAGGTTGCAGATGTAGAAGGGAAGGGGAAGGAAGTGCTAAAGTACATGATCAGAGTGGTAAGTGTATAGGATTTTAGACACTTTATAAAGGTGTAAAGCTTTCTTTACCCTTTAGCCATAGGATAGTGCCCTAAGTTCGTAAACTCTATTTCCCTAAGCTGATTTATGAAAACCCCTTTAACTTTAAATGTGTTTTTAGAAGATAAATTAGAATCCCTTAACTAATACCTACTCCCCAGTAATAAGCTGCCAGCTGTTTCAACATTAGTAACTTGTAACACAATTCACAGTACAAATGTTCCCAAAATATAACAAACTTTATTGACTAAATTGGAAAAATATCTAAAAAAAAAAAAAAAAAAAAAAAAAGTCCAATCAAAATTCCCACAAATCATAGATTACAGAAATTAGAAAACTCACACAAATTGCAGTATATTTACCCTTCAAAACAAATACCTATAGATTCAGGCAGTGTACTTAAACCTTACAAATGTCCTTTAACCGTTTGCTTTTACCAGCCCTTAAAACATCCCACTGTTAAAGAAAAACACAATAACCAAAATGTATAATATGAACAAACTTAATTACTAAAACCTCACTTTATCTTAACAACTTTAGGGTCCACAGACACACACACACAAGCCAGCAGCCACCAAAATAAAAATAATATTAACACAAACCCCCCCTTGTTGCAGGCCTGATCGACGTTCAGGAACGTGGTGGCCAAAAACATTAAGGCCCGTTCACTCTGACGAGCCAACATAAAAGGTCACAGTACTCACAAATAAGCGGAGTGAATAACAGTGTCCATTGTTCAAACAATAGCTTTTCCACGCTGTGGAAAAATGATGGAGTTGCCCTGCAGGCAGGCTCATGGCAAAACGCTGCAAGCAAAATGGAGCTAATCCATCCAAATTGATTGAAACTTGCTGTTTTTCCTCATTGCCAGAGGAGCTGCCAGGCTTTCCTTTTGTCACCTGGAGCGCTATCCAAAGTATCCCGTGCCTCTTCGTAGGCTAACTCAGCTAGTTCGCCTGTGATGCTAAACTCAACAACACCTTTTCTTTGACGACGGCTTCTTCCTGTCTTCGCATCCCACAGGTTCTCGCGGGTACCCCACCCGGAGCTCAAAAGCCTCCAAAAACAATGTAAAAATCAAACTCTTTTTTTTTTCTTTTTTCAAAGTTTCTGTGTAGTCATTCTCTTATCCGAGTACGAGCCCCACCTGTCCTCTCGCCCACTCAATCACATTACAGAAACACTGACATAACTAAACAATAATTCATATATATTTTTTTTAAGCAACCAGTAAATACTCTGAAGGGGAATGTTATATGAGCCTATGGCTACACCTTCCCCTTCCTAAATGTCTGAATGTCTCCATCAGACTATTTAAATCAGAGTAAGTTGTTCCTAAAGCTGGACATAGCTTATTTAAAGGAGTTCAGTATTGCTAACATCTATGGAACTGGGATAACTAATCTGAATTTCCATGCCTCTGTAGACTATAGTAATAGGTCTTTCTGTTGGCTGTCCAGGTTCATCATAGCTGAGGCGCAGGACAGGCTTCACTGTCCTTCTTACAGGGAGTTCATTGGTAGAGTTAGCATCCACAGCCGAGGTGCTAGAAGTAGACGTGTATCCCGGTGCTAGCTCTGTGTCTACCTCAGATTCTAAATGTGACTCTGAGGTTGATGAGAGCTCAGCCATGTGTCCCTCATTCTCTGATAAATCCTTAACACTACCACCAGTACTAGGAACTACTGTATCTGTCTGCAGAATATCTCTTGGCAAGTTATCCTGATTGCTGACTGATCCATAAGTGGGAAGTTGTAACTGAGGTAGATAGCTATTGATTTCTTCTTTAGACTCTGAAGTCCAGTCCTCTTTGTTGTGTCCAGTGTGCAGTAACTCATCCTTGTGATCAGTTATCTTCCTTTGTGCCCTGGTTGTTGGTTCTTTGTTGGTGTGTCTCTGTCGATTTGGCTAGGCACCCTCACCAAATAACCAATGGGCAATAGATGATCTCTATGCACTGTCTTACTATACCTATCCGTCTTTCAGGTTTAACTTGATGCACAGGGAGATTGGGTAGCTTTGCAATAACTTTATATGGTAGTGACTTCCATCTGTCTGGTAGTTTATGCTTCCCAGTGATTCCAAGGTTGCGAACTAGTACACGATCTCCCCCCTCCAGTACCTGATCTCTGACCCTGGTATCATAATGTCGCTTGTTTCTTTCATGATTTTTAGAGGCGGCATCAGATGCAAGCTGGTAGACACTCCGGAGCTCTTTTCTCATGGTAGCCACATACTGGTTGTGCTTCAACCCATCCTCTTCATCCAAATCAAAGCCAAAATACAGGTCAACTGGCAAACGTGCCTCTCTGTGGCATAATTTCTTGTGCAATTGTAAGCATGAACTAATTGACTTACATGCTGGCTCCATTTGTGTTTTTGAGCAGGGTCAAGGGTGCCAAGCATTGACAAAAGAGGGTGATTGAATCTCTCAGGTTGGGGGTCTCCCTAGGGGTTATATGGAGAGGTTCTTGACTTGCGTATGCCAAGAAAGGTCAGAAACTCATTAATGACTCTGTCTTCAAAGTCCCGTCCCTGATCTGAGTGGATGCGGGCTGGCAATCCATAATGGGCGAAGAACTGTTCAAAAAGGACTTTGGCAACTGTCGGGGCTTTCTGGTCTTTTGTTGGGAATGCCTGAGCATACCTTGTCTAGTGATCTGTGATTACTAGAACATTAGTTATGCCTTTAGAGTCTGGCTCAATGGAGAGAAAGTCAATACACACAAAATCCAGAGGTCCATTGCTTGTGATCTGTTGGAGAGGTGCAACTCTTTGTGGGAGAGATTTTCTAGCAATGCACCTTCCACAATTCTGGACATACACTGCAATCTCCAAAGACATTTTGGGCCAGTAAAACCGGTCCTTAATAAGTTCTGTGGTTCTGTCAATGCCCAGGTGCCCAGTGTCATCATGTAGAGACTTCAAAACCATGGGCTTATACTGAGCAGGTAAAACCAACTGGTTCACCTCTTTTCCAAGGGTTTTTTTTGTGACTCTGCACAGGAGATCCTGCTTGATCTTGAGCTTTGAACTTTATCTCTGCAACAGAGCGACATCAGAATTGGTACAGTATGTCTGGGAGTAGAGACATCTTTATCCATTTTCACTTGCTGCCATACACTGCCAACGACTGGGTCTGAGTGTTGGGCTTCCAACAGATCTTTGTGACTAAGCTTGTTCGAGTGGACTCAAGTCTATTTGTGTGAGGTGAGCATATACAGCAGGAATGGCATCAGGTGTAGCGCCAAGCTGATCAATAAATCAGCTACTGCAATTTGTGGCTCCCCATATAATGATCTGACGACACAGGGCATTGACTCCAGAGGGGGAGGCATTCACCCAGTCTTCCTGTGTCTCTCGCAGATTTCTCGACAGCAGGTCAGCCTCAATATTTTCCCATCCAGGCTTATACTGGATGTTAAAGTCATGTTGAAAGTGCAGCTAACCATTTGTGACCTGTCACATTCAGTCTAGTGGTTGTCAAAACATATGTGAGCGAGTTATTATCTGTCCTCACTGTGAACTTTGCTCCATAAAAGTAGTCATGGTACTTCTCAGCTACTGCCCATTTCAAAGCTAGAAATTCTAACTAGTGGACAGGGTAGTTTCTTTCAGCTTGACTCAATTTTCGACTGGCAAAGGCAACTGGGCGAAGACCTTCGGGATGCTGTTGGTTTAGCACAGCCCCTAATCCATTCAGGCTTGCATCTACATGCAGAATGTATGGCTTGGTGGGGTCTGCAAACACCAATACAGGTTCATGTGTAAACTTTTGAATTATTTGGTGAAAGACATCATCGCAAGCTGATGTCCAACGGTTGCAAAGGGCTCATCCACCTTGAAGTAACTGCGTTTCTTTTCTTTAGCTACCACCTTTCTTTTTTGTTGAGTGGGGGGGGATAACCTTTGGTCAACTCAGTGAGAGTGCATACGGTGGCAGAATAATTCTCAATGAACCGCCTATAATATCCACAAAATCCTAAGAAGGACCTGAGGAGCTTTAAGTCGGTGGGCTTCTTCCACTGAATGACAGCGCTTACTTTCTCAGGGTCTGTAGCTACTCCAGAGGCAGAGACAATATGTCCCAAAAATTTCACTTAGGGTTGGCAGAATTGGCATTTGTCAATGGAGATTTTAAGGCCACATTCTTTCAATCGATCTAACACTTTAAGGAGAAGTTCTTCATGCTCCTCCAGCGTCTTCCCAAACATGATGAGGTCATCCAGGTACACTAGGACCTGAAGCAGGTTCATGTCTCCGACAGCTCTCTCCATCAATCATTGGAAGGTTGCTGGAGCACCATTTACACCTTGGGGCATTCTATCAAACTGATAAAAACCAAAACAACAAATAAAGGCTGTCTTTTCCTTGTCTGCCTCTGACATTTTCACCTGATAGTACCCACTTCTCAAATCCAGAATAGAGAACCATTTACTCCCTGTCAGGCAATGCGTGGCATAGTACACTGGTCTGGAATGGTAATGGAGTTGAGTACACGATAATCAATGCACATCCTTACTTTGCCATTCTTTTTTCTTACTATGACAATAGGGGATGCATATGGGCTTTGTGACTCTTTGATTATTCCCGCTGCCAGAAGCTCTTGAAGATGCCTCCAGATGTCTTCAGTGTCAGCAGGTGCAATTCTGCATGACCTTTCCCTGAATGGTCGAGAGTCTCTCAGTCTTATCTGATGGGTCATAACCTTCGCCAGGCCCCCATCCCACTCATCCAAAGAGAGAACATCCACTCTCTCCGATAGGTTTGTGGCTAACCGAGTCTTCCGTGCCTCTGGGATGGGTGATTCACCAAAATTGAACAGCTTGGGGTCAATGAAGGTTTTAGGAGGACAATCTTTCTTAATCTCAGTGACAGTATCCACTAAGTAAAATTATAGCAGTCTCCTTTTTGGGACTCATTTTTCAGCACAAGGGTGAAGTAGTTAACATCCATGGCTGAGGGTGTAAGCACAGCTGGAGGAACCAGTACACCAGCGGGAAGATTGGTGGTCTCATCAGCCTCTTACCATCAGGATATTTTTCCCCATAGGCAGTAGCTGCTCTACTTTGCAGAAATCATTTTGCATGCCTCCAGCTGGGATGTTAAGCAGGGCTGGCCTTTTCCACTTCACTTGCCCAACTACACCCATATGTGGATCGTTGGGTAATGTTGGCTCTTCTGGAGTGAGAGAAAATACTTTTAGAGAATGAGCTCCATCATTTTCATCAAGCTCCTCACAGCAGATCAACAGAGAGCATAGTTTCTTGGAGTTAATTCCAATAATGACAGGGACTGGATCAGGGCTCTTTGGATCTGGACATATTAAGGCCAGCACTGAGACGGTCTCTGTAGCCTCTTTTGACTTGGTGGGAAATTCTAGATAAACTGCCACATATTCTTTGTATGGGTAGTCAGAGTCACTCTGGCCCCATACAGCCAAATTTGTGACTGGCTGAACTTGCACATGGGTAAGATAGCTTGAATAACAATTCTCAAATATAATAGTGACTCTGGAGCCACTGTCAATTAGTGCTCTGCAAGGCTGTCCCTCAGTGGTCACATCAGCCATCATGGTGGGGCCAATCAATCCTTTAGGAATGCCATCAGGTTGATGGGCCTGAACTGTGCCTTGGTTGACAGAACCCACTTCCTTAGATTCTGCTGCCCTTTTAGTTACCAAGTTTTCTGCCTTATTTTTCCGAAGAGCACTGAGCAATTTCTGAATAACCTTAGCAGAGTTCTCGGGGGCACTGCAATTGGTGGCAATATGGTCATCCTCTCCATATCAATAGCAGAAGTAGTTTTCTAACTCTTTTGCAGCATATGGTTTTTCTGCTTTGTATTTATTCTTCCACTCTTTCTTTTGGGGTTCTCTTATTACAGAGCTGTGTGACACCAACATTACAGTTAACTGTTGTTGCAACTGTTGTACCTGTTGCCTTAACATCTGCACCTCACTTTCTCTTTCAGTGTCCATACATATCTTGGCTGGTTTAGCTTTTAGATTTGGACATGTGTCTTGCTGCTTTGTTGTTAACTCTGATAACTGGTGGCACAACTCTTTAATCTCTGCCTTTAACACTTGGACTTATGTTTCTTTGGTCTGTGGTCTATCATCAGCTTTTACTTGTCTTATTGTTGTGCTTAACTTGCTTTGTGCCATCTCAAACTCTTCCTCTTCCCGTATCTTGCTTAACAGCTTTAAGAAGGTGGGAGGCTTTTCTCTCCTTTCTCTGAGTCTCAGCTGTACTATCAGCATATCAGATTCTGTAGCTCCTCTTATGAGTTGATTGATTCTGGAGCCAGGAAGACCTCCCTTCTTTACTACTTTGATCAGTAAGCGTTCCATTCTCCATAAGAAGTCAGACAGACAGCCTTTCCTTAGATTGCAGATGTAAACTCTGGAATGCAAAATAGAGGTCTTCACCAGACTATGGAGACCGGAAAGCACTTTCTAAAGCATCAACATAGTCATTAGGGCTGGTATCACGGTCATTCAACCGAACAGCCTAAATTATATCAAGTGCAGGACCTTTTAGGCTTTCCATTATTTTGTTTCATTTCTCTCAATCCGAGCAGTCAGACTCTTCAATCGTCAGACGATCTTTGTCTTCACATGCAGGAGTAGGTTGGTTTCCAGAGAACATTCACAAACGACGGAAGGCATTGTTCTCATAGGTAGGTCTTAGGGTTTTTCCTAACAGATCCCCTACTGCTTTGATGATAGATTCAGGTGAAGTTGCCTGTGGAGCATCTGTTGACAGCAAAGCATGCACATCATTTACTGTTTTCCCCTTATCTTTCAGTAGTTGGTGAAGCTTGGCTGAGAAATCTTCCACAGTATCAGAAAGAAGGAAAACTTTTCATTTTAAATCTCCTTTCAATGGTTGCAAGTACATGGGAACTCTGCTAATAACGGCAACTCCTACACAAACTATTCTCGGACCTTTTTTTTTTATTATAATTATCTTTCAAGTTTAAAGGGGATTAAAATGATGAAATGGGAAAAAGAAAAAATAAATCCCAGTGGCGCCTCCAATTTTTGCAGCGCTTTCTTTACCCTTTAGCCATAGGATAGCGCCCTAAATTCGTAATCTGTATTTCCCTAAGCTGATTTATGAAAACCCCTTTAATTTTAAATATGTGTTTTAGAGCAGTGGTCCCCAACCTTTTTGACACCATAGACCACTCTACTAGAAGCAAATTTTTCCAGGGGGTGGGGATTTTTAGGGGTGGGTTCTTAGGGCAGTTTTATACACAATTTACATTAAATTTCTATTATTATTAAGTTATAATCTCGTAATAGAAATTATACAGCTTACCATAATGCAGAATCAGTGGAAGCCCTGAACTTGTTTTCCTGCAACCAGAAGATCCCATCTGGGGACAATGGAAGACAGTGCTGTTGCTGTACCCTCTAAAATAGGCATTCCTAGTTTTTTAAGATGAAATTTTTGTACCATTAAGTCATTCACTCTAAATTGTGTTTCTGATGCTTACAGTATGTAAATTCTTCTTCCGTTATTTCTATTTTAGATGTCTCATCTCATCATAATCCTGAAGAATTGGTTACTCTTATAATTCTACATACATATCTATTCTTTATTCTGTTGCTCTTAGGCAGTCCAAATCCGAAGTCCATTCCTGGTTTAATGATTCCATCTGGGCAAGAGAGTAGGAAAGTAAGGTATAGATGGGGGGAAAAAGATAAATTGCACATACATTATGACATCCTCAAACCCTGTCTAGTTATATTATATCAATATTTAAAATCAGCTAGGACAAAATATTTTTCTGGTATTATTTTATTGAATTATCAGAGGTCTAGAGTTTTGTTCAGTACAGTTCACTTTTGTACCCCTACCACACTTATCTTTGCCATGAGCAGTAATGCCTGTGAAAAGTTTTTGAATTCTTTTTCTGGTCAAATTGAAAAGATAAGATGTTCTGTTTCACAGTCTGTTTCAGCTCCTTTGTCATATATGTCCTGTAATATAGTTGTACCTGCATTTTCCAAAAATTACCAAAGTTCTGCAGCTATAGTTTGCTTCATGGAATTCTGGCAATAGCTTGACGCGTTGAAATAATTCCACAGGCAAAATATCATTGGTTTTAAAATCTTTAGTAAAAATTCAAAGCAAAACGGTTTACATGAAAATAGAGAAAAAATTAATATAGCAAAGAAAAGTTCTTGTTTTAAGAAAAGTTCTGTTTAAAGCCTATATATCTTGTTTCATTCTTTAACACTAGAATTACCAGAGCCTACAAAAAAACTTGTAAATCCGTCCCACCTTAAATCGCTTCTTAAATCCCTTCACACCTCTCCGCCAGCGTCCTTTGTCCTCTAAATGTGCTGTATAAAGAGAAGCTAGAAGCAGCCGGCTATTCCATCCCCCCACCAATTTAGAACGTGCACGAACTTCTCTCAGCTCATGCCTTGATTGAGTATCTGGGAGTGAAGTGGAGTTTTAGAGTGGAAATAATAGATCGTTATTTGGAACACACGCATTTCATGTCTGTTCCGTTTCTACAGTAATCTGTGTAAACACATTGTTAAAACAGAAACGTTTTTTATATTCTAGTAGTAGATGACAAAATGTAGGCATAAACTATATAATGTATGGCGCCTGAAGTCCAAATATCAAAGAAACATTTTCACAAAAGGTACAAATATAACACAACAATTGCGCTTTTATTCAAAAATATAACTGCAGAAACAAAAAGCAGCCTTAACATGCGACATTGGCACCTGTTTATTATGACCGCCTCCATGGTGCAATAGAATCAACTGCCGACTGGGAATCAAAAGGTCGCGAGTTCGAACCTGCACCATTCCGTTTTGAGAAGTAAACTGCTCCTAGTCTTACTGTTTTAGAATAAAAGCATACATTTGATTTCAGTCTGTAACGGCCGGTGTAATTTATGATCCTTGTAAAGGTTAGCTTTTTTTTTTTTTTTTTTTTTTTTTTT